>NC_024127.1:32168532-32227356 GCF_000346735.1 Prunus mume
TGAACCGCGCGAAAGGTGGTTTTCCGAATATGTGCTTGCAGTAGAGAGGCCCAGGCCTTGTTTGAATCTGGTGGCCCTTCGCCGCACCGAGTCAACTCGTCGTAGTACGCCGCGACTTTTGCCTCCTCCATTTTCGAGCTCGACGGTCTGCAATGGTTGCTAGTATGAAGTGACAGCTTTGGGGCCCTAGTTCTTTTGTGTGCTAAATTGAGACTGGTTTTTACTGGAATCGAGTTTTGGTGTTCCACTGCTGAGTCGACGCCGGAGAGAGAAAAGGATGAGGGTTGGAGTTCCTGAGAAGCGAGAGGGGGTGAACAAGGGGCGTTGGGTTTGTTAGCCTGGGGAGGGGTTGAGATTTTTTAAGTTTATGTTATTTTATCATTTTATATAAAAAAATTTAGGAACTAGTTGGTTAGGAGGTGAGTCCCACAGTAGACACGTCAGCGTTTAATGATTGACCACACGGTCAACATAACGGAAGGATGAAATTGGACGATGTTACAAATATAAGGGTGTAAATTGATAAAATTGATACTTGGGGGTCTACATTGAGGATCACCTCAAACTTGCAAGGTATTTTTTATCGTTAGCCCAAAAACAAATAAATGAGATCAAAGCTTAAAATAAGGGAATTCTTCCAAAAGTAGGTTAAACGAAAAAGAAGGAAGGGGTAGGGCAGGGGTATGATTGCAGATTCATGGGTCCCACCCAAGACCCAATCTTACACAAGTTAATTAATCTCTTGGGGCTGTGCTTTTGGGCTCTTGATCATCAGGAGTCAGCCAACATCCAACTCTCTCTCTCCATCGCACACAACTTATCAACCCAAAAAATTGAGCTTCGGCCAATTGATCTCTTGGGATGATGTTGGGCTATATCTAAGTCTTTGGTTTATCATGGACCTGTCCTGGACCACCCAACCTATATAGCTGAACTTAAATGTAGAATTCTATTGTGAGGAACCTCATAGATGGGCCTTAAATAAGGCCCTCACTATAGAATTTGCAAGTGCATACTTTCTAAATTCGTTGGGCTCTGGTGCTTTTGAGTGTTCAGTAAATTCAATTCTACTGAGGAGTCGAAACCTCAAAACTCATCTTCTTCTCCTCAATTCTAGTGAGAGTTTGAAAGCTCATCTTCTTCTCCTCCTTTCTCTCCATGCCATCCTCGTTTCCTTGTCTCTCCTCCACCACACTGAATCATTGGTCTCAATGAACCACTCATGTCAGTAGAACCTCTCACTCTCAGTAGTTCATTGCCGGCCCCTCATTCTCCAGTGCTTACGATATCGATTCAAATGTCATGCTAGTAAATCCAAGACAAGACTCAGATATCGAATTGTAACCAGCCCTATAGAAAATGAAAACCTTGCATTGTGTATGAAGTAATCTTGAACTTCTCCACTTATTGCTAATTAATTTTAGGTTAGATACTTGACATTCTAACATCAAGTAGGAACAAAACAATAATTAAATTGAAGTTTGAGCATTCAACAACCATGCACCATCTAGCAAAGTACTCGTAAAATAATATATGTTCAGAAAAAAGTGGAAACACATTGCCTATTGTGCTTACCTTTAAGCTACCAAATACAAAATAGGGTTCCAACTTTAAACATATTATACCAATTCTTTGATAGGTTGAATCTTCCATATCAATGACACAAGTCACAAAACAAGGAAATATAGAAAGCTGGTCAACTTGGTGGGAGAAATCTTTTCAAAGATAAAACAAGCATACACATGCAAAATCTTTATGCATTTGCACCAAAAATAATTGATACCATCTTTAAGCGTTCTGCATATATTCATGGTCTCCACTTACAAATTGTACGGGAACAGTTGCTTTGACTCGCATTTCATCCGCAATATGCAGAAAAACTTGTATATAACGGAGATAGCATTAATATGAGTGAATTCCTCAGACGCATGGATAGCATTAGAGGTAGCTAGGCTTGTAAGGTGGCTGAAAATGTACCAGAACACGGCTCACAACAAGCTATTTAGAAATCATGATGTTTAGACTGGAAGAGCTGGAAACTCCCAGAGTGAAAAAGAACATGATGTGCATCGCCTTTTGGGTAGAACAGGAAAAGGGAAGCCTCTGATTTCCTGTCCTCCAACCTATGAAACTAAATTATGGCTCGAGCCTCGTTCACCAACAATTATAATTATAATGATGATGAAATCTGAAAATGAATGCATGGCCTGTAATTCCACTTTTTGTGTGAAAAACAGATGAATTAGATTTGAACACAAAACCTACTCTTTTTACACTCGTTGACAAGATTACTTAGATTTGAACACAATATTTCTCTCTTTCCTTTTTATCTTTCCAAAAAGTCAAAACACCCGCTAAAATATTCGACTCCTTTTGAATTTCCCTCTATGCACACACCATGGACTTGGAGAGTTGCAACCCAAGAGTTCATCTCAATGAGATCAGATGGAAGACGGATTCCCTCTTGAATCATGTTTGGATCTTTAAAGTTTCATACCCTTTATCCGATTTTCTCAGGTGCCAAACAGAACAAAAAGGAAAATTGAATGAAAACATTCTCAGCCAGTACAGGGAACTCACTCTTTTTTTCTCCTTTTCTGCGTGGAGGGTTGGTATTTGATGATGGGCCATAAACAGAAAAAAATAAAAAATTATTGGGCGCAAAACGAGAGAAGAAACACAATGACCCAAAATGAATACTAGTAGTAGGAATTTTATGTCAGCAAAAATAAAAGAAGATCTCCAAAATCTTACACCTGCTCAATCACTCTCCAAAAGCCCAAAATTAGTACTTAGTACATGAGGCTTCAAAAGGGGCAGCTACCAAAAATAACGAACAAAGTAAATTTCACTAACGAAAGAGACAGATGATAGGGGGAGGAAGGGAGGGAGGGGGGGAAGTTACACTGAAAAATAGAGGTTAGAATTGCCATTCTCCTAAGAACTATATCTTAATCATATTATTTATACTAATTATTCTAATGATGGAGAGACTAAGCATAGACAGAGCCATATGAAAGAGCCATCAGTAGCACAGCCGCTTGTTCTTCTTCCCCTAGCTTCCTCCTCTGCCTCTCCACCGTCGATCTCTGCATCAAAACCTCTCTTCCCAGAGCCAATAGCCTCTGCTTCAAACCATCGCCTAGCTGCTTGTTTCTCTTGCCCTTTTTATCATTGGGGTTTTCTTTGTTCAAGCCCAGAATGGCCCTTCTCTTCTTCCTGCTTCTGATCCCGCACGCATTGCATAGCGACTGTGAAACATAAGAAGACAAAAATCAGAAATCAGATCAAACCCGAATGAGAAATTTTGAAGAATAAATTAGGGTTTTTGGGAGCTAAAATGACCTTAGGGCCTGCTGGGCCTCCCCTCCATAGAGGAGTTTTGGAGGTTCCGCAGTCGGCGCAGGTCTTCTTATGGCCTTCTTCGGATGAACCCACATCTGGGGTTTTGATATTCATCTCCTCGGACTCTGATCCCTGCAACACAAGAACAAAAACCGATCCGATCAGCAGCTATTTGGATCAAAATAAGAAAGGAGATCGAATGAAAGCTCTGGATCAAATTACTCACTTTATCGCTTGGATCCAACATTTTCTATCTGCTATCTTGAAGATCTAAGACAAACCCAGATGAGAACGAATGAAACACCAAACTGGGTCTTCACCAATTAGACCAATTTGTTTGAGCTGAAGTAGGAGTCTGAGGTGACTCAGAAAACACTAGTTGTTCCAAAACAGAGCGATCTGAGAAAATCAGATCGATCAGAGCCTTGTGCCAAAGATTGAAGGAGGAGATTAGACACAAATCAGAGGATAAGATCAAAGAGTGCTATAGCTTTCCTAACCAGAACCCAATAAGACCCAGAAATAAAAGAGAGAGAGAGAGAGAGAGAGAGTAAAAATAGAGCGGCTGTGGTTAACGAAAGCAATGGAGCTCTGTGGTGATTGGTATGATGAGCCTAGACACGAAACTAAACCGACATGCGGTGAAAGAAAACGATAGAGAAGAAGAGAGAGTGTCTCTCTGAGTGTGTGTTGGAGAGAGTACTGCGTACTGAAGCAAAAATAAAGAAGAATCGAACCGACACACAAGCACCAGCCGCAGCAGATCTAAAAATTGCCTCCTTATATAAAAGAGACGCGAAACCCTAGCCCGGGTGTTTTGAAATGACCAAAGTGCCCCCAGTGGCTTGAAAAACACATCCTGTCATTTTGATCCAAAGGAACCAACCCGCCAAAAGGTTGGTGAAATGAACAAAAAGGGCGCCACATCTGAGCGACAAAAATTCAAGTCATTGGTTTGTTCTTTAAATTTTCAGAAGATATATAATAATAATAATTCATGGGAAAGCAATTGGGGTATGGGTGACGAAAGAGAAAGACAGGAATGAATGAAGCAATGGATGGATGATGTGGGTGCTTGTGCAAGCTCAACACTACGAGTCACCGTATGATGAGTCAGAGATTTGATGCTTTGCTTCTGCACCGTCCACCGTTTGATAGGTCAAACCCTGAAACCCCTTTTGGGCTTTTTGGGGCTCAGCTCAACATGTTTTGCATTGGCGGCAAAAATTCGCATCGAAATTTCTATTTCTGTTTTTTTCACTTCAAGGGTTAATTGCTTTGATTCTGTGATCCACACACACCACCACCTCAGATTCTAATTTATTTCGGTGGGATCCCATTTCCGTAGCTTCCATTTATACACTTGAGTTAAGTGAATTGAATATTCAATTCATGGTCTTTTGATGGAATGTAAAAAGAAAAAAACCAAAAATTTAAATTTCAACTGGTTACCTCACTTAATTAGATTTGGTTATCCGTTAGTTTTGTCCTTGATGTAATTCACTTGATCTTAGACACAAGTTATCTTTGCAATTTATTCTCTCCACATCTTTTCAACTCTTTAGCTAGCTTAGGTCAATGAAAATTCTAACGGGAAAAAAGGAATTTACTTACATAGTGCATAATAGTTATCTCATATTTGAACTTTTATAACATCTTGATAGTGTGTGTGAGAAAAAATCCCTCTCTCTTCCTAACCTTGGCAGACAAAAAAAGAGAGTCAAAGTATTGAATTCTTTGGTAAGCAAATATATTTATAGGGGAGAAGTCTTATGCTCTCAATATGAACTCTAGATTTTAGGGAGGAAATTGAGTTACATCATTGACTCTTAGTCTATCAAATTATAAAATTAACTGTTACTTTTCTATAGGGCACCTATTCTGTACTTGATGAGGCAACGTTTTGCTTACATGGACGCCAAGTTGATGCCGCATATGCAAAAGTTATTATTTATTTTGTATATGGCCTCAATTAATATACGTGTCATTGATATGACGTCCACTTGAACAAAAGAATAAACTGATGGTGTAAAGCTAAGAATTCGTCACTTTAAGAATTATTTTTGTCAGTTAACAAAAAGAACAATGATCAAATTGTTACATACTTGAAAGAGGAATTTACAGTACACCAATATACAAATCCAACATGGCAGATAATGAGAAGAAAAGAAAAGATATGATTTTGTTTTGTTTTGTTTTTGGGGTTGGATAGATAAATCTAGTAGAAACATACGGATCACAAGTACACAAAAGGCGGCTAGTAGTAGTGGCACTCAATTACCCAAGTAGCTCCCAAAAAAGCCACAATCTCAAGGATTAGCTAATCCATTATCCTCTTAAGAATCCTAATCTCGTCTCATTAACATACAAATATATAATCAAATCACCAAAAAGTTCCACGTCCACAACATTAAGCTACAAACAAAAGGCTACAAAAAATGCAAATAAGAGAGAGAGAGAGAGAGAGAGAGAGAGAGAGAGAGAGAGGGTTATAGGGTTTATAGGTCTTTTAAACCTCAGCCGCTTAGGTCTGCATGTCTCTGTAGATCGGAAGGAAACAAACAAGAGACAAAAACATATGAGAAAAGAAACGATAGTAAAGGAAAACGAGAGCTCATGGGGGGGCGCCCTTGTATGTGTTCCATCCAGGCTGAGGCCAGCCAATCAAAACATGGACCACACAGACACTGACCACAGATTCTTTTGTTTATTCAACTTTTCAACTTTCACCCTTTTGTTACAGTTTTTATTTTGACCGTGCGTGCCTATCAAAAATAATAATGCATAAATATTTAAGATAATTGTTGGATATATCAGAGAATTAGCATGGCTGCTGCTGCTGCCGCCTGCTAGCTCTATATTAATGATGTTCATATCATGGATTTTTCTTTTACCTTTGAGAGAAGCCTGCTCTCTCTCTCTCTCTCTCTCTCTCTCATGCAAATTGCAATTTGGAAAAAAGGTTGGGGTCTGGCTCTCTGGGCGTGCACTGAAAAGGGGCACATCCCATTCACATGTGTGCAAAAACATAATTAAAATAAGATAAAAAAGGAAGAAATAAAATCGCTGCAAATATCGTTTTGCTGGTCAAAAAAATGTCAAACATCGTTTTCCTGGCCTGTCTGAAATTGTTTTTTTGTGTAAATCGATGGTGCCCTTTGAGTTTTATGATCTATCTCTCTTGATATCTACAATTTACAAACAAGTGTATATACTATTTTTATGTGTTTTTCCAGGACCAGACCAGGTCATCTGATTAACCTTCTTTCACTTTCCATGTTCATTTTGGTAATGTCACACAGTCAAAGCCTTGTATAAGATTTCAACCTCATTCTCAAGTAGGAACCCCCAGGCTACTCGAGAGACTTCTGGAGGGTCCAGTCCAGTCCAGTCCAAAGGACTAAAACAACATTGGTTGAATGGCCCAATCTCATCACTAATCAAGTTATCAACTTTTTTCTGGAGGTCATTCAGAGAGAGAGAGAGAGAGAGAGAGAGAGAGATAGAGAGATAAAACCTGGGGACACTATGATGGTGATCATAATCAAATAGTTCCAATAGTTTTCCATTTGAGTGATTATTTGCGTGGATACTTCTCAAAACATAAAAACTTAGAAATAGAAGTGTTAAGAGGGAGTCCTTAATAGTCATCCGATCAATTGTATTGAACCCTCAAAATATACACCTCATTATAGAAGCTCCGGCCAAATCATGCTTTTGTTCAATTGTTTGTTGATGAACTTGGTCCCTAATCAAAACACACCACATGTGCTCAACCTCATGTTGGTAAAGCTGGAAAATTGTGATCCATTAATAAAAATATGTTGCAACTAATTTGAAAATTGAAAAAAATAATTAAATTATAGTCAAGCAAGAGGCACTCTCGCAAGAAGAATGCCCAAAAAAACACACTTTGGAAAGGTAAGAAGTGAGAGCCAAAAAATAGGGGTTTGTGCTAAAAAAAGCCCTGCTCTATATAGCGTTTCTTTGTTGTCCTATAATTTCCTTTTTATTGTCCCTATAGTGCCCCGGCTACTCAAAATAGAAATTGTGAAAAAAGGCTATTTTAATTAATTTCACTTTAAAAAATAGGTTTATTGCTTGCCTATATGATTTGATAATTAAAAGTGTTTTTGAGGGATGGCCACAATATAAATGCCACTAATTTATCATCCTTGTTGAATTAAACTGAAATTTAATGAATCTCCTTGACCCATTTCTGCTTTTGTTCACAATAAATCCAAGATTTTAACTTCAGCTTAAACTTTTAACAACACTCCACGGATAAAAGAAATTCGTACTAAAAAAAATATAATACAATAATCACAAGGTAATTACCAAAACACTAATCTTTACCTTGCAATACACCAGAAAATGAACGTTCATCAAATCTATATTCACTCCACAAGGCAAAACAAATCCCGACTCTTCAGAAAAATACCCGTACAAACTATGACTCCAAATTATAGAAAGAAAAAATGGAACTCAATGCTGCATTCAAGAAACCCTCACCAGCACATTCATTTAAGGGCCTTCGATGCAACAAAGAGCCTCTAGGACACGTCCATAGTATTTCATGGTACGAGGCAGTGATAATGATCCCTGCCGACCAAACTTCATGTGCCACAATTGAACCCACCCATCTCTTCTTATTTGGTCATATTAGAATACATTGACCCACCTTGGCACCTCTGATCACAATGGACACCAGACCAGACTGAAACCAGACACACGGGATGCCCCGACCCACTTCAACTTGACCCCAACTCGACCCCGACTTGACCCAACAAAACCACCAGGAACTTCTGCTGCATTCAAGTAAATGCTCCTGCAATTTCAGCAAACCAAAAACAGTAACTAGTAGGGAAGCAAAATACTTCCTAAGTTTGCTGCATATAGGGTTACCATTAATCTTCATGCGCCAAACCACATGAACCTCACCTTCAGCTAAAGTTGAATCCACCGGATGGAACTTGAAGTTCGTTCCCTCCAAAGTGGAAGCCTGGCTGGGAACCATCTCCTGATGGTAATGTCTCATCATCTTCCTCCACCCAATATGTCTCAAGAATTTTAACTGCCTTCTCATAGATCTCAGTGTTGTCATGACTCTGTAGATTTTCAATCTTTTCTAGGCCCTCAGCATCATCAATCAATTGGGCAAACAAGTTAACTTCTCCAGTGTTACCAGCATTCTTTTCAGCTTCCCCAACTTTCAGAATGTTCTCCAAACCTTCTAAACAGACGGTGACAATTCTTGGATCAGGGCATACAAGAAGATCGCACAACGGTTTTATACAGCCTTCACCAACAAGGTACCTGACACCCATAAAGAAAAGGTGAACTTGATAAGATAACCTCAATAAGTAGAGAACTAAGACAGCCAGAATAAGATATTAAAAAATCACAAACTTGATTTGCTCAGGAGTGCCCCCAGAAGTAGCATTTGAGATTGCCCATGCAGCTTCTTTCTTTATGTCAAACTCAGCATTTTGGAGCAAATTCACCAGAGGGCCAATCAAACTAGCGTCAATTACAGACTGCATTATTTTCAAATTAGTAAGTGAACATTGGATCTTCTACAGGACATGCTAATAAAAACACCAACCTCTGCATATATGCATCATGTTGAAAGGTGCTAGTCATTTACTTAAAGTTCAGTGAATAAAATGAGAAGTCATATTTAGTTAAATACTAATAAAGGGATTTTCCCCCAACATTTGTAGTGCAAATTTTCATACAAGAAAAACAATCAGTCTCAATGTTAGATGCGACAATGTCATTATATGAACTTAGGACAGTTTGATACTTTGAACAAACCAAACATGAAACCCTGACAGAATGCCATATAACTCAGAAACCCCCAATATTCCAAAGAGAGATCCATTGCAACATGCACAAAACCTTGATAAACAAGAATATTCTGACAGCATACCATAAACAGCGTAAAAAAAACCCATGGCCTAATTACTACAATCGCCTAATTCACCATGATTACCTGTATCTGTTCCCTGTTTCCAGCTGTAATATTTGAGATTGTCCAGCATGCTTCTTTCTTGATGCTTTTTTTATGATTATGAGTCAAGAGACTCAGAAGGCATGGGAGTGCACCATTGTTGATAATACACTGAAAAAAAAGGATTACTCATCATGATCATACAAAAAATCAGTCACAAACTGAAAGCATACGAGATCACATGATGCTCATGCCACAAAGGGATTTCTTTCTAATTATATTTGTTGATGCCTAAAACAAGTAAATAAAAACGCAACAAATCAAGATGCTGATATACCTGAGTCTGAAGATCATCTCCTGTCACAATATTACCAACAGTGCGAAGTGCAGGAATGAGAACCGAAGGAGATGGATGTCTGAAGCAACAAAAAAGAAGTTTTAAACATCAATATCATAGGTGAATAAAACAGAAGCCATTAGACAGATAAATAAAATGCAACACTCACAAGAGGAGCTGCACAAGTCGGGTGCAGACCCCTGCCTCAATCACAGCTTGAATTTTGTCATTTGTACCATCAGAGAGATACGACAGTGCCCAGCAGGCATCTGTCAAGACTTCTTCATCATTGGAATGAACTAAACGCTCAAGCGCTGGAAGTGCTGGCCTCACCTAATAATGAGACTCCAAAGTTAATAACATATCAGAGCAACAATCAAAGAACTTTGCTTAAAATATGAACAGTGGTCAGTACAAGAAGCAAACCTGCTCAAATGGAGGCTGTGGCTTGCCCCTGCAAAAGTTAGACAGAGTCCATGTTGCATTTCTCAGCATCGAAAGCTTTGCATGCTCATTCAACTGAGCCAGCAATGGCATCAAAGCTCCGTTGCCGAGGACAAGATCACGGCATCTAGGGGAATCACCAGCAACATTTCCCAATGCCCACACAGCCTACGATTTCAAAATGTATTTTCATAAAGTGTTTAGTGCAATCTATGTGGTAATTCTGTCAAAACAATACAATCTATACATTAACAAACAAACAGGGTAAAAAAGTATTAACATATACCTGCTCCCTAACATCATCACTTGGAGAAGCAAGAAGCTTTACGAATATTGGGACTGCCCCATGTTCGATCACCACCTTGGTGTTCTCTGAGGTTCCTGACGCTATGTTTGTAAGAGCCCAAGCAGCCTCAAACTAGACAAAATTAAACAAATCAACAAAACAATTTAACAAAAACATAAGCAAGCACAACACCAATGCAACACAGAATCGAATTCGAACCTGAAGCTGTGGGAAATCCTCCCTCATGAGGAACTCAACAAAGCGAGGAACCACCCCAGATTGAATGACTTCCTCAATTGGAGGGCTTCGTTCTACAAATTTAAAGTTTTGATTATAATTAGCAACACCCTTCTACAACAGAAACTGAAAATTAAAAAGAGACACGAAAGAAGCACTCAAAGACAGCCTAATCGTGTTAAGTACCAATAGAAAGCAGCTTTCGAAACTGTGTAGTGGCCTCCAGCTGCAAATTATTGTTGTCAGACCAAACCCCAGAAACCATCGAAGGCAGACTCTCCAACTGCAATCAAATCCAAACCCACATAAATGTGAATAAGTAAAAACAATACCCTAACCCTATTGTTCAAAACCCTAAATGTCAAAAATCGGATCCACTCAAAGCCACAAACAAAGAGATCGGCGATTAAATTATAAAATAACCATAGCCAGATGAAGATCGTCACCTTCTTCTCGACATTTGAGGGCTGAAGAGCGGGTGCGAATTGCTGGGATTGGAGGCCTTCGCGACGCTTCTTCAGCAAACTCTCTTCGCGCTTGCTTTTTCGGATCTCGACCATGTTGTCCTCTCTCCTACGACGACCTTCCTCTGCGTCCACCGCCACTTTGTACCGGTTCCGGCGGACCTCGGTCCTCGCGCTCGGCCTCAGCGACATGTCGTATGCTTTGACTGCGTCTCACTGGGAACAACCCAAAAAACTGATCGTGCTCTGATAGGGACCAACCGGTCGTAGACGGAGAAGGAGAGCAGTTAAAAACCCTAAAAAATGGACTTTTCTGAGTATTCGAAAGAGAGAGAGAGAGAGGGACTGAGAGAGAGGGTTTGTATATGCACACAATTGGGGGTTGTGATTTTGATTTTCTTTTTTTTTTTTTGGATTTTTTTTTTCGCTGAAGTTTTTTTTGGGAGTTATTTTTTTTAGTCGAAATAATAACCGTGGGTTACTGTTTATTATTAGGCGCTTTTTTTTTTATAGCAAGAGACTTTTTTTTTGTCCAAAAAAAGAAAAAGAAAAAGAAAGGTTCTTTTTACTTGTAATTATCTTTTGGCCTTTTATCTAAAAAAGAAAAGAAAATTATCATGAGATTTTGTTTTTTGTTTTTTGTTTAAATATAAAAAATTACAACATATTCCTCGCCGGGTCGAGTGATATATCTATAATTGAGAGTGTGGGTTAGATTGGATATAAAAATTATTTGAAAATTTGAATTATAAATGTTAAAGATAAGGGAATACAGTAATTTCATGCATTATCAATTAATCTATATATATCTATATATATAAAGTAAGAGGTAGAGAATTGTGAAACATTCAAAATACCAGAAAATGCCATTAGTTAATCCAAACATTAAGAATTAAAATTATTAATTAAATGAAGATAATATGATAAATTCATACTTTTTCATATTAGAAATATCAAAATTAAAAGAAAAATCAAATAATGAATCTTATTTTTATGGAACACAATAACCCATTATCTTTTTTAATTCTAAAATAAATTTAAATATTTTTTTTTAAAAGCATCTCGCAAGAGCGGAAGTGCGTGCAAAGATGCTAGTATATATAAAGTTAGAATAATGCTTGTTACCATATTTGTATACCATATCTTTATACCATCTTATATGGCAGTAGAGGTAGACAACCACATCAATTAAAATTATTTAATATTTTCTTTTCTTCTATAATTTATTCCAGTATTTATTTTTCTAATTGCCTTAATTAAAATACACTTCATTGATTTAATTGATGTAACATATAATATGGACATGCCACATTATGTGGTATAGAAATATGGAATAAAAATGTGATAAGTGTAGCATTACTCATTACTCATAAATTTAAAGGTAGAGAATGGTAAAACATTCAAAATACTAGAAAATACATTTGATTAATGCAAACATTAAGAATTAAAATTATTAATTAAATGAAGATAATACGGTAAATTCACACTTTTTCATATTATAAAAATTAAAATTAAAAAAAAAATCAGATAATGGATCATATTTTTATAGAACACAACTACCCATTATATTTTTTAATTCTAAAATAAATTTATAATTGAGAAAGGCTAGTATCTATAATTGAGAGTGAGGATTAGATTGGATATGAAAACTATTTAAAATTTGAATTATAAATGTTAAAGATAAGGAAATATAGTAATTTTCACGCATTATTATTATTATTATTGGAGTATATTTGAAATTTGTGACGTCAAACGGTACCATTTGTAGGGGCATTATTATTGTGGATCATGTGACCTCATTGGCCAGAGAGTCATCAAATTTATCCAAATGAATCAAATTGGATCCGATCACAATCAAACATGATTAAATATTAATTGGGTTTAAATCAGTCTCATTGACAACACTGGCCATTAATTTATGTAATGTAATCAGGAACCATACAATACAAAGGCAGTGCCGTGTAGTGTATTGATACTTTTCTTTTTTTTGAAGAAGTATGAGGATTGAACTTGAGTGTAAGGGGTGGAAACACGAGTTTGACCAATTGAAGTAACCCACATTTGCTTGAGTTGAGAAATCTTAGATGAAGGTGGATTGATTATTAAGCTGCTAAAAAAGGGAAGGCTTTTAAATGACAAATGGCTGGCAAAACTATATTATGATTTATATGTTCACATTTGTGTATATAATTTACATGCAAAAGATGGAACTTGTGCATTGAGCTTAGCTAGAAGCACAAACAATCTTTTTGCTCTAGAAATTCAAATGTTTGCTAAGAGCGGCTGGAGGCTGGTGATCAATGTTGTGTGTTTCTCTGAAAATGGGGTTTTCTCTAGGAATGGTTGAGATCTGAGGTGAGGTTGGTGGAGATGCATAGAGTATGGAGGCCTCAACGATTTCTCGCCGGACGGTTTCTTGGTGCAGGGAGATTCTTTGTGCCCGCAATGCAGTCAAGTATAACCCAGCAGCAAGCAACACGGTGGTCAAGGCAAACACTCCAGCTACAGAGAACACACCTTCTCTGAGAACAAGGCAGCTGGGTCTTGGTCTTGACCATTTTCTCAAGTGCCCTGACTCCACACTTAGCCCAATCAACAACAAGATCTCCCCAACAGCAAAGGAAACCCTAATCAACATAACCCAAATGAGTGTTTGTGAGTTTGAATTAATGTCTTGATGCACTTCAATTGATCTTTGACATGATCCAAAATCAATAGAGTAAATTGTAGTGACGGTCCCTGAACTATTACTCGATTCTCACTTGGAGTTCTATAGAATTCAAAAACTCTGGACTAAAGTGAGAGCCAGGTAATGGTAATAGTTGAGAGACTATGGCTACAATTTGCTTGAAATCAAAATATGGACTGACTAAAATTGATTGGCATACCAAGTTGAAACAAAGAAGAAGGCAGCTTGCCATTTCAAACTCTTGGCAGGACCAGAATGATCAGGCTCCCAAATAACCAAGACTGATGGAGGGGAGTTGCTAATTGCAATCAACATGTATGCATGTTCCACCACCATGATGATTGCCAGCCCCAAAAATGCACTGGCTGCACATAATAGCGGCGATTTCCCACTGCCGCTGTATACGCATTGGTATTTTCCTCCCTCATCCCCTTCATCACTGCTGATCTGCCATGTGACCTATGAAATCATCAAACCACAAAACTTATATCACTTTCCTTTTGTTTTGGTAATATTAATGTTTCGTAAAGAAATTGTTGTGACAAAAACATGTTTCCTAGTACCTTAGAACGAGTGACTTCAGCAATTAGGCATAGAATGAAGCAGAACAGGCCACAGAGAATGGTCAAGACCGTGAGAAAAGCACCCGTTTTGCTACCAAAGCCGGTGCCGGGACGACTTGGTGCAAGGTCTGCGTGTGTGACTGCCATTCTCTTTGCCATTTTGGAGTCGAAAACGGCTAGGATTATTCATGCAGGTCAAGAAGAAGAGAAATAGGGACTGGAAAAAAGAGAGGGAGGAGGGGATTTCAGAATTGCTTGTAGCAAAGGTTGCTTAAAAGGCTCAAGATTCTTAAAAGACTTCGCTAGGAAGACATTCTGCTCATTTGTTCATACTTCAACTACTGATTTGGCAAAGCATTTTCAATTGTTCCACAATTAATCTTACGGCGTTCATATCTAACATCTAACAGTGCATAATCAGCCACATCATTCAGTAACCAAAAGCTTGAAAAGCACAGAATTATCAAAAATTGCCAAGTCAGTCTCAGTACGCGCTAGATATATGTTGCATGCATTAACTGCATATCTTCTTTTTCAGAAAAGAAAATGAAAATGAGCTTTTGTTTGCATCATCTGGTTCTTAGCCATATAATAATTTTGTTTCATTTCTTAAGACCCCAAAGAAACCTTTACAGTGCATGGTTTTTCACCAAAGGGAACAATATATGCAAAGCTGCTTTTGGATCTTCCCCACAGATTAAACACCGGCTAGCTAATCCTATAATTATGTCCTTAATTGCTTCCAGATAGACCAAACATGATTAGATGGACGGTCACTAATTATTCCTCATAAGCTTTGAAATTCTTTGGCTTTTAGCATCAAATGTTGACAAAGAAAGGCATCAAAGGTCAGTGGGGTATGGTTGAGCTCTTCCACCTCAAAAAAAACTTACCTATAACGAGGATAACACTGTTTTGCTATCTCAGGCCAATGACACAATGATACGTGGAAAAGTTATCTTACATTTCATTGCATTATTGGCCGGGATAACAAAAAGTGTTATCCCCGTTGCATGAGAGTTTCTCTCTTTCCACCTGCATTCATGTGGGCAGACGTTCGAAACCCTCAGACACCCAATAAATATTTGTGTAAACCCCCTCCCCCAATAGCTTATACTCCCAAAAAAGAAAAAAAAAAAAAGAAGAAGAAGCATCAAAGCTCATTTCTGGGGTGGGGCCTATGAAAAGGCCAAAAGTGCTACCAGTAAAGAACAAATCACCAGAGATGAATTATAGACCAGGGAAGAATATTGGATATTGGTTTGCATTATATTTGATGATCTGGTTTTATCATATATATAATACTACTGTTAGTACTACTACTGGTGGTGAAGAATCAAAATCACACATGCCTTTTCTTTTCTGTTATTGGCCAAGTTGGCCTTGGTTAAAAAAATAAAGCTTCTTTTTTTCTTGTTTACACCACCACAAAACAAGGGAAGCTCTCTTTAATTGCTCTCTTTATGATGCTGCAAGCTTTTCCATGCTCTTCACTCTTATGCTACATTAGTAGGCAATAACAAGGACAGGGGACTGCCTTGGTGCTTTCTTTTATTAACATGGAAGACAAAAGAAAAAATATTTGAAATAGAAACATATTCCATGTGTAATAATTTGATGAGGACATTTGTCACGCCCTAATTCGAGAATTTTTAGCTATTTCCCGGGTACGACTCACACCCTAACCTCAGAATTAGTTTTTCCCCGGGGATGCATTTCTTTCTTTCTTTTGTTCGAATCTAGGTCAGATCTTTGCTCATCTTTGCTCTATGAGGGAACTTTGTCTTTTTCATTTCAGTATAACTGAATGTGGAAGGCACAAAAGTGCACGTCGGAATACATTGAAATATTGACAAAACAAAAACGTTGAAGAAACAATATACTGCTATTCCTTGCTACATCTAGTACTATATCCAAACCTTTACAAGTGCACTAGTGGATCCATTCAAAATCTCACCTCCCACTATTGGACACTCAGACAGCAAGGCCCTGAACAATGCCGTCGCTTTCTACTAATTTCAACTATATCTCTTGGCCTTCTTTCTTTAAGCTTTCCTAAAGTAACAGATTCATGAGAATTTCCTACTGTAAAGCGAATAATTCCATCAGCCTCTTCCACATCTTGTAGAATCAGTGATTCAGATGGACAATTATACGCAATGTCGATCGCATTATGTGTTGTCCTAGGAAGGTCTTTAACGCGTGATAATGCCATTGCAATTTGCTCGCAAGCAGCATCAAGGCGATCCTCTGTTTCAACTGACTCCGTAACAAGTGTTGAAGCCAAGGACTCCAATAAGTGAATCTTCTCAGAATTGTCTTTCATAGTAGTAGCAGTCTCAAAGGTGTTAGTGGAAGATGAACTGACATTGCACCAACGGGTGGGTAGATACTGGTCTGGAATATGAAAGCAATTATTAGTTGACAGGACACGAAGAACATGCCTACAAAGGATGCCGGAGAACTCAAACTGATAGCAGCTACAGCTAATGTGGCCTTGACAAGGAATCCAAACCACTTTGCACCCTCCATCTTCCTCAGTATGGTGTCTGACCTGGAAACAACCTTCATCTACCAGAAGAGATGCATACTGTGGAGCCAATACAAGTTCCTCTTGAAGTTTTCCGAAGGCATAAGGAGTAAGAACAGAAGCAGCATGTGATTCAATTGGCGAACCCGTTTTAAGGCACACTCTCTGCATTTTCCTTTGCATCTTTTGCTTTGCCCCAACCCGATCATTATAATCAACAATATCAGCTACCTGCAAAAGGAAGTTTAAAAGTGTAGGCATGTTTATTTAACATAAGAACCAAGGGCTGAACAAGAAACAAAGACAAGGTTAAGTAGTTTAGAAGCGAACCAAAGGCCAAAAAAGGAAAAATAACATAAAAGAAGAAGGTTACGCACTTGCTCTACAAAACGATCTAGTTGGGACTGTGCACTCAAAAAACGTTGGATAAAAGCATTAATTGATTCTGCCTGACTTGTACTCATCATTTCTGCAAAAAAGCAATGCCTCAAATATGCTAAAGCCCAAAAATTCCGCAGCGCATATAAGCTGATTACATGCTTATTTGTGTGCAGTCCAAATTCATTCACCATTTCCCTCCATCTTTCTTCAAAGTCTTTCACGAAGTCCAGATTAAACAGCCGGTGAAACTCAGCTTTCCAATCATCATATCGAGATCCAAGAAGTACAGAAAACCAATCTGAGAACTTTGCGACGATGTGCCATATACAAAAGGCATGCTTTGATTGGGGCAAGTCAACAGCAATAGCCTCTTTCAGCCACATGTTATGGTCAGTTAACATTGTCTGTGGAGCCTTTCCTTTCATGAACCCCAAAAATGTCTGTTTAAACATCATAGGTATTAGGAACAAATAGAGACTATAAAAACGAAACTCAGTAAGAAGAGAATAAAATTAACCACAAACCTTAAAGATATGAGAAAGAAATTCTGGTTACTAAACCTTTAACTAAGACCAAACCACCCAACCAAACCCTCGGTCAAGGCCACAGAATAGAAAGCTCCCTTATAAAATTAAACCTCATCATGGTTCCCATATCACCAAATTAATGGGAATAAAAACTTTAGAGTAAATCCTGAAAGAATCTCTCTGTTTTCTAAATTTTTTTTTTTAAAAACATTTTTATTATTTGTTTTATAAACCTCTACGTATTATTTGGCTCCCTGATCTAAAGTAAAATTTAGATTGAGAAGCAGATCCCAAGCATAAGTTTTTATGTTGTGCCTCACAGCTAAATTAAGATGCAAACCTAAGATTATCGAGGCTCAAATGTGCCCAAAAAATATGGTGCTCAGTTCCATCAGGAATATGCCAATTAGCTGCTTACCTTCAATGCCCAGGAAAAGGACTGAATATTCTCATCCCGCAGAAGCACACAGCCAAAGAAACAAGTCATTCCATGATTATCCACACCAAGCCAAATTCCTAACAGCATATCATAGGCATCCAAACGATGGGTTGTGTCAAAAACCGTTGTGTCTCCAAATGCCTCGTACAACTGAACAGATGAAGCATAAGACCATGCAATATGCTCCAGCCTGTTATGACCGTCTATTTTAAATTCATACTTGAAATTAGGGTTTTCATCTTTCATCTTTTTGCACATTGCTATAAGATCAATTGCATCATTATCTCTATCAACATTTCTAAAAGACTGTAGTAGGTTTCTCACGTCTATCTCTGTAAATGGTAAGCAACCTAGTTTAACACCTTTCTCCAGTTCCATCAATCTTAACATTTGACGCACTGACATCCCAGCTTTTGCAAACATGCAAATCCGACTCTTGTCATCAGTAGATATGGAACAGTAAGCAGGAAGGAGACGGACTTCATTGGATTTCAATAGTTCGTGGTTATGGATGTTGCTAAAGCCTGTAACACGCCATTCGGGGACATCAAAGTCTGCCCGCTTAACAATCCGCATGTATGCTTGACAACCACAGCGTGATGATTTGCGATTTCTTTGCATCTTTCCATCTTCAGATGGCTTCATCTGTGGATATCCACCACGATGACAAGTGAAATCTCTTCTTGTCACTCCCCGACCAACACCATCCTTGCCTCGAGTACGATGACGCCTAATTGAAAAGCCACATTGTTTTGCAAAACTGCAGTAGAATTCGTATGCAGCTTCTTGAGAAACAAATCTTTGTCCAACAAAGGGAACAAGATTCACAGAAGTCTGTCGTGACAAGATCGTGTCTTCAGCTGTTTCCTCTATAGTGCCAATATCATCTTGGGATAAATCCTCCATCCCTAGACTTGTTCCTTCTGACATCCTTCAGCAATAGATGAATGAAACAACAGTTATAAACCTACACGAAAAACTTCAATTTCTTAACAGCATGCTACCTAAAATTCTTCTACTCTCAAGGATGTAGGTGATATAATAGGCAGATTGCAATGCTGGTGGAGACAAACAGATATTAAAAAGCATTGTGAAAATAGGATGAAACTTCGATGGCTTCCTTAAACCACCTTAATCATGACCACACACACGACACTGGTCTGCTATAACTCCTTCAACTTTTCTTCATTTATTTGTTGTTTGGCCAAGTTGTTCAATAATATCAGTCTTAGAGGTGATTAGGCAGCCAAGAAAAATGCAGCAGTGGAGAGCTCAATATGGTAGTATAGATTTCAAATAACATACCAGAAGCAAAGGGGTAAAACTTAAATATGATAGCATAAACATATACAACCTTAACCCTAAACCAAATTAAGATGCCAATCCAATAATGTAACACCTAATAGCCAAAGTAGCATGACCTTGATCCATTAAAACATTCATTTAGAATACCTTTGGTCAACAAAACAAATAAAACTTACTTGGAGCTATGATCTCCAACTCATTTGGATTTCTTCAAACTCTCTCAAGAATCTCATATGGGTTTCTTCAAAATAAATTCATAACACAAATACAACCTGCTCTTCTTCAACCTCCTCAACATCCAAATCATATCTCCAACCCACCTGAATCAAACAGAACAAAGAAAAATCATAGCTTACCCATTACAAAATCAAGCCACCAACAGAGAAACAAAATCGCATGGATGAACATGAGATGCAGTCCTACACGAAATTATAACTTATTTTAATTCAAAAATCAATACTCATAAATTTATATACCCAAAATGTGTATCTAACGGTCAATAACTATCTGAAAATTAAAGAGCGTCAGTGAAAAGAAAGAAAGTGGCGGGGAGGCAAGCGAGGGGAGAATAGAGCGCATCCAAGGGAGAACGATAACCATTTAGGCAGATATGAGCTATCGTGCGCTGTGTGGATGCACGAGGTTATCGAGCGCACACGTTCGTTCTGAGCCGTTGGATTGAGACCGACTAGAATGGGCTTGACTTGGGCCCGTCATTTGCGCGGGTTTGGTTTGCCTGCGCACGGAATCAACGGGTGGCACGAGAAGAGCGTGTTGAAGTGTGAGCGCTAGTGGTCACGGCTTACGTTAGAGCAAACCCTAGAAGTCAAAAATCTCCTGGTTGTAAAAAATGGGCCTGACTGAAGGCCTAGCAGTTTAAAGAGAAACAACCCCAGAAGATTGTCCAAGTAACAAACAAGTGGGTCGGGTTCTCGTGGGGATCTAGTTTATCTTCAGGGATTCAATACATCCAAATCTACGCAGGAGAACCTTTTTGTTTTTGTTTTTGGTTTTTTTAGTACAACGATAGTCTTGTTAGGTCATCCTCAATGGTTGGGGCTCTAAAAAGGGTCATTTAGAGCTCCGATGGAATCTTTGAGGCTCTAAAGGAATCACTCTCACAACAGAAGGGCTCTATATTCGATATAATTTTATATACGTGTTATTTTTAAAATAAAAAAATTTATTTGCTTTAATGCATATTATAACATGTTAGTTTTTTTTTTTGTGTGAACATTTCAAAAAAACAAATCAAAATTTGGACAAGATTTGAAAATCTTTTCTATGAAAAAAAAAAAACTTGATTGTTGCCTTGAAAAAAGGCAGAGCCACATCCGTCAAAAAACACAAAAACAAACCCATCTAGCCCATCCCCTCTCATTGGTCACATTAAATAAAATATAAAACAAAGAGAAGCAATCATTGGTCAAGAAGAGAGTATCATGAGTTGTAGTCACAAGGCAAGTCACCAACAACACATATGGGTTGGCAGCTTTTCTATATGTGGGCCCCATTCGGTTTCAGGGGCTTCAACCATGAACATAAATATGGGTATAGCTCCCATGGGGCTCAATCATTTAAAGCCTCAAAACTGAACCACTGGGGATGACTTTTTTGCTTCAGTTGCTATATATTGCAGCCCAAGGGTGGTGCAGCCCACTTTAGAGCCCCCATTGGGGATGGCCTTAAGATTTCAAAGAGACGGGCATGTGACCCACCACTAGCAACATCGATATTGTTCCCAACTTAATCACCTATTTAGTAGGTGTGAAGTTTTATACAAAAGGCCCCGATATTATTAAGAGTGGAACCACTTATTATAAGTTGTAATTTATTTAGTCAAGTTTCCGATGTGAGACTTTATAATCTTTAACACTCCTCCTCACGTTGGACCACTTTTTTAGTGGGTCACATGTGTAACCAATTCCACATCGGTCACCCTTTTTTTTTTTCTTTTTTTTTTTTTGTGGTGTTGAAGAATATAAAGTCCCATATTGAAAACTTGACTAAATAAATTACAACTTATAATAAGTTGTTCCACTCTTAATAATACCAAGGCCTTTTGTGATAAAACCTCACACCTACTGGGCTTTGTAGATGGTTAAGTTGAGGACAATATCGGTGTAGCTAGTGGTGGGCCAAAGGTTCGTCCCTCTAAAATCTTAACATGGTATCAGAGCGGGTTTGTTGACTGGGCCCGATTAAACCTAAATCAAACAAAAGCCCCAAATTGAACCAAAATCAAAACACACTCAAAAAATTTTGCTTAAAAAAAAGGATGACCAATGTGGAATCGGTTACACGTGTGGCCCACTAAAAAATGGTTCTACGTGAGGATGAGTGTTGAAGAATACATAATCCCACATTGGAAACTTAACAAAATAGAAAGTCTCATATAAAACCTAACACCTGCTAAATAGGTGGTTAAATTAGGGACAATATCGATATTGCTAGTAGTAGGCTAAGGGTCCATCCCTTTGAAATCTTAACATGGTATCAGAGCGGGTTGGTTGACTGATCCTGAATTGGGCCTTTACCCTTACCCAGTATGTGGTCCCTTACCCAATATGTGGTGTTTACATGTTAGGTTTGAATGTTTACCCATACCTCTTACCCAATATGTGGTGTTCACGTGTTGGACTTGAATGATTGACTCCGATGTGGACTTGGCTCCACATGTGGCTCACTATGTGGTGGTCTCATGTGAGGGGGCGTGTTGAAGAATATAAAGTCTCACATCGAAAACTTGACTAAATAAATTATAACTTATAATAAGTGGTTCCACTCCTAATAATACCGAGGCATTTTGTGATAAAACCTCACACCTACTGGGCTTTGTAGATGGTTAAGTTGGGGACAATATCAATGTTGCTAGTAGTGGGCCACTGGCCCGTCTTTCTGACTTTAACAAGTCTAAACTATATTGAGATGGAGGTTTTTCAAAAACACACACACACACTACCACAATGCTTTGGGGGTTTGAACATGAGACAATTAGTCTGCAAGTCAAGATCATTTTTCTATTAGATTAGACTCTGTTGACACGAGAATTTTTTACACGCAAATGATTTTATTTTTATATAACTAATTATATTTGTATGCAAACTTTAGGTGACCAACCATTTACTGACTAATTTTTCCGAGTGATGACAGTAAGTAGCAACCTAAAGAATATACAGTGTAAGGGACTTGTAACCAAGTGATTAGTGCATTTATCTTTGCACACGAGGTCCTAGATAAAATCCCTCATCCCCAATATTGATTTTTTTTTATTTATAAAAAGGAATATACAGCTCCTATTTTTAGGATGTATATATTTGCATATCTCTTTATATGAGAATATTCTCACTTGAAAATGAATTCTATATGTAAAAGGAAGACATCAATTTTCATATAGTCTCAGTTTGTCCCATGAAGTTTCAAATGACACAATTTCCCCCCTGAACTTCCACTACGTGACCAAAATTGCCTCATTCTGTTGGTTTTCATATAAAAACTGTTAAATTAGCTGAGGTGGCATGGGTATTTTGGTAAATTTAACTATTAAAAAGTGAAAAAATCAAATCAAATATAAAAAATGCTTGAAATTATTTAAAATGAGTAAAAAATTAAGATAAAAATATCTCCATTTTTTTTTCTCCCTCAATCGTCAGCTCCTACCATATTTTCCCTCATCTCAACCAGCCCCACCGCCCAACCAACCCCAGCAACCACCTTCCTTCTCCCCATTCATCTGTCAAAACAAAGGTACCAAAAAAAAACCCAGCAACCTTTCCTCCTTCTCTCTCCCTTCCCTCCTCTCTCTCTTTGGCAACCAAATACCCAACTCGCCTTCCACCCTCGACTCCTCTCTTCAACGTCATCAAACCCTAACCAACAATTCACCTTTTATCTCTTTCCTCATAATTCTCTCTCTTTCTTTGGCAGCCACCAAAGGAAATCTGGACTGCCACATTGTTTCCTTCTTTTCGACCGAGGCGGCCTGCGGAAGGAACTTTTGGTCATTCTTCTTTTAAATGTTGGGCATGCCACCACCAAGCCCCGAATTCGGGCTTGAATAGAATGTGAGTTGATGGATGTGTTGCGCTTCTAACTTCTGATCAAACGATTGATCGGCCAAGCAAGGAACCTCATCTTGACCTAGGTTCTTTCACTTCATCGGGCTCGAGGATGGTTAAGCTTCGTACGAATGTTTTTGTGATTTTTAGGGTTTTGAGTAAAAATAATACAATTAAATTAAATGTGCGTTTAAACGTAAAGACAATAATTAAAGTGCGATAAAATAAATCAAGGCGATAAATAAAGCAAGAACGAAAATAAAAGCGATAAGAACAATAAAGTAAAATAAACTTGAAATTAAACTTAATTGAAGTGCGATAACAATGAAAAGCAAATCAATGGAAATAAACTTGAATTTAATGACAAGAAAATATAAATTGAACAATAAATTAAACATACATTAAAAAAAAAGGAAGAACTCACTACATTAGGTGCTTGAAAAGTAACATCCTAAGTCTAGGAAAAGAAAAGTATGAGACGAAAGATAAGTTTGTTTGTCTGATGTTGTATGCCTTCTGCCTTCGTTTGATGAAGTTTATATGGGACGTCCGTTGGCCCATGGGCTGGCCATTGAATGGCCAAATGTCGACTCTTTTAAAACTCTTTCCTTTTGAAGCCCCCAAAATCCGTAGATCATGTTGGCGGAGATATTATGATTGCTTGGGTTTCTCTCGTTTTGGAAATTTCTGAATCGTCATCAACCTTCTTGATTTATTTCCTTGTGAGGCCTCCGTCACGTATACACTGACCTCCAGAAATTTTGGGCGCGAATTTGTGGCTTGGGCTTGCACCTCCGAGATTTCATCTCGACATTTGGTGGAACCTCATGACCTTTGAGTTTTTAGAATTCTAGAGTTGGCTGACCATCCACCAAGGTGGGTGGTATGAGAGCTCTAAATATTTGGATGTTGGACTTGGGCCCACATTGGATTATGTTTGAGTTCTCAAAATATTCGAATATTGGGAACTCGACGGACATACCTCCCTCCGAACTTCAACTTTCTCGGCGGAAATACCTCCTGTCGAACTTCAACTCCCTCGACCCAACTTTACTTGCCCAAGTGTTGCGAGGAGGGTGCCCGAGTGCGCAAGGATAAAATCCACCCCTGCCCAACATTTTGCAAAAGGAGTGGCCGACCAAGGCATTTAAGGAGTGCTCGACCCACCTTTTTGAGAAGTGCCCGACCACTTTTACAAAAGGAAGTGTCCGACCATATTTTTGAGAAAGCACCATGTTCTTTGAAGAAAACACATCGGCTGTATTTTTGATAAGGCACCATGGCCTTTGAAGAAAACATATTGACCGCATTTTTGAGAAGGTATCTTGGCAGCTAGGATTTCTCGGCCGCTAGGAATTCTTTGGCCGCTAGGAATTATCGACGGCGTAGGAATTCTTCGGCAGCTAGAAATTCTTCGGCCGCTAGGAATTCTCGGTCGCTAGGAATTCCTCCTTGGCAAAATGGGTGAATTTTGACCACCCCCAAACACACATATGCGAAATCTGAAGTCAATTTAGTGATTTTGTTTGTGGGTTTGAGCCTTTTGACAATTGGGGGGAGGGGGTTGACGGGAGAGAGAGATAAGGGAGAAGGTGGGGTGGGTTGGTTGGGCAATAAGGCTGGTTGAGATGAGGGAGAAGGTGGTGGGGGCCGACGATTAAGGAGAAAAAAAAAGGAGGCATTTTTATCTTTATTTTTTATTTTTTATTTGAATTTTTTATTTTTTAATAACTTTACCAAAATAACCATGCCACTTCAGTTGTTTATGGCTCGTTTGGGAGTGATTCTAGATATGCCAGAATCACTTCTAGGGAGAACCACCTCTCATGTGATTCTCCATATAATCACTTTAAGTGATTTTAAGTGATTATTAGCAGAAGCACCTCCCATGTGCTTCTCCATAAAATCACTTAAAACTGCTTAAGGTGATTATTTGGAGAAGTAATTCTCCATAGAAGTACTTTGATTATGGAATGGAAGTTCAGGGGAAAGATTGAGTCATTTGAAACGTCATGAGGCAAATTGAGACTATTTGAAAGCCAGAGGGGACATTTCAACAAATAAACCTTAGGGATAAAATAGTACATACACAATTTATTTAAATTAGAAAAAATAAAAAAAGAACCTATACTGCAATTGTTCATGAAATTAGGAGAAGTTCGTTATCCATAAAATAGGAGACAACTACTTTCACAAATTACCTTTAGTGCATTCATAATATGTTTAAATTGAACTAGCCCCAATTGGTTTTTTTCCTTTTTTTTTTTTTTTGAATTAAAAAAGATAATGGGTAATTGTATTCCATAAAAATAGGACCCATTATCTTATTTTTGTTTTCAATTTTAAATTTTGCCTTATATATTTAAATTGAATTAAATAAAAAAGAAAAGAAAAGAAAGAAGTTGCCCTACATAAAACTAGGAGACAACCACCTTCAAAATTGTAAAGCATTTCGGATATAAATAAAAAAAAAACAAGTTTTAAAACTCAAATTTTGAAGATAAAAAAATAAAGTAGGAAAAAAAATTATAATTAACATACGTGTGGTAAGAGGCTAGTTAGTTGTATATAAAATTAAACATTACATATCTTTGTATATATATATCACATACAAGCAAGATAAAAAAATTATTTTGTAGGCGTTTGTACTATGCTTTTTTATATGATAAAGGCTCTTTGCAGTGAAAACTTGACTAAAGACGACAAGATCAGCTCCATGGATATCCGATCAGAAAGTACAGCAACCATTGTTTCCACAAAACTAGAGATTCAAAAGAAGTCCCTGAGAACCAAATTTGGTAAATAGTAGGAATCAACAGGAAGCGCATAAGCTAAAGCTGCCGCCGCGAGAAGAAAATAAAGGCAGTGGCACTGGCACGTATATGATGTATGTATGATTTGATTTGATCTTTGGCCAATAATTTACCATAACAAACAAAAAAAGCAAACCAACCTACCTATATGGTTTAGGCCCGCCTAGCCTCACCACCAATTGTGGAGGAGATGAAGAGTTTGGTGGACCACCCTTTGAAACCTTTACTTATATTTATATTATGTGGAATCCTCTTCGCGGATGTTACATGCCACATATTCGTCATGATGCATGCGTGTTCCTCTTGGCTAGCTAGGGCCTTCATTTCATGCCCTTCCGGCCACGTGGTTTGCCGACAGAAGGCTGTCGAAAAAAACCTGGCTTGTTGCAAATGCATACATACGAAAACTAGAAGTAAATTACCTCGTATCTATATGCATAATTTGTTGGGAAATTTATAGAAAGTTAGGCCATGTACAGCAATTGGTGTACTATGATCATATGTAAGAGCAGAATCAGATAAGGTGTGATTTGATTTAATTTTAAGAGGGGGAAAGTTTGGGACGAATCTATGGCTTCAACCCTCCGGCCCCTACCTGCAGAGGCAGCTGCTGCTGCAGCAATCGTATCTTTTTGCCTTTTTGGTGTTTGTCGTCTTTTAGGCAATTGCTTTCAACGCTTTTATCGAGGGCTGGCTGCCCAATAAACAAGGCAGGAATAATTTTGTACTACGTTCACATAGAGCTATATAGCTCTAGCCTCTTGCTACTTGATTTGATCGATCAAAATGTAGCATGCACACCAACTATATCATCCATCCATCCATCCATCCATCCATCCATGTCGATGGATATGCTTTGTGGAAGAGACGAGAATCCTTCTCTATTGTGTTTAACTTGTGTTTCATTTCTTCTAATTTGCACTTACTCCGAGCATTAGCTCTAGTTTATTTCTAATAAAGGAAAAGACGATATCATTTAGTGAATAAATTTGACAATCCTTCTATTATTTGTGTGTATATTGTGCATTCCAACTTCAATCCGTAGTGTTTGCATGGTAGTACCATTGGCACATTTCTTGGGAAAAATAAGGAGTCAAACTCAGACAACACTAAGAGAGAGCAAGGGAGAATAATATAACTAATCCGTCTTGGAATTAATCATATGATTCACATATATAATTAATGTAACGATTCATTGAAGATCGTATTATATGCAAAACTCACATTAATGTAACTTTTATGAAGTATTTGAAGACTTTTAGGAATTAATTGAATTCATTGTCCATGTCATTAATGAGAAATCTTTATGCTCAGATTTATATATTATATACGTCGTCAATACTTTCTTATTTTATTTTATAAAAAGCGATAATATTTTATTAATAATATAAACAAAAACAAATACAAAACAACTAAGGTGATGAATATGGATGCAACTGTTCCAGTGACCAAATACAACAACAAGTTAAATTGATATGGAAAGAACACGCACAACCCAAAAAATAATTAAAATCCCCAAATCAGCAACTAGAAACACATCATACAATAAAGATTTGCGAGCAACGGTAGAAACAACCAATCTGTATCGAAAGCCAAAACCCAAAAGGAAATAAAATATCCTAAACAAAAAACAAACAACATCAATATCCTAAAAGAAAGATTATTATTGCAACCTTTTTTTTTTAAACATACTTTAAAAATCTTCCAATTGTTTGAAGTCTTACATAAGGGGAACTCTTAAAAGTAAAAACAGTAATAATCTTTCTATGACACTTATATAAGGGCAACCATTTTGTTTTCATCTTTCAGTTTTCGTTTGCACTTCTTTTGAAAACTAAAAAAAATTGAAAACTTGTTTAATAAGAGCCCACTTGATAATCATTTCAGTTTCTAATTTTCATTTTTCATTTTAAGAAATTGAAAATAGAAGACTTGTTTGGTAACAATAATTTTAGTTTTCAAAAAAACTAAAATCTTTTTAAAAGTTGTTTGGTAATTTATTTCAGTTTTATGTGGAACTCAGAAGTGGATTTTTTAAGGACAAATTGTGAATTTGAGATCATAGAATGAAAGTGCATGTTATAAAGTTTGTAGTATATTTCGGTGAATTCTTTGGAGTTAGGATGATTTTTTTTTTGTTGTTGTAAATTTAGATATGGAGGCCCCAAGGATTAGATTGAGCCTACAGTTGAATGTAATAGAATTTGTTTTATGTTTTCAAAATGACCTTTATTTTTTAAAACAACTTTATAGTGTTTTCAGTTTTCGTTTCATTTTTATGACCCTCCTTTTTGTCATTCACCTATCTTACATCACTACATATACATTGCACTTTAGTCTCAAAACTCGACATTTGGGATCTCTTGACTACGTTTGGCCACAGACCCAGTATGAGCCTTGGGACCTCATGTTCTAAAATTCGCTAAAAAAATAATCATAAATTCAAAAATAAATAAAAAAAAGGGGGGGGGGACTCTGTAAAACATACACTTTCAGTCTATAACCTTAAATTCAAATTTGACACTAAGAAAATTTTCATTTCGTAGTTCCACAGAAAATTAAAAATAGTTACCAAACAAATTGTTAATTTTTAATTTTTTTACCAAAATAATTATTGAAAACTGAAATTTTAAATTATAAGACCACACGACTCTAAAAGAATAGATAGTGTCATTTTAAATTACATGAGCATTCTTTTTCTTATCCTCCGTGTATACATAAATATAGAAAAATAATATATAGTAGAAAAGCACTAGTCCACTTAAGTTATATGGGTGGGTTGAAAAGGACCCGAGATCGCGTATGAAGGCGTTATAGCATGAAGGTATCCAGCAAGGCCCATATTTTTACTGTGCATTAGTACTGTATTTCTGTAGGTTTGGATAATGCTTGATTTACCCCTCAAGTCCTCCCAAGAGGTAGCAATGTTTATATATAACATATGAGTTAAGGAATTAATACAACCATCTTCTTCATCATCTGAATATTCAGCTGAAAATTACTATCTATGAAGCTCTTCGGGTTTTCGGTGACGGACCACCGTGACATAGTGCCCATGGTGAAGTTTGAGTGCCACTACTGTGGCCGGAAGTTCGAAAACTCTCAAGCATTGGGTGGACATCAAAACGCACACAAAAGAGAAAGGCAGCTTGAAAGGATGGCCATATTAGAACATGTCCAGCAACATCACCAACCTCCTCCTCCTCCTCCTCCTCCTCATGATCATGATCATGATCAATATCAACGGTCAGCAACAGGTGTCCCCATCATCAATGATCCAATGTTCGTTTCCTCTAGTAGGTCTACAACCGTTGACGGTTGTGCTGGTTATAATACTGCTGGTGGTGCAGTGGTAGCACCCAAAGATCCTCATGGCTTGTACTTGAAACAGATCGCAAAACAAGAGGCTGTTCCGAAAGTGGATGAAGAAAACGACGTCGTCGATCTGCGTTTGAGACTTTGAGTCATGCACACTCCCAACACCCTTGACTTAGTTCTAATATTCCCAGTCCAGGTTTATTTGAAAACATGTATAAAAGATGACAAAGCTTTGGTAAGCTTTCTTTCCATTGTGTGTGTTGAAATTAGGGCTTGTTAAATATAGGTCAATTTTCATGAAGATGTAATGGATGTAGTTAATATACTCTCTCTTTTTAATTATAATCCAGTAATCATGTGTCTCGTCGAGTAAGTAATTAGTATGTCTACAAATTTTAATGAATTTACAAAATATGTCACCATCAGAAATGAAAGTCCTTGAAAACGCCTCCCTAAAATTAAGGCGTCTCTTACAATTTCACAATTTCACACATTGCAATTTCACACATGAAACTCTCAGCCCCAACAGGAAACAAATCTTTGACAATTTCACACTTAATAAATTCAACATTTTTGTTTTCCTTATATCATATATATATAACACATTGCAGCTAATAGCATCAGGTTCACACCCTGTACTTGGGATAGGAAGAAACAGCTCTCTCTTGCTTTATTAAGCCTACCCGCTAAACAGAAGCCATCCATCAAAGTGTTCTAAGTAAATACATCAGGATCTATGCCCCTTTGGGTTGGAACATAACTTTAGCTTTTGCCAGATTTTAGCGTTCGTTGCGGGTAGAAAAACAAGGTGGTATAGTAGTTTGTCCTTATCTGATGAGTTAATCTTTGTATATATATATATATATATATGTATATATACAGTTACCTACTTTGCAGGTAATAGTTTTTTTCTTGGGTTTCCAAAGATCTTTTAATGAAGTTTTATCTCAATATACTTATGTGTGAGTCTACCTCTTGTGGAGGTGTGAGTGTTTTTTTGTTTTTCTATGCTTGTGTCGGAGGTCTGAGAATTCACTTCTTTTCTCATGGTACTTGCTCCATTGTCGAATTGGGTCTTTTTTCGTTTTTCTATGCCTGTATCGGAGGTGGCTTTTGAGTTTAATTACCTCGACTAAGGTAATTTATCTAAACTAGAGGTGATTTATGGATTTAATTACCTGGTGTATGTATAGGTATTACTTTATCTATTATTAAGGTATATATGAAGTTTCCAGTAATTCCGATTACAAGTTTTGAGGTAGGGTATACCTAGAAAAGAGGGCATGTTTACAGTTTTGGGTATAATTTTGTGTGATTTTTGAGACGTGTATGGTGTATTTTCCATTTGTATTAAATGGAATATGTTGTAAATATATCATAATTATCATGACAAAAATTTACCTAATTTATGCTTTATAGGGGCATAATTGGAACAAAAATATAATTAAAAATGAAAAATATAATATGTAGACATCAGAAGATAAACAAAAAAGAACGTAATCCTACATGACAAAAGACTTAAATCAACAACAACAAATATATGGATTGCACCCAACTTCTGTTTTTTATTTTGGACTTATCCCAAATTTTCTATTGAAATTAACTTGCATCTTTCATGGGTTCAATCCCATTTACCAGAAAAGAAAATTTGAATCTTCGAGTTAATTAAGAAAAAGAAAATTTTAAAAACGAGAGCTCAGTTTGCCCTAGCTCTACTCTGTTGCCGCTGACTTTCCGGATAATTTACATTATATATACACAATATTGTATGCTCGTTTCTATTGTTCTTTTTTTGAGAACAAAACAACATACAACAACATCAAAGAAAAGGTGGTGTCCGAATTAGGAGAGCACGGATGGTCCTCGTACTACTTCACTTCACATAGCTAGCTACTTATGATCTTTCAGTGTTCGAGTTAATTAATGAGCAATGTCTGCTTTACAATGTAACAAACAATGTATATGTGGAACATATTTGGACGGTTCAAATTTAAGCAAAAACAATGTAACGAAAGCTATTTCCTTCTGGGAGCTGCACCACGAAGTCGTGGGCGTTTGCATTGCATTGTTGATGCATGCCTCTTCAACCCCTCTTCTCTTTGCAAATTTTTATGTGGTTTAAAGAAAATAAGGACATGTTTGGTATTCTATTCAAAAAAGTAAATTTAAAAATGATGATTTTTTTTATATAAAACACATGAGTTTTCAAATAGTGATTTTAATTTCTAAAAACTTGTTTGGTATTGAACTCCAAACTATTTTTAAGATCTAAAAAAATTGAAATTAAAATAAGAAAATCAGAAACCCAAGATTCCCAAATTGAAATTAGCAAAAGAATTTCAAAAGAAAAGAAGAGAGGGAGAGGGAGAGGGAGGAGAGATAGAGAGGAGAGAGGGATGAGAGATAGAGACGACAGAGGGAGGGGAGAGAGAGAGAGGGAGGTAGAGACGAGAGAGAGAGAGAGAGAGTAAAAAAAAAAGAAAGAGACGAGAGACGAGAAAAGGAGGAAAAAGAATGGGACGGGAGAGGGAGGAGAGAGAGCGTGGAGAGATGGAGGAGAAAGAAAGACACGAGAGAGAAAAAAAAACTATAAAACTTCGCTGTTTTGGTTTTTATAATAAAGGTTTTTTAGGTTTTAGACATAAAAAAAATTTCACTTTTGGAAAAAGCCAAAGCTTTTTCAAAAAAGACAAAAAAACCACTCAACTTTCAAATCAAAGACATGCAAATGTATTGGATTCCTTAGGAAATCTAAAAATAAATAAGGGCATTTTTGTCCAATTTTGCTTCTTTTAAATTTTTTCTCTCTCCTTTTGCTTTTTCCAAAATGTCCCTTTTAATAATTGGGGATGTTTTTGAGTTTTTAAAAATAGGCATACCAAACGAATTTTTGTGACTTTGAACTTATAATCTGTTTCTAAGTTTATAAAATTCAAGTATGTTGGATAATAAAGGGCCTAAGAAACCAATCCACAACTAATCAATCAACAATTATTTTCTTATGGCAAATTTCGTAGCACGTGGACTAGTTTGATAAATAAATAGTTTTCTAGGACCAAGTCAACCCTAAATTATTGGGAGATCCACGTGTACCGAACTGGAAGGTACCCTAAAGAGTAAAGACCATCCAACACTACACGGTGCAGCTCCCAGAAGGAAACGATAGATTATTGTACGTATAGTTTTTGGCCCTCCATGAAAATTCGCTTTCATTTCGAGCACCAAATATTATATAGAATCTAAACAACAATTTGACAAAGTCAGACCATTACTTAAATATTAGAGGAGCATGTTAATTTCAATGATTATTAAATTTAACAATTATATATATATTCACGAATACTATTTCAAGATGCTCATTAATTTGACAAAGAAACCCCGTTTTAATTGTCTTAATTATTTTGAGCGGTTTTGCTTGCGCATAGATAATGGAACACATATCCTCGTCACATCCTCATAAATTAAGACAATGGTTATTTTTCAGCCCTTCCTATTTAATCAAACCTCATTTGACAAATGAGGGCAGCGCAAGTCTCTCTATAAAGTCTCTTTGCTCTTCCATAATAGTTTCTGTCTATCTCTCTCTCGCGCTCTCTCTCTCTCTTTGCTCGTCAACCTTGATCGGCAGGCGAGAAAGATGAGAGAGATGGACGAGATGCGGTCAACTTATATGTCATCCTACGGGCCCAGTGGTGACCGGAGCTTTGACAATGCGGGTTATGCGTGGGAGAGTAAGAAAAATTCATCACGTAAATCTTCGTCAATCTACAGTTTCAGCCAATCAGAGCTTAAAAGACAACGTCGAGTGGCGAAATACAAGTCCTATGTCGTTGAAGCCAAATTTAAATCCGCTTTAAAGAAAGGGGTACGTTGGTTCAAGAACAAGTATTCTACGCTTGTATATGCGTAGATTGAGAGAATGTAAAGGAATCTATCTCAGATCTGCCAAAACATTTTGCGATTTGCATGCATTTGGGGTGTTAATTAGCCTTCAATTAAGGTTGTGTAATTAATTCTTTCAATTTAGTGTGATCCGTCATTCATATTTTCCAGCCAACACTATTTGTTCAATTTTTGTTATGGATTATCAACATGAGAATCATTCTAAAGGCTTTCTGGGATCAATGTGATAAATGTCAATCAAGGTAGTATTATGGCCAATTCTTCTTCTTCTTCTTATGTGATAATTTGTCGAATCTGAAATGTTTAAGCTAGAAATTGGCTCATGAATTCCTTCTTATGATATATGGGATTTACAAAGAGCAAAAAGATGTTTGATCATAGTGCTATTACTACAGTACATTCATATATAATCTAGATCAGCTTAAGGTTTTTGAGAGTATAGCGTACCCTGTTCGACTGCAATCCATAAAGAAATCGGTTACCCAAAAATAAGCGAAGAAGAATGTTTACGTTTGAACTCTTATGAATGTGTTCGTTGGAGAGCTCTCTCTCGACTTTTTAGATGACATAAATCTACAAGCAAATGTCATAGAACCAAAAACGTTTTGGCTTGTAGAATAAAAAGTTGTTGAGTTTTCTAATAATATTATTGTTTTCTTTTATTTATTAAAATTTAGTAATGAAGAGCTAAGAGTATGAAATTTCATTTACCTAGGAAGTCCATACCTACGAGTCAGATATTACATTCTCACTAGTATACTTATAAACATGATAATGCAATTCCATATCTATTCTCAAACCCCTAAATCTTGAACAACACAAGTTATCATCAAGACTTAGAAGACCTATTGATTAGGGGTGGGCATCGCATCCAAAAAATGCGCATACCGACCGTACCGAACCGACAATTTAATTTGGTTAAATTATTATTTTTCATTATTACTTCTTAGGTTTTTTAGGTTTTAGACATAAAAAAAATTTCACTTTTGGAAAAAGCCAAAGTTTTTTCAAAAAAGACAAAAAAACCACTCAACTTTCAAATCAAAGACATGCAAATGTATTGGATTCCTTAGAAAATCTAAAAATAAATAAGGGCATTTTTGTCCATTTTTGCTTCTTTTAAAAATTTTCTCTCTCCTTTTGCTTTTTCCAAAATGTCCCTTAATTCTTCTGATCCGATCTGCACAGAAATATTTAGTTAAAAGACTAGGTAACAATATCCCTAATCCCACGAAAATTCATCCTAAATCGATATTTATAATTCATTTATTATTTATATACACGTCAACTTATTAATGGTTGGATATGAAGGTTATTCTAGGTTGCGAAACACTAGAACATATCACACATTAACCCTAAATTAACTATGCCTCTTTTAGTTTTTCATTCAGTCGCACCCTCAAACCTCAAGCACCCCATCTTTAACCCCGAAGCATTCAATCGATCTCATCTTTTTGTCAGCCCAAATCAGCCGCACCACCACCATCTTGACTTTGTTTCTTTGGTCGCAGTACACAAATCAGATTTGGATTAAAGATTATTAGGCCTCTCTGCTACAGTTTTTGGCTATTTTAAAATAATTTCATGGCTGATTTGTAACATTATTTGCTATTTTATTATGTATTTTTCATGTTCGCTTGTAACTCTAAAATTAAGTTATTTGATTTCGTACATGGATGAATTAAACTATTGATCTTTTATCTCTTCTATGGGTAATTTGGAATATTTGTTCCTTGAAATGATTAAAAATTATATTTTTATTACATAATTAATATGTGTTTTTTTTAATGATACTACTGCTGTATCGAACTAACCTGAACCGAATATTAGGTTAATTGATCCAAACGATTAAAGTTCATAATATTCGGTTAACGGAAGAGAAATTGGCCAACTAAAAATTTCGATATGATTATCGAAAGAATCCTCTACTATTTCGAACCAACCCGTACCCAGGCCTACTAATGATAAAAAGGAATCAGTCAAAACAAAATAAAAATGTTGGCTTTTCTAAATAGTCATTCTACGCTATAATGGAGGACTGGATAATAAAAGCAAAACACACAGAACAAAATGACTCATGAAAGTTGAGCTCAACGCAACTAAACGGCCAGACAAAGCAACATTCACACTTAAATTATAAGGAATCTCATAACGCGGGACCCAAGGCCCAACGGAAAAAACCAAACTATGGCCCAACCCAATATGCACTGGATGTTTCATTCGTCTTCTACTATTTGACTTTTGAAAAACTACTAACGTCACTCTGCGGTGCAAAAAGAATCACATACTCTCACCTCCTACACCTGACAGGCTGACACGTACCCCCCAGTTGCACTGGCCACGTCACTGAGCACACATTCCCCACATGCACTGCTCCGTAACTTTATCGTGTTCCCTTACCATCTGAGGGCCACTCCAACACACCCATTTGGAATTTGAAATGAAGACCCTCTCCAAAGAGACGTTACAAACTTATAACTTTGTCTTTGTTTTTTATTTTTTTGAAAACAGATTTTATTATTAATCATTATTTTTAAAAACACAAAAGTCCCATTCTATCCCCCATTTATTGCTTTGAACTACACAGGGGGGGCCTGCCTCTCTAATGCTGTTGAGACAGTGAGAGTGAGTTTCTGAATGAAGACTCTGACATCAGAGAAATTAAAAGATTTCCCATTTGATTGTGTTCCTTCCCATCTCTGCTGAATCTTTCATTGCTGGCTTCACTTTGTTTGTTCCCCACCACCATCTCCAGGAACACAGAGGGGCTTTGCTTAGCTGATCCTGCCCATTGTTTTATTGTAAGTTTTTACTTTGAATTTCAGTGTAAAGTTGGAATCTTTGTTTTTGGTTTCTGGGTTTGTGATTTGGGTTTAGATTTGTTTTGCATCTTGTCTTGGGGGAGTGATTGGTTGCTGAGGATTTGTGGGGAATGGGTGGATTGGTTTCTGTACAATACTACATTTATGTAATTTACTTTAATGATTTGGTTGTTGGAACATGGAAGCCTACTGCACTGAATGTTGACTTTTTATTTTAATTTTATGTGCATAAAGTTCTTTTTTCCCCCCTTAGTTGGGTGCATAGAGATGCAAAAGCTTCTTTTCATTTGTTTTCACTTTTGTTTTCTCAGCAGCCAATAATGGGGCAACGCTTCACTTCATGCTTAAATTAGGCACCAGTGGATTTTGGGTGTTTGATAATCTAAAATGGGTTGTGAAATTTGTTGGTCCTATTTGATTTAGAAAATTAGATGGTTGAAGAGTATATGATAGAGGGTAAATGCAAGTTGCATGTCTTAAGTGAAGCAGACAGGTCAGAGATTGCAGCCTTTATTATAGTAGTATGAGTAAACTGAGAAAATGTAGCTAATCATGTGGAGTGCTTTTCTTGCCTTGATTCAGCTTCTTGAATGTCATAGACTACGCTATGCCAGAAGATACCAAGTATGATCACAAGTGAAGAGATATTAACTATAGTTTCAGCTTTATAATTGATGTGCTTGGTGAGGTTCACACTGCCTTGATCTTGAAAGCTAGAACAATAGTTAACTGGTATCCATTACCATAGGAATAATCTTCCCTTACGGACATATAGAGAGATGCACAACATTTTGTTTTTGGTACTAGATGCAAATAATTGTTTATGGATGTGTTCCACTGGTTGTATATTTATAAAATTATTTTGTTTTGATCAATTTGCAGAGGGAGTTCGGTAGTAGAGCGCAAATTGTTGTTCTCCATGCTTCTTTTACTTAATTGTTGAAGTATTCCTAATTTTTGCATCAGAAAAATGGGGATTGAGAAAGAAGGTTCGAAAAGTGGAGCAGGTCATGTGGGTGGTTTCTTTCAGCTGTTTGACTGGACTGCAAAATCTCGAAAAAAATTATTCTCTAGCAAGTCAGATTTACCAGGTATTGTATCTGCATAAGGCATACTATGTTTATCTCTTATGGTCTTGTATCATTCTCCTATTTCATGGTTGGTTGTTTTGAATTTTGAATTCTTTTTTTTCTTCTTTTTTTTAGAAAGCTCAAAACAGGGAAAGAAAAGCTATGGGAACTTGCCAATGACGCGACAGCATCTGGTGGGAATTCAGTTTTTCAGTGTTCTTGCACTGCTTATTTCTTTGGACCATTTTGATATGGTGTTTGAATCTAATACTATTTATAATTCTTGTTATATTTATAGGTAGATGAGGATGAAACTGGGGTAGCGCCTAGTGTCAAAGGTAGCAGTGATTATAGTTGTGCTTCATCGGTTACAGATGAAGAAGGATTTGGAACAAAAGCCCCTAGTGTAGTAGCCAGGCTTATGGGATTAGACTCCTTACCCACATCCAATTCTTCGGAGCCCTACTCTACCCCATTTTTTGACACTCAATCTCTCCAAGATGCTCCTTACCACAGGAGAAACATTGACTGTTATCATGACGATCAGTTAAGGTATTCTGGAAATCTGCTAAAAAATATGGAAGGGCCTAACCGGAATCCTTTGGAGGCAAAGCCCCAGAAGCTCAGGCCAATTGAGAGGTTCCAAACTGAAACATTGCCTCCTAGATCAGCTAAGTCTATCCCAATCACACACCATAAACTTTTGTCGCCTATAAAGAATCCTGGCTTTGTTCCCACTAAGAATGCTGCTCACATGATGGAAGCTGCTGCAAAAATTATGGAGCCAGGACCTCAAGCTACTGCCAAGGCCAAAATGCCTCTAGTAGGGTGCTCTTCAGTACCCTTGAAGGCTCAGGCTCTCAAAGAAAAGGTGGAGGCTTCCCAAAAAGTGCCACTGGTTGGGTCTGCTTCAGAAACCTTGAAAGGTCGAGATTTGAAAGATAAAGTTGAAGCTGGTTATAAGATAACGAGGCCTTCTGAGGTGTCACGAAAGCCTGTTGAGTCAAATGCTGCTAAGTATCTTAGGGGCCAGTCTTTGAATAAGAGCTGGAATGGATCTGTCGATTTGTCATTCAGGGCTTCTTCTGATACAGAAGAAACTAGAGGAAAGTCCATTTCTCTTGCAATCCAAGCAAAGGTCAATGTTCAGAAAAGAGGTCAGAATTTAAGTAGAAATAGAAGCTTGGTGGGTCACAAAGAACAGAGTGAGGTAAGCTCAAACCAGTCCTTCAGGAGCCAACCAAATGTTCAGAAGAATTTGCATAAGAAACCTTCTACACATAATGCTTCTGGTGCTCTTAGGCAGAACAATCAGAAACAAAATTGCCTAGTTGATAAAGAGAAATTACCTTCAAAGCCTCTGGTTTCCAACTCGCAAGGTAGAAAAGTGCTGTCTGGGGATTCTTCTTCTGGACGTCACAAAAGCTCAATTCGAAGTAGTGGAAATTCCAAAATTGGATCGAGGAAGTTGGGCTCAGAGGCAATGGATGGTGATAAAGAAGTGTCCTATTCAAATGCAAGGAATTATCCTAGGAAGAAACGATCAATAGATGGGAACTTTCAATTTAACAAAGATCGGGCTGTTGATGATAAGTTGAGTGAAAAAAATCAGAAACCAGTTCAATCTAATCCAATTACTGACAGGAACTACAGTTGGGCTGAAGATAGCAGAAAGAAAGGCATGGATGTTGTTTCGTTTACATTCACAGCCCCACTTACACGTTCACTGCCTGGGACGGAAATCTCAGCTCAGGTTGCAGAGAAGAATACTAGTCTTTGCATGGATCATGGGGGTAAAAGATTGTTGCTTGACAAAGACAGTATGAAGCTATCTTCACTGGGTTATAATGTAATAGGGGGTGATGCTTTGAGTATGCTTTTGGAACAAAAGTTAAGGGAATTATCTTATGGGACTAAATCTTCTAGTCATGACTCCATGAAAGAAGGCTCAGCTTCAACTGCTTCAACTTTTGATTTAAAACCCAAATTTAATGCAGTTAGTTCCATGCAAAGGTTAAATGACCAGAGAGACCAACAATTGGTTACAGAGAAATTGGGTGGCCGATATGAAGCTGACTTTTCATTCGCTGACTCTCCTGCATTCAGATTGAAACAGAACTTTCAGGTATCACTGGCTTTCGCTATTACTGGCTAATTTTTTTACAACGCTGGTCAGCTTATGGCTTCGCTTATTCTTTTTTTTTTTTCCACTTCTTTTTATCCCTTTTCCCTTAAAGTTAAAAAAATTACTGGTGGCATAACTTGGCACTACTGCACCTGACTGTAGCCGACACAACTTTAATATTTTCAGGGAGTCAATAAGACGGACGAATACAGCAGCAGTCATGGTGAAGCTGGACTCTTGCTCAGTGGCCGACATCCTAGTCCAGTCTCTGTTCTGGAACCTTCTTTTTCAAATGAAAGTTACGACTCTTCAATTAGCACTGATAGTAACAGTACAGAAGGTATATAAGATGCATGTGTATTTTGTTATTGTGTTCCCGCTCCTTGAAAATGTATCTTATTTCAGAATGTCTGAACACTTTTTTTTGGTTTCTTCAGCAAGCAGATTGTGTTCATCCGTTCAAGCTCAGGAAGTTCATGTTTTCAGTTCTTCGAAGAAGTTCCATTCAGTAGAAGCTGACACCGAGTTGTTAGATTCTGCTTCTTCAACATCTACAGGAACTGTGGCAAGAAACCATGCAGCTACAGTTTACATGCCAGAACCTTTGAGATCAAATGAGTGGGAATTGGAATATATAAAGGAGACACTATGTAATGTGGAATTGATGTTTAGAGACTTCTCGTTGGGCCAAGCCCGAGAGATCATAAATCCTCATCTCTTCAACCTGTTGGAGAGTCGAAGAGGACAGTTGGAAGGCGACGGTGGTGAGTCCAGGCTAAGGCGAAAGGAATTATTTGATTGTACAAGTGAATGCTTGGACTTGAGAAGCAGGCGTTATGTGGGTGGCGGATACAGATCATGGGTGAAAGGAGTAGCAATGGTGAGAAGAAAGGGGACTTTAGCAGAAGAAGTGTGCAAGGAATTGTTATGTTGGAGAGGCTTGTGGGATTGCATGGTGGATGAGCTTGTGGACAAAGACATGAGCAACCCCTATGGCAGATGGCTGGACTTTGAAACCGATGCATTTGAGCTAGGAGTAGAGGTTGAGGGTCAAATATTTCATTCTTTGGTAGATGAAGTGGTTGCTGATATCCTGGAATTGTAATGCCTGAAACATGTCTATATATCAGCTCCACCTAAAATTCTCGTGCAGATGATCTTGTAGTATTTGGATACTTGTTAGTGTTCAAGTTATTGGTTTATTTATTGCATTTGATTCATCAAGCTTTGTGATTCAAACTAAGCAATTGCCATGTTGTTCTCATCAAGTTGAGCTTCCATGTATGTTGTGTGTGGAAACAATTAAGTTGGCGTACCCCTCTTGGTGTGTTTGAACTGTGAACTTAAGATCGAGATATGTGATTGTAAGTTTGATCATATCTCGAAAATCCAATGGCAAAAAGAGTTTCCGCAGTCGCAGGAAGATCTCCGGATGTTTATTTTTTCCTTCAATCATATATGAAGTTGAGCAAAAGATAGTGACTTGTAATAATAACAAGGAGCTGTGTCCTTTGGAGCAAATTAGAAGTGATGTGGATGGGCTGTTATTATAACAAGTTGGTCACAAGAATAGACAAGTAAAGCAATATGGATGGTTAGTATGGAACAATCATATTTAACAAAGAGCATTCTTCTTCTTCTCATAATGGCAAAGTTGGTAAGCTTTTAAGATGGACAAAAAACATAAAATTGATCTGAAATTTCTCTCGAAGTGGGGGTTGGTCTCTCCAAGTATACGACGACAAAGTGGAAGGTGGCACCAGCTAAATTATTCCATCAAAGAGATGAGGACAAAAGCATTATTATATGTATGCATGCCTATATATTATATAATTGACAGTGTGTGAACTATAGGGACACTCTGAAACCACCCACAGAAGTTTATGAAGAACTGGAAAACTCAATTATCCAAATAGTAAACAAGACTATAATCTTATTATTGCAAATGATTCCAGCATTTTTGTTTTTGACAGTTTTTGAAAGTAACTTCTGACTCAACTCACCTTGAACATTTGAATAATGATTCTTGTACAATCTTTCTTTTCTTATGCACAAAATCAACTTCCAGAACAATTTTGTATAAAGATAGTTTGTGGAAGAATCAAGATTCAGACATAAAATTTTGCTGTCCACTTTTTTGTATCAGCAACATTAGTGTCCTTCACCAGTACTTCCACTTTCCCATAACCAAGCTATCCTCTCCTCTTCATCCCAGAATGCCAATTCATTGTGACACTCAAAGCCACCCGCCCAACCCCAACTGAGCCATTCATCATCAAAGGCTGAATTCAATGATGATGAGAAAGAGTTCCAATCTACACCTCCACTTTCTGCATTTGAGCTCCAGAGACTTGTACTCTCCCTACCCTCACTCTTGGTCACTTCATCTGTAATATTACCCTCCATGATGATCCCATCTTCCCTCTGCTCCTTAAATCCAACATTCCCACTTGGATCCACAACCCCACTTTCCAGCCCCATAATTTCACTTTCTACACATTCACATGGACCCAAGACCTCCTTTTCTCCATTATTATCTCCACTTAAAACAGTTGAACTAGTAATGTTTACTTTATTCCCAAGGCATAATTCTGCACCCTTTTTCTGATCACCACAATGGTCCAAATTAATCCTTTCTGTACTGTCCAAACAAGAACCTTTCAAACCCCACATTCTTATTGCCTCATCTCCTTTCTGGTTTTCCCTGGCTGATGGCTCAAGTTGAAGCACTACATGATCAGCAATATTGGTACCACTCTGCTGAGGCTTTGCTTGTGATCTTTGGGGAGATGGGGACAATACATTCTTGTTCTTGTTCATGATAGATGATCTGTTTGCTCGAGCAGCAGCTCTACGGTCCTTGAATGAAGCAGCTGTCTTCTTCCCAACATTCGTAATGGTGGGCAGATAATCGTTTCCCAGATTGGTAAAGGTGTAAATTTTTCTACTCAAATGAGAGTTCCAGTAGTTCTTTATCTCGTTGTCTGTTCTTCCTGGTAAATGAGCGGCTATGAATGACCACCTGCAACAGTTTGCTCAAATTTTAGTAATATAATGATCCAATTGAATTATATCTCAATATGTAACAACTACTTGATCATTGGTTTCTTTTCTTGAATAGTTAAAAAGGAGGAAGTGAGCATTACAAATTTGACTCAGCATTTTATTCAATAATATCCAATGGCCAGAAGTACCAGTGCCTGTGATTTTCGCAATCACAAGATCCTATAAATATAGCAATGTGGTCTCCAGTTCATAGTTTAACGACACAAACATGCTATGTGGCCGGACTGCCCCAAGAAAAGAAAAAAACATAATGCTTCTTTGAGCTCCTCTCGGTTGTGTTCCTAAGGAGGAGGGATCCCAAAAAGAAATTAAGAATTTGATTAACATCCCTCAAATATAAATCCTTTTCGACATCGGCAATATCACAGTGCGGCCATAATCAAGTAATTAATCAAATCAATGTTAGCAGAATTGTAGATCGATGGACATTGATAACAGTTGTCCCAATTAACACAAATATTAGAGTCTCTAGAGAGCTTGAATCCAGCTTAGCATAACCAAGTTGAAAAATGGTTCTATAAGTATCAGGCTGCCGGATCTCTCCCGTTCAAAGAAGGGATCTCAATAAAATTAGAACTCACAAACTAAGAACGAATTGAGGATGGTTACATTCATATTTTCTGAGCATAGATATATTATACAGAAAAAAAACCTGGCCAAAGAGAGCTATATAAAAAGATAATTATATAATTAAAAAATGAATACCTATTACCCAAAGCAGTGTGTAACTTAACAATGGTTTCTTCCTCCTCAGCAGTGATGTTCCCTCTCTTCAAGTCAGCCCTCAGATAATTTGTCCACCTCAGTCTGCAACTCTTCCCACACCTTAGCAATCCTTCATATCCCACACAAACACATTGAGTTGTGTATATTTACAACCAAATGAAGACACATTGGGAATAATGTATAAAGGATCCCTTATTGTAAAAATCTTTCAAGCATAGATAGCTACTATATATATATATATATGAATATTTAGACCTGCATTAATGGGTAAAGATCTCCAAGAGCCTTCTCCATGAAGTTGAATGTAGTTGGTCAAGATTTCGTCTTCTTCAGCTGTCCATCTTCCTCTTTTGAGCCCAAGTTTCTCACAGCATGGTGCTCTTCCCATCTCTCTATGAGAATTGAAAGAGAGGCATGGCACATATACAGCAGTTATAGTTGTGCGCGTGACGCTTCTCTCGTGTAGTATTAAATATTAATAATATTAATCTTTGCATAGCATAGGAGGAGTTAATGTAGACGTACGTGCGGTGGCTAAGTGTTCTTCGTGTCCTCACTCGGTTGATTTGTCGGGCCACAAGTACTAGTTAATTAGTGATCAAACTCTATGCTTAAGGAGAAAAGCTAATGTAGGGCCTAACCCGTTTCCGGCAGTGCTGAGTGGTACAACATTTCAGTCGTTTCCGCAGTGCTAATGGTACAACATTTTAGGTATTTCCTGCAGTTCTGAGTACCTACAGGATTTAAGTAGGCTCATCAAAACTTAGACTTTGATTTGAGATGTGAAAAAATAAAATAAAATAAAAATGCTTTAAATTTAGTATATGCACAATGATAAAGACGTTGCCCCTAAAGGAGGGTGGGATAAAAAAAATCCCACACAATTCATTCAATTGTTCATAGCCTTGTAGCCGATATGAAGCACACACGCACAGGCCCTTCATTTTCTCTTCCAACTTTGTAGCTAGCAGACCCTTGGAAGCTAAAAGAAAATGCCGTCTAGAATACTTTTTGACAATTTCAGTGGTCCAATACATTATTATTTATTGCATAGGTTTGGCCAAACAATGGATCCCTATATATAATTATATATACACATGCTTAGCTTGCTGGATACTTGTAGGTTTATTTCTTCTTCTTCTTTATATTTCTAACCCAAGAAAACACAAAACGCAGCATGCATGTACGTTCACCATAGAGTTTTCAAGGCTTGGTTTGGTCTTATTTATATTTTCTGACCCCATGCATGAAAAGACTCATGATTTTTTTGCCCTATGCTCTGGAAATGTGTAGAGATAGAGGCTTAGAGGCTTTAGGCCGTTTTCACAGATTTGGGGTAGAGATTTAACTGTGACAGCTAACCTAATAAATAGGATTTTTGTGCTTTGGCAAATGGCAAGGTTGAATCTCAACACATTAATAGATTTTAGGGACCATCACCTCAGAATGTCAATGTCATTCGTAGCAAAAATTAAATTGGATCACATGCACTGTTGATCAATATTCAAGCAGGCACAGCCATTAAAGTTACCATTTATCAGTCTCAAATTTCTTCTTCTTCAAAGTTAAAAAAATATATGAGCTCATTTTCCATAACCGTTCCCGTTGCGATTTAACTGAGGGAGAGGAAGGAGATGGTCCACCAGCAACCCTATCATAGTATAGTAATAAGTAATTGTCCTTCATGCTACATTTTCAGTCTGTCCAGAATTATAATTTTTTGGGTCAACGAACTGGCCAGAATTGTAGAGTTAGAACCCAAATTGAAGAGTTAGAATCCAAATTCTCATTGAATGATAAAAGATGAGATACGTTCTACCAGTGAAGCTCTGGCTCTGGCTCGGTTCTTGAAGGATAATCAATCCTTCTCCGTTAATGCTAACGGTACTCTTCTATTTATTTTAAAATAATACAAGCGATGTTTAAATTAATCTAATTTACGAGAAGTGGGATTCAAACTGGGGTGCAAGGAGATGGACTCAATGCCTTGACCAACTGGTCTAACTCAGTTCAAGGATAATATATTTACTGATCAAGTCTCACTGTAATAAATAACCATGACCCATAGATGGCCAGCTGGTGACTAAAATGAGTATGCCTATATTTCCATCAGATAGAGACCACTTGAATTTACAATATCGGTGTTGGATGAAGAGATAATTACTGTTGTGTTTTACATATTTACCAAAGTTAATCTCAACTGGGCGTCACTTAAGGGGACAAAATCCAAAATTCTTACCGCAGATCGACAACATCGATCCTTAAGTTGGAGTTTATAAAGACATGAGAACAATGCTCGTAAATTGGGGTTCCATCCAAAGGCTCTTCATGGGGATGAAACCCACGCTGGTCACAATTTCGAATTACTGATACACCACCTGGGTCCGATAGATGGAATATGCCGTGAGGACTGCAATTACATGGGAGACAAGTTAGCATGCTGATTAATTTATATCTCAAATAATACATTATCAATTGATTTTCATCAAAAGTTAAAGAAAAAGAAAAAATAATAAAAACCCTACCTGGATGTATCTGTTGGAGCCATAACGATCGCTATTGCTTCTGGTAACATAATCTGAAAAAAATGAAGAAAAAAAAACATAGCAACCGTATTATATAGAGTGCAATAGAACCTTGGAGAAATAGAACAAATAAGCAAAGGATATTTTAGTCTAGAATTGGACTGAAAAAAAGTGACATTGCACTTTACCTGATATGAGTAATGAGTATGCAGATCAACTGATGACATGAAACAGGTCTGCGATGGGTGTGTCTGGCACATCACACAGATATGAAATGAAAATAATGATTACATGTACAAGAACAAGAATAACAAACAATTAATGCCCACTAAGGCTATTGAGACACTTACATGAATCCACCCAAGAGAAAAAAGAGATAATCTGTCTTGAACCTCAAATACTTCTTCCTCATTCAATGTTTGACACTGAGCGCAAAACGGAGATCAATATTGTCAATGGAAAATAGACAAAAGCACTCTAAAACAATGCATGTGTAAAATTGAGAGATGACAGTCAAAATACTCAAGACACTGAGCTTAGATAAAAATGCTTCTTGGATTCCAAATAATAACATATTAGTAAAAATCTAATGATGTCATCATCAAAAGAAAAATTGGGATATAAGCCATAATCAACCTTAAAACAGCATATGGAAAGGCAATTCATAAGTTAGCATGCGATTTATCCTACCGAATCAGAGGTTGACTCTTGCTTTGGGACTATTAGCGTGGTGATATGGAAAACCTTATTTTTCTGCAGCCACAAGAAACTGAAAGGATAAGAACCAAAAGCATCAACTTATTTTAATTTTCTCATAAAAGAGTGTTATTTTCTCACCAATGAACCAGCAAGAATACCGCACGTCTCTAAATTTTTTTCTGTATTCGTCCTAGCCAATCTCAAGAAATCATCCATCAATTTTACTGGCTGCAAGGTAAATTAAATGACACTGACATCACATTCAAAATAATATGAGGCATTCAACATTAGAAGCGACAAAAAGAATTCCTTAAGATTGTAAATCAACAAGAGAAAGATCAAGTATTACTTTATACAAGAAGGCTCAGCATAGGAAGCTTACAACGTGTAAATGTTGATATGAATTAGAACTTGGCATCCCATCCACAGAAGGTTTGGCAGGTCCTGGTCTTGGATCTGCCACTTTTGATGGAGAAATTGGAGTATATTCTGGCTGCACTCGAGCAAGTACAGGAGGAGGAGAAGGCTGATTGATGACCAATTCGAAAGGATCTTCCCTTATTTCATTAATCAATGAAGGACCAAATTCCTGAGCAGGGCGTGGCCATACACCATCATCCAAGGAGAGCACCGACTCCATTGTAGATTTAATTCCTCCTTGATCACCATCTTTTACAGCCACAATATCATTTTGTACAACCTGATTCAGGCTATTACCATGGATGACACAAAACTGAGTATGTTAGAAACGCCAAAATTACTAGGGAAATTCTTCAAAGAAGATCAAGCAGACGTTTTCAACTGAAGAATGTCAAGCAACCTATGATCTTTAAATTTATACTGAGAAAGAAGCAAAACATGGAAATAGATATGTGGAAAAGAAGCACAGTTAAAAGGTTTAGACAAGACATGTGAAGTATTGCAGGAAGAACTCACCCTGAATTTTCAGTAGGGATTAGGTCGGTACTGCTTGGATATTGAACCTGCATAGTAGATAGGTTAATGGTATTTTACAAGGTCAGAAATAATAAATTTTTTGAAACCACACTCTTGAAAATTTACCTTAACCTTTGCAGTGGGTCCTAGCCACTGGCCCTGAAGACCATTTGGACCCAAAAATGAGTGTCTAGACAAAGTCTCTTTATTCGGAAGAGGTATATTAAGAGATCTGAAAATTCAAGGAATTGTTGTCATGATTCCCATATCTCAAATCTACAAATTATGGGTATCAGTATACTTTATACGGCCAGAAGAAATTTACTCACAGCTTTTGGAACTGCTTGTCAATTTGTGAAGTATTTGTTGATACCCGTGAATAATCATTATTATACTTCCATGAAGACTGAGATGTCAAGCTAGAAGGCTGCACATGAAAAGAACAAATCAATTCAGTATTTTCATAGTCTCCAACAAACTTCAAATAAACAAGAAATATTACACGGAGACACAACAAGATTATGACAAATCATCTTAAGTGCTTTACAACCCAAATGAATCAATGACCAAAATGAGGACCAACCAAACCAATCCCATAGTATCAACGGAGCATTCAGTACCTGCCTAATGTTTATGCTCAATGAATTATTGTTCACAGGAGGCCATTCTAAAGAAGGTGTTCCCAAACCATATGAAGTGCCTTCTAGGCATTCAAGTTGAGGTAGTTGAGAAACTGCTTGGGCCTCGTTAAGTTTGTTGACTAGGCGTTGGGCTTCTGGCTTTAAAGATTCAAGCTCATCTAGTACATTTAAGAGTTTCTGCAATGATGATACGAAAGCCAAGTCAGAATAGGTTCTTGTATATTAAACATGCGAGAAATAGTAACTTCCTAAAAGGATTAGCATAGTTTACCTTCCTATACATACTTCTCTCTTTAGGAGGAAATGTCTGGTAGTCTCGATGACACGGTATAGTTTCAGACACCAAACTGTAAAATGTTAACAATAAGGTTCCACAACTAAAATTTTTTGCATGCTATCAATTCTATAACATGGAAAATCATCTAATGACCTTTTCAACGTACCTTGAAAATCGGAGAAGTATGACATACAAATCTACAATGTTTTTCTCCTCCCGGTATATACTAGCCTGAGCATTCGAGAAGTATATTTAGGTAAGAAAGAAAACCAGAAAATTTAAACACAACATTAGCTGCAGGATGCTCGTACAATGACTACCCTAATACATACCATTACCATATAACCTAATTAGTTACGAATGAATTAGGAATGAACAGAAAATTACTTCTTTTTGCTCACTATCCCAATTGAAATCACAAAACCTATTTCTTTCCAAATTGCATACAGAACTCAGCTTCAATGTGAAATTCAGGTTCAAAATTCAGGGTAAATGGGGAGTCTTAGAACTAAAAAAACCCTTAAATAGTTGATTTCAATAAAAGTGCATCATTTGACACCCTAATGAAGTTCTCCGAAGGTAAATTAGCGTTTCACGATCAAATTAAACTTCAATTACTCTAAAATTTATTACAAACAAAGCGACATAGAATCAAGAGAAAAAATGGAACCTGTTTGAGGAGATTATCGGCGATTCGAAAGTAAAATCGGAGAGGGTAGCGATTATCGATCTCAACTTTCCGAGCCATTGAATTGATGTTGATCTTCATCTTCTCCGGTGACGAATGCCAGCAACTCTCACGGTATCGCGCACAGAGTTTCAGCGAGGGAAAGGGAGGATCAATGTTCTGAGCGTATGCGTCAAGTCAAAACTCGGTCGTTTTGGATGGAGAAGCTTTTTGTTTGTCTATGTCGACATGGTGAGGTTACTTACTGAGGTACAAAAAAAAGTCGGTTGACCAACAAAAAAAAAATGTAACATAAAAGTTTGGACAAACTACAGTAAATTCCCCAACCTATAAAGTCATCTACGAGTTCATACCCGATTTTGGGAACATTTAATAGTACATACTCAACGACACAAATACCTCAAATCCCACACAAACTCAAAACTAACTTCAAAAACACATATTAATGAAAGAAATTTAAAATTTAGAGAGAATATACCTTTTGGCAAGATTGAGAGTGAGTGAGAATGAGAGAGAGAAGTGAGCGTGAGAGAATTAGAGAAGATAGTGATAGAGAGATGAGAGATTAAGTGAGAGGAGTGAGTGTGAGAGAAAGGGTGGGATTTGGAGAGAGGGAAAGAGAGAGGAGAGGAAAGAGTAGAGAAAGACATTGAGAAAATGGTGGAGGAGTTATTTTGGTTTTAAAAGCCGTATCACTTTGCGCAACGAAAAATATTGTTGGTCACGCAAAGTTTTACGTGACAAAAAATATTGGAATATTTGTCACGCAAAGTCTAAAAAAAATTATAAACAAAAACAAAAACAAATTCCGGCGTCCAATTTTTGGTACCCGCCCAAATTTTTAAATTTTTGAGTACCCGTGCAAAGTCTAAAAAAATTATATAAAAAAATTCCCGCGTCCCATTTTTGGTACCCGCCCAAATTTTTGCTCGACGAAAAATATATATTGGTCGCGCAAAATTTTGAGCTACAAAAATTATTGGTCACGCAAAGTCTAAATTTTTTTTAAAAAAAATTTATAATCCCGCGTCCCAGTTTTGGTATCCACCCAAATTTTTAGAGTTTTGCGTGACGAATTGTTGGTCACACAAACTTTTAAGAGACAAAAAATTGGTTCGTAGCACAATATTTATAAAAATAATTATTATGAATAATAAAAAATAAAATAATTTTATTTTACGATTTAAAATATAAATAAAGTTAAAGTACTTAATAAATATATATACTATTCAATTTCTTAAGTGTTATACGTACAAAATAAATAAATTTAAAGCTACTTAATAAATATATATATATATATATACACACACCATTCAACGATCCAACCATCAAAATTGTTTGTATATACTTCAAGATCGTATACCCCAAAAATCGCAAAAAACAAACATTCAGAGATCTAGTAACAGGACAAAACTTTTTGATAGTTATAAATGAAAAATCACGATTTAACGATTATTTTAACTCCGATTTTGATTTTTTTTTACAGCTACACTCCTTGACCCTATATGAATACAATGACTGAATTTGATCTTTAATTTAAAATATTTACACTAGTGGATACTACAAAATCTTATGTTATATTTAACGAAATTATAAATAAACTCTTAATTGTTAGTGAATATATTGTTTTGATGGCATACGCATTCTACGAAACTAGTTTCAACTATCTAACCGTCAAACTTGTTTGTTTATACTTCGAGATTATATACGCCAAAAAAAAAAAATCAAAGATCAAGTAACGGGACAAAACATTTCGACAGTTATAAATGAAAAATCATGATTTAACTGTTATTTTAACTTCGATTTTGATGATTTTTTACAGCTACACTCCTTGACCCTATATGAATATTTAGATTCCTTCTCACTCAGTCAAGTTATGCTCTCTCTCCTCCCTGGCCCCAAACCATGCTCAGTACGGGGCAAAGTAAAGTTTCCCTACCGTGGGAAGCAGTAGCGAAGCCAAAATTTCATGTGTGTGGAGGCATCTTACAAATTATAAAAAATAAAAAATTCAAACTCGCAATATATACGAAAAATAGTATATATATATATATATGTCACATATGTCAAGAACTATATTGCTTATCAATTGCAATTATAATTATCCTCGACAAAAAGATAGACAAATACATTATAATCAAGAAAAATTGCAAGAGATAGACAAAGAGTAGCAATTTAGCAAATATCTTTAAAACTTTTTCCCCCGAGAAGAGAAATTATAGAATGGTACCGTATCTCCATTAGACCCTATAGAATGAAAAAAAATCAAAATTTCACAAACTTTAAAATAAAAATAAATAATAAAAAAAAAAACCTTAGGTTCCTTCATGCATTCATAACATACATGAAAAAATGGTTTTACGAAATAATCATTTTATCAAGATAATTTTTAGCGGCTTTTATTCTTTACACATCATATAAGAAAACTTGATTTTATGGGAATTTAGTATGAAATATATATTGACTTAACAAGCCATCATTTTTAGCCTAAATCCTATTTTTCACTAAAACCGATTTTTCATATTTCGATTTAATGGGAATTTGATTTTTTAGTATTTTTTTATTTGAATTCAATTTAACAATTTGCCCCCTCCGTTAGCCAGACTGTTAATTAGTCTTTTAAATATTGGCGGTCAAAAGTGGGATCCCTTTTTTTGATGATGTGGACTTTCACGTGGACTAAAAATTAATAAAAAAAAATTATTTTAAATTATTTTAGAAAATCTCTCTCTCTCTCTCTTCCTCCATAGCCTCTACAACCAAACCCTGAATTCCAATTGCTTCCAGAATGCGCCTAGCAAGCTGAATGTCCTTGGGCATGATTGTCACCCTCTTGGCATGGATGGCGCACAGGTTGGTGTCCTTGAACAAACCCACCAAATAGGCCTTTGTAGCTTCCTAAAGTGCAAGCACATCATAACTCTGGAACATGAGGTCGGTCTTGAAGTCTTGAGCAATTTCACGAACCAGGCGTTGGAAAGGTAGCTTGCGAATCAGAACTCAATAGCCACCATTCCCCCACCCCAAAACCAAGCAGCCCCCCACAACCCAGCTCACCTACCATGCTAACCCCCATCCTCCTCATATGCCAACCCAGCCACCCCAACCGATCCATCTTTCTTGCTTGACAAATCAAATTCCTCAAAGCACAACAAATTCATTTGCTCAGCTCTCGTAGATCTCCTTCAGTTCCATACATGACAAGAAAAAATGGAAAAAGAAAAAAAAAAGGAACAGATCTATCTTCATTCCTTGGGTACACGAGATTAGTAAAATAAATAATAATTAAAGAAAAACTCAATCCAGCCCCCTTCTCTCCCCTTCATCTTTCTCCACAAACTCCAACGCGCATCCCCACCACTTCCGCCACCACCTCCTCCAGATCCAAACGCTCTCTCTCTCTCTCTCTCTCTCTCTCTCTCTCTCTCTCTCTCCAGCTACAGTCCCAATCTTCATATCCTAGCTTTACAACCCACACCATATTCGAGCCCCACCACCATCAGTCTCCCCCAATGCCTTATCTATCTCTCTTTTCAACCCCCACGACCACACAATGGGTGCGGTGACATAACTCACGTTCTGAGATGGCGAAGACAGCGGCTATAAAGATGATGGTGACGACGAGGACGAGGAAAATGATACCGGTTTTGCTGGTTTCCTATTTCCCAATACAATCACAGACAAATTTGGGATTGGTTGTTAATCACATACATGAATTTCTAGAATAATTGTGGTTAATTAAATCTGGGTAGAGGAAGAAATCTAGGGTTGAAGAAATCTGGGGGAAAGAAATTGGGAAGAAGGGGAAAGAAATCGAGAGAGAGAATCTGGGTATGTTTTTTTTTTTAATATTGATTTATTTATTAAAATTTTATATACATATGTTTAATTTATTAAAATTTAAATTGATTTATTATTAATTTTTTGTCCACGTGGAACCCAACGTCAATTAAAAAATGGGTCCCACAAATGCTACGTAGGCAGATAACGGATTTTCTAACGATTTGGCTAATGGAGGGGGCAAATTGTATGGTTTTCGCGACGTTAAGTATGTACTGGTAAATGTCCCCAAAATCGGATATGAACTCGTAAATGACCGTATAGGTTGGGGGGTTTACTGTAGTTTGTCTTAAAAGTTTTGATCAAGTGCACCACCGACTAGGAGTGAGCACGGTCTAGTTCGGTTCGGTTCTCACCTCAAATCGAAACCATAACAGATATTATTTAACTGGTCCAGTTTAAGCAAAAAAAATTTAGAAACTGGCTGGTTTGGTTCTGATAAATTTCAATCCGGTTCATACCAGTTTCGATTTTGAACCAGATTATTTATTTTATTTTATTTTAAATTTTTGTCCAGATTTTTATTTTTATTTTTCAAAAATAAAAATTATTATAAATAAGTTATTTTTTTGGCTTAAAAATTAACAAATGATCCAATTCATACAATGAGAAATTTTTTGAAGTTGAACTTGGAAAAATATTAATTATAAAATTAAAATTATAGCAATGGATTTAAAAATTTGTATAAAAAAAAAACACAACTAGTCCGGTCCAGTTTGATGTGATGTGAAACTGAAATCAAAACCGGTTGGAATTGGTTCAGCCCGGTTTTTTTGTAATAAAATAAAATAAAAAACTACAACCAGTCCGGTTCAGTTTGGTGACATGTAAAACTGGAACAGGAACTTATTAGAATCGGTTCGGTCTAGTTTCAATCCGATTTGTTGACTTTTCTTGTCAACCAATTTTTTTATGGTTTTTTTTTCTAGTCCGGTTTGGTGTTCACGTTTTCCGGTCCCGATGCCCACCCCTACCGCTAACTAAGGAATATTTGCGACCAACCAGTCTTCATATATTTTCTTTTTCTTTTTTAAATCAATGTTTGTACGGGTAATTTGTACATTTTTTATTTTTTATTTTGGAATTTGAAAGAAAAATATCATTTAATTGGAGCTTAATCAAGAAAGATCAACATGAAATTTGGAATAAAATAGCCAAATATCAAATTTGGTAACTACATTTGATTCTATAAATTAACTTGTTCGAACTATAAATTTAAGGATAATTTACCACAAGGGTAGTGATTGGGGTGTCTTGGCTCGAGATTCAAGTTTGTGGGTTCAAATGTTCAAGGTCCTTATTGAGAAGCACTCATCAAACAAGCATGTCAAGTGTCCCTCGTCATAAAGCGTTTTCACCTTTTTGAAAAACCGTCTCAAATAAGCTCTTAAACTGCTTTTAGAGCAACTCCAGTTATTGCCTTTGCCAAGGAAGGTGGGGGCCCGAGCCCTGTTTTTCACTTCCAACGAGCCTAAGTTGAAAGGCAAAACAAGCCCATGCTCTAGCATGAGTTTGATGACGCCAGAAACAAAAATAAAAAATAAAAAAATTTGAAAAAAAATACTAAAAATTTCAGAATTTTTTTAAAAATAAATACAGTCATATTCTTCACTTCCCACACCAAAACTCTATACAAATTCCTTTCCTCATATCTCATGTGAATAGTAGTTGTCATGGCAATGGGTGGAAACACCACAAGCCTTTTACAATGGCTGCCACTATTCACATGAATAGTAACAGCCCTTGCCCTTGCTCTTTACCATGGCAAATAAGTGGAAGTGTTCTTACGAACGCTATAACTTTAGTATATTGGACTATACAATAACACAATGTTTAGCAGAGTCTTTTCTTTTCATTCTCTTTTTTTTTTAAACAAAACAGAGTGTAATCGCCTATTCATTTTGAGAACACTTTACGCCTGCATCTATATAGTATATGTAAATGTTGTTTAGTTTCAACAAATGGGAGAAAAAGGCAAAAATGCGCACATTAATTAGTATATTTATCTTTTATTATAATGCATATGGTATTAGGGTAACATTGACAACACTATTATGTTATGTTATGGGGGAAATTATAGCATTATACATCCTAGAACAGCAATCCATTCCCCATGATCATCACCACAAGCCCAATTAGAATCTGGTAATTTGCAGCCTTGTATGCCTTGCTTCCTTCAGCTTTGATGTGCTCAGCCACATCGAATTTTCCTGCACCATGCAAATCAATGGCAGATTATAAATATGTAACATCTGACAATAAACCAGAACCAAAAAGTATAATCTCTTGCTGCAAAAAGGCTACCTCTTTCTTCGCCGTAGCCACATGCGGCCCGAATCGTATCTCTAACATCTTGCACCGTGGCCTTGTTGTAGAACAGGAAGTTGCTCAAAATGTTATCAACACAGTCGAGCACAAGGTGTGTTTCTTGCAGACATGGACCGTTGCAGTACTCGTCAGTTTTTGCCGCTGGCACTTTGAGATCTCCGCTCTCATTCAATCTGTAAGACTCTTCACAGCTGCTGTACACCTGAAACAATTTTCCCAAATATGGAGATAACCGAAAACAAATGACGAATTTTCTAGCATTTTTAATGACCAATTTAGTATTATAAATATGTTCTTCTGACTTACATATTTATCATTGAAACACAGCAAGGCTTTGGCAACAATTTGAGCTGGATCCTGCCCTGCAGAGCCTATTTGATCTGGCACATCACCATTTTCAGGTGTAAAATCATCTGCCATCCCTGTCAGATTTTATGCCAAAAAATAATTTAAGTAATATTTTTCATTTTTGTGGGAAAAGAAAAGAGGCAGGAAATTAATATATGTTTCTCTGTTACATTAACGCATATATTTACCTATTTCGCAGCAGAAAGCAGAGAGGTAGATGAAAGCTGCAGCTAAAACTGAGAGTTGGCTTATTGTTAATGCCATGACAGCAGCTTGCAAACTACAGAAAACTCTCTTGGATGAGAATTTCGCTACTGTTGGAGAAAAATCGAAATGTCCAGAGCAATATAATGGCAGCTGCTAAACGCCCATTTTAATATATGACCAACCTGGTGCCTACCATGGTACATTTTCTTGACTAAATTAAAATATATATACCATCTTTCATTCTCACTTTTGACTGATTGAGCATGTCATAAATGTATGGAAAATGTGATGAAAATAGTTGGTGAGTTTAAATGGAAAAGGAAAACCGATTGATGAGTTTGGTGTCTATAATTTTGGAGGAATGCAGAGGACTAGAAGGGAGAGAGCGGTTGGCGTACAAGTCACCCACTTTCACTAGCTGAGGACTTTCTCCTGGAGTGTTAGAAATCAAACCTAAAAATGTTCCTTGGCTCTGTACCTTGCCCTACAAGTAAAGATTGCGTTCCATGAGAGATTAATTAGTTTGATGTTTAATTCACGGCCTAAGCAATTCCATAAACAAAGGCATTATATTGGTATTGAGACATATGGCAAATTGGCAATGAGTTACTGCTAGTGTAATTGTATTAGTGGTTAAGCACATAAGGATTAACCAAACCTCAAGGCAAAATGTGGAAAAAATTGATCTACTTTCTACCACTTTCTTTTCTCTTTTCTTTTAGCGTGAATATATAAATTTCTTGTAACTGTAGAATATTTTTGTTCGTTTAGCTATTCATCAAATTGGACAGACTAGTTATTGGCCTAGTAGTATTTCTCTTTTCAATGTTGTAAGTGATGGAAAAACAACAATCAGTGACTAATTAAAACAATTATATAAACAAAATTTATAGTAAATTGTAATACAGAATACAATATATAAACAATAAATGAAACTGACTTGGATTCGAGATAGAAGCTTGCAGATTTGATGCAATGTCCTAAAGACAGTAATTTCACCCCTTCTTGGTGCTTGAAGTTCTATAGGTGACTGTCTCCCAGGATTCAACTATCTGTATTCTAAGCCTTAGCACTCGGACTTAAAATCTGGCGAACGTTGTTTGTTTTCCTCTCAGACAAGATGAGATGTTTGTGAATGCTTTTTCTGTATTGAATGTATAAGGCCTTGTTTGATTTAAATAAACTTCTGAAACCTTATTAGAACAGTCACAACTGTTAGAAAACAGTTATTTAAACACACCCAAAATCAACCCCAAAGTCAACAATTGTATATTTTTTTGGTGTGTTTATAAATGAGTTTTGAGTGTGTGTAATGATGGGTTTTTGGTGTGTTTATAAAGTGTTTTGGGTGTTGGGTTTTTTTATAATTTCAGCTCCCATTTTGGGTGTTTTAGTGAAACTCTCATAAAACTAATCCGAATTAATAAAAAATTATTAATTCGAAACCAAAAAATAATTTTAAATTATTAATAAAACTAATCCCAAGGCCCATCTTTTTGACCATTAAATATTATATAATTTTATATAATATTCAAAGCCCAAATTGTTTTTGAAGCCCAAATTGCTTCCACTTGGCCCACTTCCATTTACTAAGTGTGATACTTCTACACTTATAAAGACCTCATTCTTTCTACTTTCTACTAATGTGGGACTAAGGTTCTTGAATTTCATTCAAACTTCCAACAGTAAGATGTTCTAAACTCAAAACTCTATTTCCGATTGATAAAACAAAAACAAAAACTGATTAAACCAGGTTTCATTGTATTTTAGAGATACATCTGCATCTTTTGCACATTGATTAAACTAGTTATGGGGGCAAATATTGTCGTAAACAAAAAGTTTGTGCAAATGCCCTTCAAGCATTCATGGTTTCCCACCAACGTCTGCATAAGTTCACATTTACTTTTGGTTATGGATGTACAAAACTAGCCAAGAAATAGAGCAGATCAAATGTTTAAGAGAAACACTATTCTTATTAAAAGCTAATTGAAATTTATTACACAGATCAGCCAATTCTAATGCTTATATTATAACTTTGTCATGAACATGAATCCTCTGAACACAACAAACTACTTTGAGCCCTCAATGAGTCTGTATGCTCCCTGCAAAAGAAAAAAAGAATTAATAACCATTAAGAGGAGATTAATTAATACTATAACCAGTATAACATATTAATGAAGACTGCATTTCGGACCTTACTGGGGCTATATATCATGATCAGATGTACAGGCAGGTCTCCTTGGAGGGAGCTGCTGGTGTGGCGTTCTCTGCAAATCAAAATTACTTTCTTTATTGTTGACTTTAAAATAAATCAAAATCAAAATGTATCGACCTATTTGATCCGATGCGCAGTTATAAACCAACTAGCTCATAGTCTAGTAGTTAAAATTTTTTGTACCTGCAGTTTTGGCCGTAAGGTCTCCACGGCTGCTGTTGATTTTGGATTCACCCCTGCACCTTGCTGTTCCACATCCATGAATTTTTTTAAAAAAAAATTACAAAAGACGGAAAAAAAAAAAGGGAAAAAGTAAAGTTTTTTTCATTTTTGTGGGGATTAATACCTTGCATAGTGCCCAATCTGCTGAATCAAAGAAGGCACGTTCATGATCCTACACACAATAAATTGAGAGTTTTGTTCTTTACATTTTAATGCAATAACACATGAAGTGACTGAACTTTGAAATGTTAATTAATTTACCTTCGAAATTAAAGGCTTCTTCTTTGGCGCAAGTCCTCCATATTTCTGGACAACTGTTGACGCCTGCAATTAAAACGAAAAAGAAAACTGCTTTAGTCAATAGAGATAAGTGAGCATTTATCTAGACACACTTGGTAAATTGCACAAGAACAGTTTAGAGGGTAAATGATCAATCATCCAAATAAAATATTTTAGTGTTATTATTGTGGATCATCGGACATTTTTTTCTCGAGTGT
>NC_024127.1:32227366-32322087 GCF_000346735.1 Prunus mume
TTCATAGAAAACCCTATGGATCAAGATTCATGGCCTTTGAACCAAAAAAAAAAAAATCATGGCCCATAAATTATAAATATGGTTTGATGGGCAGTGTGTGGCGGTTAGCAATCAACGGTCCTTAGGGGCAGGCCTGAATCAATCAACGATCGAAACTGCCCAACTCTTTGGCTGTGGCTGGTCAACACAAAAAGTCAGCAGGAGCAGCAGCTAGAGCTGTTGTAGTCTACGATCATGTTCATACTTGCAACTACCGTAGCTGCTGCCGACATTTTGAAAAAAGTAAGGACGTACGTTGGCGGATAGGCATATTCTCCTGTCGTGTCACAACACTAGCCGTTACTTGTCAAAACAATCCTTCACTAATATCCTAAATGTGGGTCCCCTTTTATTTTTTCTATCCTATGCATCCACACACACCCAAATCTAAATTTGCATCTTTGGTCCCAAAACGGTTCGATTAGAAATCACAGATATTTTGGGATCACGCTTACAACCCTCGTATTTGCTTTTGGCACAACACAAGAGCATCTAATTTTATGCTTAATGGGATTAACCAAAAAATTAAATGGTAAGTGAATTTGTAATAGCCTCAAAAATATTCATACACAATCCACTAATATTCATGTTCGTACCGTGCTGTGTTCCATTTTAAACGTGCTGAATTTGTGTCGTGCTGGGCCAACTTGTTCCGTTTGACACCTCTACTCAACATCAATGTTTTTCTTTCAAATACTATGACTAATAATCTCTATCTTCAGTCTAATGATTAACCTTCTCAATATTAAAAGAGATAAAAGAGATTTCAAATTCGAATTCACCATAAAAAGTAAAAAGCCGGACACTTAACGTGAGTTTCAACCTTACTCATTCTCCTGTTTCATAACGAGAAAATAGAGGAAACTGAACTAATTATTTTTTCCTTGACTAAGAAAAAAGAAAGGGAAATGTAGTAAAAACATAATTAGTAAAATATCTGCCACCAACTGAATTTAATTAAAAATAAAGTTTGCAACTGCCTGCCAAGTGTATGTTTGGTCATTGACTCATGCAGCAAGGACAGCCGGATATGGCCATCGAAGCTCTTCTTAATTATACATTTGAAGTTTGAACCGACACCATGGAAATTGGAAGTAGTCTGTGGTTGTCAACAACATATATATATATATATATATATTCTCCCTGAATTTATTTGTTTTATTTTATTTATGAGCTTAATTTGTCAAAACTCAATATTTTAACAAAACAATAAATGAAAAAGAATAATTAAGGGAGTGTTAAGAACAGAGCACCTCAAAGTCTTCTCCTCTGTTGCAATCCGCCATCTTTGGCTCTCCTGCAAGATCATCAATCACACAAATCAAAATCATGGGACCAAAATTAAGAACCAGAAAAACAAAGCAAAGGGTACACAAAATTTGACATCATAATGATGACAATTAAGACATGAAAATTAGAAACAGAAACAGAGGAGCGGGGGGGCTAACAAGAACAATGCAGAAAGATAGCAGAAACCAAAGATGGGGCAGGAGGAGTTTAGAGTGGGTTAATAATATATGTGGTTTGTGAATGGCTTTATATAAAGCCCAAAAAGAGAAAAGAGACTATTGGAGAAGGATTGAAAGGGATCTTGACATTACCTTGTGGAAGAGCAAAGTGAGAGATGCAACAGAAATGAGGACAGGTTGCGATGCGAAAAGGAACCCAAGGAGAGAGAGAGAGAGAGAGAGAGAGAGAATGGGGGGTGAGTGAGAGGGTAAGATAAGAATGTATTTGTATTCATCCCTGTAAGTTGTATCTTAGTATTTAATTTTGATTTAGAGATGTATTTTTCAAACCAATAAAGTTTATCGACGAGGAGGGAGATACGAACTGGGGACATCATTTTAAACGCTAATAAAAACTTAAAATATATGGTAAGTAGATAAAAATTAGAAACTATATCTCTCCAATAAGGTCATACAAGATAGCGTGGTTGGGGTTGAAGTTCATGGAAGGTGGACAAATTCAAATGGGGTAGGAGAGATTAGGAGACTGGAAATTTTGTATACTAAAAAATCATCATAAAATTTAGAAAATAACCAAAATAAAAAATATAGATATGGATAACTATTGGGCTTGTTGGGATATCACCATCGGTTGGTCCTTTCTAAATTTCTAACACAAACACAAACTTTACTTACCGACAACCACTCTTATATTTTATGAGTTTTGTGCATTTTTTGTTTTAATGCAAGTTATTATTCATTGTCAAAAGTCCACAGCCCCCAAAAAATATGCACCAGTTTCTTCAAGAAATTTCAATATTTTAGATATCATAAGTTGTTTTTTAAATTCAATTAATAACCCGGTAGTTCGATTGGATCTTTATTGAATTTCCGCTTATGTCTAAAACTACGTTATTTGGGCATATGTAAATGGTAAATGATTAAACTCTAAGCTCAAATTGCTTTAATCCTTAGGCTTGAAGAAATAAGCACAATGTTCACACACAAGAATGAAAGAATGAGTAGAAATCTTTATTTCCAGGGGATACCGATAAGGCCGCATATTACTTACTCATCTACCAGTTCTTATTTTCTTTTGATGGCAGCTCTGAATCTTTTCCAACACAAAACCAATAAATAAATAAATAAATAAATAAAATATATGAACTTGATAAAACTTGTGAATGTTATGAACACATGGGAAAGTCATAATCCTCATAAGTTTACGGTTCATTTATTTATTGCAATTCATTGGAATTACGGTTTGAAATTGAAGATAACCCGGTCAACCCAATGCCTTTAATTTCTTAAGAAGGAAAAAAAGACATGTTTACCTAATTTTGATTGTAACCGCAACTACCCTGCATTGTTGTTGGTATATATTAAGCAATTGTTTATTTTTAATTTTTTTTTAAAACACTTTGCTTTCTAATTTTAAATGATATTGAAGATCGGAGATTCTAACCCGTGACTTCATGTGCAAAAATAGCCATGGTCCCGGGCAAATTTATAATTAAACTTGCATTTGGCAACAATTGACATATGATTCAAAACGACTATTTTTATTAAAACCTTACGGCTCATTAATAAATATTTCTTTCTTGGACCGTCTTGCCTTTATTTGTACAGTGGAAATTTGCTTTTCTATTTCCTATTCTGTAATTTTGAAAAAAGAAAGACTAGGGACTAAAATGCTAACCATATAATATTGGGTGTCACTATCAGTTGTCTTTTTTTTTTTTTGATAGCCCCTAAACCTTAATTTCTCCCGAATTGGTTTGAAGGGAGACGTGATGGCTGAGGTCACCGATTTGAAGCTTGTGTTCACCCAATGGAATTCTTCGGATCCCAAACCGGTCCACAACGCTGAGGTGCTTGCACGCATGAACAGCAATTCTGACCCGTTTCTCCGACCCGGCTGCTATATGGATCTTGTGAAAGCCCACCAGCTGCTTGCTGGCTGCCCATTTGCCATCTGGTGGGCTTGTGAACACCAGAAGAGTGTGGGTCCCATCCATGGACCCAGTGTTTTTAACATCCACGTGTACGTCCAGGGGGGAGAGTGCATTGCAGTCCGCGTGGCTCACTCTCACAGCTTTGCTCAGCATGGTTGAGTTTGCGGTGGCTTTTAGGCTGGTGAGAGGCACAGAGACTGATGTGGGCCCATGTGCAAGATTGTGGGCAAAAGCTGTGTAGCTTAAGCCCAGACCAAATGGGAAGACAACTGGGCCTCTGTAGAACCTGTAGGTCCTGCCTGGGTAGCCTCTTGCTGGGTCTGCCCTCATGGCCATATCTGTCATTGGCAAATGGGTTACATAGTTTTGGGGGTACCATGTCATGGGAAGCTTTCCTCCTGTACAAAACATATAATAATTAGTCGATGACTATTTAGTCGGGCGACATTAGTTTTCACTTTGTTGAAAAAGATAAAAATATATGAACAAGAGTTTGTTGTACTGTCGTTATTACCTGGGTTTGTGGTACCGAATAGAACATCAGCTATGGCAGTTCCTCCTGCTTGGCCGGGGTACCCAACCCAAATAATAGCACTAATGCGTGGATCGTTCTTTGCGAACGTGACATCAATTGGGCCACCGGACATCAAGACCAAGATGGTTGGGCCTCTAGAGGCCCTAGCCACTCTGGACACTAGCTCTTGCTGGTGTCCGGGCAAAAGGAGACCGGCTCGGTCTACGAATTCGGCTTCAATGGATTGGTCAAGGCCCATTACCAAGACAGTTGCATCAGCCTGTCTTGCTGCGGCCTCAGCAGCACCAAATAGTTGGTTTCCATTGCAATGAACATCTGTGCACCCAGCTTGGTGTATGGTCCTTGTGTACCTCCCAATTCCTTGTAGGGGTGTAGTGTAACCACATGCAACACCTGCGTACAATTACAAAAATATCCAAATGGTTTAAAATTTAGATCAATGTTAAAGAAAATTAAGCTTTAAAAAAACAAATTACTGGACTTACCAGCATAATTTCCTATCATCGTGACAGTAACATCAGAATTGGGCCCAATTACTGCTACTGTCCTATGGCGTCTGGTTGAGAGAGGAAGTGAACGCCCACGGTTCTCCAGTAGAACAATGCCTTGCCTAGCAGCTTCAAGGGCTAGCTGTTGGTGGGCAGGGGTGCACACGTCTCTTGGGCCTAGGTTTCCGTATTGGTGGGCCGATGGTTCGCCGTCGAACATACCCAACCTCATCTGGACCGTCATCGTGTTTGCTAAGGCCCAGTTAATTTCAAGCTGGCTTACGAGTCCCCTTCTTAAGGCCGCCTCAGTATGGATTGCGAGGAACGGCCCACAGTCCAAGTCCAAACCTGCAATATAACAGTGAGACTCACAGCCAAAGAAATAAGCCGGGCATACAAGAAGTTTCCCTTGAAATGTTGATAACCTGCTTTAATTGCGTCAGCGGCTGCTTCTTCCGGTGTCCTGGTGTAATGTTGCTCTTCATATAGAACACCAACTGAATCACAGTCCGAGACAATATACCTATTGGACCCGAAAAGTTAATTAGAAAGAGGCTAAAAAAAACAAAGAGAAAGGTGTTTGGCCAATATTCCTAGCTGTATGAATCAAAAAGACTCACCCATTAAGTCTCCACTGGCCACGGATTGTGCCCTTGAGGAGATCAGGGTCAGCACAAGTAGGCTTCCCATTCACCTGGTTGTAGGAGCACATAACACTGGCAACATTCCCTTCCACCACACAGGCTTTGAAAGGCACATTATATGTGTCCGCCAAGTCCTGCTTGCTAACCTGCACATGTCACACGCAAAATTATCACTTTGGAATATTAACAGTCTGACAACATAATATGTTGTATCTAGTATATGAAAAAACGGACTAGGGAGCTAAAGATTATGTTACCCTGGCATTGAAATGGAAGCGATTGACACCGTTCCAGTTGTCAAGATCATAGGCAGTGTAATGTTTGCAGCATGCAGCAACCTTAAGCCTACTGCCAGCTCCATCACCTTGGAGCCCCTTGACATACCTAGCAGCATACTTGGCAGCCAAGACAGGGTCTTCACCAGGAGTCTCTTGGCCTCTGCCCCATCTTGGGTCACGAAATATGTTCACATTTGGGCTCCAATATGTCAAGCCAGCCATCCCTCCATTGTACATTGCCCTTGCCTCATCGGACACCACCTGCTCAGAAACCAAATATTTTAAAATAAAAAAATATTAATCCAATTATCATAAATTAATTTCCGATCTTTCTTTTTCTTTTTCCCAGTGATCGAGACTGGAACCATTTTTTCCTGTAGTTTCCATCAATAGAAAATGGTCCTGTTTTTAGTACATGTACTAATTGTTGTATATAAATTTGTTGTATATAAACGAAAATGGTCCTGTTTTTAGTACATGTACTAACTGTTGTACATAAAATCCAAAGAGAAAAATTTGAGCAGCTCACATGGGACCCAGAGAACCGAAAGTAAAATTTTTGCACCAAATTAGGGATTGCAACTTGCCAAGTTGGGCTCATGAGGATGTCAAGATCGTTCATGATCATGACTTTTCTTTACAAGCAACATGAAATTTTATAAAAAATAAAAAAGATACTTTTACAACGTTACAACGGATCAACGTACTCTTAATCACGATACTTATAATTAAGGATTAACTTCGAGATGATGGTCTTATCATTATTTAATCCGAAGCATCTAGGTACGTTTAATTTTGATGGGTACCCTTTCTATATGTATAGACTAAGAAGGTGGGTGGACCATTTTCCATAATGTCTTGAAAAGAACTAAATAAACAAGAGCAACAACCACAATAATTAACCTACTGAAAACGTCGTTTATTTTGTTTGTTCATGGCATCATGGGTTTTAAGGACTAAAATCTAGCTTTGCTATTGCTAGCTAGTCAAAGGTCATTATCATTGCCGAAGCTATCCAAATCATGAAGAGATGTTGAATTTAGGTAGCTCACGGAACTTCCGATGCAACCACTATCACCCAAGTATCCATGCAAATTGTACTTCTATCTTTAGCATGACTAATCCAAATTAAGCGATGAAGTTGTTTTCACCAAGAGTGTGACATATCATATTATGACACAGTGAATTAAAACTATGAATTAGCAAGTCATGTCAAATTATATATCGTCTGATAACATAACATATCAAATATAATATCTATAATATACCAATACTCGTCTACTCTACACCCCATTAATTTAATATTATAGTGTAAAATATATGACAATTTTGACCACGTGATTGAGATAAAAGAGTTATGGGCTACAGAACCCAAAAATGATGGTGAATATATATTTTTATTTAAAGACTTTATTACCTCCTCTTCTTTTTGTAATTCTAAAGTTTATACTAATCAGAAAAGATAAAGGAGCAAGAATAATCCTCACCCGTCCGATTTCCTGCCAGAGAGACTCGTTGAAGGAAGCAGCGGTGGTGATGACTTGAGGGAAGCTGGTGGCCCCAGGGAAGGCCCCACCAAACTTGGTTCCAGGGCCCACATTGGATACACCATGAAGTGCCTCAGACCACCACTCGTAGCCCTGAATGCCAAGCCTGGGCACAGCAATAGCATTGTTCACCAGCAGCCTGATCTTCTCCTGCAATGTCAACCGTCCGATCAAGTCCTGAACCCTAACATGGATTGGCACCGTCACCCTGCAGAACTTCAGGCCTCTGGTTATTGGGTTGTGAGGGTCACAAGCGAAGGGTGGACGAGCATGGACAACTCCAATGGTGCAAAAAGAAAGACTCAGAAGAAGAGAAACAAGTGAGAGAAGCTTAGTAATATTGTATGCCATATTAAAATGGAATAATGTGGGGAGTTTTTTTGTTCTTTTTCTTTTGTTTTGCTCTATTGGGTTTTGTGTGTTTAGGTGAAAGCTTGGCGTAGGTATTTATACAGAGAGAATTTAGAAGGTTGCGTTAGAAGGATGGCTATGATGTGGGAAAAATGAGCGGAGAGGTTTTTCATGATTGAGTTTCCACGTAGATGATGCGATTATAACTTTGAAGCTAATCAAAACAGAAAAAAGAAAGAAAAAGAGTGTGTATGAGAGAGAGAGAGAGAGAGAGAGAGAGAGAGAGAGAGAGAGGTGCGAGAGTTTGTCAGTGCAACACGCAGTTGGCAATGGATGGTCACTTAGGCTAAGGGGCTATAGCTATATAGTTAAAAAAGTATATGAGCCATGACCAACCATATAGCAAATATTGGGATCACGGACTGGAGAATCTAATTTCTGTGTTGGTACATTCTCTGTCACATTGGTCTTTAAAATGTTTAAATAAAATCGAAGCATAGTTTGATAAAAAGAAAACAAAAATTTACAGGGATTGTGGAGAGAGAGAGAGAGAGAGAGAGAGAGAATGGTTATGTAATTTTTTCAACAGAATATCAGATAACTCCCCCAGATTTTATTGCCAAATGAAAGGACACATGGTGACTAAAATCTTGGGTCAGTTACTTGACTCAGTATATATATATAATTTTTGCAGAGACAAACATGGAAAATTTTCAAATATATTTGGGGATAAAATGATTGAAAAAGACATATATTTTGTTTGCGTGGAAGCTTTTCTGTGTTAATAATGCAGTGTTCAGTCTGCTTCGTCCTTCCCACCATTGGAAACTGACTTTGGTTTATAATTATTTCACAAAAAGGGAGGAGGAGGCAGAAGTTTTTCATGCTCGTGACTTTTTTACCTGTGCGCAGACAACACGAGAGACATTAGAAAGTCAATCTCGTGACTGTGGCTTCAAGTTTCTACCAGCGATGAAACAAAAACATTTGTCCTCTTGTATCTTTATTTTGATCATGTGAAGTATATAGTTACTTACTCCACCAAGGGCAAAATTTTACAATGTATATGCATTTTATAAAAAAGCTCCTAAACGCCTCTTCGATATCACCAAGTATTTTGACTAAAAATATCGACAATGTATCAAATACTTGGAATATTTTTCGGATAGGTTTTTTGAAATGTATCTGATATATATATGTATGTATGTATATGTATATGTATATAATATGATATAATATTAGGATGTGAAAGCTGACAGATAAGCTGAAGATTATTCTGTGCCGTGCTGTATAGAATGAGAATTATTTATTAGTGAGGACCCAAGTATGAGATGAAGGAGAAGGAAATGGAACTAGCTAGCTCCCATATAGGCCCATGTACAGAAGAGAGTGAGCTTCATACGCTATTGCCAATCTTTATGTTACAACCTTATCCTTCAGTTTTGTCAATTGCTTTATTTTCTTAATTAGTTTCTTCCCTTTGATCTTTCATTTTCCAAAATTAAAATCCCGCTAACATTGTCATAGACTTTGTCCAGGATTTTATTTGATATATCAAATTCACGCTCATATATCCCTCAAGTGGTCCCGAATTCAAATCCTCATAATACCTGAGTGCGTGAGTTTCTCCCTCCTCTTACTACTGATATGTCCCCTAAGATATGAGAATATTATAAATACATTAATTCATACAATAATCCATCGAATATAACCAGCTAATTCCACATATATTTTTTGTTTCGGGATATTAAATTAGTTGCACATATGCATCATGCATGCGTAAAAGCAATTAATAAAGCCAATGATTTAGTTAAAAAAGAAGAAAAAAAATCGTTGTGCATCACACCCTACCCCACCAAAGGGAAAAACGAATGTCCAAATAACAAAGGAACAAAACAAGCTCTCAATACAGGCAGTAGAGAATATGTAACGAAAACGAATATTGCAATGTTTTTCAGAGATAAAACTCGATGGATGCATGTATATTCTGTGGGACCTCAACATTTCAACAGAAACATTATGGTGGTGGAATTGATTTGATGTCACACCATGCTTTAATTTGGTTAGAGCTTTTATATATGGTTTCACATTTCATCTTTGTATGTATTTCTTTTAGAGCTTGAAAGCCTCTTAGGCCACGTGAAATGACGCAGTTTAGAACCAATTGGCTAGTTGGCTTGCTATATATGCAAATGCCTTTGAATTCATCAAAAACCCTTTTTACACTAGCCTCTTTTTTGTTTAGTACACGTGATAATCTCAACTACAAGGGAGAGGAGATTTTTCACACATATACGCACACAACTAAAATGTCACGGGAGTTCGAACATGAGACCTATAAAATGCAATTCAATGTATTTTTTCTTCTTCATTTGTTTGATGAATTTGGTTATTTCTAACCGCTTTGTTCTCAACCAACCAACTGGGGCCTGAGGCTTTTCTTGTTCCTTTTTTTCTTCATCTTTAATTGTTGCTAGCTTAATTAACACTCTTTGTTTTCCTTATCTAATCGCTGGCTTTGAATGTGGCTTGCATGCATGATTGGTTGGTTGGCTAAGGATTGGCCATTGGGGGAGACAAAGAATACGACCATAAATGAGAAGTTGAGAAAGAAAATATCATCGGTTAGAGATGTGGCCAAAAAAATTAGAGGGCCTAAGAAAACCTAACTTGATCATGAATCTAAACACATGGACCCACCCAACCCAACTTCTCCTCCCTATCTATCTCTGGATTTTTGACTACTTCTAGTTTCTAGATGAGAAGGAAAATAGACCCTTCAATGAATAAAAAATAAATAAATAAGTTGAAAGAAATAGTTTATGTTCATGCATGGATGAGACCATCCTTCGTGGATAGATCATGGATGACAAAGCTGAGCTTTATGCTAAAACAGTAGCATGGGTGTGGATAGTGATTGCCCATTACATTCTTATCCTTAAAAATTCCCATCAATCAGTGCAAACGCAAAGAGATAGCTTTGCCAACTAGCTCTCCATATGAAGCTCAGAATGATATGCTTTCTTCTTCCTTCTCCTCCTCCTCCTCCTGCTTATCCTCTTACTTCTAGTTCCCTACTGGTTTGGAGAATCTCTGTTGTCTTTGTCAAATATTTGTATTTATTTATTAATCTTCATAAGTGCGTTAACTGTAAACTGTTGTGCGCCGCAAGATCCAAGCCTTAGTGGCTCAAAGTTGGTTGGTTTGCTCTTGTTTCTCTGGTAAGTTGTAATGAAAGCGGCTCTTGCCCACATTATTTCAGGGGAAATATTGGACTTCACTCCAAGCATTCGATCAATAATTTTAGAGAAACGTTAATGGTATAAGCAAGAGCGGAACTAGAAATCTTTTTATGGGTGGGCTAGCTAAATTTTTTAGCTTAAACTCTAATCTTGTTTTTTCATTGACTAATTTTTAATAAACTTTATAAGACTAATACATATTAAATGTAACAAAAAATAACACATTATCAAAATTAATGTGTTCAAAAATATAATTGAAAGTGTACCTATTCAAGTTTATTGTTTCTTGGCATTAACCGAATAAGAAAAATACAATATAAATAAGGGCTTATTAGATCTAGGTCCAAAACGATTAGCTGTCATTGGATTTAGTTCACACGTTTTTAGTTTTAGATGTGGGTCCTTTGACATTTATTACTTTTTTGTGGTGTCGATTTTACCCTTAGAGGTAAATAAGGAAAATACATTGAAAATCTAAATTAATGCATTATTTCCTTGTAATTGAATTTTAGAATTTAAATTTTGAATTCTTTCCTTGATAATATTCCTAATATATGGATAAAATATAATTTAATCAACAAAAAGTAAAGACCCACATAATATACCAATTGATCAGACAAGCACCCACATGAAATTATGTACATGACATCAAGGTAAATAGTGTTATTATTATTAGCAACAAAAAAACTTAGTGATAAATCGTGTTACCTATGAGTTAGGAACATAAATTAGAAGACTTCCTATAAGTCAGATATAAAAATAGACAAATAAAATTGTATGTTACCTACAAAAAATGGCTAATTATTATAACATAAATAACTATTCCTTGATTCAAGTCATAAGGGGCAACATTGGAACTAAAAATGATTTATAAAATAAAATAAAAAATATTACATAAGAAAATATTAAAAAGAAATGTAATCCTATATGGCACAAAAGTCAAAGGACTTTTATCAAAGTTACTAAATCCAAGGATTAAACCCAATTCCTTAATAAAAATTTGAATCTTATCAACTTTTCTATATAAATAATTAAGTTTCACACATATATATATTAGTTGTGAACACAAGAAGAATATAATTAGGTTAATGTTCCATTTTTGAAAGTCTCTTCCCACCTGTGATGCCATCTGTAATTATGGGTTGAAGGACTTGTGAGGGTTTTTATTGAGTACAATATTAAGAAGCTTTCCCTTTTTATTTTAGGGGAAAAAGGATTATTGACTTTGCCAACAAAAGAAAAGAAAAAACCAAAAAGCAAAAGGCCGCATGCTTCGGGGAAAAAAAAAACAAAACCAAGGCTGCTAAGTAATTGCATGATTCGGTCAATTTGATTAGAGGGTTGGATCAAAGCAAAAGGCAACAAACTTGGAGGGCCATATAGATGTAGGTATTTTTTTTCTTCCTTCAAAGCTTTCCTTCCACTCTTGATATAAGACGGAATCTAAAAGACAGAACATTTGAACTTGAGACATCTCTTAATAATGTATGGAGTTTGAATTATGTTAAAATCAATGACCAAATCAAGAGACACGGAACATGTGAACTTGAGACATCTCCTAATAATGCATGGAATTTGAATTCTGTTAAAATCAATGGCGGTTAAACAGTTATACCCCATGATGTGTTTCTTGAAGATGGCTGTCTGTCTATTTTTAATTAATGTGGAGTGTCTTTTTAACAGCGACTCAGCAGTTATCTTAATCTGCTCAAGATGAAACCTAATTATGGCCCTTAAAAAGGAATTGACCTGCCAAACTTTACATCATATCATTTAGTAATTCAGTTCCACTGTCCACACGTCTGAAAAATGCTTTGTGGTAATGCTTTTGTTTAACATGTCCTCATCCAACGAAGGCAGTAGTGGCCCAATTAACGAATATTAAAATTGCATGATTTATACAATCACAACCGTTTATTTTCAATGAATAAGACATTTGAAAAAAGGGGATTAACCTGGGAGTTTGTCAATATAGACGACTAATAACTGGATAAGCCAACCACAAATCAAACTTGGAGAGAAATCTCAATCTAATTTCCCAGTTTATAGTCTGTATAAGACAAGTTTAAGTCACATCATTAATGCCAATAAGGACAGAAGAGTCGAATAATCCTAGCTCGGCACTAATTATAGTGCAATCTTTTATTAGCGCTTTTGTACAATGACCAACATCATACAGTTTTATAACCTACTCATGTTGAGAGGTCCCAGCTCTTTGGCCTTGGCCCTCAGCAAGTGCTTCTGTATCTTTCCGGTAGCTGTCTTTGGCAATGGTCCAAATACCACTGATCTGGGAACCCAATAAGCAGGTAGCTTGGACCGGCAGAAGTTAATTATATCTTCTGCCAGACGCTTTTCATCAGACTTATCGACACCTGGCTTCAATGTCACAAAAGCACAAGGAGTTTCTCCCCACTTCTCATGTGGCCTTGCAACCACTGATACCTCAAATATGGCCGGGTGTTGATAAAGAGTATTCTCTACCTCAACACTACTGATGTTCTCACCTCCAGAGATGATAATGTCCTTTGATCTGTCTTTAATTTCTATGTACCCATCTGGATGCTTCACAGCAAGATCCCCAGTATGATACCATCCATTGGCAAAAACTTCCTCGTTCACCTTTGGGTTCTTTAAATACCCCTTCATTACAAGGTTTCCCCGCATCATTATCTCTCCCATGGTAGCTCCATCTACGGGAACAGGTTGCATAGTCTGAGGGTTGAAAACATCTAAGCCCTCCAAACCAATGTACCGAACACCTTGACGTGCATTAAGTCGTGCTTGGGTTACAGGGGGAAGTGAGTCCCACTCAGGCTTCCAAGCACACACTGTTGAGGGACCATAAGTTTCAGACAGACCATAAGTATGAGTGACTCGGAAGCCCTTTTGGGACATTGCAAGGAGAACAGAGGGTGGAGGGGCAGCACCAGCTGTCATTACGTGTACAACATGAGGGAGCGGCAGGATAGTCTCATCTGGTGGAGCATTGACTATGGTGTTGAGTACCACGGGTGCAGCACAAAAGTGAGTCACACCATACTCGGCTATAGCTGAATAAACTGCCTTTGCTGTAACCTATGAAAATGCCAAAAGGAGAGTGTGGACATGAACATCAAAGCAAGCTACCATAGAAAACTAAATGCAAAAAAATGGCAAACATCTGCCCTGTATACTTAAATGATTAACCTCCAAATGTGCCCAGCATCCACGTAAACAGAGAAACAGAAGAACTTGAAAAATAAAATTTGAAGCTCAGTCCCAAAACTTAAAAGGTTTACAACCAAACATGAAACGCTGCCTGAACATTATAGATCGATGGCACATGTAAAAATTTGGCACTACTGTAAGTACAGCATGTTGCCACAGCACAGAAAGTCCACTACAAGCTCCAAGGAGCATTTTTATATTGGTTTCTGAACATTCAATCAGGGAATCAGAGTTTACTATCACAATTGGGATAATAGGTTGACCAGAAAGGCTGATCAAATTGCACCATTCTATCTACATCAAATATAAGCAACAACACTATGACAAATTTGTTGGCGTGACTTGTGGATATTGACTTACTTTCCTTACACACCAAGAATTCCTATTATAATTGCAATTGATTTACTTTAATTCATGATTTCCTATTGTAAATAGATTTAGGAATTTATTATTTACTTGCTCATTCAGGTTTTGTTGTATTATAAATATAACCTCCTACAAGGAGAAGAATACACAGAAAACTCCCACAAACAAATATTCTCTCATAGTTTTCATATTTTAGCATGTTATCAGAGCCAGGTTTGTATTATAAATATAACCTCCTACAAGAAGAAGAATACACAGAAAATTCCCACAAACAAATATTCTCTCATAGTTTTCATATTTTAGCAAAATTCACACAAGATCAGAAAGATTAATTCATATGCTGAATCAATCATTGAAAATTACAAAATATTATTTACCTGTCGAAGGCATATGTTTGTCCCGCAAAGAGCTGCAACTGACCAAGGGAAACACCAACCATTGCAATGGAACATGGGTAGAGTCCAGAGATACACAGCTCCTTCAGTCATCCCCCATACAAGAGGACCACTCAAAGCCATCAGATAAGCCCCACGGTGATGCAAAACCACCCCCTTGGGACTGGCTGTTGTGCCAGAAGTATAACCCAGAGAAATGCTCTGCCACTCATCCTCTGGTGGTTTCCAAGCATACTCAGGGTCACCACTTTCCAAGAATTTCTCATATTCAACGGCGCCTCTTCCCAAAGCACTTTTTAGTGCCCCGGGATCACAATTTTCGTCACCTATAACAATTAAGAGTGGAGGCTTGTAATGGCCTTTGCTTTGCTCTTCCCAAATTTTCAAAGCTTCCTCTGCCAAGGGAAAATATTCTTGATCCACCATGACAACTACAGACGATGAATGACCAAGAAGGAAAGCAATCGTTGGTGCATTTAGACGGACATTGACAGTATTTAACACAGCTCCTGCCATCGGAACTCCAAAATGAGCTTCATAGATGGCTGGGATATTTGGTGCAATTATTGACACCTGTTGTCAATATCAGAGAAGTAATATATGTCAGTCAACAAGCTCCAACACAACAAAAGAAGCATATACAAAAGGTGATTATGAGACCCCACACAGGTATCTTAAAATTGATCCGAGATTTTAAAGAGGTGCGCATGGTTTCAGAGATTATTATGAATTCTTAAGAACAAGGATCCAGGTATTGCAGTACAATGAAAACAAAAAACCAGTAGCCAAAAAAAAAACAAAACAAAAAAAAAAACATTTTCCCATGCCAGTAGAAAGGAAATATGTCCATTAAAAGAATGACATTATGAATACTCAAGCATAAACTATCTGTTGATAGCATATAGACAACTAGAAAAGAACTTCAAAAATCCCCCAAAACAAGCATGGTGCAGAGACAATAGTTAGCAGCAAAGGAAGTGAAAAGAAAAACAGAAGCAAGATAATAAATAAAAAAGGCCATTATCTCAACAAAATTGAGCGTAAAACAGGAATGACCAAATTAAAAAGAACATTTTTGGGTGAAAATAATACCCTTCTGCATTTTGGAGGAAAAAGGAGATGTCACAGAAGCAATTCATTGCAAATGACCAGTGTCATGCTGCAATTGTTTCATAGCATGGTTCTTTGCATGCATATAGAGTAGAAATAGGTGTTTTTCTACAGGAACACTGGTGAGTTATTGCAACTTCAAAGTGTCTAATTGAAGTTGAAGACAGACAATATTAGCCGAATTCGGGACCTAGACCGAGGTGACATAATTGTAACTAGTTTTTTCTTTCTTTCCCAACTGTATGCATCTATGTGGAAGCCTTTTTTTTTTATTCCTTACTTTCTAAGGAAAGCCAATTGCATTTGGAAGGCTCGTTTTTGTTTCAATTAAATTACTTGAAATCCATAATGCAAAATATTTTCAAAAGTCTCTATAAGTTTCTTCTCTTTAACATTGAGTATTGAATGAGAAGAAGCATAAACCAGTAGAAGACTAAACTAAAAGCAAAGTCCTTTACAAACATGAAGCAGAAAGGGAAAAAATCCAAAGCAACCTACAAAGAAATCTAGCATTTAAATGTAATTTCATTTCCATAAATTTCAATTAAACATGCAAAAGAGCTTGCCTTTATTTTCCCTTATTTTCCTTCTCTGGTGATACATACATATCCATCTTCACCATTATCAAAACTAAAATATAATATTTGATGACATAAAAATAAAAATAATTTAAAATAATATAACAAATTCAGCTAACGTCGTCGATGACAGAAAATTAAGGTAAGCTAATGAAGTACCGTGGTGCCGAGGCCGATGGAGCGCTTGGAAAGAGCGGAGGCCAAACGGCGGCAACGCTGGTAAGTCTGCTGCCACGTGTAGTGAAGAGATCCGTGGACCACCGATTTTCTGGTGGGATGCACCACAGCTGCTCTCTCCAGAAACCACAGCGGCGTTAATGCCGTGTAGTTCGCGTCGTTCTTCGGCAGATCGTCTATGTCTCGCTCCACCACCATCTCTACTGCACCTCCTCGAATTTCTCTCTCTCTCTCTCTCAGAAATTCAGAGTTATGAGAAAGAAGCTGACAAGAGGTTGCGAGTAGAGCTGGGAGCTATATATATATATATATATATACAAATATTTTACACGACTTTCGTCATTGCTCATCTAATTCCAAGCCTTTCTAAATACACGACACGTGTCAGTTGCTTTCGTTCCCACATATTTTCGGGCTAGTTTTTTTTAACTTACTTTTCCTTTAGAGAAAATATTCAAGGACATATTGAATTTGGTATTTATTTACCAATAGAGAAAATATTAAAGTTTTGTGCTATCCACAAACATTACGGCCACAGATTTTGGTATAAAGTGGTATTTGTAGCGTCATCCTTTATTTCCTACTGCAACACTCTTATAACCATGTATTCAAGGTTTAGACTGCTTTTATTTTTCTTGCTTGTTGCTACTACGAGAATCGTTTTTACTTTCTCTTTTATTGTTTCGGCTTACTGAGTTCAAATGAAAATTTCAATATTTTTATTTATTTTCAATTCCCCGAAGCATTTTATGACACACTACAACCCCTATTCTAATAATAAAATGTTTAGGATGCTTTGTTTGAACCATGCCATCAAATTTATTTAAGGCAATGATATTTCATAAAGGAACTATTAGGGAAGGATCGCCATCCAAGTCCATGAATACTTGAATAGAGATTATCCACGCGTGCTATATAAGATAAAGAAATTGAAAGACAACTCCTAAGAAGCGTGTCTTTATGAAAACAAAAATATAATTTGTATTGTAAAATATAAATATATTCATGTAATTGCTTTTTGAAAATATTCAATAGATTAGGCCATGCTCAATGGTTGGGGCTCTAAAAGAGATTGATAGAGCCTTATTTAAAGTTTCAATAGAATCTTTTAGGCTCTAAAGGCATCTCTCCCACAATTTGAGACTTTATTTATATTTTTTTTATGATGTAATTTGATTTATAAATTTTTTAATTATTTTATTTTATTTTAATGTATGTTTATATTATGTTAGTTTTTTCTGAACATTTCAATAAATAAAAAATTAAAATTTAGACAAGATTTAAATATAAAAAAGTGATTAGAGTAAAGAAAAAAAACTAGCTATTTATTTCCCCTAAAAAAGGACTTACATTTTATTAATAAAAAAAGACCGGTAGGGGAAAAAAAGTACAAAAAGGAATCAAGTTTTTAATTCATTTTATAAGCTAGCACGCCCCGTGTGCAAGTGGTTTGGCAGCCGTGCGTCCTTGGCGATTGACATTGAGGAACGAAATGTAGGGCCCACTCAAGTTCAAGGGGCTTTAGCATTTAAAATGAATTGGAATGCCTTTCGGAGTGTATTATATATATGAGAGCACTATGGTGATTGAGGCTATATAACCGTGACTCGTTACGTGGTGCTGTAAAAATAATTTAAAATATATATATATAATTTCAAGGGGATGGCGTCAGCTTAATATGATCTGTCTCATTGACCGCGTTGTTTTGTTTCTTTGGTTTGGTTGCTCGTGTCATGTGGCCCAGGTCTAGTTCTTGGGCTACACGTAGACATGGCTTTCGAGAAATCTCTGGTGCCTTAACTAATTTTCAGTGTTATATGCACACCCACCAAATTGATATAAAAACATGAAGGTTTTCTTTTCTTTTTTTTTCTTTTTTTTTTTGGGTCGATATCAAAACATGAAGTTAAAGGAAAAAAAAAATACTAACAGGTCTAGTCAAATGAAAAGTGATATTGATTTGCAAATTAGTAGTTTCAGGCTCGAACTTTATGAATGCATAACTTTGACAACAACAAAATTAAAAGTGCAGAACAATCTTATACAATTATTGCAAAAACTCAAGTATGTCTGATGAGAGTTATGGAAGGTTAAGAAGAGGTTTTTCTGGCTGATGACCTTTGTGTTTGAATTATAAATACAATCTTTCGTTTTTATCTTAAAAAAAAGAAGAAAAAAGAAGAGGCTGTTACAAAAATGGGATTGACGTGTTTGGTATGGCGGAGCCACTCCTAGACCTGGAGTGGCCCTGGCCCTCCCATATTTTTATCACTCCTCTATTATATTATATATAATATATAGAATTTGTAATAAACAACTTAGAATTTAAGTTAAAATTTCCTCTAAAACAAATTAGACGTTACTCAATTAAAAATATTTAGCTCTAAACATGTAAGTATTGAATAGTTAGGTGTTTTATATACTTGTATTTTCACCTTCGGCCCCCCCAATTTTACAATTCTAGCTCCGCCCCTATATATATATATGTGTGTGTGTGTATATACATTATACAACAGTAACATAGTTTATACAAATCAAATTGCATAATTGCATACAATATTTTGAACTTGTAAACCCATAAATCACAAAATTTACACACAATATGCAGGCTTTTGCTGCAACTTCACACAAAAGATAAAAGAAGTTGAATATAATCTGTCTTCATTTTGCTTCCCCTTCCTTCCTTCCTTCCTCTTCAATGCATATATTCTCAAAACAAATTACTTTCCTTCCTTATTAATACATGTATATTTTTTTAAGGGTACACTAATTAGCTCAACAAATTGACAGGCCCTATCGCCACCAAACCAAGTTCAAGAAGACGAAGATGAAGAAGAAGAAGAAGATGAAGATGAAGGATCAAAAGCTTTCTGCTCAGCACAGCTGAGCACTTCATGAGGGCCTGCCTCTTCTCTGCCAACTCCAATAAGATCAAGATAATACAAGTAATGGGAGACAATGTTGTCCATGGAGTCAACATCACCTTGACCACAAACTTGGTCCCCATAAAGCAGATTGATGGTGGTGCCAAACCCAGGAGTTCGCTTGGCCAAAGTGTCGTTCTTAGATGGCTTCCATTTCCCAACAAAGACATCATGGGCTGAAGGAAGGTGCTTCTTCACTGGGTTCATCCATCTCCAGATTGCAGCCTGGAAGGCTAGGGTTGCATTTTGTTCTATGTATTCTGGATGGTTCAACAAGTCCACTTTCAGGGCATCCCCTGTTTCTCCATAGTTATAGTTCCTGCAAATCAAAGACACCCAAAATAAGCAGATGTGGGGTTAGGTCAGTTGGGAGGGCATTGAGTCCATCCCTCTGCGCACTCAAATTCAAGTACCCCTCACTGTAGATTAGATTAATTTAGTCTATCGCTTGTTTAAGAAAAGGAAAAAAAAAAAAGAAACCCAAAATGAAATTTTGCATAAGAAAAAGAAAAATAGAATTGGAAATGGATTTAAAATGTGTTGTTTTGTACCAGTAGAGTGGCAAGGCACCACGGCCATGGTATGAAGCTCCAGGAGCGCAGGGATAAGTGTATTTGTAATAGTCATCACAGTAGAACTGGCTAGGGCTCTCTTCCTTGTTGTAGCATAGACCCCAAGCCAATGGTCCTCCTGTGGCTACCCCATACCCACCTGAAAATTCAAACAAAAACCATCATCCATTGTTTCTTCATGTACAAGACTGCAAACAATCATTTTTAAACCTAGCTTGAAAAGCAATTTTACTCAAAACCCTTCAAGGAAAAGCATTGTGGATGAAATCATGGAATCCATAAGATCAAACAGCAGCATTCCTAGATTTGTACGTTCTTTTTCCTTGGAGTCCTGAGGAGCTAATCAAAATCCATTTAAAAACAAGTACTAATTCAGAGCTGGAAAAGATTGTTTGGTACCGAATACCAAATGTGGTTGATATTTTTAGTTCAATATTTGACAATAGTATCGATCAAATATCGACAACATATCTATCAATTGGTACTCGCGACCAGCCAATCACTGTCATATATACGGAGAAAAATAGGTCCTAAAAGAAGTCCAACAAAATCAACCCGCAAAACCCAAGATATAAATTTTTTTAGACTTACATGAAGTTTTGCTGCCGACATGGCCAAGGAAAGCAGCAACTTCCTTCATTCCTTGGAGCTTGCCTCCTGTAGTACCAAAGCCCTGAGGCTGGTAGTCAGCAGCTGCAGTAATGAAAGAATGGTAGTCCCAGAAGCCCACTGCATGCGCCACGGGCGCGTTACGCTTAGAGAAGAGGGTCTCAAATTGGTAAGCTTGAAAATAATCAGAAATGGTCTGGTTACAACAATATAATGACCATCCCTTACACTCCCACCCCTTGTCACACAGCTTCTTGCCCTTCACTATCTTCACCAATGGCTTCACAGACGACTCTTCTTGACTATCCACAACATGAAGGGCCAGCATTGTAGCTGCCATGGAGAAAAACACCAACCATTTTGCCTCCATTTTTGCTTTGATTTACAGAAAAATGGGGAATGCTTTGTGTTTGTGTTGGAATGAATTTTTATATGGATGGTTTAGAAAATTAGGGATCAATGCTTTGAAGGAGTGAAAGGGAAAGAAAATGAAGGTGCAACAAATGAGGTTAGGAGGGGACTGTCAGAGAAATTGAAGGTGCAACTTATTTAAAACTCAATGTGTAGACCACCCACCACCTTCTTTGCTTCTATTTTATTCCTTCTTTGAGTGCAAGGGAAGCAAAAACTTGACCACAGTTTCAGCTTTTGCCTACCCTGCCCATATTCACATACTGGTTTGAGACCATATGGGCTTCGCTATATTATGGGTATGAATTTCAAAACTTTGTTGGGGTGTCATCAAACTTGGACATTCTTTCGGCCTGGTTCAGCTTGGAACTTATGAATGGAATTCACTGTTTGAAAGGGGTCCACCTTGTTTATTTGTGGCCTAAAAGGATCCAAATAAGGTCTTTTTGATTTTTTGTCGAAGGATCCAAATACAATCTAGATTCTTCAAGGTTCAAATCAATCAAACTATTAGGGTTTTTAGGTTGAATGGTTCATGAATTTTGACCCGATTTACATTTTGGTCTTTCAATTTTCAAAATTGTTCATGTGGTCCTTCAACTTTAGTTTCGTTAAGACAAATGGTCCTACTGTTAGTTTTGTTAACTTTGTTTGTAAAATGCAGAGGCAAAATGGTATTATTATATTATTTTTAATTTCCACCATTTGAATATTCCAACAAAGCCAACAAAGCCATGGACAACCTCCACCCGACACCGAGCCAATTAACCCACCACCCCAATAACAACCGATGGCGCTCCACAACCCACACCCCCATCCAAGCTATACCCACCCTCTTAGGTGATGGCAAGGATAGGAAGGAGGTTTTTATTTTTTATTTTTTATTTTTGGGTGAAATGAATATTCAGATGGCAGAAATTAAAAATAATACAAAAATATCATTTTGCACCTACATTTAACAGAAAATATAACAAAATTGACAACATGACCATTTGTCTTAACGAAAATGAAGTTGAAGGATCACGGGAATGATTTTGGAAATTGAGATACCAAAATGCGAATCGGGTCAAAATTTAGAGACCATTAGACCTAAAAATCCTAACTATTATTATTTTTATTACCTTATAATCAGATATTCTAAACTATTTTAAAGTATGGAAATAAGGATCGAACTCGGATGCAAAGAGACAGATACACTGCCCATATATGCTAACTATTTATTAATACATATAAATTCGTAACGAACTAGTTTTTAGTCTTTGGGTAACTCGGTTCTCAAAGTTTTTCCTCATTCCATCCACTTATTGAAGTATCATGTATATGGAGTAAGGGGATTTGCTAGGGGCCTAGCATTTCTTAAAGCATATTATATAATGCTAGTGGTTAGCATATTGCTTAGAGAATGATATCTAAAGGTATCGGTTAGAAATGTATAATTCCATGATTGTGTTGGATGTAATGAAAATACATAATAATTGAGAGCCATCAGTCCATCTTGCTATTTGATTTTGATTAATCTTCATGACATGAGAATTTTTGGAGCTAATCAATGCCATAAATGGCATGCTTATCATCCTACTTTTGTTGACAAAAAAAAATCATCGTACTTTTGTCTGCAACTTTCACAATTTTGCTATTGTGATCAGTGGCGGACCTATTAAGGCACAAAGAGGTGCACTGCACCTCCTCTCGTTGGAAAAACCATTGTAGGTGCTTCAAATTGCTCATTCGCTCAACTGGTACACATATTACCTTATTTTCATTTTCAACATTTAAGTAAATGTCTTTATCCTTTTACTTTCATTTATTTTTATATTACCTCATTTACTTAAGTTTACAATGTAAATAAGGAAGTACCCCTCCATTTGAATTCAAATAAAAATACTAGAAAATCAAATTCTCACCAAATCAAAATATGAAAAATCGGTTTTAGTGCAAAATACGATTTAGGCTAAAAATGATGGCTTATTAAGTCAACATATACTTCATATTAAAATCCCATAAAATCAAATTTTCTTATTTGATGTGTAAGGAATAAAAGTCACCAAAAATTATATTGAGAAAATGATTATTCCGAAAAACTATTTTTCATACTTAGTCAATATTAATATTGCACATATGTTAAAAAATTTCTAGGTCCGCCAGTGATTTTGATGCTTGAATCTGGAAATCTTTCAAAGCGTTGATCATGGGTGGCGTTGTCCTATTCTTCAAGTAGTTGGTTCATGAATCACGATGGCATGATATATCAACATCTTCTACACAAAATTACACCGAAACTGCTGAGCAACAGGCAACAAGGAGGATGAATAAAACTCATGACTAGTGGATCCAGATTCAGCACGCGTGTCGACAAAAGAATGGATCCACGTTAGTACGCGCTTTATTTGGGATTTTTTTTTTCTTTTTATTATTATCCAAGGAGTGAAAAATTCTTTACAAAAGCTAAACATCAGGTTAATTCATACACAGTTGATTTTCGTGGAATTTTCTTTTTTTCATGTCAAAATGTTGCATCAATTGCGAGCCTTTGGCTTGTGACGCGTATTTGAGAATGAGGGCTATCTATCTAAACCTTAGTACGAACTACGAAGCTTGTCTAATATGCAACACCGGTGGGGCAGGTGTGGGGACTATGAAGGAGACATCAATAAGTTGAGCCCACACTGTTCTAAGAATTCTTATGATTATGTGGCGATCGTGTGCTTTGGTTTCAAAGGACAATGAGAAAAAAAGTTGTCTTCAGACTAAGCTATAAAGTGGTCCAAAAAAAAACACAAGGCATGGCGTCACCGACAATTTAGCACCACACGTCGAATACGTTGAATTAAGACATATATATGGCTGTATCTTTAGCAATGTCACGCTCCACATACGTCAACAATAAGAAATTACTTAGTACTCATCAGCGAGTCGTTGTAGCACATTTCAAATGCATAACAATTAGCAAATATGCCAAAAACAAAGTGAATTTAAAAAAGAAAAACACATTAAACTTCAATGAGAATCTATAACAATAGGAATCGAACTTGAGGGCAATGCACACAATGCTCTAGCCAACTCGGCGTAACACATTTTGTCATCACCGGGGAAACCACACCAAGGGCTAGTGTGGTTTTTGAGGGGGAAAAAAAAATCAAACCTATATATTTAACTTGTTTTAAATGTTAGCATAATATATATTAACTTATTAAAGCCTTAAAAGTCCAATTCTTTATGAATTTAGTTGCAGGCAAGCAATAAAAATACACTTTTAATTCTGTTGAACATATTTTCATTTCGATAATATGTGTTTTTCGGTTATATTTAATATGTATTTGATTTATGATAATGCTTATTGGAAATTAGTCAATGGAGCTATGAACTAACGTGGTTTATATGATTTAATGTATTTTTAGAAATACTATAGAAATTATAAGAACAAAAAAAAAAAATTGATCATTAGATTTTAGGGATTTTTTAAGAAATGTCACCTGATAAGTTTCAATTTGTTACCTTAAATAAAAATTTAAGAGAAATGTCACTTTAATTTTTCAAAATCTATGATTTGTCATCTAACTTTAACGCCATCCAATTTTCCATCAATTTTCAAGGGTATTTAGTCTTTCCAATATGAAAACAATATATATAAATATAAAAGCTATGTAAACCCTCTTTTAAGCTCTTTTTGGGAAGAAAAAATAGTTAAAACCCCAAAAGCAAGACTTTTACTCTTGAACAACACTCAAACTTTATGATCTCAATTTTTTTTAAAGGGAAATAATCAAAGACACTAATTCAAATTTGAGAAAGAAATTGACAAAAGACATCATCTCGAAAATGACATACAAAACAAAAATATAGGCAAAATGAGTTCACAAAATAGGCTCAAAACGTGACCAAGTCTACAACTTGTACCAAGGCCACAAAGCTATAGCATTAGACTTGGCATGTGCAAGTTAACACGACACGAATTCGCATGAAATTATCAGTATTTGGGTTAAGCTTAATGAGTCGGGTTGAAAATAAGTGAACCCGTTAACCGCCCGTTAAGTTAACAGGTCGTGTTGGGTCCATTCACGAATATTCGCTATCCATCAATTAAGAAAGTAATTTTGTAATTTTGTATCACAATTCATATTAAAAAAACAAAACACCCACCTAACTTCATTTTGTTTTTTATTCTTCTTTTCTCTCACCGAACCTCTCTGTCTTCACTCTGTTTTTTTTTTTAATTCTCTCTCTCTCTCTCTCTATCTTTCCCCTTCTTGTTTTCTTCTTCTTTCCGTGGCACAGTTTCTTCTTCCTCTCTATTTCTTTTTCTTCTTGCTATTTCCCAAGTTTTCGTCTTCTTTATTTATATTTATGTCCTTCTCTTTTCTCTCTATGTTTCCTTCTCATGAGTACATTTCCTTCTCTCTCTTTTAGAATCCAATTTTTTTTTCTTAGGATGTAAAAGTTGAGAGAACCAGTGAAGTAGTCTTCACTGTCCGTCCATGTGGGTTGGGGTTTTGAGTGGCCGTCCATGTGGGTTGGGGTTTTGAGTGGTGGTTGCGGTGATTATGATATGGATATTTGGGGAAGAGGACAGATGACTAAGCTCGGTAATAGTTGTTGGTATTTTTTTTCCTGCTTTATTCTTAATGGGTCGTGTCGGATATTCGCGAATTATAATGGATTGTGTTTGAGTCTAGTATTTGTTACCCATTAACTTAATGAGTTAAGTTAACGAATTGACACGAACATGACCCGAAACCCGTTAGCACGACCTGTTTGCCAGGTCAGCACTTCAAAACATAATCCTAATTTGGAGGGTCCCAAGTAGAAAGAAAAGTTGTATCATAGTTTGGAGGTCCCTGTGACTCTAGCGTAGAGTCACCATCAATGCCAAAATCACTAGAATTGGACAACTCACAGAGATTACTCAACCAAAAAAAATTCGTAACCCTAAAGTCTAAGTTTTGTTCAGGTGTAAAAGTATTGCTCGTCTTTTCTAAATTTTTTGTTTGAAAAATGAGCTTCACAGAGGGTTTACATCTTTGAAAGACTAAAATACCCTTAAAATGGATGGAAAATTGAATGACGTTAAAGTCATATGACAAATCATGGATTTTGAAAAATTAAGGTGACATTTCTCTTTTTTTTTTTCCTTTTTTTTTAAGGGTGATAAATTGAAACTGGTGTATAAGTTAAAGTGACATTTCTACAAAAATCCCTATATAAAGTTAATAACTTTTATTAGCCCACCCGTTGAAAAATTCCTTATTCCGCCCTTATTTGTCATAGTCCGAATTTAGCCAAATCCAAACTTGTGAACTCTTAACTAATTCACTTAAATAAACTAATAGTTCTTGTTAATCTATTTCTTATGCAAGACTACAATGTGATCTTAGGTTTGGGTTTGGTTGAATCCAGACTGTGACACAATTGCTCAACGCATTGGAGTTATAGAGGTTCGAACCCACCTCCACTCGGAAAACCATGCATGCATGGAATGGAACAATCGCCTAAATCAATATCTATCCAGCCATTGCCTTGTGTGTGTGACACGTATTTGACCTAAACCTAGTTCGTGCCCTTCTAATGAGATGCACTGTCGGTGGGGCAAGCGTGGGGACTAATATGATGGAGAGAATTCAGTCATTAGTTACATAGTTATAACAATTATTATGATTATGGTGTGATCGTGTGCTTTGGTTTGAAAAGGGTACGGCGCCATCAACAATTTGGCGCCAAAGGTTGGTGCGTTGTGTTAAAACGCATACATGGTAGTGTTCCGACAGACATCAGATCTCTAAATTAGATTTCACCAGCATCCATATGAAAAAAAAAGCAAGCCAAGGCCCACAAACGAGGACTAACGACGCTTAAGCCCGCATGAAAAAGAAAAAACGACGACTAACCTTTAGCAGCACCCACCCTATGGAAAAAATCATGAATTTAGAATGTTGAACTTCATATGAATTAACGGTTAGAAATCAGTTGCGTATTTGAAGGACTGTCATAGCACAATTCAATTGGCTCGGTGAGATACTTTTTTCTTTCGAATGTCACATTCTAAATTACTTTTTGGAGAACTGTCATGGCACAATTCAAATAACTCGGTCACATTCTGAACTATTAATCAACGAAAAATAGATCTAGTTCAGGGAAAAAAAACAAACCATGCATGGAACAATTGTCTAAATCAGAGGTAATGATCTGCCGCATATGAATAAATGGACGGCCAATGTCCACCTTGGCAGAATTGTTATCCTGCGACCCCCAGCAGAAGAAAACCCACCCGCATTGATGAGCAGCTGACCTGTCCTGTACATTTCTCTTTATTTATCAGTTTCATTTTCTAAATCAGCAAAGCCGAAAAGACCTGCCTTTTAGAATTGTTTATTAGTCAGCTGCTTTCGTCTGGTGCCTTTAATGTTATTAAAAAAACATACAATCATAGAAGGCTTCTGGGCTAGAAGAAGATTGTTTAGAGCTCCCGACGTTTCTCCTTCACTTGGATTTTGTTGAGGTAATTTCAGTTTGTTATTGTTTTTTTTTTTTCTGATCGTTTTTGTTTTGATTTTGAGAAATTATTGCTTAATTTCTGTTGGGTTTAGGTTTTCATGGGTTTAAGCTTTTGAGTGAGAGAGAATTCTTCAGAATTCTTCATTCTGGGGGTTGCTTGGTGGTTTTATTGACCATGGAAAAGCAGCTCGAGGGTTCAGAGATTCATGGATTCCATACAATGCAAGGTACGGACGAAGTCCCTTTTTTTTAATGTTAAAAGATAAATTGTTATTTGGTTTTGTGTATGTATAATTTGGCCTATAATGGAAAGTTTTTTGGTTTGCTTGTTGAAGAAAGTGAATTTTGGCTTTGGATGATCTGTTTTTTGGAAACTAATTTACGCGTTCAATGGAAGCAAGCAAGAGCATCGAGCTTGGATTTTCATTTAGGAAGTGCTTTTAGTGAATCCAGAAGCGAATTTGGCATGAGTAAGAGGTATCAAAAGTAGTTTTATGTGCTAATTAAAAGAGAGCAAGAAACGACGCATGTAAAATGCCAAAAAGGACAGAACCTCCTTTCGTGTCTTTATTGATAAGTAGTAGTAACAATTGCAAAGTTGCTGGGTGAGCTTGTAGAATGAAAGCTCAGGATGATTTGTTCCCAAGTCGCCAGCCTTGTGATGCCAAATAACCATGTGAAACTAGATTTTACTATTTCAAAGTTGTGATAGTTTAAAGGCTTAAGAGTGACGTTGCCCTGGGAACAAAGGATAAGACGAGGACAGATAAAACGACATAGATAAACAGGAACATGTCGGTACAGTTCAGATGGTTGGATCGGACTTTGTTTTCCTGTGTTAAATTTTTCTAGTCACTACGTGCCTGTATAGTTTCTTATTGCATTCTAATTATGACTGTGGATTGTTGATCAGATTGTAAAATTTCACATGGTTATTTTGGTTATTTTTCTTATTGGGGGTTCTTGTTTCATGCACAGATTTGGATGTTGGGACTATTATGGAGGAAGCCAAATCAAGATGGCTCCGCCCAAATGAAATTCATGCAATACTCTACAATCACAAGTATTTCACCATCTATGTCAAGCCAGTGAACTTGCCCCAAAGTAAATATCTGTTACAGTTAGTTGTAAGAAAATTATATCATGTGGTTGAATTATTGTTCCCCCACTGCAACTTCATCCCCATCTGATTTCACCAACTATTCCTATTGTTAACTCATGATGAAACTTGCAACTTTATTTGCAGTAGCTTTCTCGTATTCTCTTGAAAATGTTTCTACAGATAACTTATGGTATAAGTTTTCTTGTAAGTGTGAGTATTAAATGCTGTCCTCGTGAAGCTTGATGAATTGAGAATTCACCATTTATGTGTGTATGATGAGATGAAAACAATTTGCATATGAGGTCAGACATATATGAACCTGTTATTTAGTCAAGACACAATCATTATCATGAAATAATACTTCCACTGCCTAAGGCAGTTTTGCACACAGCGTACAGCTTCTGCCGGTGTTAACTTTGACAGGAGATATGCAAACACTGAAACTGTTGTGTTGTACATTTTGGTAATTTTTCTAAATGTCACAGGTGGCACTATTGTATTGTTTGACCGTAAGATGCTTAGAAACTTCAGGAAAGATGGTCATAACTGGAAGAAGAAAAACGATGGGAAGACAGTTAAAGAAGCTCATGAACACTTGAAAGTGAGTGTTCCCTGTTCATTTTCTTTTCCACTCTCTAAGGTGTTATTTGTGGCATCAACTATATTTCTGTGACTAATTTTTTCTCAGTGAATTTATGGTGTTTTCCCAACACTTCCAGCCTTATCTTCTAAGTTTTGTAATTGTCATGATAACATCAAATGTTTTCTGTGACTATACTAGACTGAACTTATAATTCTTGGAGAAATAATATGTCCTAACTAAATAAAAGAGATGGCCTGCATAATGTTTGGGATTCCCCAAGTTATTAATAGAAGACAGGACTCGAAGAATTGAAGAATTTGAATATCAGTATTGTTTTAACTAGCCCACAAAGTTGGGATTGGGATTGATTATTGAAAGGTTACATTGAAACTTGTCTGATGGAAATTTTCCTTTTCCATGGACATGCAGACGAGAAATGCTATCCCCACTCAGACCATGAGGTGCTTGGTGGTTTAAAAATTGCAAGTAGTTTTATCAACTGCAAAATCTCATTAATCAAAACTTGGTTGAAAGTCTCCTTTTTTTTTTGCACCATACACCAACTTCCTACAAATGGCCTCATGTCTATGGATTTTTTTCCTTCATTGTAAGTACTGTTTTTTTTGTGTGGTTAATTTGCTGCTAAAATGGTCACTGTTTTGATTGAAAGACAAAAGTAACAAAGTGGCAGGGTGTAAGGAAAGGGTGTCTTTGTCCGATATGTACCAAATGATGCTGTCTGTTTCAACATATTCTTTGTACACCTTTCACCATGATTGTTATAGCTTATTTTGTTATGGAATTATTATTTTCAGTTGACTCAGTTCATCAAATTTTGTCATTTTTTTTTGGGTGCAGGTTGGTAATGAAGAAAGGATTCATGTATATTATGCACATGGCGAAGATAGCCCAACCTTTGTCCGGAGGTGTTATTGGCTGCTTGATAAGTATGTAATAATTACAGTTTATCTGGATCCATTGATGACCCTATTGTTTTATACCTGTATCTCCTAAAATACAACTCCTGAAAGTTTGTTGCATAAGAGTAGTCTTACTGAAAGTTTTGTTGTATTCGTGTGCAGGAGTCTAGAACATATAGTCCTTGTTCATTACCGTGAAACACAAGAGGTGGTTTTTCTATAGCTCTTTTAATTAAATGTGCTTCGAGATTAAGCACAATCAGAATGTTGATGCTCCTTTTCATGGCATGAATTATTGAGTTTGCAGTCTTAGAATACTGAAATGCATATTGTTTTCTTAATTTTCAGCAATTTTCATTTTAAACTTGTTCGAAAAGCAAGTAGGTGTGATGCAAACATTTAATCGTAATTTTATACACTATACACTCTGTGGCTTCTGTCAAATTGCATGAGGCACTCTTCGATTTCTTATTTTTATGATAAAACAAAGAGCTTGGTACCTTCACGCATAAGTGGTAGAACTTGGAAATATCTGGAACCAATTCTTTGTGCCATTTTTTCAATAACCAACTAGATCTTCTAACCTTGTATTGTGCTGTTTGCTTACCATGCAGTTGCAGGGTTCTCCAGTCACACCTGTGAATTCAAATAATTCTAGTTCTGTCTCTGACCCATCTGCTCCTTGGCTTTTATCAGAAGAACTTGATTCTGGGGCTAACAAGTCATATTGTGCTGGTGAAAATGAACTTTCAGGTGACTGCATATGAACTTTCTGCAAGATGACTTATATAAATTATATTATATATAGAAACACCCTTGTAGGCCCCACCATGCATTGTATTTCAATAATCTGAACCGTCTAGTTTTTAGATATTCCATCAAAGATCATCTCTGCAAAAAATCATTTCAATCCGAAACCATTTGACCACCCAATTAGATGGTTGTTATTATAGTATTTTCTTGAAGCATCGTGTTCGTCTATTTTGGTCTCAATTAGATGCCTTAATGATTTTCAATTTGCAAGATTTTTTTGCAAGGATGGTCTATGAATGAAGATTTGAAAAATAGACGGTTTGGATTGTTAAAAAAACAATTGCAGGGGACCCTAAAGGGTGTCCCTCAAATAATTATTTGAGGGATACCTCAATTATCATGATATATATTTGTTTTGGGAATAGTCTCTGTCATTTTAGCAAACCACAACAGAATTTGGAGCTTAGTGATGGTAGAAGATAAATTACTTATCATGATAAGAATTGTTTTTTAATTCTTCTTGATGTTTTACTAATTTCTTTTTTTTCCTTGTTTAGTTAAGTTGCTACTTCCTTTTGCTATTTTTATTGAAAACGGATATACAAGGTTCTTACCCTTGGTTCTTTTATGATCAACAGAGCCTGGTGATGGTTTGACTGTTAAGAATCATGAAAAGAGGCTCCATGATATCAATACACTTGAATGGGAGGAACTTCTGATTACAAATGATTCTAAAGGAGGTAAGTGACCAGATAACAGTTATTGCTAGAGCAGAACCCAAAATGATGAAAGTATTAACCATTATTCTCTCTCTGTTGTGGGCTTTTGGGTTGCCAGACATAGTCTCATGCTATGACCAGCAGAATCAAGTCGTAGGAAATGGCTTCATAAGTGGTGTAAGTAGAATCATTCATAATTCTAAATTTATGCTCTCTATCTATTTTAGTCCTTCCAATTTATTCTTTCTTATAGACATTTGGCATTTTATTCGTTCTTATATTTTTCATGTGTTATATGTCGTTGCATATTGTTCTGCTGCAACTCATTTGCATAAATGGTTTGTCTTTGCAGGGAGCCAGCGTTATATCAGCTGAAATGTCTGCTTTTGATAATTTAACCAATCCAACTTCGAGGAGTGATAACGTTCAATTCAATCTTCTAGACAGTCCATATGTTCCGACAGTGGAGAAGACCACCTATGATTCCTTGGACGTTTTGGTTAATGATGGATTACATAGTCAGGACAGTTTTGGAAGGTGGATAAACCAGGTCATGGCAGACCCTCCAGGCTCAGTGGAAGACCCAGCACTTGAATCCTCATCTTTAGCTGCTCAAAATTCATTTGCTTCTCCTTCAGCTGATCATCTTCAATCTTCTGTTCCTCACCAAATATTTAATATAACTGATCTGTCACCTGCATGGGCCTTTTCAAATGAAAAAACAAAGGTTTTCCTCTTTGCTTTACACCCCATATTATTGTTTATGTTATTCATTGACTGTTGATGGCCACCTTTTGTTCATCATGAATAAAGTTGAAATCTTGTTCTTGAAATTTCAATAGGAAATCTTTAACAACTCATATTTAAGTATTTAAGAAGGGACATTCATCCTTTGATTGTGCTGACAATGATAAGTTATTTCATATTAGTTGAAAAAAAAAATTCAAGCATATCAAATCATGTGATATTCCTAACATCACGGTGACGTATTGAAATATTAAAATATCAAAGCAAATTTTAACAAAATAAATGATTCTTATGTGGCAGGGAAATTGAATTATTTGGAATCTGATCAATGTACACGTTCATTAGTACAGGAATATTCAGAAGTATGGTGCTTTTAGAACTAAATCCAAATGGGCTACATATTTTATTTAGTGCATCAATAAGAACAAATAAAGCTCTTGGGCCTTGGCTCGGGTGACATTGGGATCGGATGGTCAGGGTTAAAAAAAAGAAATATTATAAAGTCAATAGGCAAATACATGAAACTGGATCTTGACTTTTGGTGGAAGATGAACTTCTGTTTTTCATTTTTCAAAGTTGAAAAAAGTGGCCCTCATAATTGTTTCTCAGGCCTCTAGCTTGGCATGACAAATGTTGATCTGTCCTGATTTTGAATGATCCTTCTTTATATGTTTTAATTAACCTGAATATTCAGGTTGTACTGCTCAACATAAATTTCATCATCTAGCTAATCCTTTTGCAGATTCTAATCACTGGCTTCTTTCACCAAGAGTATTTACATCTTGCAAAGTCCGATCTACTCTGTATTTGTGGCGATGTATGTCTTCGTGCAGAAATTGTTCAGGCTGGGGTGTATCGCTGTTTTGTACCACCACATTTACCCAGAGTAGTAAACCTTTTTATGAGTATTGATGGCCATAAACCCATCAGCCTAGTACTAAACTTCGAATATCGTGCTCCTGTTTTGAGTGATCCAATTATTTCTTCGGAAGAGAACAAATGGGAAGAGTTCCAAGCCCAGATGCGGCTTGCTTATTTACTTTTCTCTTCATCTAAGAACCTTAACATTGTATCTAATAAAGTATTACCGAATGCCCTGAAAGAAGCCAAGAAGTTTTCCCACAGAACCTCGCACATATCTAATAGCTGGGCATATTTGATGAAGGCAGTTGAAGACAACAAAACTCCCTTACCACTGGCAAAGGATGGTCTGTTCGAACTCATTTTGAAGAACAGATTAAAGGATTGGCTGTTGGAGAAAGTTGTTGCCAGCTCTACAACCAAAGAATATGATGCTTATGGCCAAGGAGTAATCCATTTATGTGCTATTCTAGAATATACATGGGCTGTTCGCTTGTTTTCATGGTCAGGCTTGTCATTAGACTTTCGTGATAGGCGTGGATGGACAGCCCTTCATTGGGCAGCATATTGTGGAAGGTATGGTTTTATCATTCCCTTATTATTTTAAATTGTATTTTTCTCAAAAATATCTTCTACATCACTACTTAGGTTTGCTGTGTTCTGTTTAACTTTTAATACTTGTATGGTAGAACTTTTCCAACTCTATATCCTCTGCTCATGCAGGATAGCTTGAGCTTTATGTCAACAATTTTTATCTTCTTGCTCGTATTGATTTTGTGCATGTTTGTTTTACATGCATCTGAAATTTATTTATGTGGAGTAAAATTGTTTAGGCTTTTTATCGCAAATGGTCCTTGAGGTTAGCGAAATTATCACCTTTAGTCCTTAAATCTTTTTTTGTGACATTAATAGTCCTTAACGTTACTTAGTACACATCAAAATAGTCCTGCCGTTGGAAACTCTGTTAAATTGCTGACGTGGAAGGTAAGTGGGCTTCACATCTCCAATGATGTCGTGACACGTGGATAAGATAAAACATATTTTTAAAACCATTAAAAAATGAAGAAAAAAGCTGATTTTTTTTTTCCCCATCCCCCTCTGCCCTCTCTCTAAGCCCCCTCTCCCTATGTTATTTTTCTCGCCCACCACCCCATCCCCACCCGCAACCCATGCCACAATCGCATCCCCAACCCCACCATGTCCCTCTCTCCATATGACTTCCAATGGCCCTTCCCCACCACCCCTCCTCCCCTCTTTTTTGTTTTCTCCCCAACAACCTCCCCACCCCCTGTCAAATTCATTACCTCCGCACTCCGAAAAAGCTCATAGTCGATCCAAGCCTTTCAGAAACAATCGAAAGGTGAAATTATTGATCATGATTCATAAATGGTGCCTTACAGCCTCCCATCTCAACCTTTTTCCAAATTCAAACAAGACCCATCAACCAAAACATCCAAATAATTCAATCTTAAAGACTTGGGTTTGCAAAAAACTATCAAAACTAGATAAAATAGATAGCATTTGGGTTAGGAGGTCGTGGGAGAGAAAAAAAACCATAGAAGAGGGGGGAGGGGGCCATTGGAAGTCATATGGAGAGAGAGGGAGAGAAAACATAGTGGGAGAGGGTGGGGGTTTGCGGGTGGGTGTTGGGGTTGGGGATGCAGCTGTGGCGTGGGTTGGGGGGGGGGGGGGGGGGGGGGGGGGGCTGTGTCTGGTAGTGGTGGTGTAAATTCAAATAGGGGTAATTTTTCACAGATAGGCAGGGGTACAATACATCTTTTTTAGTTTACCTGGGAGTTCTTTATATTTGCATGTGAAATCAACTTTTTCTTAAGTTGTTTTAATTTTTAATAGTTTTTCATAAATGTTTTTATTTTTTATTTTATCTTATCCACATGTCACGACGTCATTGGAGATGTGGAGCCCACTTGCATTCCACTCAGCAATTTAACAGAGTTTTTAACCGTTGGGACCATTTTGATGTGTACTAGGTAACGTTAAGGACTATTAATGTCACAAAAAAAGATTGAGGACGAAAGGTGATAATTTTGCTAACCTTAGGGACCATTTCTGATAAAAAGCCAATTGTTTAAATGCGTTCTGTGACGAGATTGGAATTATATCTTCTGAGATTTTCTTAATGCTAAAAGTCTCCATGTGTAGGGAGAAAATGGTTGCAGTTCTTTTATCTGCGGGGGCAAAGCCAAACTTGGTCACTGACCCCAGTTCAGAAAACCCTGGTGGATGTACTGCTGCTGATCTTGCAGCCATGAAGGGGTATGATGGCTTAGCAGCTTATCTGTCAGAGAAGGCTTTGGTAGAACAATTCAAGGATATGAGCATGGCTGGAAATGCTAGTGGTTCCCTTCAAACTAGCTCAAACTATGCAGGGAACTCTGAGAACCTCAGTGAGGACGAGATACATCTGAAGGATACTTTGGCAGCTTATCGGACAGCTGCTGATGCTGCAGCACGAATACAGGCTGCATTCAGGGAGAACTCACTAAAATTAAAGGCTAAAGCAGTTCAGTATTCCACTCCAGAGGCTGAAGCACGTGGTATAATTGCAGCATTGAAAATTCAACATGCCTTTCGCAACTATGATACACGAAAAAAGATCAAAGCTGCTGCCCGCATTCAATATAGGTTTCGTACCTGGAAGATGCGCCAAGAATTCCTTAGTTTGCGCCGTCAAGCTATCAAAATTCAAGTAAAGCTTCTTCCCTTCTTTCTGGCATAGTTGACAAGTGAATACGGCTAGTATGAACCACACAGTGACATAAACAAATCCTTTTGGAAAATCAAATTTAAATAGGACATTTTGAGTCAATTCACATAGGGTCAATCAGTTTTACATTTGATTGGTCAAATTGCAACCTTCATTTGTATTAGGTAACTTGGTTTATTAGCCATGACTAGAGCATACTACTGGATTCCCACCCAACCCAAAGGCACTCCATTCTAATTCTTGGTGTATGATTTTTCTTTGGTCGTGAATTCTTGGTGCATGATATCATTGTGACTGTTAATGAATTATATATTTTTTAAAATTTGGTGATTAATACATGCAGTAACGGTGATGGATTAACTCTTGAGAGTCCAGGAAAAATTGGTTGATTGCATTTTCGTTTTATGCAGGCTGCTTTTCGGGGATTCCAAGTGCGGAGGCAGTACCGAAAAGTTCTTTGGTCAGTTGGAGTGCTTGAGAAAGCTGTTTTGCGGTGGCGTTTTAAAAGAAGAGGGCTTCGTGGGCTTAATGTGGCCCCGGTTGAAGTCGATGTAGATCAGAAGCAGGAAAGTGATACAGAAGAAGACTTCTACCGGGCCAGCCGGAAACAAGCTGAAGAGCGCATTGAGAGATCTGTTGTACGGGTTCAGGCCATGTTCCGCTCAAAGAAAGCACAAGAAGAATATAGTCGGATGAAGTTGACCCACATTGAAGCAAAGGTGAGTGATCTGGTTAGAACTTAGAATTCTTCTTTCAATGTTACAGTACAATTCTGCCGATACATTAACTAATCAAATCTTTATCTTCTGCAGCTGGAATTCGAAGAGCTTCTGAATCCTGACTTGGATAGTTGAAGAAATTCCTGAGGTCTAGACAGGCAAATGAAAAAACTCGGGGTGGAGCTCTCTGTAGTTGCGTAGCCTGTATAACTTGTAAATGCCTAGAACAAATAGTTTTGCGATTTTGACCCTTTCAGGCCGTTTTAGGATTGTTGGGAGGGTTCTAGTTTCATTCATAATGGGTCAGTCGCAATGTGCTTCTTGGTTTTTAGTGTTCTTGTGAAGTACCACATCTTGTTCATATTTGTGTGTGTTATCTGCTTCCCCACCACACTATTTGGTCAATGTTCTAATCAATGAAGAACCTTATCACTACCTTTTGGTAGTTGAAGTTGTAGCCTTGGTGGTTAGGTCCACATTTGATCACTTGCAGGTCATAGATAAACCTGAACTGTGGAAAGTGGGAGACCCTACTTATTGAATGGTAGCTTGTCACTTGGGAGAGTGGTCACCATTACTACTTGGCAAGGTAGAAAAACAGGAAGCATGAAGGCAGAGTAGGCATTCTGTAAATATTCATTGGTTCTGCAATCTAATTACCAGTACATGGTAAGAAAACTAACACAACTAATCTATCCTGAACATAAAAAAACATTATAGAAGAAATAGTAAGAAAATGCGCACTAGGTTTCGAAGCTAAAAATTGAAGAGCAAAAACCTGCTATGCATCTAAAGACAACACATCCACTTTACATAAGCATCCATGCGTAGAAATAGACAACATCAAATCTAATGGAGAGTCCAAACGCGGCAGCAAAACTACCATCTCCTGTGGCACAGCTGCTTCTCCATTGTTCCGCCTAATTGATGTATTGAGAGAGCCACTTGAAGCCTTCGCCGTACCCCATCTTACGGACAATGCTGCACATGAACACCTCAAGGGGGCGAACATTGGAATCGGCCAGATTCACTTTCCCTTTACCTGTGGTGAAGTTTGTCAGGCCCATATGGTGACGCAGCTCATCCTCTGAGGCAGCATAAGGTATGTCAATCTTGTTTCCCAATATAAGAAATGGGACATTTGCAAGTGACTCGTCGGAGAGAAGAGCATCGAGCTCCTTCTTTGACTCTGCAAATCTCTCCTTGTCATAAGCATCAACCAGGTAGACTACAGCATCCACCTAGACAATCAAAAAGGTCGCACACCATCTATGAATATATGCTCATCACAAAAAGACAAATCATGGGAAAATCACCCATTAGAACCCAAAATTAATTTGACAAAAACCATCAATTGGCTTATAATAATCACAGCCAACCAAACTCTTGACCGCTAACTTCAAGTTCAAGGACTAGGAATAGGAATAAAATAACATGAAATCCACTGCATGTGACTCACACCCATGGATGTGACTAACAAGGGATGGCTTAAAAATTCATTTAGTCACTACCAAGGGTTCCATTATTTCTTTATTCCAACAGGGTTCCATTCCATTGCATATATACACACACAAACATACCATACACACGCGTGTATATGCTAAACTTTTCATTTTTTATCCAACATCTATAACATGCAACCACAATTTCTAAGAACGAATCAAATCAAACTCTAAATTACCATATCAAAAATCAAAGAACTCGAATTAGTATTTTGGGTAAAATCTAAACCTTGGCGTAATAGTCCTTCCAGACTCTGCGAGCGATCTGATGGCCACCCAAATCAAAGGCCTTGAACTTAATCTGCCCTATACTCAGTTCCTCCGAGGTCGGATACTGGGTCGGTTGGTGTTGAACTAATCTCTGCAACCAAAAAAACCCTAACTTGTTCAACCCAAAACGAAACAGCAATCGTCCCAAATAAGAAATTCAAATAAAGACAGAGAACGAGAGAGACTCGGCACCTCATCTTTGAGCATGTGTAGCAAGGTAGTCTTTCCGGCATTATCAAGCCCTAAGAACAAGATCTTCGCCTCTTTCTGCCATAGCCCTAGCGACGCCAGAACCCCATAGAACCAATCCACCAGAAACATATCCGAAGAGAAATTTAAAGCACTGAGATTTTCAAATTCCACTGAAAACCAAATTTAACCCAGGTTCTGAAAGAAGAAGGTGAGGGAAAAGTGACGGAATATCCTAATTTTCTGTTATGGTTTGTATTCTGAAAGATTTTCCGGGAAATTATATATTTTTATGGACAGTCAAAGAGTGCGGAAGCTGGACAGTGTTGACTGCTTTGGTAGGTAAGCGGAGAGCTTTGGTGAGAGAAGGGTGATGACGTGGAGCCGGTGGATACGTATGGTGACCGTAAAATGCCGGTTTGGAGAGTGCGGAACCTACGTGGAGCGATGTGATTGGGTAGTACTCGTCATTGCGTTGTGTTTTGTGCGAAAGCCATCGAGTTGGAAACTGGTAGAGTGGAGGGAAGGAACCTAGACAAAAATGCATGCGTGGAGTCATCATCTCACGGTATGCTGAGCTGAGGTTGATTATCCGGTACAGCGCCAGTGCCAGATCATCACTTTTTTATTTCCCTAAAATTTTAAAGTTGTGTTTGTCGATCACTTTTTTATAATGACAAAATTTTAAGGTTTTTTGTGTTTAGGATTTACACAAAATATTCATTGAGCATTCGGGGATTTCGAACCTCTTCTTACGTGGATGAATGCGAAAGTGTGAAAGGGCTCGACCAACAAAGCTATATCCTACTGCCTTAAGAGTTTCTTTTTAATTAACCTCTGCTTCTACGAGATTTGAGCACATTGTTATTGTAACATTCTGAGTTCTTTGCTTTGCTTGTATCCGATTCACATTTTGGCGTTGAAGATAACTGCCGTAGTCTCTCAACTCCACTTTTGTTTCGAGTCACTCCTACCAGCTTCACAGCTCTGTACCCAGATCCACCATTCCCACCACCACTAACGAAGAATATATCATGATCCATCGTCATCAATTTCAATGAGGGAAAGCCCCAACCCAACGACAAGGAACCAGCCCTCCCTCTCCTGAGCCAAGCTGAAAACCCACATTCAATCTCACATCAACTTCAATAAATTCCAGCCAAAAATCCCAACCCGAACAAGAAAACCCGTACAACACGTACACTCATCATGTTCTCCCAACCAACAGCTCTTCGTGTTAAATCTTACAGATTTGTTAGGAAAAAAAAGTTTCAGGGTATTCTTTTAACAGTCAGTTCCAGAGAGACATAGACAGAGAGACATTGATGGTGTTGTGTGTGCTGGAGAAGTGGGTGGTTGACGGCTGCGGATGTGTGGGGAGGGGGTTGGGGTCGAGGCTGCTAGGAAGAGTGTGGGGAGTTGCTGGTGTTTTGCTCATTAGAAAGAATATGCCAACACCAGCACAACCAGAGAAATTATCAGTGCTACAAAAGTGTAGGGTACAACAGATTGAAAAGAATTACACTGAATCTGGTTCAAGAAGCACATATTTAAAATTGAACATTGCAACAAATTGATATATTATGATGAGAGTGTTTTATCCTTCAATCTGATAAAAATCAAATAAGAAAATCCTCTTCCATTATAATTGTGGTCAGATACTACAAATTCGCAGGAAAAAAGTACCACACAAATACTAAGCCAAAAAGGATCCCCCTACTCTACTCTCTATTTGATATATTGGGAGACCCACTTGAAGCCATCCCCGTACCCCATCTTGCGGACGATACTGCACATGAAAACCTCTAGGGGGCGGACAGTGGTGTCCGTAAGATTCACTTTTCCCTTCCCAGTAGTGAAGTTAGTCAGTCCTAGATGATATCGCAGCTCATCTTCTGAAGCAGCATAGGGGATGTCAATCTTGTTGCCCAGCACAAGAAATGGAACAGTTGCCAGGCTCTCATCTGAAAGGAGTGCATCCAGCTCCTTCTTTGATTCTGCAAAACGATCCTTGTCGTATGCATCAACCAGGTAAACCACTGCATCCACCTGTTCACAACAGAAAAAAAAATGTTGAATTAAAAACTTGCAACATTTATTTACTTTGGCACAATCCAAATAGGTACTAGAAAACTCCAATTCACTAACAGGAATGAAGGAATCACAAACTCGAGCAATAAAGGAATTATAGCACTTTATATATTTGATAAAGTAGAGCTTGGTGCAGGAAAAAAATAAGAATTTGATATGCAATCATGAAAACCGTGAGAGGGCAGAGATGATATAAAGACTGTACTTCGTATGTGTAAGGGAAACCAAACTGAATGCATGAAGGTAAATACTAAGCATTTACTTTGAGAGGTCCTCAAGTCTAATTCAAAATATAATCATCATACAAATTGGCAGAGAAGCAACCTCAACTAAATCTTCAAATGTCTGGAATAGCTTATAAGTCATAAACCCACTTTCCACTTTTCATAAATCTCTTACGGTTGTCTTCTCTTTTTCACTCTTCTGACTTCTCCACTAGGAAATATGGAGTAGGTCTACAAAGTTATTTATTAGAAAGGGAAAAAGAACTAGGAAACATGTGCGTGAATACATGTAAGTTGATGCTGTGATTTTTGAAAAGCTAGGCCAGAATGGCAAGAATAAGTTACACTTCTTGCAAATTAAAGGTCTCAAACATATAAAATTGACATAAAACATTTTCCCATACGCCAGGAATAAACAGGAAAAGAAAGACAGAAAAGCATGGTTTAGGGTGTTGAACCATACTTCTTGTTGTTTTCTAAAACTACGAAATAATTAGTGTCAAGTTAATCCACAAAATAAAACATTGAGACCCAGGTTTTCTTAATGGAAGAATAGGTCATCAACTCTGGCCCAAACCACATTCATGAATCATGATAGCTTTTATAGGACACCATGTATGGAAAGACACAAGTAAAACACCTCCGGAAAGACAGAAAAAAAAAAGGTGCTCTCAGCAAAATCTCCATTGTAAATGTTTGCCTCCCATGAATCAGATAACCAAAAGGAAATTTTAGCTGGGATTATGAAGGCAAGACATGCGAACTAGCAATAGCAAACAAATCATGCCTACTTTCAGCTTTCCCATCTACTGAGATAAAACCAATAGCTGGATTAAAACATGATGTAGACAAGCAACAAAAGCTACAATCATCCGAAAAATTTGAAAACAAAGAAAGACATCGAAATATATAAATAAATGATGTTAGAAACAATCTGTACTGCGTAGGAATATCTGATAAACTGTACCATTGTATGAGATTTTTATCCCAGAAACATAATTTACCACCCAAGTGAAACAAGAGATTATGATTCACGAATTAGTAGCAGCCAACCTTGTAGTGCAAGCACGAAATTCATAGCAAGCAATGTGCAGATCATGTTTCAGCTGAAAACTATAATCAATCAAATCTGATAACAATTTAGGATTACAAATCTAATACTGGGTGAGAGTCTAAACACCTTAGCATAGTAATCCTTCCAGACTCTGCGAGCGATCTGGTGGCCACCCAAATCAAAAGCCTTGAATTTAATCTTCCCAATGCTCAATTCCTCCGAAGTTGGGTGCTGGGTCGGCTGATGCTGCACTAGTCTCTGGAACAACCCATCACCACATACATACATATTTATCAAAATCAAGAAAAACCCAACAAAAATAAGCCATGATAATGACAAAGGAGAAAGAGAGAAACCTCATCCTTCAACATGTGGAGGAGGGTGGTCTTGCCGGCGTTGTCGAGGCCCAAAAACAGAATCTTGGCCTCCTTCTGCCACAGGCCCAGAGAGGCAAGGACGCCATAGAACCAGTCGACCAGGAACATGGCTTCTTCTCAAGGACCAGATCGGTGGGTTAGCGAGATAAATACTAAATACCCACAACAAATCAAGCGCAAAGACTACAGAGATCAAATCAGACTAATGAAATAATGACGAAATAAAGAAAATTTATTTAAATGGGTGTAAAGTGTTGTCGTTTGTGTGCCAGTTCAGCGTTACAACTGGAGCCGGTGGATTTCTGGGCTCTGCCAGCAAGTGATGGTGGTGATTTTGGTGAGCTATGGGAGATTAATTTTCACCCTATTGAGGTTGATATAAATACTCACCTAACTCTCATTAAATATGTAAGGGAAATATTATGTAATTTGGAAAATAATTTTTATATGCTTACCTAAATCTGATTGGCTGCTTAGTTGTTTTGTAATTGCATTTGCCTCTCTGTCGTTTTGACTTTGGACCATTAATTTACTTTTCCTCTTTACAAAATAAGATGAAATACATCCCTTTTTTGCAATATAGAAAGGGAATTATGATACTTTGATAGTGTATGTGAGAAATATCTCTCTCTTATAATTTTTTTATAAAAAAAATTTACTTTAATCTAATCTAAACTACGGGGATGAGATTCAAATTCGGGTGCATAGTATAGACCACATCCACTACTTTAATCAAATAGAATCGCGTGGTTTTTGGGCTTGAGTGAATAGACCCCATAACGTTTTATATTATGTAACCCTTTAATCAAACACAACTTGATTTGATTAATAATTGTTAACAATCCCCTTTTTTTTTTTCTTTCTCAATTTGATTTTATTGATAATTCTTTAATTTCTCTCCACAACTTCTCCAATTTGTTTTTTCAAAATTTTATCAAGACCCTTGTGTAAAATCTGCAAGTCACAAAGGAAAGAAAAATAGTACCTCAATAAAAGAAGGTAAGAGGAATTGGGTTTTCGATGATACCAACAAAGCCCAATCTTATCACGATTGGGCTCTGAAGCGAGCCAGCCCAACCAATCACAAGCGGATTTTTTTTCCAATCGGCAATGGAAGGGCACTTTCGTCATTATAAAAATACAAGAGCCGGAAGCTAGGGTTTTTCCAGGAGCTCACATATAAAGCCCAACTTCTCATTTTCTGTTCAAAGAGAACCCTAACACCCAAGCGACGTCGCTGATAGATCCCTCGTTCTCCTTCTGGTTCGTGCCGTCTCTCCTTCTCTGAACTAGAGAAGCTCTTACTTCAATCTCTCTATCCTGATTCTCAGCTCCATTTCTGCTACTAATTACTTGTGTTTGTATTTGGATTTGTGATTGCAGAGATGGCCAAGTCGAAGAACCACACCGCTCACAACCAGTCCCGCAAGGCTCACAGGAATGGCATCAAGAAGCCTCAGAGGCATCGCCACACTTCAACCAAAGGGGTACTGATTTCAACTTCCGTCCCTTGATTAATTTTGATTTTGCTTTGTATTTGGGGTTTTTTTTTTGCCCTAACAATTGGATTTTGGGTATAGATGGACCCCAAGTTCCTGAGGAACCAAAGGTACGCCAGGAAGCACAACAACACCAAGAACGAATCAGCCACCGAGGAAGAATAGAGTGAGAGCTGACCTCAAATCATGGCTCTGTTTGGGGTTTTCCCTGATTAGGGTTATTTTGGTTTTGATGTCATTTTATGCTTAATTTGTCGTTAGTAACATAGTAGTTTGATGTTACTTTAGTGGATTTCATTTCAATTTGCATGTACGAGCAGCAGTCCTGAAATGCTACTTTTGTTATGGATATAAGTTTTTGACTTAATTCTATTGCTCTCTATGTTTTCTTTCTTTGATTGGAATGGATGAGTTTTCCTATATTTCAGCACAACAAGTTCATTTATTAGAATGACTTGCTTATATAGTTATGTGGTTGATATATGTTTTAGGTTGTCTATGCTCATGCTAGCTTCTCTGATGTTTCATGAGCATATTAGGTAAGCAGAAATGTTTATGAATGATGTTAGGATCACATATCTGGGTTTTTGTGAAGATTGTTGTTCATCCGGGGTTTCGTTGAGTTTAATTTTTGGGATATTGTCTAGTAAGCATTTCCAGATTAAAATTTGTAGCCTTGCTAGGTTCCTTAGTCCGATTTGATTCTTTGGACTCTTGTAGATACGTTTTTCTGCAGATTTACTAAGATATAAACGGAGATTGTAGTTGCAGTTAAGATATGATGAATTGTTTTCTGTTTGTTTTTGTTTTTGTTTATGGGGTTGATTTCCTGGTTAGAATAATCATCATGGATGGCTTATGGTAGTTTTGGTTGTTAGAATTGAATGGATTGAAATGAATGCAACCAAAGAGTTTGATCAAATATCAGAGGAATGTAGTTTGTATCACCCCCTTTCATCATGTTCTTGATTTCATGCCTCCATTGCAACGAGGCAGCAGGAGCTTAGATTGCACGCCTATCTCGTTTCAATTAGGCAGCAGGAGCTCAGATTGCATGCCAATCTTATTCTATTTTGTCATCATGCTCCTGAGATGATTTTTTTTTAAACCTTTTTTTTGTGTCTATATCTCTCTTGTGATGAAAGGCTATTCCTTTCATTGTGGTGTTGTACATAGCGTTTCATGCTCCGAGTTCAAAATTCTGAAGGACGGCCCTACGAGGAAGGCAGCGCACCGAATAAATTAAAATTAGGTATTTGCCAAAAATATTTTCCTTTCAATTGTAGAATAATTTGTAATATGTAATTATATTTTAGGGAGTTTATGTTTTTGTAACTTACCAAAGTTTAAATGTTCTCAAAGGGCTATTAACAACTGAAATAGCGATTTAGAAACTTTTTCTTTCAAAATGAAATGTCGATATAGGGCCAATAGTCTTTTTTTATACAAAAAGTCCAGCCTTTATTATATTATAGAGATTTTCTATTTAAACTCCACACTTCTCTTAGTTCACCCCATGTTTTAAGTTCACCCGAACTTTTAATTTAAATTTTTACAATTTCTAAGAAAACCCCACTCTATTCCCAAACTGCCCTTAAATACACCCCAAATTGAAAAAGTAAGAACTAAAAGAGATTTTTTATTTAAACCCCACAATTTTCTTTGTTTCCAGTAAAATAAAAATAAAAATAAAAATAAAACCCGAAATTCGAAATTTAATACTTTCTAGAGAAAGAGAACAACTTTACATCTCTCTAAGAATTGTAACTGGAATTCTAATACTTGGGTATTGTTGAGAGAGAGAGAGAGAGAGTGAGTTTGTAAAGAGGAAGTTGGAAGGAGATTTCTAAAACTTAATATAAAGAGTGGTGGGGTGTGCGTATAGATGTATTAGGGTTAATTATTAAGTTGAATGATCTTTTTTGTCTTTTTTGTCTTTTTACCATAAGCCATTATAAAAACTAAAAAGCCAAGATACAAAGGCGAAAAATATTTTGGGCCAAGTCGTCCTTGATTCCCTTAAGTTGCTTCTTTTCTCCTGGTGTTGATGATCTCTTTTGTCTTGTGATACAAAACTTCCTGAAACTCCCTATTACAAGCAAATATCTTCAAAATTTATACTCGAGTATTGAGAAGCTTAGACTGCAACTGGTTCACTTACTGGGCTAGAAACATGCTCTTTAACCTGCCCCAACAATTAAAAAAGATATGTGGGTAAACACATATCAGGAAGAAGAAGTGCAGCCACACAGCATGACGTAAGAAGTTAAAGTCAGCAGCTCACCTTTGCTGACTTGAAAAGTTCATCTAGCACTTCAGACAAAGTTGGATGCGCATGGACTGCGAATTTGATATCCTGCAAGGTCGAATAGACAGTAGAATATAAGTAAACTGAAAGTTGGGAGTGGTAGATTACAAGGGGCGCATCATAATTTGCAGTGTATGGGCTTTATTTACTTGAATACGTGTCCCCAATGCTATTGCATTTGATGCTTCATGTATGAGGTCTGCAGCATGTAACCCAAATATATGGACTCCAAGTATCTCTCCGTTATCTGGTCTGTATATCAACTGCATTAAAACAAAGCAGAAACAGGATCGTCAATATCCACAGTACATAGCAACCATAAAGGAGAATTCATTGACGACACAAGTACTCAGTACATATTTTTCACCTTAGCAAGTCCCTCTCCTTCATTTTCTGCTAGGGCCTTTGTGTTGGCCTTGAAACTTGTCTTGGCAATACTTACTTCAAATCCCTCCTTTTCAGCTTTCTCCCTTGCTTGAGGCTGAAAATTGTAATTGATTAGTTAAACTGCCAATATGATGACACCTAGCAAGATCTCTAATTCAAGGTCGAATATGTTAAATTCTGATAAATAAAAGCATAGATGATGAATAATGAATAACCTTGTGATACATAGATGATGAATAATGAATATGTCAATTAGCAAATTACTCACCTCTGTCAATCCGACCATACTGATTTCGGGATGAGTGAAACATGCTGCGGGGATGCTTAAATGATTGAGTACATGGTCTCTTCCCGTGACTTGTTCAACCACTGAAAAAGGTTTTGAAGATAATCATTTATTTGTGCACGTGAGAGAGAGAGAGAGAGAGAGAGAGAGAGAGAGGTTCAAATAAAAACAGGTTGGTTACACTAACCTGAAATTCCTTGGGCACTGGCTGCATGAGCAAGCATCATCTTGCCATTAGCATCACCAATGCAAAATAGGTGAGGAACCTGATGTTCAAAATTCACATCAGAAACAATTGATAATGTTAATACTAGGGTTCATGCTCATAAGGAAATTTGCAACGTACCAAGTTGCCATTTGCATCTATTACTCGCATGCGCTCATCAACAGGAATAAAACCACGTTGTGTTACTACATCAATCTGCAGAAAAGCAATGTCAGAAACTATTGCTGTTCGTTTGCTGAATAATTATATATATACACTCTAAAATTAGATGGATATAAAGTGCGAGGTCATACATTCTCCAATCCAAGACCTTGTGTGAATGGGGCCCTTCCAGTTGCAATTAATGCTGCATCTACCTGTTAAAAGAGGATGTACAAAGGTCCAGATAAATGCCTCTGAATAACCTATATGCATATGAACTGGAATAACAATGCCTACAGTAATTATAAGGGAACCAGTCAAGCTACTCAGGAATCAATTTGGAAGTCTAAAACACGCATATGCCTGAGTTCAGAAACAAAATTACAGCAGGTTAATTTATAAATAGCTAATTAAAGCTCCACAGATGAGAACATGTTCCTTGACAAAGGTATTATTCAACTAGCGAAGTATGTGGCTGTTGCTATCAAATTCATATGACAAAATCCATTAATGGCGGGAAAATATATCCTTTGGATACGTTACATAAGTTTAAACAGATCCAATTAATTACCTCAAGAGTATCTTTTGGTTCCTTGGTCTTGGCATCAATTAGTTCAATGGTGACTGGTTTCCCATCCTTTGCTGGTGTGATCTATTAAAAACCAAAGAATGAAAAACGGAAACAGAAACCCTGAAAACACTTGGTATAAAATTCAGAGGATAAACATCAGCTGACCTTCGATGCAAACACTCCAGTTTGATAATCAATCTTTCGTGGATTTATTAGAACCCTCTGGGCTAACTTCCCGATCTCTGGATCAAAACCAGGCATAAGCTGATCTAAAGCTTCAATAAAAGTAACCTGCAAAAGACTTAAGATTAATCTAGACTGCCTCATGAGATAAGAACTCCTAGATCATTCAAAAATAAATAAAAAGGTGTCTTATTGCATTGGTAGACACAAGGAGAAGTTACTGATTGATCCATACAAGGTCTCCATAGTTTAATGCTATAAGGCCTTAAAACTACAATTAATAGAAACTCGTTTTCCTCAAATGGAAGACTAGGCTCATTAGTTTAACATAAAATAATTGTAAAATTCACCAGATGAAAGGTAATTTATAAAAACAAAAACAAAATAAATAAAAAGAAAGGAACTACCTCACTCCCAAGTGCAGTATACACATCACTGAACTCAAGACCAATGTAACCACTTCCAACAATAGCAATCCACTCTGGAACAAACTCCAATTTAAGGGCATGGTCACTTGTAATTACAGTCTTCCCTGCAGATCCATCATATAGTCAGTCACCACTAGGTATCCCTTAAGCATGGTACTAAGACCAAAATGCTTTCATCAACTATTCAATATCAACAAGGAGGAAACATATAAATTTTACCATCGACTTCAACACCCTTAGGAACAAAAGGAACAGAGCCAGTGGCGATGATTATGTTTTTTGCAGTTACTACTTTGTCAGAAGATCCAATTTGCACCTTTTGCGGGCCCTGAATAGTTTCGTATTAAGAGTACCAAAGTTAGGAAAACTTGCCAGCACTTGCGCTGTATGAGAGATCTCAAACTTAATCATAGCCAAGCCTTAACAAGCTCAGCATTGTAACAAAGCAAACTTTATTTCTTAACTGGGCACGCAAACATTTGATTGTGTTGATACCAAATCAATTTGAAAGAATGCATGACTTACCAGAATTGTACCAACACCTGTCAGTATATCCACTCCAAGAGAATTCATTGAATTGGTCAAACTATTACGAATTTTTGTTGCTAGATTATTCGCATGATCAGCTACTCCCTGTCTGTCATACCCAGCTGCTGAAACCTATCATACGTCACAATAAAGCAGTACTGTAGTCTGTAAGATACATAAGTTTTCACAAATAACCAATAAAATCTTGTATCTGCATATACATATAAATGTACATACAATTGATATCACTGAATCATGTTTACCTGCAAACCTAAAGCCTTAAGGTGATGTTCATTCTGAAGCTCACGCATCCGACCACTCACTGCCAAAAGAGCTTTAGACGGAACGCATCCTCTGTTAACACATGTTCCACCCACCACATCTCCTTCTACGATGGCAGTTTTCAGACCCTGCAATTGTTGTGTTAAGAAAAGAAAAATCAATAAATACCAACTCAAGAGCCTTTCTTTTCCAAAAACCCCACACAGGAGAATATGTACTATATATATATATATATATATATATATATATTAACAAAAACAACCCACCACGTCTTATGTCGGTAGTTATTTTTCAATTTATATTCTAACTCCAGTATTGTCTGTTACCGTGTGAGGGCAACCACGATAGTTGCTAAGTTTGTTATATAAATCCAGTATTTTCTTACATACCAACACACATGCACATAGATATTCTAAGTCTTATGTATTAATTTTGAAGTATCAAACTAAAATGGATTGTAAGCTTGTAGCTAATGCATTTGTTGCCATGATATCAGATATACACATACACTTACGCCATGCACATTTTCATTACCTTTGATCGAGTGAACAACTTACCGCAGCAGAAGACAGAAAGAAATCAGCCATTTCTAGCTAGCTAGTACAGTCTATTTAAGCAAAAAGCAAAGACGATCGAAGCTACTAGAACAGAAGTTAAGCTAGAAGAGCAACCAATAAAGTGACAATTGAGCTAAATCCAAAGCTCAGAGCCGCAATTTCTCAGTAAATTATAAAGGAGGGTGAGTGCGTAGTTTCCGTACCTTCTCGACGGCGTGGAGAGCAGCACCGTGGCCACCGACGCCGGCGCCGATGATGAGCAAGTCGTAGTCGAACGACTTGGGAGGGCTTCCATTAGCGGATGACGAGGCCGAGACCGAGACGGTTGCAGAACGCAAAGGAGCAGAGACTCGTACTTGGTGCGAATCGGAGTGGCTGAGAGACGAGAAGCCGAGGGCCTCTCTTCTGAGGCCGCAGAAGCGGAGATTGATAGGCTTTGATTGAACGACGTAGTTTGATCTGGGAATGGTGGGAGAGAGGGTAGGGAGAGAGAGCGAGGCCTGCATTTTGGGAATGTGAGAAAGAGGAGAGAGAGATCTGAAGAGAGAGAAATCAAATGAAAGGAAATGTGAGAGAGAGAGGGAAGTTTGTTGTTATAATTATGGGGGGATGAAGAAAGAGAGATGAGGAGGCAGCCTCGAATAGTCCGTATAGGACTTAAGAGGTAGTAGGAGCAGGCGGATATATCAAAGTGCGGCTGATGAACAACTCACCGTCTTTCTGGGCTCTACTATCTTTTGTTAATTGTCCTCTCCTCTGCTTTCTAAAATGCGCACTGGGCCTGCATTTCGCAGTCAAAATTAATTAGCAACAAAACGGTAACTGGTGTGACGAGTACGGGTAAAACTGTGAAAAAAGTATAAATTCCTTATCAAAATTAATTTTATTTCTCAAAAGAACAAAATGATGCAACTTCTCATAATTTATATAGTATTATTTGATTTAAGGAATACTTTCAATTGTAGTTATTTGTAAGAGCATAACTGTGATTTTTCACATAAATGTACTATATGTCTTTTTTTCTGGTCTATTATGTATCCGTGACTCACTTACTTCGGTCCGTTTGGATTAGTTATGGAGGAAATGTTTTTATTTGAAGTGTTTTTACTAAAAGCACATAAAAAAGTTATATTAAACCAAACTAATTGCGATTTAATTCATATTAGTCCAAGTTTACACTATATTAGCATAAAATTAATCAATCCGCTCAAATTGATTCGATTTAACCAGTTTAAACGGATTGAGCTCTAATGTCTACAAAATGAATTATCATAATATTTTTTTTTAAAATTTAAAAAATAGTAGTAACTTTGTCTTCATTTTAATTGAACCATCAATATTTTATCTTCATATAATTTTCTTATATATAAAGCATATAATTTGATTGATTCTAAGAATAAGTTACAATAAAGTCACAAAAATTCATTGTTAATTGCCAATTAGCGCCTTCCTCTAACACAAGCTAGAGTCTAGAGAGAGCAGCTTCTTCACCTCAGCCACAATCACCAACCGACACCATTAAATCCATATTTCATACTCAAACCTGCAATTGACATTAAATTTCATGACTTATGTTGAATGCAATTCAACCATCAAAATTCAACATAACAAATTATCCATCGCATGTAATTGAAAATCAGATTCTTTTTTTTTTCATTTACCAAACATGCAGGTGGAAGAAATTAAAAAAAAAAAAAAACTTTTTGCTCCAAATAAGTAATGCCAAACAGTTACTGCAACCCACTAAAATTTAGTGCATGTTGTCCCATAGATTTGGTAGCATATAAGAACAAAAATGTCATGTGGATCCTTATTCCTTTGATGAAAATACCAGAAAATACTTGAGAAACATTTTTATTTTTATTATAAAATAATATGATGTGTTTTTTTTGGTGGAGTGCATGATTATAAAGAACATTTTCTGAAAAAGGCGAACTCTAGGTTCACTCATTTTCCCATCCTAACCGTATAATCTCATCCATCCACTCACCATAAGCCACGTCACATCTCAACTAGATTTTAGTTTTCCAAGTTCTCACAAACACAAATGAACTAGCAAAAGGTGCCAGACTAATCATACATATCGGTTGCACAAAGTTTGGTGCAACCTGCGCGGTTGTTCTTTGGCGACCGGAAGGAGTTGCGAAGTTCCGTTCCGTCACAGCTAGTTACTAGAAGCTACACGTGTTATACTCTTGAGCAGCCAATCAGAAGCGAACGTGTGCGTCTTTCAGCTACAGGCAGGTAAGGGACCCGCTTTTCAGGGCAGAGCAACGCATATGATATACCAACTCTCTCGTGATTTGATCGCGAAAAGAAAGCGCGTGGATAGTGCGTGGACTCTATGGTCATTGGCTTCACCGTAATTTCACATGAAAACAAGGGGCATAACGGGCATATGACAATTTCTAACATGCGTAATAGTTTTCCACTTTTCTTCTAATTATCGAAGGTGAAGGTCGGGGCTCAGACACTTGCACAGAAAAGAATAAAAAGCGGAGAGAGAGTGTGAGAGAGAGAGAAAGCGCGAGAAAATTCTTAGGTTCACACTGCTACGTTAATGGCGGTTAGGGTTTTCTACTGATCTCCGGGAACCCTAATCACCTACCTCTGCCCTCATCTTCTCTCTTTTGCCCCGCCCTCAAAACCCTAATTGAAAGTTTTGTCAAATTCTCCTGTTCGATTCAGACTCTTACCCAATTACCCAATTTTAGCTACGAAATTTGAATCGCAGAGTAGGGAGCTCCGATGGGCGCGCCGGAGAAATCACAGGCCAATACCAATTCGATGCAGGTGAGTGTGCTTTTCTACAAAATTAGGAAGCTCAATACTTTGACCTAGAATCGCAGTGTATACAGTCTTTTTTGTTATTTTCGAATTTTGAAGCTCGGGGTTGATTTTGTTCACTCTCAATTGGATATTTGGTTTTGCTTTCTGTTTAATTTTGTTAGCTAATTTAATTCCATTTGGGTGGAGCTGGCTATATGTGTTTGGGAAATGATAACATTTCAAATTCTATTTCGTTAGGATTTCGATGCAAAACTAAATCTTGCTTGTGTTCTCCGAGGCGTCTTTAAGTTTTAAAAGTAGTGTTCATATCATATCAGCTGGTTGAGCTCTTAGAGGTGTTGCAGTGAAGTGTGTGGCACCGTTTAACAAGAGAGTCAATAGATACAGAGTGTTACTTGTTTTCTGTTCTATTAATAGAAAGGATGCTGTTCTTCACTGGAAAGGTGACTATAATTGCCGTTTCCATGTGCTGGTATTTTCTAAAAGTATCTTTTGATCTGTTGAGGGAAGTTGTAGTATTGAAGTATTGACAAAGGCACTGCTTTAGGTTGAAGGATGTGATAGAGTTTATTTTTGTAATTGGGAATTGTTAAAGCTCTTGGTCTCTTTGGTTGATACTACTTCCGTATAAGTTGAAGGAGGAGGATTATAATTCTTTCGTTATGCACAGCTTGTTTGAGCTCCATGCAAATATTTATACCTTTTCTCACGCCTAATTTAGTTAGGTTCTGGACCTTGAAATGTGGGCCCCAGCTTAATTTGGTTTTGGTTTTTTGGATATTTCTGTTTTCTCTAACTTGGGAACCGAAGAATTTGGAGGATTGCTGTCGTTGTTGTCGTTTTGTTTGTGCTGCAGTATTGGTCTTCCTTAGAAAATTTCCTCATCAGATGACGTGTTGATGACGTAGATTGACTTTACAACCTTTTGATGGCATCTATTATTTTCTTTTAAGTTGGTGATCTCTACAATACCAATTTCATTGTACTAGATTACTAGCTTTTGGACCGTTATATTTTCCCGTAATAACAACTAGATTTCTGAGCAGAATGATGTTAAATTTAATAATCTTAAGGAACTGCGTTGAACAAGTGACACATTTTGTGACATTACTGAAATTTATTGCCTTAACCCTATTTACCATGTTAAGAAAATGGAAAGCAATGCCATTAATTTAAATTTTTCTTAAGGAAACTTTTCCATCACATATTTTAAATATAATTATTTCTATTTTATCCTCATTTTTTATATTTTGTATGTATTTGTGAGTTCTTAGAATTTTGCATATGCATATAAAACTATTGTCTTTGGTAATTATCTCTTTATGGTATTATAGTGACTCAATTGATTGTGAATTTACACTTTTACTTGTTTATGTGCTTCGAAGAACCAACACAACATGAACATGGTGGGTTGTAGAATCTCAAAAAGATTGTGACGTTACATGGCTAGATGCAACTAATTTATCTAAACTTATATGGTAAATGATTTCATTTAAGTATGCAAAGCAGCAGTTATAACTTAATCAAACCAATACATCTAGTTAAATCAAAATACAAGAAAAGACCCTTCCAGAATAATAAAGAACTTCACTGGGCTAACAATCCTCATTATCCTCATTATCGTTGCTGTCCTTTTTGAAAAACATCACAACCTCCAAGTCAGGTTCAGCCTTTTCGGTGAAGTGTTGGGTGGAGAAAAGATGTTGACATGTCACATGATATATAAATTATCTATGGAGTGCTAGTGCCATGTTGATACCCGATTTGTATCTGCTCCGGGTAGCATCTTATAGTTTAAATTTGCAGTTGTAATATTGGTATATAGAATGTGGTAGAAGTTTTTGGTCTAATTTTTCTTTTATGTATCTCAGCGTGTTAAGGTATACCGTTTGAATGAAGATGGAAAATGGGATGATCAGGGAACAGGCCATGTTACGGTTGACTATATGGAGGTTTGTTAATCTCATTGGATTAAAGCTATGCCAATCTGATAGGGACATAGTAAATTTGTGAGAAATGAGTTGTTTGGAGTCAAGTTTCCTTAGAAATGATTTCTTGATATGCATTATGATTGAATGCAACTGTTGTGACACAGAGATCAGAAGAGCTGGGTTTATTTGTTATTGATGAAGAAGATAATGAGACGTTACTTCTGCATCGTATCAGTTCGGATGATATCTACAGAAAGCAAGAAGGTATTTTATTTTTTAATAGATAGATAATATAACGTTAATTTGCTATTATATGGTGTCCTCAAGTGGCTAGAATTGATACTGAATTGTGGAGTTTGGATTATTTCTTGTTAAGATACAATTATCTCATGGAGGGATCCAGAATATTCTACGGAATTAGCTCTCAGCTTTCAGGAGTCTACTGGCTGCTCTTACATATGGTAACTACCAAAATTTTTCCCTTGTTCTTCCTTTTAACATGGTCCTTGATCTTCTGATTCTACTAATTATTTTCCGTGCTCTATTCAGGGACCACATATGCAGTGTCCAAAGGAATTTACATTTTAATTCTCTTAACAGTAAGTGTTTGCAAAATGATTTAAAATGTATTCCCTTTCCTTTTTCTGCTTTTGAAATAACCGACCTCTGTAGATTTTAAAGTTTGTCAGAGAGAAGTGATCAATATCTACAGAGGTCCGATATTTGTATTTTTAATCTTATTTTTAGTGAATACTATTACTACATGTTGTGTTTTTCATTTATTTTTTAACTAAAGTGCTTGACGATATTTTTCTTGATGAAAGAATTCTCTGTCACGAGTAATTGATTAAAGACCTAGTTTTCCTTGTTTGTGGAAGTGGAACCCTACAGAGTTTTCTGTAATCTCTATATTATAAGACTAACAAGTTGCTCCAGAAAACAAGATATTTAATACAAGAATGCATGATGAAACTGTTAAGGTACCTTTCAGCAGGCTTATCCCTGTAAAATGCCCGAAGAATGAATTTGGGCAACGCCCTAAGCAATTGAAGTTAGGCAAGTTCTAGCCATTGGTTGATTAATATTTCAACTTTTATGTGCTGAGAATGAATAGTGTTCTAACTATCATAGATTTTTCTGTTGTGCGAAGGAGTGGAATTGTTTCAAGTAATATGAATAGCAATAAAGTTCTGTTGAAATTCAAATGATGAACATGTGTAGCATAGAAAGGTAGAAATATCTTGAAGAAATGGGGAACAAATGTGGAGGGACATTACACTCATTCTTTTCTAAATTCCTTCAGATTTCTTTGTCATTGATTTTTGGTCACATTGTGCTCGCTCGCGCTCTTTAAATTTATTTGTTTCAAATTCGGAGCATGAATTGTTCATCTTCTGTGATATCTGTAGATGAGACATTTCACAGTGCAAACAGTGAGTTAAGAGAGCTACCTGTGGTTGAGCTATCGACACTTCCTTTAATCCTGAAGGTGGGACAGTTCTTTTGCATCTCATATTATTGGTTTTATCTTTCTTGCTTTCCACATTTTCACTTTATGTTCAAGCTTTTCTTATCTTTCGTTTTTCCCTTGTGGAATGTCTTATATTTATGCAAGTTACATGCGAAGTGATGACAATGCATGTGCATATGTGATGCAGACTGTAGCTGAGAGTGGCATTGCTGATCAGATGCGATTGACAGAACTGATATTGACTGATGTAAGCTTTGTATAACTTTGTGGATCTCCGAAGAAATGGATAGTGGATTAGTTAGCAAGGTTATTTCATTTCAATAAAAAATAAATTGTTGCAGTAGGTCGAATTTAGTTAGATTTAATCATAAAATTTGTCGTATTGTAACCTTCATATACAGCTTGTTGGTTTTTTCTGATGAGTCTTTTAATCTCAACGCAGCAAGAGTTTTTCCGAAAGCTCATGGGCCTATTTAGAATCTGTGAAGACTTAGAAAATGTTGATGGTCTTCACATGATATACAAAATAGTAAGGGGGATCAGTAAGTATTCCTTTATGGTATTTTACCCTCAAAATATGCCACATAAATGTATGTATTTCCTTTTATTACTGACTGATATGTGTTTTCCTACCTGCAGTTCTGCTGAATAGTCCTCAGATCTTTGAGAAAATATTTGGTGATGATTTAATCATGGATGTCATTGGTTCCCTTGAGTGTGAGTTCTGTTATTGGTTTGTGTTCTTTCATGATAACCTTCTGTATTGGAATTCAATTTAGTTGTCGCCTGGTACTTCGGTTCTTAGTTCATTATGATTCAGTATTATTTTGATGTGTTGAAATACTAGAATTTTGGATTGCAGATGACCCTGAAGTACCTCATGTCCAACACCATCGTAACTTTCTAAAAGAGCATGTTGTTTTTAAGGAGGTAATAATTTTCTTTAGGTTGTGTGGTTGGGATTTGGGGGTAAGGACTAGAAATGTTGGAGAGCGTCTTAATGCATATGGGAGTTGTTTCTTCTATCTCATGTATCTGTATTTATAAATTTACTTTGCACAGGCCATACCAATTAAAGATCATATGGTTCTGTCAAAGATACACCAGACGTATAAAGTTGGATATTTAAAGGTTCGTCTTTTGTTCCATTTAACTTTTTCATTTTACCTACTTCTTTGGTAGTAAGACTTACTTTCGACTACTTCTTTAGGATGTTGTTTTGGCTAGAGTACTGGATGAGGCCACGGTTGGAAATCTCAATTCCATAATTCATGCAAACAATGCTATTGTAAGATTTTACAACTCATTCTTTAAACATGTGGAGGGCTGTGTGTTACAATAATCCTAATGTTCCTAATCTGTTGTAGGTTGTTTCTTTGCTAAAGGACGACAGTACCTTTATTCAGGAATTGTTTGCTAGGTTAAGGTCACCATCCACCTCTGCAGAATCTAAAAGGAACTTGGTAATTTTGATTTCCATAATCGCTCTTCCATTGTTTATCTGAGGCATGATGCAGTGCACTTCCCGAAGGGATAGTTCACAAATATGTAATTGGTCGTTTAGATTGTGTAATTTATCTTTCTGTTTCATTTGATTTTCTTCTTCCTCTGACAGTTTAATTAGAAATGAAAAATAAAGATTTAGTATTTATTAATGTCGCAAATTTAAACACTATCTTGCTGGTAACATGGTTACTTTTTTAATGTCATTACTGAATTTTGATATAATCATTAGGATTTTGATGTCGTGAAAGAGACCATAGCCATAGCAATGATAGCGACCTTAGAATTTGTTAGTGCAGTGTGGATAATTTTCTTGATGTACCTCAATGTTGATTGTGGTTATCATTTTTTCCCCTTCATATTGTAGGTATATTTCTTGCATGAGTTTTGTAGTTTAAGCAAAAGCCTGCCAATGGTCCAGCAGCTCCGCCTGTTTAGGTAAACAATCCCTGAAGTTATATTTCTTGAACCTCCATTATGTTTTGCAGCTCTCTGTTGCCTTTTTCATATTTTGGCTGCTTATCTTTACGGGGGTTGGCTAATATTCTTTTATCTTATCTAATGCCTGTGTTTCTAAGAGTGAAAACCTAAATTCCTGTAGGGATCTCATGAATGAAGGAATCTTTGACATTGTAACCGATGCTTTGCAGAGTCAAGATAAAAAGCTTGTACTAACTGGGTAATCATGAACTTAAAGTATCTGTTCTCTGTAGTCTGGTGCTTGTCATTCTGCTTATCTGTTTCTTTCGTTGTGTCATAGTCCTGACAATTGGTGATTAAATGGATGCAGGACAGATATCCTCAATCTTTTCATGAATCAGGATCCAAACCTTCTTCGTTCATATGTTGTTCGTCAGGAAGGAATACCACTTCTAGGACTCTTGGTATGCACTTTTTTAATTTAGTGTTTGTATATGAAATGACACGTGCACCAGACAATAACCTGTGTTAGTTGAGCTCGAAAGAAATATAATAGTTGAACTGTGTTAAACCTAGTGAATTATTCAAATTTCAATTGGCCTAAACCCTGTTTTATGGACCTAAACCCTGTTTTATGGACCTAATTAAGCAAGAACACAGGTTATATTTGTGAAGCTTTGTTTTGAGGATTGTATGCACTGCAAAGTTAAAACTGGTATTAGTTTAAGGATTAGTGTTTTTTATTTTTATTTTTTTGAAATGAAAAGATGAAAAGTAATGGTTTAGCTTTGATACTTAGCTTCTGATGGAATGTTTCCATATGCATATTTAATGATCATAGCAAGCATATCTGAAAGGATTCTATTTTTTTCCCCTTAATTTGTATAATTTGAGATGTGCTTGCATCCCAGTTTGATAAACTGCATGGGAGCAGGCATAGAATCTTTTTTGAGATCCACATTTGAAATTTATAAATGCCAATGCAAGCGTTTGTGTTACCTCTATGAATATTGATATTTAATGCTCTACTTACAGGTTAAAGGAATGATTACAGATTTTGGGGAAGACATGCACTGTCAGTTTCTAGAAATTCTTCGTAGTCTACTAGATTCATACACATTGTCAGGAGCACAGGTATCTGCTCTAGTAAATTTTTGTTCAATAAATATATTTTTGAATGATTAAGTTTATACATGAGTATGTCAAGAAATTTGTAGTTATGGCTATTCTTCTATCTTTTGTGTACCACTCTTTCTTAGCCATGAATTGTGCCTGGAAAATCATCAAGATGCACTATATTACTGTCACTCTCTAGGGGAACTCACCTATTGTCTCCCTATGTATTAATAGCTTACAGTGGATTTCATCTTTTGTCTCCTCTCATGTCCTTTCCTATACACTCTTTTTCATTCTTAAATTCCAACTTCTCCATCACAATCAACTAATGCCGTACCAGTAACTTTACCAGCAGGTCCACCTAGGTTAGAGGGGCATAGTGTATTTGTATATATGCATGTAAGTGTTCATGTATCTTTGTGCATGTGGTCATATGTATGCATGTAACATTTGCAGCCGAATTTTTTAGTGAACATGTTAACACTATTTGGAGGATATGAATAATTGCCTTTTTTGTTTTAGGAGCTTCTATTTCCTGAATAACGTAACTTTCTTGTTGCTATATTCACTAGAACTTGTTACATATTAGATGTATAATATTAGAAACATAATGAGAGGCTTTATGAATTTGGTTATTGAACCATCGAATAGGAGATTACCTTTACTACTATCTAATTCATTCACTATACCTTCAGGTGTCTGGTTAATTGTAGATTTCGTTGATATGATCTACTTTTTATTTTTGTGTTTTCAGCGCACTCGGGCGAGGTCATTGTTTTGTTTTATATTCAATGATTTTGCGTCCATTTTCATTTTGGGGAAGTTCTAGTTGTGCATTTTTCATGTTCACTTTATTCAAATCTCTGTTGCTGTTACTTTTCATGACCTATTTTGCTCTGTTCCATCTCGTAAATCTTTGGATTGCTCTTTTATGTAGAGTATTGTTAATTTTTTATTAGCACAAATTCACAATTGTAGAAGCTTCATATATAGTGAAGCTGCATTTGGAGTCTGCAATACGTATGAATTTATTTATGCAGGTGTAACATTTTGAATGTTGAATTGTAGTTTATTATATTTCTGCTGAATTGTTGGAAAATCATGTCAGTAAAACTTGCATGTAAGGAATAATTTTTTTTTCAAGCCTTGTTTTTATGCTTGTATCTGGATGAGTTGGTTATTGAGTATTTTTTATCTCGTTTGCTTTTCCTACAGAGAGATGCAATTATCGAGATTTTCTATGAGAAGCATCTGGGTCAGTTAATTGATGTTATAACAGCGTCATGTCCTTTGGAAGGCAATGCTCAATCAATTGATCAAAATGTCGCAAAGCCTGAAATACTGTCAAACATATGTGAATTGCTCTGCTTTTGTGTTCTTCACCATCCATACAGAATAAAGTAACATCTTGGATTCCTCTTCAATTTTCATAAATGGATTTCTGCTGCTGACCTGTGACATTTTAATGTTTGGGTTTTGTCATTTGCAGGTGTAACTTTCTTCTTAATAACGTCATAGATAAAGTTTTGTTGGTAACACAAAGAAGGGAAAAGTATCTAGTTGTTGCTGCAGTTCGATTTGTTCGCACTATTCTATCCCGTCATGTGAGTTTGTGTTGATTGTAAAAAAAGTTTCATTCGTCCTTTAGTTCAGTTAGGATTTGAAATAGACCCAAATGGTCTTCAAGGGAAGTTAAGATGAGTGAATTTCCATACAAGACTAGAGGTGAATGCATGGTATGGATTGTTTTGATTTGAGCATAGCAGTTGCATTGAATTTATTTTTTTTACATATGATAGTAGTTGTAATACAAAATGGTTTTTGTTTCTGCGTCATGTTGGCTACAAAGGGCAGTTTAGCTGTTTGAGATGATCTTTTGCAATTGACAATGCTGTGGACAAGTTTACCCAAAAAAAAGCCGTGTAACAAGTTGTCAACTAATTGTACCATATAAGAATATTAAGGATTATCTTTGTATCTCTCTCTCTCTCTCTCTCTCTCTCTCTCTCTCTCTCTGATATATTTTTTTTTTACATTATTTTTTGGTGGGCTAGGTTATTCATGTAACTATTGGAATAATGTATAAATCTGCAGGATGAGCATCTGATAAATCATATTGTTAAGAACAACCTTCTCAAGCCGATTGTAGGTGCATTTGTTGGTAATGGAAATCGATATAACCTGCTCAACTCTGCTGTTTTAGAACTTTTTGAGTTCATTCGGAAGGTTCCACTCTCTTTTAGACCTTATTATTTGGAGATAAAGCATGTCTTGAAGTTATCGTCTAATCCATGCTTTTGTTTTTGCAGGAAAATCTGAAAGCATTGGTCAAATACTTGGTTGATTCATTCTGGGATCAGTTGGTTAAATTTGAGTTTTTTGCATCCGTTCAAGCACTAAAAGTAAAATATGAGCAGGTACTATGCTCCTCCTAGAGTTCTTCCACTCCTAGATTTAGAGCTTTTGTATTGACAAGTTGACAAGTGCTTTTGCAGTGCCTAGAAAGTTTTGGACCAAAAGGAAGCACCAATGTGTCAGACCCTAGAAAACGAACTGATGAGCGTGCTTTGGAGAAAGAAGAAGAAGATTATTTTAATGAGGACAGGTATGTTTTTGTGCTGAACGTCTATTGAGATTGACAGCGCTCTTTGCTGCTAAGTTTTGCTGCCCATAGCCACTGAATATGGAACTTGGTAATCAGTGATGAAGAAGATACAGCATCTGCATCCATGCCAAACACCCAAAAAGTACAGGCACAACCTCAGCCTGTATTATCCAATGGTGTTGCTGCAAACCATCCACCATCCAGGTATTGTACTGTTCGTATTTAGTTTATCAGAGGTGCTTTTTCAGAATATTTTTGCTATATAACCCATACTTTCATCTTGAATTTTGTAGTCCAAGGTCTGTCGGGCTGGTAGATTATGATGATGATGAGGATGACGAAGACTACAAGCCACCGCCCAGGAAACATCCGGAAACCTCCGATGAAGATGAAGGAACAATGGAGTCCCTTAGGTTGAAGCGGAAATTGGCTTCTAAGGATAGGGAGCCCGAGCTTGCAAAGAGGCAACGGTTAGGTAAAAACTCCAAGCCAAAAGAAAGTGTGTTTGCTGCTTTGTGTACAACTTTAAGCCAGGCAGTGCTACCGAATAAGAAAACTGCAAGCAACATGCATACAACTCACACAGCTGATGGGGTCAGCAACTCAGGTGAAGGGAAAAATCAAGAAAATGAGCATGCTGTTTCTAGGAGCTGTGCTGATAGCAACAATTCAGAGGATGAGGATAATAGAGAGAAGGAGCCTGCCACTTCTAGAGGCTGCTCTGATCGCTTGCATGGCACATCAGAGAATAGACAGTTGGGTGGAGAGGATTGCCCATTGATACCACCGAAATCCTCACCAGAAATGGCTGTAAATGGATCCTGAGTTGTATTTTAGAACCATAGCCAGTGCAAGTTACTACTTTATGTTCTTGATGCAACTTGTGAATGTGTGCTTGGTGCCAGAAAGAGGTCCTAGGCAACAGATGAACATACTTTGGAAGAGAAGAAGTGAACCTGCAGAAGAGGATGAATTTTGGTCTATGGCTGGCTTCCATCGATGGTAGGAGCGAATACTGTATAGTGTGCCATTGCGATGCGGAAAAAAGAAAGTCATACTCTCACAATGTGGGGCCTGTCTTCTCTTCTTCACTTGGCCTTTTTGGGGCTTTGAAGTATTTGCTTTTGTAAAACATTCAATCAGCATTTGATTTTCTATATCCAATTTTATCTTTTTTGCTTTTGGTTTTTGAGGTTCCCCCTTTTGTTCGCAAGTTTGTGTTTCTTCATGTTGGCTCTTTTTGGGCTTGTGATAGATAGGGCACCAATACGTGCCCTGTATGGCGGTGGGTATACCTCTGATGTTAAAAAAGTTTTAGTGGTGGGTGAGTGGTTGTAATAGAGAGTGAGAGAGAGAGAGAGAGAGAGAGAGAGAGAGAGAGAGTGGGTGTGTGTAGGGAGTGGGTTTAGAGGCCAATTTTCGTCAAATGTAGTATGAGTGGAAATTTTCAATTTGTAGCTCACTGTAAATTAGTTATTGACTTTATAATTATCCAAGAAAGCATTTGGAAGGTTTTCAGTCTGCCTTATTACCCTGCAACCCCAAAAACCACAAGTGTACAGTAATTGTAATTTGTAGGCAGCTCCATTCCGCTAGGAAATGTTTCGAAACAATTAAGGCATAGAATGAAAGAAGCTATGAATAGTGGAAGGTTTTATTTATTTATTTATTTTTGTCGAAAGGATCTTGTATTCAAGAAGCCCCAAAGCAAGAAACCCATACAGAGCAAACAAAGCAGACCATGCAAGGAACAGACAATGCAAGAAGAGACAAAATAAATCAAGCAAATACATTTAAACTGATCTAGAAACAAACGCCGGGATAGACAATCCAACAAGAAGGATGTCAAAACGATTCAAGACCAGTCAAAAGTCAAATTAAGCATGGTGAGGACAGGGAAGTCCGTACTTACAGAGAATGTGCACAAGATAGGTGGGGGGTCGTTCAACCCAAACTTCCGTACTCCTCGATAGTGCCAGCGACGCAAGATGATCCGCCGCTTGATTACAATTCCTGGTGGTCCAATTCCACCCGCACCCTTCAAAATACCGTTGCTCATCGCGGATGAGGGTAAGAATCAGGTACAAAGTCCAACTCCCTCGACCAAAAGAGCCACAAACACTTTTGATAAACTCCTGAGAATCTGACTCGAAACAAACTATGTTGTGACCCCGTTTCTTAGCAAACTTACAACCCTCCCATAACGCAGTTGCTTCCGCCACAAGAGGATTCTCCGCTTGAAAAGCCACAGATTTGGCCCCCAGAAATCTCCCATCGAAATTACGAATAATTATGCCAGCCCCCGCACGACAAGTGCTTTTCTGCCAAGCGGCATCAACATTTATTTTGACAAGAGGCTCAGAAGGGGCATCCCATGAAGCTTGGGTAGAGGGATGGACAGAAAATGGTCTTGATGACTTACTGGGGTTGGGGTGTGTAGTTGTAAAAAAACCACCCTATTCCTAGTCTTCCATATATTCCAGCAAGTGTATGCAATCTGGCATAAAATTCGGCTTTTCTCCTCCTTTGTGTTAAGGTCCATGGTTATGCAATTCCGCAACCATGTATGCAGAGGAGATTTGCTGCCTATCAACTCTATAGGTTAAGGGGCCTCCAAACCAAACAGGGCAAAGCAATAACATGTGCTTAATTGTTTCCTCAGTAATGCTTAAGATGGGTTTCGATGTTCGTTGGGTCAACTTGGTGATGAATTTGGTTTGAATTGTGCAATTCTCATTAGTTTTGAATGGGGCGCAAGGTGACACCTTTACACCAACAAGAGGCATCAGACAAGGAGATCCACTATCATCGTACTTGTTTTTGATTGTGCGTGAGGTCTTCTCCCTCATGATTAAAAAATCTTGTGATGCTAATTATTTGTAGGGTCTAAAGTTTGGAAGAAGACGACCTATTCTTTCTCACCTTCTTTTTGCAGATGATGCCCTCTTCTTTATCAAGGCCAATACTCAGAACTGCCATAATATGCGACTGTTGCTTGATGGCTACTACCGTGCATCTGGTCAGCGAATAAATTTTGGGAAATTAAGCCTTTTCTTTAGCCCAAATACACCTGCAAGTATCTGCGCTGAGTTGGGTGCCATTCTTGGTATGACTATGGTAGATGACCCAGGTAAATACTTGGGTCTTCCTACAATGCTGGAGAGGTCTAAGAAGGAGGCGTTGCAATTTGTGAGGGAGAAGTTGTTAATTAAATTAAGCAGGTGGAAACAATCCCTTCTTTCACAAGCCGGTAGGGAGGTTCTCATCAAAGCCATTGCACAAGCTGTCCCGACTTACCCTATGAGAGTTTTCTTATTTCCTAAATCGTTATGCATGAAGATGAACGCTGAGATTGCCAATTACTGGTAAGGCCAGAAACAAGAGGAAAGGAAGCTCCATTGGGTACGTTGGACCGAACTAGGCCTGCTGAAGCATGAATGGGGTATGAGCTTCCGTGACTTTCATGATTTCAATTTGGCTATGTTAGCTAAACAGTGATGGCGGCTTCTCACAGAACCAGATTCTCTCTGGACCTGTTTAATCAGAGCCCATTACTTCCCTGAGTGTAACTTTATGTAGGCTACCAAAGGTAGTAGGGCGTCGTGGGCATGGGCTAGTCTTATTGAAGGAAGGAAGGTGATCCTAAAGGGGGCAAGATGGAAAATTATGAATGGAGCGCAAGCGAGAATATGGACTGATAAATGGATTACTAACATACAAGGAGGTGCTTTATGTCTTGTTCCTAGTGCCATTGTGGATAGAAATGTGATTGTGGAGACCATTATTGATTGGAATTCAAGATCGTGGAACTTGGATATAATTCGGCCTCTATTATCGACACAAGAGGCTCTTGCCATTCAGTTGACCCCTATCGAAAGCATCTCGAAGGCGGATCGCTTGGTGTGGCCGAATGAGAAAAATGGAAAGTACTCGGTAAGATCTGGTTATCATAACATTCATACCCATCATCACTGTAGCTCTTTGCGTAGGCCTTCTTCCTCTATGTCCATTGACCAAATGTCTGGAAGTTGATTTGGCATGCGGATTTCACTCCAAAAATCCGTCACTTCTTGTGGAGAGCTTTCAATGGCCACGTGGCTATCTCCTCTGTTCTTTATAAGAAGAAGCTGCGTAATTCTCCTTTATGTCCAATCTGCAATGAATAGAGGAAGTTAGGTCAGAGAATTAAGGAATTGGAATTGGAATTGAAATTAGATTAACTACTCTACTTAGTTGGTTCCATTTCTAATTTTAAAAGTATGTAATTATGAATTTTAACGTGGAATCTACATACTTTTTGGGTGCTTATAGTAAAATGTTTTAGTAAGTATTTCAACCATCTCTAACTGATATGTCAAATTTTCACATGGACATGAAATGACAAAAATTGAAGGTTAAAGTTGCTCTAATCGAATAGTCAAATCCTACATAGATTTGAAGGCCGGAAGAGATATGTCAAAAATAACATATCAAAAAGCTTGATGTTAAATGTTATTTTAATATTTTATTAGTTATGGACCCCACTATCATTTACTCTTTTTTAAAACTTTATGCATTGTATGTGCCTCATTTGCTTTTAAAAATATAATAAAATAATTTGATATTTAGCATTTCAGGTGGAGTTAAATTTTTTCCAAAGTGTCAAATTGTTACATAAGTCATCAAATTCAAATTTATCATTTTGCATTTGACATCTCCCTTGAAGATGCTCTAAGAGTATCTCCAATGGAGTTGTCAAAAATCAAACGTCAAATTTAAATTTGATGACTGATGTGGTAATTTGACATCTTACGCAACTTTACACTTCACCCGATATGTCAAATTAAATTATTATTTTATTACATTTTAGTGTTGATTTATTTTAATTAAAAAGAAAAGAAAAGAAAAAAATAAAATATTCATTTGACATCTTGCTTTTAGGATGTCAAAAATAATATCTCAACCTCTAGCCTTCATTCCACATCAGCATTGACACATCTGTTGGAGTGACGTGAGATGTTATTTATAACTGTTAAATGTCTATATGACACTTTTGACACATCGGTTGGAGATGCTCTAAGGGAGTATATTTTCCCACTTATTTTTTGTCCACTTACACTCCCTGTATTGGAAATTGTAAAGGAGTGTAAGTGGAGGGAGTTGGAAATTGTAAAGGAGTATAAGTGGACAAATTGATAGTGGAAAAATCAGCACCCATCCCAAAATTAACGAACGAGTCTCAGTTAGAACGTAGATGTGCGTCTTAATCTAATGCAGCTGTTTAATTAACTCAGTTTTTCAACAAACTAATCATGTATTTTCTCCATTGGGGGAGGGTTAAGCGAAATGAGAAACTGGTTGCAGGGGAAAGGGGACAGGTGGCGAAGCAGTTGCAAAGGAGACGCCTCCAAGTTCGCAGAAGAAAGACACGTACGTGGGTACGTGGGTACGCGGCAGGTAGACGTGTCCACTCTGACTTGCTTTGTTCTGTTCTCTTGTTCACAAGTACCATGTACTCTCTATCTTCACTCTTGGACCAAAAATCTATCTTCACTGCATCATCAGTTCCATCGTACAGAGATAACCTCATATCCTTAATTCTTTCTTTTGATACATACCTATATATAATATTATCTGGGAGGAAGGGGTGTAGGGAGAGAAAACAAATCATCAAAGAAATAAACAAGTATTGAAGTGAATGATGAACACGAGCAGCAGTAATTTGGAAACAAGGCCTTCCTTGCTTCAGGAGCTACGTAGCTTCGAGAAAGGTGGCTTCTTCGACTTCGGCCACCCTCTCCTCAACCGCATCGCTGAGAGCTTTCTTAAAGCTGCTGGGGTCCTCTTCTCTCTCTCTCTCTCTCTCTCTCTCTCTCTCTCTCTCTCTTTTTTTTGTGTGTGTGTATGTGTGTGTGTGTGTGTGTGTATATGTATCTTCATGTGGATGTACGTACGTAGAATATGTGACATGAGCATTGTGTTAATAAGGCTGATTCGTTGCTGCAATCGACAGATCGGAGCTATTCAGGCTGTGTCACGTGAGACTTATTTCACAGCCACTGAAGGTGCCTTAATTTGTCCTCTTCCAACTTCTTATATTTTGCTTCTTCATTTCCCTATATATTCTCATTTATTTCCTTCTACTTTGAGTTTCTTTTCTTGGTATTATTTCTGTTCTCTCTTTTGAATGAGTTGAAGCCTCTCTCTCGAGGGAGGGATAAAACGAATGTTTAAGATTTGCTTATCCTCGTGTGCGCGTGTAATTGATGTATCTTGTCTCTTTTTGTTTTGGCTTGGGATGTTCACCATTATTCTTATAAGGTGCAGGGCTTGATTCAAGAGGTGGCGGTATCCCGCCGGAAATCTCAGGCAACAAAAAGCATCGGTTCCCTGACCTCAGAGGTATATGTTATGTTAATTTCTTCATTGTTTTATTGAATCTGGTCATCTCCTCTCTCTTTTTCTTATCAAACCATTCATTCTAATTTGTCCTTCCAAATTAGTTGGCGGGGGCTCAGTTATTGCTATGCATTGCACGATCGTCTCAAAGTGATTGTTTTACGTGCCCTTTGCAGGTGAAAACAATACAAAATCTCTCGAGGCTATGGTGAGTTTAAAGTTAACGTTCAATTCAACCATGTATTTTCATTGCACGATTCTCTATTGATCGTTTGGAACTCAAATTTATTCACCTGCATCCAGCACCAATCAGTTTAATAAACGATAAGGTGCTCCGGTGTCGATCGTTATATTAACAAATCACCATGCTCTGCAAAATTCACTGCTCTGGCCTCTGGTCATGACTGATGATGTAGTTAGTAGTTGCTGATTAGTTGTCATACTTTTTTTCAGGTGAAGCATACTGGAAAGGAATCTTTGCAATGGGGTTAGTAGATTTTATATTTGAATTACAAGCAAGAAATTGTATCAGCTTTACACAGTAGCCAATGCTAATGACTGAGTGTAATTCGTTTCCCCCGTTGAAATAAAGCTCTAGGTTTCAGTTCCTCCTGCTCATAATCGCGTGTAGCACAGTAGCAACTCGAAAGAAGGGAGCTAACAACTTGTTTTCATATCAGGGCTGGCTGCAGGGGTGTATTCAGGTCTCACATATGGACTGACAGAGGCTCGTGGGGCGCATGATTGGGTAATGGTTATATAATTTTTTTGGTCTCTATGATGAACGCTTCAGCATTAGGCATGCTAAGAATAGCTACTTTTATGGTGCGTGCTTAAAATTTGCTGCAGAAAAACAGTGCAGTTGCCGGAGCGATTACGGGGGTGGCTCTGGCACTCACATCGGAGGGGTCGTCCCACGAGCAGATTGTGCAAGGTGCTATAACTGGAGCTGCCATATCCACTGCTGCAAATCTTCTCTCGGGAATATTTTAGGCTGCTGATTGGGGCCTAGTCCAGCAGAGAGCTTTTCTTTGATAATGTGGAGATGTGATTTGCTCCATCTCTTGTTTAAGAAAACTTCTGGTTAGCATTTTTGCTTTTGGATCGGTTAATCATCACCATCAAGAATTTTCAGGGTCTACTAGACCTTTTTTCCTTGTATGGTTTTTGCTTAAACTTCACTGGTTTAATATCCAGATGGTTTAGCATTTGGGCAATTTGGGTGTGAGCCTTGGAATTCTGGCTTTTGGAGTATTGGGTGTGAGCCTTGACATTTTGGAGTATTGGGTGTGGATTTGACATTTTGGGGGTCTTGGGGTGGTTGTGAAATCCAAACTTCAAAATGTTGAATCTACACTTGAAATCTCAACGATGGTCTCTACTGGAATTCATCCTTTTTATAAGTTAATTTCACTTTTTCATGAATATTATACTTTTTCAATTTGGGTTTTAGTAAAGGCAGTTTTGGATTGGAATGTAGTTATGTAATTAGATTCTCTTTTAAACTCAAAATACAAAAAATCAAATCTTGAACTCCAAAACATCGAAATCCACATCTCAAACCTAAACTCTGAAATGTGAATGGTGCTAAAGACCTATAACCTCCGCACATTAAAATATAGTCTTTATACAAATTCATTACTATTATGACCCAATTTAGCTACCATATTGAAAATTTTCAAAGTGAAAGTAAGATAGTGTAAACAATTGACTCATATCATAACACAGGCATATTTAATGTACCTTTTTTTTTTGGGCATGAAATTTTAGAATTGCATTAATAATTTAGCCAAAAAAATTATTAGTTACAAAGAGCCATACAAATTATCCACAAAGAGCTATTATAATAACGGAATGATCTAATATCAAAATTAAGACAATATGGGGCTCCTCCACTAATGATCACGCATGATTGAAGAAACTCTGACATATGCATCCCAACTAAGAGTGTAACCTCAGACCAACCAAAAAGAGATAAAGTGTTACCCATCTCTTGTTTTTGTTATTACAACGGTGTTACGGTCAAAACAAAAATGTCACTATCGATTAAACCCTTTTATGTTATAACTAGCCACTTCATTGTGCTAAAGCTTGTGCCAATATTTTTATATATCACAGAAATTCTTGGAGGTGAAACATTCAAAATCTCACAAATTGTCTTTGGTTAATGACTAAGTTCAAAGCAAATGCTCTTAATTAAATAAAGATAAATTAGTACATTTTATTTAAATTAATTTTAAAAAATAACATGTTGCTATACAATTAGGAGACAACTGCCTCCAAAACTTTAACCCTCTATTTGGATGAGGAAAAATAATTCAAATTTAGCTAAAAGTCGGAAATTTAAGACGAGAAATTGGAAATTCCCTTGTTTGGCAACTTAAGCGTGGAATTTATTAAATAACGAGAGGAAAAAATCGTGAAAATTGGAGCATCAAATTTCCAAGTTTAATTTTCACAAAAATAGGCGTCATTTTACAATTTCCATAGTGCGGGAAATTGAGGCATTTTAAATTAAAAACAATGTTATAAAACTCAGATTTTAAAGATTAAAAAGAACAAAAAAAAAAAAACCGATTGACAAACGTTCTAGTTTATCTTGAATATAAACTATTAATTCATGTATTGGTTCTTGTGTTTGAAATTTTTATTTAAATGAGTGCTTGAGTTATTTGAAAGTTTACAGATACCGTTCCTATTCTTTTTTTTCGAAGATAAACGAAACCAATCAAATATTGATTCATGAATATAAATTCAAAAAACGACTGCTTTTCTCTGTTGAGCCGCCTAAATCTAATACTAAAAGAAAGGCAACCAAACCCATTTTCCCCAAACCGAAATCAACAGCGTTGTCCCTTATTCAAGCTGCCGCAGCGAAATCCAACCGCAAGAAGGTAACTTTTTTATTTTATTTTTAAAACTCTTGGGTTTTTTTTTTCTTTATATAATTGTTATATGTTGGTTAGGGTTTTTGTACGAAATTTATTGTTGTAAAGTTGCTTCCTTGAATTGCCCTTATCTCTCTCTCTGCAACAGTTTCTGCTAGATCGGTAGGGAAGAAGCCTTTATCTTTTCCTTTTAATAGGTTGGGTTCTCGATTGTGTGTGAATGTGGAAAATCTTGGGTCTTTTTTTATATTCTGAAAAAATTAGTGTAATGTTGATGTTGCTTGAACGTGTCGGCCTTAGCAGTTTGAGGGGAAAATAATTTAGGTTGCAGTTTCCCTGACTTAAAAAAAGCTGAGGTTGATATTATTGTTGAAGAAATGCGTTATGCATTGGAATGATTAAGTTGAAAAGATGGAACGAAGAAAAGTTTTGATGCTCCTATACCTTTTTTTTTCCTTCTTTCCAAGATAATGTATAGTATAATGATTCTTATAGAAATTGCCTAACTTTTTAGAGGGAGATCTTGTATAACATTTGTTTAGCACAGATAAATTTTCGTCTAATAAGTTCTAGTTCTATATTATAGTAGATTTTAGCCAATGTTGGTCATTGTTGATCGATTTGGCAGTTTCAATCTTCTTTCTGCTATGCAATGTTGGTCATTGTTGTTGGTTTTAATAGTTTATTTAAATGTTTATCTTTTGGCCCTTCTCCCTTTTCGTTCTTGATATTCACTTAAAAAATACTTGTTTAATTCTGAGATTTTTTGACATGGTTGACCCGCACACTGATATTCGATGAATGTGAATAACCTAATTAATGTTTAAATGCAGGGTGTTAGAGCATCTGGGAATCGTGGTATTGATATTTTCTTGGAACTTCAGGCAGTTGGCCTTTGCGGAGTAGGCAATTGTCCGTATTCATATTTGAACATTGTGATTTAGAACATGTCGGGTAATAAAGAAGAGAAAGCTCAGGCTGCTGCTGAAAGGATCAAGGCTGCAGCCTTGAGTGCCGCAAAAGGTCTTAGTCGAGCTCAGGCTGAAAGGGCAGCTGCTTCTGCTGCACGCAACGTTAATGCTTATGGGCAGAAGGAAGAAGGACCCAGCAGATGGCAGGAGAAAAGGGAAGCCAAGAGACAGATGTATTTGATGAGTACTGAAAAGGCAGTAAGATTGGGTGAACGAAAAGACCTTAGGTCGAATGTAACTACCATTAGTGGTGCGGCTTCACAATGCCAGAAGTGTTTCCAGCCCGGGCATTGGACATATGAATGCAAGAATGAACGTGTTTACATCTCGCGACCGTCTAGGACCCAACAACTCAAGAATCCTAAACTGAAGATGAAGGTCTCAGTATCCCACGATTTGGATATTCCAGATATAAAGGAAGAGAAGGGTGAAAAGCAGTCAAAGAAAAGCAAGAGGAAGCATCGAGCAGCTTCTGATTCTGGCAGTGATAGTGAGGCTTCAGTTTTTGACACTGATAGTGGGGCATCATCAATTACAGGATCTGATTATTCTTCAGAGGAGAGTAGTTCAGATTACAGTTCATCTTCTGATTCAGAGGAGGAAAGGAGGCACAGAAGGAAGAAAAAGAAGCAAAAGATGGGAAGATGGCGGAGAAGGAACAGCTCATCATCTGAATCTTCTGAGACAGAGTCAGCTTCTGAATCTGATTCTGATGATAGGAGGAGCCGGAGGAAGAGCAGGAGACACAGCAGAAAGCGTTAATTGAGGTGATGGAGCATAAAGGAGAGCACTTGTGTATGGTTCGAGATATGTTACGTTTCAAATTAGTTCAGTTGTGATTTTGGGGCTTCCTAGATGAAGGATTATCCATGGTCTGAAGCAAAATAATATTTGTAGGTGTTTCTTGTGATGTCTTACTTTGTGACCCTTGCTTTATTTGAACTTGCACTGTACTTGGTACTGTTTTTATAGATCAAGTTTTTATTTGGTAAATTTCCATTGTTTAAATAAATAAAAAACAAAAAAAAAAACACTTATAAGTTGGTTATATACAAATGAAGCTGCGATTTTGCATTGATCCAAGGATAGGTCTAGGCCTCTGCCTAAATTGTTGCAACTCCTTCAGGTATATTTGCCGGGCTTAAAGGGGAAGAGATTAACAGTTTATTGAACTCCATTGATTTGTGTTGTGTCATCAACCATCATGCTTGTGGGCTAATGCTCTGAAGGGCTTACAGTTCATGAAGACGTCAAAGCCAAATTTGATATTTTGTTATAAAAGAAAAAAGAAATTAGCTTATTAGGAGATCAATTTATGCAACCAAAGTAATAAAGAATGTAGCACACATAGGTTTAGTCAAGTTGGCTAGAGCAGATGTACTCGCCATTCTACACATGAGTTTGAATACCCCTTTCTATAATTTAGATTATTTTAAATAGAATATTGTTTCTATAAATAATAATAATAATAATAATAATAAAGAATGTAACCCCACTGAAAATAGAAAAAGAAACTATTAAGAGCCTTTCCATCGGACAGCCCTTGCTAGGGCAATAAGGGGCCCAAGCCCCGTTTCATGATTCCAGCGGCATTAAGCTGCCAGGGCAGCTGTTGGGGCCCACAAAACCAAGCTAGCCCTCAGACAAAATGAGCCCGAGCTCAAGCTTGGGTTTGGTGACGTCAGAAACAACAACAAAAAAATTTAAACAAAAAACAAAAAATTTCAGAATTTTTTAAAAATCAATACTTAGTCATATTTTTCACTTCCCACACTAAAACTCTATACAAATTTCTCTCATCATATCTCATGTGAATAGTTGTTGCCATGACAATGGGTGGGAAAACTACAAACTTTTACAAGGGCTGCCACTATTCACGTGAATAGTAACAACCCTTATCTTGCCCTTGCCCTTTGCCATGACAAATGGATGGAAGTGATCTAAGAGCATTTTCACTTGTTAGCCCCTTGCCATGGCAAGGGGAGCCCTAGGGCAGCTACTATTCATGTGAATAGTGCCTGCCCTAGCCCCCCCAACAAAGTGTGTTTCCAGCAGTTTAGGCTTGCTATGACAAATACTATTCATTTTTTTTTTTCACAACTTTGTTTACTTAAACAATTAATTTGGATAATATTTTCGGATAAGATTTTTGGGTTCCTATGTGTCAATACTATTCATATCGGATAAGATTTTCGGTTTCAAATTTCAGATAAATTTCAAATTTAAGATATATTTCAAAATTAAAATTTCAGATAAATTCAAAATGTCAAATTTAAGATACATTTCAAAATTCAAATTTAAGATAAATTTCAATTCCCAAATTTCATGTGAATTTCAAATTTCAGATAAGATTTTTACCCTCTAAAATTACGCCACGTGTCATCTCTATCTGCCTAAATTTTTCTATAAAACCAGAGGCTCAGCTCATACCTCCCAGACCATATCTTCTCTACATCTTCATTTCTCAGATTTTAGATTTCATTCTTCATTTTCAATGGCAGACATGCAAGAGGTTTTGGAGAGGCAAGAGCGGGAGAAAAGAGAAAGAATGTTTCGACGAGCTGCAAGCAAAAGGGCGCAGAGAGAACTAGATGAGCAACTTGGCATGGCCGTTGCTTTGCTGGAGGAAGAAAACCAGAGTCGCTGTGGTTCATGAGCAGGCCGTGCCCTGAATGTGGACAGACATAGACATTCTCGGGATAAGAATCTTATGGAAGATTATTTTATCCCACATTCTCTATACTATGATGTTCATTTTCGAGAGGGATATAGAATGCAACCCTATTTATTCAATAAAGTCATGCATGATATTTGTAATTATGATGAATACTTTGTTCAAAATAAAATTTGTGTTAAAAAATTGGGGCTTCTTCCCGAGCAAAAGTTCACAGCTGTGATACGAATGTTGGCGTATGGGTCATCTGCGGATCAAGTGGATGAGATTGTCAGGATTGGGAAGTCCACTATTTTGGGGAGCTTGGTGCGATTTTGTGATACAGTGGAAACTCTGTACACCAGGGACTACCTACGCAGACCTACGCCCAGGGATCTGCAACGGCTTCTACAAAAAGCTGCGTCTCGTGGATTTCCTAGAATAATTGGTAGCATTGACTGCATGCACTGGTAATGGAAAAATTGTCCAACTGCTTGGCAAGGGGATTATGACAATCGGAAAGGGCAGAAAAGCATCATCCTCGAAGCAGTTGCTGGTTTTGATACATGGGTTTGGCACACCTTCTTTGAAGTTGCCGGCTCTTAAAACGATTTGAACGTCCTTGGTCAATCCCCGGTGTTCAATGATGTTCTGAGAGGTGAATGCCCAAATATCACATATCAAATCAATAATACCGTCTACCAGAACGGGTATTATCTAGCTGATGGTATCTACCTGAGGTGGACAACATTTGTGAAATCAATTCCACATCCCTGATCCTAGAAGTAAATTTTTTTTTTGCTGCCTATCAAGAGGAGTACAGAAAAGATGTGGAGAGGTGCTTTAGTATCCTTCAAGCCCGGTGGACTATTATCAGGGGCGCGGCACGTCTATTTGATGAGGAGGTGCTTAGAACTATAATGATGACTTGTATCATCCTCCACAACATGATTGTGGAAGATGAGTATGATTGCGATGCGGATGAAGTGTATGAACCAGATCCCATAAACACGGTCTTAACACGAATTTATAAAAAACCTATGGGGCCAAATGGAGAACCAGTGCAGCATGATCCGTTGGTTAGATATGGTAGTTTTATGCCTCATATGATTCAGCGCTACACGGAGATGCAATCGTCGTATATTCATGAACGCTATCAAGTTGACTTGATGGAGCATTTGTGGGCGGTGAAAGGCAATGAAGGTGAATGAAGTGAAGTGAAGATGTTTTTTTGATGTATTATGTTTATGTTGTATTTTTAGTTATGCTTTGTTGTTTTTTTATGCTTTATTTGTGGTTTGTTTATTTTTTATGCTTTGGTTGTGGTTTGCTTTTTATGTATGGAATGTTTTGAATAAAAAGGAATTTTGTTGAATATTTTCTTTCACTAAAAGAAAATCAATACAACTCATAAAATAAAATACATGAATTACCACTAATTTTTTAAACAAAACAAAAAATAAAATGAAATGAAATGAAAGGCAAGCAAACTAACTTAATGGTGCAATGAAATGAAAGACAAGCAAACTAACTTAATGGTTTTGATCATTTAACCAATCCGTGTTGCTAGGTCCATCGTCACGAAGAAGTCTTCGTCTCATAACATCCCTTCGTTTTAGCTTCCAAAATTGTTTTGTTTCAGGGGACATATGGCTTGTACCCATGGCCATGGTTTCCCGATCATTTTTTTCAATCTTTTCTTGGCATGCATACTCTCTTTCCTGGCATATATACTCCATTTCTTTTGCATATTCTACATCAATTGCCCTATCGTGCTCTTGTTGTTTCATGTCCATTTCAATTCTCATGACTTGCAACTTTGAAAGTTCCTCCAAAAATTTAGATGCATTCTTGGTAGAATTACTCCCTCTCTTCGCCTTCACCGCCTTCCTCCCAATAGGCCTCGGCTCCTTTTCGATAGGTGAGTCTTGATTCATCGGGGAATCCGTAGGTGAATTCGATGCCCTTGTCTCATGGAGTAGCGTCTCGTTCAAGACTACCGTGGGACCGTTGGAATAATTTGGAATCTCTTACAATTCTTCACCACCTCCCAACATAGGGTATGGTTGAAACTTTTTTTGCCTTGCCCAGTAGCACCAAAAAAAATTTGTGCTTGCATAATCTATAAAAAAAAAATGGAAATGCAAGAAACTTTAAAAAATATTGGCAATGCAACAAGTATAAAAAATAAATAATGAAAATATAAGAAACTTTAACAATTTATTAGAAATGCAAAACAAAATATAAATATTGCAACAAACATTCATATTAATATTGGAAATACAAGAAATATTAAGAAAATATATAAATTGCAAGAAACATTTAAATAAAATTTAATATGACATAGAAATTAATAAAACAAAAATTACAAATAATTTACCTCACTGATAAGGTTTTCCCCGCTTCTATGGTTGTCCATCGCTTTTGCCAAGGCATCTCTCTATTTCGCCAACTCTTTATTAAGAATTTTCCACCTACTAGATAATGCCATTTTCGTATGAGTCAAACTAATTACCCTTTCACAAAAATCCTGATGAATTTTTTTCCATATATGACAAAATTTCATCTCATTGCCCGTTACGGGACAATGACTAATGTGGATCCAAGACTCACACAAGCTAACATCTTTCATGATGCTCCATGCCCCTTCGGTTTCACTAGAAGAATCCATAAATTTTTCTAGAAAAATACAACTTGAAAGTGAAAAAAATATTGAGTAGAAAGTGAATAATAGTAGAAGGAGAAGAAAACATATGAGGAGTTGGTTTAAAAGTGAAGAGTATTGGTTGGTATTTATAGAAAAAAATTTCAGTATTTTTTGGGTTTTTTTTTTAAATTTAATTTTTTAAATTTTTTAAAATTTTTTAAATTTGAGAAAAAATTGGTTGCCGTTGGATTGCTGAAAAAAAAGGGATACGAGAGCCCAGAAGGAGCCACGTGGAAGAGAGCCGTTGGGGGTGCAGTTCGATTTTTTTTCATTTTTTTATTGGCGAAAAAATGGCTGTTGTTGGATTGCTGGAAAAAGTGGATCGGAGAGCCCAGAAGCCAGCCACGTGGAAGAGACCCGTTGGGGGGCACTGTAGCGGGCGTGTCAATTTTTTTTTTTAACGTTAAAAAAATTTAAACCCCAACGCTGACGTCAGCCCAAAACGAGTTTTGGTGCTCGGGCCAAACCTCCCCAAGGGCCAGCCCAGTTCGCTGGGCCTCACAACTTGCCCTGACAGATTTTTGTTACTGGAAACACCATTTTGGGTTTGCCCACCCCGAACCCCACCCCCCTCTGCTGGAAATGCTCTAACTTGGAGCAAAGTTATCAGAGGAGGAAAACTAGAAAAAGCTTTGGGCCTCCAACATAACTCCTATAAATACTTTGGGCCTTTAGGCCTCAAAGTTTCCAGTTTACCGAAAATACCCTTAAAATTTCTTTAGAAGAACTCAGTGGAGCAGTGTGGTGCCGCCAGAAGAAACATCTGGGAGGAGCTACAAAGATGGAGAGCTGAGAACCCGCCCTTCGCCAAAAGCAAAGAACCCAAAACACAGAGGCCTCTCCAGACCCCAAAACCTCGAGCTTTTTCAAAATGAGTACCATGAAATTTTGCCGCGAATGGTCAGTAAACTCAGCATTTATCGTCTTCCTCATTCACATACACATGCACAACAAACCCTGATTTTTAAAACTTGTTTGAGAATTTTGTTTTTGGTCTCTGATTTGGTTTCGATTTCTGTTTTTGTAGCAACAATATCCTGTACCCAAAAGAGGACAAGGACCAGAAGATCCTCCTCTATGCGTGCCGCAACTGCGATCACCAGGTAGCTCATTCTTTCTACGTCTCCTTGGATTTAAATTTTTTATTTTTTATAACTATGTTTTCAAATGTCTGCAATTTCAATGCGAAACCCAAATGCCTCCATGTAATGTGGGCTCTCAGTAAACTTTGTTCTTCTGCTCAGTACTTACTACTACACTTGCCCAAATGCATCATAATCTCATTTATGTAATTAGGATTAACATCTGAAGATTTTCTCAATGAGGGGATTTAATTTAATTTAATTTTTTGGGGTGTAGTGCATTAAAAATTCTATATCTTTTTAGAACTGTGTCTTATTCTGATAACCACCTTTTTATTGGAGAGTTCCCGTTAGCTCTTACTTCTTTCTTTATGGGTCACGTTAAAAATTTGTACCCGGCAGAAGTATCTGATTATTCAGGCCTTCTTTGTATGGTCTCTTATGAAGTTACTTTCTAGAGTCTAGCTTGAGTCTTCGGGTTGCTCTGTGCTCTAATCACTTTGCTGCACTGTAGGGTTTTATCACTTCTGGTTAGAGGTCTCTTCGTGGCTCCTCCTTCGTTTTATATAATTGCTTACTTATTAGATGTTTTGTTTTTTTGTTTTGTTTGCAGGAGGTTGCTGACAACAACTGTGTCTACAGAAATGAGATACACCATGCTGTTGGGGAACGCACTCAAATATTGCAAGATGTAGCTGCAGATCCAACTCTCCCTCGAACCAAAGCGGTGCGGTGTTCAGAGTGCAAGCATGGAGAAGCTGTCTTCTTTCAGGTTAATAACCAATCCTCTATATGTTGCATTGAATTTTATTGCTAGTTTTGCCTTTTCATTTAACTTTTTCGATTACACAGGCGCGTGCATGTGCACACACACACATATATATAGAGAGAGAGAGTGAGCGAGAAAGAGGTGTCTAACAATGTGACTTTAAAATTTTAATGTCACATAACATATTTTTACCCTTTGCTAGTTTGATGAAATGCCAACTGTTGATAATTAAGTCTCTATCATTTAATGGTTGGATTTTCATGACAACTTGGAATCTAGTATCTATCTTATTGAATACTTACCATCAGGGAACCAAAAAAAGAGAGGAAAAAAAAACGTCGGGATACTATCATAGCTTAGCTACTTTACTAATGCATCAGTGAAAAGATTTTCATGTATTTGCTTTCTACTTTAGTAATTAAAAGTTATTATGCCCTTTTTAGACTTCAATAATTGCTTTCCTTTTGTCTCAGATATCGATTTTCATGTATTCATTGCTTTCCACTAGTATTGAGCTCTAGTTTTGTGTTATCGTAGAGAGATTGGTTGGCCACGTGTACTGCAACATCTGTGTCCATTTTTCAGTCAAAAATCCACCACCGTGGCATAGGGCAGCTAGATTCTTTTCTTTTGTCTTCTTTATTTTATTTGGGGCATATGGAGTCTATACATCTGTATTATACAGAGATACCATTTTGAAAAATCAGATTGAAGTCACTGCACTCCGTAGTTGTTTGTTTACTCTATTTAATTGCACTCCTTGAATGGCCGAACCAAAAACTCCTAGTAATCTCTGAACAATTTTGTCTAGTTTACGGTGCTTCTAATGCTATAAGTTTATTATGCATGTGCAGGCAACTGCTAGAGGAGAGGAGGGTATGACATTGTTCTTTGTTTGCTGCAACCCCAGCTGTGGCCATAGGTGGAGAGACTAATATTTATGCGCTCCCTTTGTGTGTTCGGATTTCATCCTATCAAAAAGATGTATTGTTCCCCAAAAATATGACATTGTTCTTTGTTTGCTGCAACCCCAGCTGTGACCATAGGTGGAGAGACTAATATTTACGCGTTCCTTTTGTGTGCTCGGATTTCATCCTATCAAAAAGATGTATTGTTCCCCAAAAATGTTACTTTAGGAAGGAGACACTGACATGGAGGTTCTAAAGACTTGTTGAGTTAATTGTAAAATGTTTAGTATTAAAAAAACACAGGCAGTCCAGCATGCATTTGCATTTGCTTGGAATATCGTTCAATATAACAGTTGCCCTTTTTTTCTTTTTGATTGGGAGTGGATTAAACAATTACTTTCTTCATAATTGGACATTTAGTCCGTGAAAATAGTCTCTAGAGTGGGAGAAATTTTTATTTATTTTGGATACACCACGTGGCTGGTGTATCATCCAATGAACATAAGACATGTGAAATTATTGTCGAACTTACTGCATTTCTTTTTATAACACGTGGCGGGCTGCATTGCAAATATTCTGTGTCTTCCATCTATTGGATGGTACACTAGTCACGTAGTGTACCCGGAACACCCAAAAATTACTCAGTGAGTGGTTTTCTTTGAAGCACCGCCTGCCCAATGCTCAATTCGAATCTCTATTTGTATTGTGGGCGAGGGGTTAGGTAGGAAGCTATAAGGCAACCATGAATAAGGAAGATACAAGTTATGCATTGAAATGAAAAATAACACAGATGCATGCGAGACTATTAAGACTGAAATCTCTCCTTTTTTCCTTTGTTATAATTAATGATAAAAACCGAGTATATACAAGAATGAATTCTCCGGGGGAAAATTTACAAGACCACCAGGTAATTGCCTCTGCGATCTTTTTTGCCTTCTAAAAAGAATATCCAAAAGGTTAACGCATTTCCAAAATTGAACCTATGGTACAATGGAAAAGCCTATTTAAGGTAAGTAAAATATCTACAAAAAGTAAAAAAAGAAGAAAAAGAACATCAAGGGGCAAAAACCCAGATGGTCTGCTTCAACTCATTAATGAATCAATTTCTTTACGTAACTATAGGTGCTACAAGAATGATATTGTCTCTGTGAACCAGTCTGATATGCATTTCAATTTCGCTAAAAGCTCTTTATCTGATGTGCGCTTGACCGCATTGCTTTCAAGATAGGTTTCAGCATTTAACAACATGACCTTAAAGTCATGCTTTAGTGCTTCCAAATTTCGATAGTAGTTGTTCTCTAACCTAGACTGGATCACGTCAAGAGATATTGGAACCGCACACCTGAGAAAATTCCAAAACACAAAACTACATTTCAAAATCTCAGATAGCACTTGAGAGAAATTCCATCACGGCCGGTACAACAGACACGCAAGTGTTAGCATGCATGACATTGAAATTGAACACAACATAACGGGAATGCTATAATATAACGAAGATATACCAGTTTGTAAACTTCGGCTTCTGTTGAAGTTGCTTCAGCTTATCAACGCCAAAAGAATCCTGAATTGTACACAACGAAATTGAGAAAAATCCTTGTAAGTCTTCAAAAGTTAGCCATATGCAGCATTTAACAAAATTAATTTTCTAACTATAAAAAGTAAAGGGTGTTTTTTTCTCCTTATTACCTGGCGACTACCAGCAGATCGCTCTAGTTCGGCAATGGCAGAAAGCAGCTTCATTTTGCTCTTATCATCAATGCGAGGCTGCTCCCATTGAGTATTGGAGTCAAAGAGCTCCCAAGGACTATGTAGCTGTGCATCACTAGGATCATACTTGTACTGAACAGTATACATCTCCCATGGACTGTCGGGGAAGTTGGTAGATTTATACTGTTTCAGCTTAATCCTCCCCTCCCACCACTTACCATCATCCTCACCCTCATTTTTCCACCAGACTTTGCAATGATCCCTACATGCCCAATTTCTCTCTATAGAAGAGACATAGCGAGTTCTTTCGACAATGAAGTCTGGGAAACCAGTAACTTCAGGCAGAGTCATTTTGAAATATTTACCATACACATCAGAAGTAGGATCTACAAATTGAAGTGTCAATTTGCAGCAGCTATCCCCAGACCCTGCAAGTGAAGAATACTCCAGGTCTTCAACTTTGCAAAATTCTACAGCTCTTATTCTCCCCTTTATAAATGTCCACGGTGGGTTTTCTCTCAATCCACCAAGTTCGAAATACTCTTGATGCCCCTGGTAAGAAAGGAAAAAGAAAAAAAGGAGGTCACCAAGCTATGCGATATAATCAACATTCACATGACAACCAAAACCAAAACAAAAAAGGGCAGTCCAGTACAAGCTCTGGCTAATGTAGGGCCCTGGGATGGTAAAGCATACACAGCTATATCCCTATTTCCAGAGATGCTGTTTATGCGACCTGTTTCCAGAGATGCTGTTTATGCGACTTGTGTAGGTCGCTTAGGGTAAGCCATAGGTTTGCACCAAGGCACAATCTCATGTCAAAACTAACCTACCCGCCCCCTGAAAAGTTAAAATAAAAAGGGAAAAAGACCAGCAGCAATCTATAAAGAAACCTGTCTCAAATAAACGACTTCATCCCCTAACTGGGGAATATATCGTGAGCTCTCCTCATGTGTTGACAACATTAACCATGATACTTTCCTTGCTGACTGATGCGACTTCCTTCTATCCATTGGATTCATGTCACGGTAACTGCTTCTTCTGTTTCTAGTAGACCTCAATCCGACTGTTGTCCTTGAACTTGATCCCTGTTCTTCATTCCGAAGTTGAAACTTGTCCATGGAACTTTTCTGGTTACTTCTAAATGTATAACCTGTCTTATGTCCTTGGCCCATCTTATCATCATGATCTACACTACTTGGATCACGTGCAGATGCCTTCAAACCCATGGACCGTGTCCTGCGACCTCCATCAACTGACTCATCATGAAAGTCCACTCCAGCAATGAGATTGTGGTTGCTTGTATTTGAAGTATATACACAGCCTTCTTCCTTGACGCCACTATCACCTTCTAAATTAATTCTACCCCTATGTGGTTTCACCCTTCTATAAACAGCACTGAACATTTTGTTTTTATGTAAATGGGACTCGACTGATTCATGTATACCAGAAATGACATTCTTATCAGATTGATTGTCTGATTCTCGTGAGCCATTGTATCTATCATCTGGAATAAATTTAGGGGTTCCATCATCCTCTGGCACAACTGGATCCTGTTCCATGCTTGAAAGGCTTTCATGTAATGTGTTACATCTACCATTTTCCAAGTTCTCTACCACAGAGAACATTTCCTGTTTGCAAGGACTAGGATCCCTTGAAATCCTCCTCAACCTCAATTTTGTTGAGACAGTTGTGAGCTTCTCATTTTGTTCAGAAGAGAAAACAGTCCTGTCCTTATCAAGGCATGAGGAAGTGCTTGCATCCCAAGGAGCCATGTGAACAGATTTAGGCGATTGATCATGATCCTTGCATTCACTAAAACCTGATTGCTCTTTGGCATTGGTTTCACCATTAAGGCCCTCAGAGGTACTAGCCCCAATGGTTTCCTCATTCCCTACAGCCATTGTATCTCCATACATTTGGCTTTCTGATTGAGGTGACATGGTTCCAAAATGATTTTCAGGTTTTGTGTACTCTTTTTCGTTACCAACGACGGTTGCACTGGCTCTGGCAAGTGCATCCAATGACATGGATTCTCCCGGCCTCAGACGCTTGGATGTTCGCACTCTGGACCCTCCCCAACTAATTCTCCCATTTTTGTAATTCTCAGTCAAATCTACATGATTTTCTACTTTGTATAATTGCCCACCCACTGCTGTTTCAAATATGCTGCATTTTTTATCACCAAGTGAGGACCCTGGATCCTGAGAGCTTATATTGTTGTTTGCTTCGGTTGCTTCTTGAGGTACTCTACATGATTGGTCAAGCAAACCATCCTGATTACCACAATTATGTACCGTGCTTTCTCTAGACACAAGCTTATTTGAGTCCCGTCTTGGCAATTTAAGCACCAATCTCCTCCTGTTCCCAGCATTTATTGGAAATTCATGACGTTCATTAGGTTTAACCATGTCCTCAGACTCATCCAGTGAAACCTCTTTTCCTTTTGAATGTTTGGTTTGCTGATTTTGTTTATCAGATCCATCACTCTCAATGTTTGAATCTTGCAGGGTGGATTCACTTCCTGACATATCTTCTTCTGATCCATCTTCATCTTCTCCATCTGCAGATCTTCCAGTAATCTTAGAAAATAGAGTAAGAGCGTTGAGTGCAGCAGCTCTTTGAGGTCTCAATGACTTTGATGTGGAAGATTTCTTTCTTGAAGCTTTTCGGCCATGTCTAGATTTCCTCGTTCTATTACTTCTGAATGGATTGCCAGCACACTCATCCAAATTCTTTCTTTTGACACACCTTCCAGAAGAACTCATGACTTCAACCTGAGGAAACAGAAAGGGGGAACATTAAAGCAGATTCAAGCAGGCCCTAACCAAAACTAAACTATAATTTGTTATTGACAGAGAACTTACATCAGCCTTTTGTTTTTTCCTTTTAGATCTACGAAGTCCATCCATTTGAGCATCCTCAGCCTCGCTGTCTTCTTCACTGCACTCTGGATCAATAGAGGGATTTGAACTTAAACTTCCTTGCTCCCCTCCAGTAGAATAATCTTCAGTAATATTGTACTCTGAATCAGTATCATCACTTTGCATTTCATTTTGCGGTTCCCAATCCATGGCATCTACAAACTCTGGCATAGGATCAGCCAACATATCCAAGTCTGCAATAGGCAGCATTTGGAAATCCGGATCTACACTGAAGTCAGGCCCAACAGCAAGTCTTAGAGAGGAAGGACGCCACTCGGAACCCAAAGCTCCTAACCGCCTTTTCTGGTATGCACTCTGGTAGGGTTCTTCATATGGTATCATGCCTAGGTTTTCACCAAAAACCAGTGCTCGAGAACATAAACATTCCAGAAGAGATAAATTTCATACAGGAAAAGGAGTAGAGAGAAACCTGAATCGCAAAGTAGATCCTGCATATTCCGCCGGTATGCTGAAAGCTGAGTTTCCTGAAACAAATGTTGCAGATAATTTCAAACTAACAAGCATTGCAAATATATATTTGGAATGAAGTTATGGTAGGTCAATCATGCATGTACATCTATACTATTATAGAATGGCAGGCACTGGGTTTTGGCTCACTTAAACTATCAAGTCTCTAAGAAGAAATTTGAAAGTTGGTCCTACTATCCCGAACAGTTAAACTAATTTCTCTCAGCCAGTCCTCTGCATGCAGTTACCAATCCATCAAAACCGCCACTGAGACCACACACAGAGTGAATGCATAACTAAGAGAGAAAAATAAAGAATCCAAAGAGCCTTTGTCAAGCATGGAATTGTGCGGCCAAATGAGGGGTCTTTATGTGATCAATAAGACATGAAAAGGAACAGACACGACAGGTACACCTGAGTTTATCATGGTACTAGTGATGTAAAGTGCAGCACAATTCATTTAACACTCCCTATCATTGAATTATTGCTTATGTAGTTTATTCATCTCCTTGAACTAACCAGAAAAGGAAAACCAATTAAGAACAATAGTGAAAAGGGCCAACTAACCTGGTCAAGAACATTTCCAAAGCTATCATGAATGATTGGGCGATAATCACCAAGAAAAAACTGCCAAAGAAGCGCACCAGCAATAAGTACCACTTGGGAAAAAAGTGTAAAAGAAATCCCCCAACTCATTAAGTAAAATTATAACCAAATATTCAGTATTAAGTTAAAAAAAAAAAGGAGGGGGACAACCATACCTGGTCATATTTTGCATCATTGTGCGACTCCCCCTGGCCACTGTCTAATATGTATAGTTGGCCAACATCATCAGAGAGGATAATTGATGTCCCATCCCTATATTACATAGAAAGAACCCTTTGTAACTACAGGAAAACAGTTAGGAAGGCAAAAGCATATTGCAAGAAATACAAGCTTGAAAGAAAAGAGAGATATTGTTGGGGGGGAATGTCAACTGATAGGATCTGCCATGCAAATGAGAAGCAAACACGACTAATCAGCATGGCAGTAAGGATTCAACGCATCGCAAGGTTGAAAGCTACATAGGACTATGGAAAGCTAAGGCAGAAAATACTATATAAAGCTGGAAGCAGTTTCAATAATATTATGAGCAAGAGCAAGATATCATATAGCCAATTTGAGTACCTATGAAACAGGATTCCATTCAATTATAATTAGATAGAAAATAGATAACATTTTAATGTCAATACAATAAGTTGGGTATAAAATTTCCAAAATCAAGATTTCTTAATCTTCACTTACGGTGAAAACTTTCCGTCTACCAATCTGAACTGTGACGTTTCAAATATCCGGATAGGCATGCCTTCCCATATCTGAAATTGAAAGTCAACAAAGCATTCGAAACCATAGAACATAAAAAAAATAAAATTGCAAGTATGATAAGGAAACTGGAAACTCACATCCCAGACAATTGTTTTTCCGTCATAGCCAGCGCTCATTGCTATCCTGGGGTTGAAAGGATGAACATCCAGAACATATGTCTATCAAGAACACAAGTTAAAAAGATCAGATATTTAAGTTTTACTTGTTCAATAGGTAAAGTACCCAAACAAAAAACCAGCTAAAGATATCTTCAAAAGAGGAGTGGCAGAAGTAACCAATGGATGAACATGTGAGTAATGGAGGTATAGGTAGGCAATATTAGCATAAGTAACCAATTCATGAACACCAGCTAGAAGACTAGAATACTAAAGCAGGATATTGGGCAAACAATAAACAGCAAAACCAGTCCCCTATGTAAAAAGGCCACAGTTGTTCTGCAGCACTAAGACATTGTAGGTAAGGCAACAATAAATAAACAGGCTTAATTACTACAGTGTGCACTAAGATCAAAGAATAACCAACACCAAAGACAGTATCCACAACAATTCTGTGTCATGTTAAAAAAAAAAAAAAAACTAATATGGTACCGGATATATATTTGTTCCACTTGTGGAAACACACTCTACTGAACTCGGTCTATTCACCATGCTTCTCTTTGCAAGGTCAAATAACAAAATACTGGAAAAGAGAGAGAAAAAAAAGGGCAATCAAGAACAAAGAGAATGAGCCACATACAGATTCACTGTGACCTGTCAGTGAATGCACCAAGCTACCATCAGATGCATTCCATACACATATTCTGCAATCTGCACCACAAGAAGAATATCTATTTCTTAAACCACAGAATTTAAGGCCTTCAACTTAATCCTAGTTTGTAAAGGCATTAGAAAAATACTACCTAATGCATATCAGTAATATACTAATAAATAGACAATAAGTAAGAAACAACAAAGTAATTACCCATAATAGCAGCAAGGACAAAGCGATTGTCAAGACTCCAGGTAATCATATTAACACCACGAGGAGTTGGAAGAATTCTCTGGCGAGGGCCTCCTCGTGGAGGCTGAGGAGGCATTGGTGGAGGGGGAACTTTCAGATGATATGCCCGCGTCCAACGACCAGCTTTTCCCTGGAACATGAAATTTGCTATATGATTTTTCTATTTAAAGCAGAAAAATTCAAGAGAAAGACGGTGGATACAATTGTTTCATTTGAAAAGCTTTCTGAGAAAAAGGGCAGGCTAGAAGAACAGGAAGTTACAAGTTATCTTTCCAAAAACTTACATGTGATCTTCGTGATCTAGGAATCCAGATAATTGCACTGCCATCGCGAGAACAAGTAACTATATTGTCATGATTGAACCTGGAAAATTAAATTTATTGTGCGCATTACTGGTAGTGATATTATTTCCCCAAGGCAAAATATAGAATAGATAGCTAAAAGGGCACCAGGGTAGGGGAAAACATTTGAACTCATCAAGGCGTATTTAACATCACAATCAAAAAGAAGAGAAAACAAACCATGAATTTTTAAACTTTGGAATGTTGTCTTCCTTTGAGGTGTCAGCTGCCATGAATCTAGATACTACAGCACAACCACTGCAATGTATGAAGCAACATAAATCAGCATGCAAAGATTGATATATGCATATATATATCATTGGCAAACTACCAGTACAATCTAACCTAAATTGTACGTAATTGACATCATTCTCATGGCCAGATAACACATCAATCTCATGATTTGGTTGGTCTGACTCATCTGAGCCTGGCTTAGAAGCAGTCCACACCTACAACCAGCTAGCTATTATTAGTAGAAATATATAGATGATAGCTTTATTTCTGATTCATATCTGACCACACTGAAAATTTTCAGATACAATTCATGAGTTTATTCATTACTCATAGAGGTGCAATATTTGTATTTTACTGAATGCAAAAGTGAGGATAGCGACTAAACAGAAGGTTGCAGAAATAATAACAAGGATCATAGAGGTTTAGTATACCCTTGCAAGAGTGTCTGAGCTACCAGTGACAAAGAATGTTCCATTAGCATTAAATGCACAACAAAAGATTTGATGGCTCTGTGAGACAGTGCTGGAGGATGGACCACTGTTTCTCCCTGCAGCCAAGCAATTACACAACCACACTAAGTACTCTTTCACCAGTAAATAAGTTAGTTGATTTTAGCTGCACTAGGGAAACAACTGACCAACTATAGCATCTGAAGGTCTTGGAATGTATATCCTTGGACTCACTTGAGAATTCCTGGCATCCCATATCCTACAGGTTCCATCATCAGATGAACTGCAAATGACAAAGGAACAGCACAAGGTTATTACATGGAAAAAGACTTAACAATTTAAAAAAAAAAAGTTGTCCACAAAAAACACATCGCAAGCATAATAAAATATTCACATTCATAAACAAAAAACTACGATGATATTGAATAAGCAGTCCAGCTAAAATGCAAGCATAAATTTAACAACTATCATCGCTGCACAGCTAATGGAAAAGAACCTTTTAGTACAGAAGCCAGCCAACCTACATGGACCACACTAAAAAAAAGGTATTTCCTAATATACAGTAGAAACTGATGTCACAAAGAAACCTTCTTGTGATATTACCCTCAACATATCCACCTCCACCCTGCATTTATTCTAAGAATTTCTCCAATTACTCGTCAATCAATACAAAAAAAAAACAAAAACAAAAACAAAAAATCCCATTAAAAAGCAATGTTACAAAACTGTCGACTTTTTCCCTCAACCAAAAGCATAGTAATTCTCAAAGAACAATGAAATCCACGATCCCTATCTCAATAACCCATCCCTAGCAATGTTACAATCTCTGATGTCCAATTTACTAACATTCCATTTTTGCTGACACTTCGCACCCTATGAACCAGACAATACATTGAAAGGCCTAAATAAATAATAAACGAAAGAGAACAAAACTTGATCATAAGAGACTTCGAAATTCTACACTCCCAAAAACATTTCCAAAGAGAACAACACAAACATGTAGGTGAGGTGATAAACTGGGAAAAGGGAAGAAAGGGAGCCATATATAAAAAAAAAAAAAAATAGTAATAATAATTATGAAAATGAATTCCCCATGCATTCACTAGTTTAGATAGACTCCCAAAGAAAAACCAGTATCAACAAAAGGATCAGCAAGGTCAGACAGAAAAGTAAATTACTTACAGCTAATTAGAAACTCCACATGAAAATTTATTTAAATTGATAGAGGAATTGGCCTTACGATAGAAGCTGGTACATAGAGCCTGGCCTGGGATTAAATGTAATGGCAGTAACAGCTCCAGTATGTCCTCGCAACACTGATATTGGCAGCCCGTCTGGCAAGCGCCACTAGTAAACAAGAAAATTTATAGTAAGTTAACACTGAGTGTCCAGCAAAGGTTAAAAAATAAAAAAGAACGTAAAATGCAAAATAGATGAACAAAACTTATATATTTAAACACAGATGAACCTTACCACTCGAATTATAGTGTCATTTGAGGAGGATGCCACTAAAACATTGTTGGAACTCACAGCCAGATCCGTGATGTCCCCCTTAAAGCATAAAATGATTAAAATTAAAGGGGAAAATGGATAAGTAATCTTTGAGGGGCCAATAAGAACTTACTTCATGTCCACGGCAGCTGGCCAAGCAAAATGCAGTTTCCATTAACCAGATCTTCACTAGGCGATCATCTGAACCAGTAATAACATATCTCCCTGAGCGATCAAATGTTGCTGCATCATTCATGTCCAAATAAACCACCATGAGAACTATACCACATTTTAAAGGTGTGCACTACAAATTTGATAGAGAGAAACAGCAGACAAAAGTTCACAATATTAGTTAAACTGAACAAGGAAAAAGAAGAAACTATACAAAGATAGAACTGAAGTTCAACGTCAAACAAGAATGGGATTCACACCATTTAAAGATGCGTACTTAGATTGAAAATCCATAATCAAGACTATAACCTTCTATTCTAAAAACACTGAGAACGAATTATCCCATCCTATGCGGGTAATTAACTATCAAATCATATAGAGCTGAATAATGCAGCAAGCCAAAATCTATGTACATAAGAACAGAGGTTACTCATGTCAGCCAAAACTTTGACATGAATATTGCCAGTATCTTAGTATCTTTGAGCATTCCCAAAATATTACAGTACCAGACAAACAGAGCCACAGTTTCTCAAATAAGCTGTATAGCACACCCCCAAAATGAAATGAATCACCAAGAGAACATGACCAGCAAAGTGAAGGGATATGAGGAGGAGAATAGATTATAGAAGTGTTTTTTTTATCTTTCTTATTTTTGATTGGCTGTCTGGACAGAAATTAAGCTTACAATCATTAGTTGAAGATATTTTTGGAATATTAAAAAGTAAACAAAGCACAAATCTCATTTTCTCTCCAAATGAGTGGACAGAAATTGACAGAAACATTAATAGTTCAAGATCGGAATATTAAGAATTTAAACAAGACAGAAATCTCTCCAATGTTGGAGGTATGAAAAAAATTGTGCCCTTAAGAAAGAAACTCCAAAAAAAACATGTAAACTAAACTTCCAAATCTACCTAGATAATAGTTCTGAACTCCGATTTATGAGAACACATACCACAATAGACAGCGTTTCGATGTCCCCTTATCCTTGTAGTATTTTTCATCTTCTGAAACATGGTCAATGGCTTTGCAATGGCATAAGATGCAGCACGGATAGATGGTGCACGGTTATGTCTGGTGAATCCTCCCCCAATTTCTCTCAAGCTTAGCCCATGAACCTGATGAGCTTTCGCGTGAGGCCAACGCATGTGAGCAGGAGGGCGTTTCATTTCTTTGTTTACTTGATCCCTTTCATCTGAAAGGGAGAAGGTGTTCCCTTTTAAATACAATGGGAAAATGTACCCTTTGCAGGAGTTCAAATGAAAAATGATGATGATAACAGTAAAACACATGCAAATGTTGCAGATAGAACTTCCAAAAGGAGAGGGAAAACACATTCAAACCCCCAATGCATGGATGATTGAACATGATAACAGTATTGAAACTTGAAATAAATTATAAGATACATATTGCAAACAAAATTTGAAAAGAAGAAAAACATTGGTCATTTACTAGACAATTCATCCAACAAAAGGCACCACAAAGAATATGAATTAAAAGCTCAAAGCTTAAATAAATGTCACCTACAGGTCAGAAGTGAGAATGAACGCTGCCCCAAGAGAGTAGGTACATCAGCTGCATTTGGAGCATTTCCACCACACATACCCCTTGATGGTGGGGCTGTACTTGAAATCAATTGCTTCAAAAGCTTTACCAAGTGATCATTTTCAATGTGAGGATACCTAAACAACAGTGAAAGGGAATCAATAAAATGATATAGAAAAACAAAAAATATAATACAATCATGCTTATTTTCTTCACAGACTATGACGACTGGCATGATGAATGCTGGAATAGAATTATGTAATAGAACAAGAAGGCGCAAGTAGGTTTTATAAGGAGAAAGAAAAAGGGTGCCCTATACATTGGGGTTATAGAAAGCGGACAGCCAAAAGAAACTAAGATCTAGAATCTATAGAAACCAACACATCCTCGGTAGAAGACCAAGATGCCAAACTCGCATCCATTTGAATAGAGATGAAGTGAAAAGAGGACCTTATTTTCTGGATAGTTTCACATGATACCCAAAAGTCAAGAGCAGCGCTAAAAAAACTCATGTTGTTTGCGTTGTTGGTGAATTGTTTCTCCGGGGGAAACAAAATTGTTATATGACTTATAATGTGTCTATTTTTTCATTGTTTTTGTTAAAACAACATGATTTATAAAATAAATAAAAAAGATAAATAGTGAATAATAATATGATATGAAAGGAGTATTTCAAAATGTTTATTTACTATATCCACTAAGCGGATGCTAGAAGTAGGTCTCTATTTAGGATAGTCAGATGTGTACTTTAAACTAGTTCTCTCCTTTATATTTTAAATATAAGAATAATAAATAAACCCGTCAGATGTATAGTTTACTTAATAAATGAAACAATGTTTTCATCAGTGGATGGAAGACAAGAGTTTTAGTTATGACTCAATAATAGATTAGTTTATATCAAAGGATCATTGAGTACTACTTTGATATTTAACAAATATATGATGAAGAAACTTGATTGATCTTATATTTGCAACCAAAGAAAAAAAAAGTACTACTGTATATACAAATATATACACATATATATTATATATCACTATACTTAATTTTATCAAATTTTAAACAATGTGGCAAAGTCAAAGGTCCAAGTATTCCTCTGACTTTGAAAACACCATATACTACAATGAGGAATAATCTTCCAGACTGCACCATTACAAGGGGTACTAAAAACAAACATCATGCAGATCCCCAACACCAGACAACTGAAAAGCAAAACACCAGAACTCCCTAGCAAGTTAGCAACAGAGCAACAATAATAGATTATCAATTATTACCAGAAGTAATCAATTAATGCCACCCAATATTTAGCATCATAAGTTGCAGGGAAACATAAAGAAGATTGCCTAAAAACTGCCTATATATATTGTAAAGAGAGATTTATAAAAAAAAGCATACTACATACCTGTGGACCAACATGTTGTAATTTAATGGAAATGATTTTCCATCATCATTTTCATCCCCACTGTGTAGGCCGTTTCTTGAATACCAAGCATGATATCTTCTAGGTAAAAGTTGATGTTCAAGAAGTTCGTTCCAAAATTGTACACAAGTTCTACGACATGGTCCAGCTGACAGAAAATGCATAATTAGAAAATACACTTCTCTGAGGTCAATATCCACATCAGGTTCCTTAGCAGGACTTGTCTCTAGATCCTCTGATCGATTGTTGTCATGCACCTTACTGAGAAAGCTCAAAGGTTTCATAGTAACAGAAGGTGCATCACGAGAAGGAAATTTTTGAAGAGCCATAGCTCCTGTAAAACCTACAAGTAAAGGATCAGCCATTTACTATGCAATCATCACTGTCAAACACAATGTATTTAACAAGAAGCAGCAATTTTCCTTTTTTATTTTTTTATTTTTAACCCACGGTAAGTGAAGATGGCTAAGGTACAAAGTGGTACACATGGATTCTGCATTCGTCTTACTAAGATTTAGCGCATCAACGAACAACATCTAGCTAAGCAAACACTTCTTAAGTCTCAAACTCCAAAACCCTAAACTAAACCAGAAGGTAAAATGCAAAACAAGTCCCACTGCATCTAACCATTTTGCCATTCACACGAGACCATATATGCAATACCTAAATTAGATAGCATTGAAGTTACTGGAATACCTATTCAATACTCCAAAATTAAATCTCATCGAAATAACCAATTCAAATTTCCCTTGGGGGGGAACTGACCTGCTGAATGAGTCATGTAATTCATTTAACCAGATGGGCAATCCCAGAAAGCACAAAACTCCATACTACACTCATGAAACCCTTATATTCCAGAATCCATAATGCATTCCTCTGTGGCAACCAATAAAAACCCTAAAAGTTCAATTCTTTTGCACTGCACTACAATTCAATACACACACATAAACAAAGAGAGCAAAAAAAATGCACAAAATCCAAAACATACCCAATAACAGAACCCCTTATCTAAATTCTGAGAGCAACAAAAATACCAAATTACAACAAATAAATTCAAAAAAAGAAACTATCTTTCTCTGAGTACCTTCAAGACGACATGTTTCAGGAGAGTAGTGTGGCGGCGCCCGGAGGATTTGATGAAAAGCAGTGGGGATCCAAAGGTGGGAGAGTTTGCAAATATCAGAAATTTGGAACCAAGAACAAATATCAATTCAGTTTTTTTCTATTAAAAAGAAAAGATGGGAATTTGAGAGTGTGTGCGCAGCACGTGCGAGAGGAGGGGAATTTTTTTAGATTCTTGGAGGGAGCTCTTAGCTCTGTGGGTTTTTGGTTGGGCTCTTTTCTCAGTCTCTCTTTCTTTCTCAGAGCGAAGGGAAGCCGAGAGAAGATACAAGGGGTTCAACGAGGCGTTTTTAACCTTTATGCCCCACTCTACTTCCGTAGATGCTTTGGTCAAATAAAAACTTATAAAATATTTCGCATGCGTGATGCGGTGCAACGTGTGACGACGTCGTATTGTCGCCCTAGGTTTCCATTGGCCCTGCCATGTGTACTTTTTTTTCACTTTTTCTCGTTACGAAAACTTACTCACGTACGGTTTTTTAAAATTTATCGTACTTTGTTACTGCATGACACAGAAATATTCATAATTCAAAAGTTTATAATGCAAGTCATGCACGTAGGATTATCTGCCCTATTGCCTCCTCTATTACAACGTCTAGTTTTCTGGGTTGTCCTTTGGGTGCTTTTTTTTTTTTTTTTTAATTTTTTTTTTTTTTGGGGATTTTTTTTTTTTTTTTTTTGCCAGGGTGGGTG
>NC_024127.1:32322098-32383721 GCF_000346735.1 Prunus mume
CTTTGGGTTCTTTTTTTTTTTTTTTTTTAAATTATTTTTTTTATAGGGAATTTTTTTCTTTTCTTTTTGGCCAGGATGGATGATTTTTGTTGAACAATTGAACAGAAATTGCCTTAAAAATATATAATTTAAATATATTATATGTATGTATGTTTGTTGGTTTTGGGTGGCTTTGTATTAACAAAATTTACTGAAAGATGAAGGCAAGTTCACAAATATTAGATTTTTTTTTTTTTTTTTTTGTGTGGGAATTCACAAATATTTATGAAATAAAATGCACTTGATGATATGATATTTTCATTAAGTATTATTCCATAATTCCCGAAGGATTTAATGCAATACAAATTTGGGAGAAAGTATTTCCGAATTATTCAAGAAATCTTCCATGAAGTTCCCAGAAATTATTTAAGTTGGGCTAAATGTTAGGGGGGGACCTTTTGCCCAACATGAGTGAAATGGGTTATAATGGAGGAATCATATTCTTTGGGCTCAAAATGGCAATGAATACAAACTAAGCCCACTTTTAAAAGACAAAGCCTGGCTTTCGTAGGTTTGAGCTGGTGGCGCCTCCTTCTGTTTGTGATTGCCTTCTTGTTGATGTTTGCAGCCTGGCCGGGCCTAGAGTAGCGGTTGTTTAGTTCTTTTGTTCTGGCCTTTTTGGCCCCTATCTCACCCGAAAAAAAAAGAAAAAAGAAGACAAAGCCTAGTTGGCAGTCGACTAAAATATACAAGTTACTGTGAAATTCTATAGTGAGGGTGCCATATATGGACCTTTTATGTGAGCTTCCATATTAGTCACATGATCATTTCATCAAACTTAAATGAAATTACTATTTAGATGAATCATGTGGCTAATATGAATGTCTACATCTATAGTCCATATATGACATCCTCACCATACAATCTTTTAGCAAATGGCATAAATTAGAAGTTTGAGTTTACGTGTATGTAAAATCACTCTTATTAACTTAATTTAAGCCCATAAAAACCCTTAATTTATGCCCCATCAAAGATGGAAATTTGTGTTATATCATCAAAAACAAAGCCCAAATTCATAATCAACACTAAACCACCCTTAATCATAATGTCATCAGGCTGGCCTTGAGTTTTTGAGAGCCCAAGGCAAAAATAAAGAACTATGCCCTTCTTACTGTGTTACAATATTTATTTATTTATTTATTTATTTTTATACTTATGTGTTAGAATCACCTACTTTTCAACATTTAAATAAAACCCAATTTTGAATTGAATGCCACCTACTTTTCAACATTTAAGTAAAATTATGTCTACAACTTTATTAAAATTGTTTAAGAATGGTTTAAGTCTTATTCTTTTATAAATGAATAACTTTTCTTCATTTAATCTTTTTAAATAACTTCATAATTTAATTTTTTGAACAATTTGACATAAAAAGCATAGTTTACAATAATAATTAGCTGGTCCATTTTAATAACTTCTCAACAACAACAAAAAGCATAGTTTAATCATAAATGGTGAATAATAAATATGAAAAATAATAATTAAGAATTAATATCAAAAGACATTGATATTTAACATTCAAAAACATTTTTTTTCAGCTAACAAAGTCTAACCCAGTGAAAAAGTGCCTTGACTTGCAGACAATAAGTCTAGATTCAAACCTCTATGACATCTTAGTTGTGTGTGTGTGAAAACACTCTCCCCTTTAGTTTAGACTATCTCACTTGTACTAAAAAAAAAAAAAAAATACTTTTTCAACATATCTTCAAACATAACACAAGCATGATACTGTAATATCAGAACAAATATCCTAAACCAACAGAATGCTTTGAGTTTTTGTTTTTGGACATAAATGCTTTCAAACTATTATTTAAAAAGATTTTTCATTTCAAGAAAAACTCTTATAAACAATCTACTTACAAGCCCAACATAACAAAGCTCAAGTTTAGTTTGTTTTAACGAGCAGAACTCGGCTTGGTTACAAATAGTAAAAAAGCCTCAATTCATGTTATACGTTAGCTTCCATTTGTCTACAACACTAAGAGCACTTCCACTTATTTACCATGGCAAAGGGCAAGGGCAAAGCAAGGCTGTTACTATTTACATGAATAGTGGCAGCCATTGCTTGTGGTGTTTCCACCCATTGTCATGACAACTACTATTCACATGAGATATTATGAGAGGAATTTGTATAGAGTTTTGGTGTAGGAAGTGAAGAATATGACTAAGTATTTATAATATAAAAAAATATGAAATTTTTTTGTTTTTTTTATATAGATTTTTTAATTTTAATTTTTTTTGGTTGCTGATGTCAGCAAACCCAAACTAGAGGTTAGGTTGGTTTGGCCTGCGGGCTGGCCCAGTCTCGTGGAACCCATGGCTTACCAAGGCAAGCTTGGCCCACTGGAAGCTGTTGGCGAGTCCTTACTTAGTTAGGATTTTGGTTCCTTACTATGTTAGGATTAGAGTTACTTATCATTTATTTAGTCATATTATAATTAAGATTTATTTCCTATTATAATTTATATTTATTTTCTATTGCAATTTAGATATTTCCTATTTTATTTAGGGTTAACACATCTTTGTACTTGTATAAATACCTCCATATTGGAGAAGAATAATAATATGAGAATATCTGAATTTTTTCCCCTACTTTGTTTGACTTGGTATCAGAGCCAGGTTCTCTTGTGATCTGTGCTTGCGTTCTTCTTGAAATTTAAGTGCTCTCCTCCCCTCATCTTCAAGGGGGGAGGGGGAGTGAAAGGGATACATTTATTGATGTATCCCCATTACTTTGATGTACACCCTCGAAGATGTTACTTATTTCTTGACTCCGACGACCCTTTCTCTTCAGGGGGAGAGGAGGAGTGAAGAGAAGTTTTGTCTACGTTAATTAACTCAAGTTTATATGGAAGAATTTATTGTTGCGGTTGTCGTTATTGTCACCGTTGATGTTGCTGTGTTCTGATTCGTCTCCACCTTAACCCTAAACACTACCTATTTCTGTTGCACTATACACCTAGCCTATAATCCTAGCCCGTCGCCGCTATCTATCTTGCTACCGTGTTGCTGCATTCCTTGCTACCGTCGTGTCTGTGTTTTGCCTTATCTACTACCGTGCTCACAGGGATTCTGTGTTCTGCCTTACCTACTGCCGTGCTCACAAGGTTTCTGTGTTCTGCCTATTTACTGCCATGCTCACAGGGCTTCTGTGTTCTGCCTTATCTACTGTTGTGCTCACAAGGCTTCTGTGTTATGCCTTATCTGCTGTCGTGCTCACAGGATTTTTGTGTTCTACATTATATGCTGCCGTGCTCACAAGGTTTCTGTGTTCTGCCTTACTTATTGCCGTGCTCATAGGGTTTCTGTGTTTTGCTATGTGCCCTATTTTTTAGGGTTTTCTCTTGTGTTTCCGCTGCAAACTTTGCTTTAGTTTGTCACTTGTTTCACTCGTGGTTGACTAAAAGACCTTCTCTACAATTGGTGCTTCTCAAGTATGGTGTTCAGCCCAACTTGAGGGAGAGTGTTAGCGAGTCCTTACTTAGTTAGGATTTTGGTTCCTTACTATGTTAGGATTTTAATTACTTACCATTTATCTAGTCATATTATAATTGAGATTTATTTCCTATTATAATTTATATTTATTTTCTATTGTAATTTAGATATATTTCCTATTTTATTTAGGGTTAACACATCTTTGTATTTGTATAAATACCTCAATATTGGATAAGAATAATAATATGAGAATATCTGAATTTTTTCCCCTACTTTGTTTGATTGAAGCTGTTGCATGGGCTTAGGTCCTATCCTGCCAGGGCTGGGGTTTATTGCTGGAAATGCTCTAACAGATAGACATGGCCGATTTTGAGAGTTTGAGGGCCTGTGTGAAAATTAAATAAGAGCCCTCACATAATCTAATATGAAAATATTCGATATATGTGTATAAAAGAGTTGATACATATCTTTCGGGAAAGACTGATCCATATCTAATATATTCCACAGTGTTTGTTGCACCTAAAATTGACAAGGTCATCCGAACCCAAGCCATTGATAGAAACTGGGATCTGTGTGTTTGCTTTAAATGATCAACTTATTGCATCATGGTCTCCTTTTATAGATGTTGGCATGCATTTATGATAATAATACAGATTCTGTATTGGTTATAATATTCTTCACGCGCACACACACGTACATTTATAATCTACGGGCGTAGTGGTGGTCTCTTGTTAGAGGATGATCTTTTAAAACTTTTTTTGTTGTTAAATATTTTTTGAGGAATTCCATTGTCATGATACTGAGGTTAATTGGAGGCTCAAAATTAAATACAAAGGTTGCTAATCTGCCTTGTCCCGTAGCTTTATCTTAACAATATTATGTGAATAAGCATGAATGCCACATCCCTTATATAGATGATCTGGAGTTGTATCAAGTCAATTTACAGTAATAAAAAAGAGGCCTAGCTAGAAGCCTCAGATTTTGGATTAGCTCTTGTTTTAGACAATTATTATAATTTCTTATTCCGTTGCATGCAAGGAGCTTGATCCTATTCAGTAGGTGTTAAATTTTTTGCTAAATCCGTCAGTCTTGCCCCTCTTCCCGTTCATTTGATTGCCCCGAATGATGACCTTTTGCCATCTCCAGTTCTCCAAAAAATTGCTCACGCCGCTTTCGCAGTGCATGTTTCCCTCATTTGCGTTGATTTTATTGAGGAGCGCGTCGTCATCTTTGACAAAAAAAGAAAAGAAAAAAAGGATATAGACATTGACTCCAAAAAAAAAAATCCAAGGCCTGTTTGAAAGTGTATGAGAACTGAAATAGTCCAACTAATGCAATGAAAAAACAACCAAAAAAAAAAAAAAAAGTGTAAACCCACAAATATCACTCCAAAAAACTATGTCCATTAAGACGACAAAAAATGAAGTTTGGAGCTACCATGCTTGTGTCATTAAAGTTTGGAGCTTGTACGTGGTTCATATGATGGTTGCCTTCTGGAAAACAACATCAAATGCGGAGCTACCATGCCATATTTATATTTTTGCATGTACTGCTATGAAGTTTGAAGCTTGTGGTTCATGTGGTGGAGTATCCAACATTGTGGTGAGAAAGCTTGGGCTTTGATGCTAATCCTAGGAGTGAGCTTGGCATGATTTTGAGCGGCTTGGTAGCAGGAGAATGTTTGTTAGAATTAATTTCCTGCACATTGAAAACCCAAAATTTGAATAGCAGGCCGTGTAAGATAAAACTTATCCTAATTAATAACACTAATCTCAAGCTGCATCCACAGACCCGCAATATTGATCAAGACACCCTAGATATTCCAATAATATCAAGGACATTTCAACAAGCAGAAAAAAAAAAAAAAAAAAAAACTTTTAAAAGGGATAACATTGTTTTGCTTTCTCCGGCCAATAATATAATGACATGTGGAAAAGTTATCCCTCGTGTCATTGCGCTATTGGTTGGGGATTAGAGACGACCTACTCTTTGACTAGCCTTGCACCTTTTCTTTTTAAGCATAAACTGATACACCCATTCCACCCAATGAATAGCCTTGCACTGCACTCTCATAATCTACCTTCACCTTTTCTTTTTCTCTCTTTCTCTTTTTGGTACAAAAGGGGCCGAACGCCAAACACAAAAACCCCTCGCTTCTTTTATTTTTGGGTTGAAAACAACCCCTTTTATTTTATTTTTTGGTAAAAAATAACCCCCCTTCACTTCACATACCCTTGCACATAGAAAATATAAAAGAACTATGTACTAGATGCGTTTTGAGGGGTAAAACTCATTATGTCATCATAATTAGGCGTAGTCTTTTGTTATCAATGAATTTCACTTTGTACTGTCAAGTTTAATAGCTATGCGCTTAAGGTAAATTTAGCCTACCTTAATTTGTAAGGGTCCGTCCCTGCCAGGGATAGCAAAAAGTGCTATCCCCATTGCATGAAAGTCTCTCTCCTTGACAAGAGGTCATGGATGAAACACGCCACCTCTTAGTGACAGGACCCACCTCGAATTCCTTGGAACCCGAGATGAATCCTGTGGAAAAATCCGACACCACACTAGTGCCGGGCCCAATCACTGAAACTATAGCCTCCTTTCCCAAAAAGGAATAAGGGCACGAGACTTTCTACCGAAATTTCGACAGAGTCTCTCATGTAAATTGAACATTTCTCAAATTTTCAACATGTTAAAAATTCACAATTTAATATCCACAACTGGCAACATGCACAAAGTAATAACATGCAATTTATATAAACCGCCTCCGGCCTTCAATAATCCGAAACAAAACCACCAACAACGCTCTTAAGTCAAATAATATTCTAAACAATGCAGATTAAGAATTTGATGAATGCCCACTGTAGTCGACATAAAATAACTTCCCAGATTCCATCATGTGATGTTTAACATCCTAATACCAACACAAGTAGTTTAAGGCCTCAGCCCAAATCGTATAACAATCCAAACAGGTTTTACCCCTATTTGATCATAACACACTAATACAAACCTTCCTTAGCCAAACGGGAGAATGAACAATTATCTAATCACACCTCGGTTTCAACCGAGTTTTAGGACCAACGACAAGGTCAGAACCAAACTCAATAAAACAATATAAGTAAATTTTAGTCAGCGACTGCACCTAGGTAAGACCTTGGGCTACCTACGTACCCCTTATGAGGAATCAAGCCACACATAGTTCTTACCATCAATAGTTATAACTTCGGTAGTATACAATCTCTTTCATTTTAAATAAAACCAACGAATGACTTCTGATACCTTATTATATCGAACTCAACAAGGCAACCCCTTAACCCTTTATCATTTCCTTCCTTTTATCAATTCTTTCCCCGCAACCATACCCTATCCAAGGCGTATGTTGCCAAATCACCCTTCCTAATCCGGGACTCAATCATACCCATGCAGGGAAATCATAAAGCACAACCTCACGGATCTCAATTCGGAAACAAATCCACATATACCTATGTAATATGCGTGTCCATATCATTATACATATATATAATCACACCCACCTCTCACCATTATCATGTACTAGGGAAAACAATCCAATCTAGGAATCGTTTAACTAGACCACATGGAGGAGTTGTCAACAACTATGTGGCTAGGGAACGAGCCGTCCAACCGGGGGACTAACTCTCAGCCAGCACGTACAGCCGAGACCCTAAAGGCTCGTATGCCTGTATCAAGTCCTACACGCGCAGACTACCCAATCAAGGGTCTACGGTAACACCTCGTTAAGATATGCCTGGGTTCCGACATACCCACGTATCCATATCCATGTGTCCAATTCCATGTATCCAAGTATTAGTATCCAAGGGAAGGTACATATGATGATGCATATCATGTATTGGGGGAAAACAATCCAACTGGGGATCGTTTAACTAGACCACATGGAGAACAACCATGTGGCTAGGGAACGAGCAGTCCAACTGGGGGACGAACTCTCAGCCAGCACGTATAACCAAGACCCTCAAGACTCGTACGCCTGTGACAAGCCCTATGTGCGTAGACTACCCAGTTAAGGGTCCACGAACCCCTGTTCAAGGGCGTTCGAATGCCAACATATCCATAATTTTTCCGGCATCCCACAATTCCAGGATCCATGACCAAGAAAGCCCACACGCTCGAAACACGGCACATGTGTGTATAGTAACCAGGGAAGGTACGTATGATGGTGGAGTTCATAACCCTTATAATAATATTTTCAGATGATATTTCCTTCCTTAATTTAATTGTTCCAAAAATCTATTCATAGTGTAGACAATAAACTCTCAAGCCTATACTCCGTAGCCGGTGAGGTACCCAGGGTAGTGCTAATAGCACTTCCAAATGACATTCTAAACTCATTTCTTTCCACCACCTCACAACAAAAATCCAAGTACCCCACACATAACCAAACATAGGTAAACATTCTCAAAATCCATATATACATATTCAAGATACTCAACTATGCCAAAACCCAAAGTATATCACAAAAGCTTTATAAAAACATCCAATTCAACAATTGAATCCATAAAATATCCGAGAGTTTTCATAGGATAATATAAAACACTCTCAAAATCCCCACAAGGTCAACGTAACTCAAATAACGGTCGAGACTTGTTAGTACAGTTGTTCTAGTACTCCTCGAAGGGTGAAACTACCTCGGAAGACTCACAGTCAACCGAGGGGTCAAACTACTCAAACTTGGTCAACCGGGCCCACAGGCACACGACCTTTGTTTTAGGATCCGAAAGTTCCTATGGGTTCCACAAGGTTTAGGATACACGTCCTGCAAGTCTGCTCCAAATCGGACTGTCGGATCGCTCATGATCATACGGTTACTATAAACCTAGCCCTAGGGTTGGCATTTTCGAAGTATCCGGGACTCTGTTTAACGATTTGTTGAATCCTATACAATCCTTGAATTTCCTAGATCAACATACTTGAATTCGGGTTCGATCCAATGGTCTGAACCAATCAAACCCGAAAATCGCACACTAGGCGAAATTCGTTCGACGCTCAAACGATATCCAAATTGGAATCCGAGCACACCTAAGCGCTCGTGACAACAAAGAGATTGCATCGGGACACAATGCCCCACTGTTACAGTGCCCACGTAACACCACATGCGCTAGCAGGGCGTGGGTGTCCAAAGCGATAACACTTCGTTGGAAAATCTCAAAATCACAGCTCAAGACTCCTACCCTAGTTATAACACCATATTTAGTCGCTTTTGTTCTTGGGCCTACCCCAAAAAGTGACCGAAAGTGGCCGGAATCGAGATCCCAAAATCGGTCGAAATCCAATTCAAAAATCTTACTACCAAGGCTCAAAATTGATAAAATCATACCTAACCATCAGCTGAGAAAGCATACCTCACTCATTGGAATTGGTGGCTGGAAGACGGCGAACGAAGCCGACGAACATCGAGTGAAAAACTGGCCGTTTCCTAGCTTTTTCCGGCAGTTGGAATGGCGGCCGATGTTAGGGAAGGGCCGCGTCTTGACGTCAGGGCTGGGCCGGTCCTTTTGGCACCGGTTCAGTTCGTTGCCTTGGCCGGTGGCTGGAGTTTCGAAGAGAGAGAGAGAGAGAGAGAGAGAGAGAGAGAGAGAAGTTAGATTTATTAAACTCTTTTCAAAATAATTACGATCGTGCCACTGAGCTTCTTTTGATCGTAACTTCTTTGTTACAACTTCGATTCGAGCCCACTACGTGTCTACCGGCTCAGCTCACTACGATCTACCTAAAAATGTCACTCATTAACCCAAAATCTCACCGACTAAGAAAATGACCAAAATACCCCTACCCCAAGGGTAAATTCGTAAATTCGTATTTAAATTAATTTAATAATTTAATTGGATAAATAAATTAGAGTCTGGGTGTTACACCTAGTCTAGCTATTGCTATTCTTTGTCTGTACATGTGTAGTATAAAGGACAATGTCTCATTAACAGCTAACGTGGCTTCTTTACAATACAACATGTGTTTCTTTTCTTTTTTCTTTTTCTTTCAACTCCTTTAACTCAAGTCTTTTGCTGGTTTTCTTTAAGGGATCTTATTTCTCCACTCCCATTTTCTCACTTACACTCCCTTTTTTGATTTTTAATACTTTTTAATCAATTTGTTATTTCTCTTTCCTGTTCTACCCTTATTTTACATTAATTTCTTTTTACTTCACTTTTATATTAGTTCTTTTTCTTTATACTTAATTTTCCAACTTGTACTCCATTTTCAGTATTTTTTTTCTTTGATCGAGTAAGAAATTAAGTTTTTTTTTCCCTTTAATACTGAAAATAGAGTGGGAGTTGGAAAATCAAGTATAAAGAAAAAGAAATAATATAAAAGTGAAGTAAAAAAGAAATTAATGTAGGGTAAGGATAGAATAGGAAAGAGAAAGAACAAAATCAGTTAAAAAGTATTGAAAAACAAAAAGGAGTGTAAATGAAAAAAAGGGAAGTGAGAAAATTAGCTCATTTCTTTAACTTAGGTAAGTTAAGGAGGAAGAGATGAAGGGGAGGGTGACTTGCAGGTGTTGTTTTTTTTATTTTTTTTGAAAAAAAAAAAGACTTTTCATGGTTGTTAAAGAAAGGAGAAGGAGAGGGAGAGGGAGAGGGAGGAGGAGAAAACTTACATGCTAAATAGAGGTGAAACCAAAAAAATTTACTGGTGCCGTTCTAGCCACACCAAGTCAAGCAAAAAAGAAAAAAAAAAGGGCCAAAGATAGCATACTAAGCCAACCAAAATGGAAATAAAATGAAGGTCTATCTTCAATTGATATAAGGATCATGGAAAGAAAAATTGGGAAAAAGAAGGTCTTTTTTTCACCAAAATTCCTAAACTATAAGAATGAAAAAAGAAAGAAAGAAAAAACAGCTGGAGAGAGGAAGAAGAAGGGGAAAAGAAAGAAACGGCTAGAAAACCAGCAAAGGACTTGAGTTAAAGGAGTTGAAAGAAAAAAAGAAAAAAAACACATGTTGTTTTGTAAAGAAGTGACGTTAACTGTTGAGGAGGAATGACTCCTGATATATCAAGAGCCAAGCATTGTCCTTGAATACACACTCTGTAAAAACCCTAGATATGTGTAATGGTGAGCCGCTTCAATCAATGTAATACCTCTCAAACTTTTGGCAGTCTCATCTTCCTTTTCTGCAAACTTTCGCTTCTCATAATATTTCTCTTCACTAATATTATTAAATAGTTACAATCTTTTCCATCACACCTCAATCGTGTCAAGGTTTTTTCCCTTTCAAATTTGCTTTTATGTACAGCCTTTCATGTGCAATAATTGACATATCTCTTTCTACTTAACATTCTAAGTCAACCAAATTCCCAACTAATACAATCCACAGGTACCTGCTATGGATCAACCAAATTCCCAATAACAACGTCAAACACCATTATAAATTACGGGTGTTATATCAACTTTAGAGTATGTGTATGTTTTGGGGTTTATTGAAAATAAACATGCTTTATTAATTAGATTCATGCGTTATGTATTTAGTTGATGTATAAGCATTTGGAAAGACTCTAGAAGTTGATTGGGTGCATGAATTCAAGACTAGGAAGTAGTGGGGCTTTATTACCTTTAGTGGTTGTGATTGTTATATATGCCAAAGTCCTGTAATCAGTTTGTTGCACCCAAGCAATATGAAATAAAGTATCTTATTCCAAATATTTCTTAATTGTGAGTTTTATGAGTGAGGGTCATCACCTTCCAACAAATTGGTATCAGAGCCATAAGAAGAGGTTTAGAAGATGGCAAATAGTTCGATGGCTTCATTTCAAGTTTCTTTGCTGACCAAAGATAATTATCACAATTGGAGTGTTAGAATGAAGACCTTGATTGGCTGCTATGATGCTTGGGAGGTCGTAGAGAGAGGAATTGGTGAACATGGAGATGAAGCAAATTTGACTAATGCCCAGAGAGAAGCATTGAAGGAATCAAGGAAGAAAGACAAGAAGGTGCTCACCCGCATCCATCAAGCCTTGGATGACAGCACATTTGAGAAGGTTGCAAATGCGACAACGACAAAAATGCATGGGAGATTTTGCAGAATTTTTATAGAGGAGTTGATAAAGTAAAGAAGGTGCGACTCCAAACCCTTAGAGGAGAGTTTGAAAGTCTACATCAAAAGGAATCAGAATCGATTTTAGACTATATGTCAAGAGTTCAAGCCAATGTCAACCAATTGAGAAGAGATGGAGAAGAAGTTAGTGACACTCGTTTAGTTGAGAAAATTCTTCGCTCATTAGATTCAAAGTTTGAGCATATTGTTGTTGCTATTGAAGAGTCCAAGGACCTGGACACTATGACGGTTGATCAACTTTCTGGATCATTGAAAACTTATGAAGAAAGATTGAAGAAGAAAACTCAAGAACTAGTTGTGGAGAAAGTTTTACAAATGAAGCTCACTTTAAATGTTGAAGGAAGCTCAAGAAGTGGAACAAGTCGTGGTCGTGGAAGAGGAAGAAGTGGTAGAGGAATAAGAGGTGGAAGAGGAGGAAGAAGTGGCAGAGGCGATTTCAAGTCAATTCACAATGAAGGAAGAAAACAAAATTCGTATTCGTCAAGATGACGTGGAAGATGGAGCAATACAAATCAGCAAGGAAATTTTAGGTATGATTAAATCACAAATCCAATGTTATTCTTGTGAAGGCTATGGGCATAAAGCATTTGAATGCAGAGGTGGTGGTGGTGGAAATGTTCGAGGGAAGTCCAATTATGCAGAAGCAGACAAAGAAGCCACTTTGTTGTTAGCCTACAAATGTGAAGAAAAAACTAGACAAAATGGAGAGTTATGGTATTTGGATATTGGAGTAAGCAACCATATGTGCGGAAATAAAGATTTATTCGTTTACCTTGATGAAAAGTTAGGTGGCAAGATCACTTTTGGAGATGATTCGAAGATTTCAGTTCAAGGCAAAGGTAAAATATTAATTCGTTTGAAGGATGACAGCCATGAATTTATTTCAAGTGTGTATTATGTGCCTACTATGAAGAGTAATATTTGAGTTTGGGCCAATTGCTAGAGAAAGGATACAATATGGAGTTGATTAATTGTAATCTCTCAATTAGAGATGAACAAAACAGGTTAATTGCTAAAGTTCCAATGACAAAGAATAGGATGTTTTTGTTGAATATTCAAAGTAAAGTTGCAAAGTGTCTGAACGTTTGTTTCAAAGATCCTTCTTGGCTCTAGCACATAAGATTTGGGCATGTGAATTTTGTTGATTTGATTTTGCTGTGCAAGCAAGAAATGGTGAAGGGCTTGCCATTTATCAATTCTTCAGATCAATTATGTGAATGGTGTCTACGTGGGAAGCAATCTAGAAGAAGCTTTCTTAGAAAAGCAAGTACAAGAGCAAGAGAGCCATTGGTGCTCATTCATGCATATGTGTGTGGCCCTATAAAACCAAGTTCGTTTGGTACAAATAATTATTTTCTTCTCTTTATTGATGATTTTAGTAGAAAAACATGGGTGTATTTTCTAAAAGAAAAATCTGAGGTGTTTGGTTCATTCAAAAAGTTCAAAGTTTATGTTGAAAATGTTAGTGGCTACAAAATCAAGGCTTTGAGGTCCGATAGAGGAGGTGAATTTACATCAAAAGAATTTCAGAATTTTTGTGAAAACCATGGGTTCCGTAATCACTTGACAGTCCCTTACTCTTCACAACAAAATGGAGTGGTGGAGAGAAAAAAATAGATCAATTCTCAATATGGCTCGAAGCATGATGAAGAGCAAAAATATGCCAAAAGAATTTTGGGTTGAAGCTGTTGAGTGTGCTATTTATTTGTCCAATTGGTGTCCAACTAGAAGCCTTTGGAACAAAACACCCCAACAAGCATGGAGTGGAAGAAAGCCCAGCGTGTTTCATTTAAGAGTTTTTGGGAGCATTGCCTACACACATTTTCCAGATAAGAATAGTTCTAAGCTAGATGACAAGAGTGAGAAATTCATTTTTGTTGGCTATGATGCTTCCTCCAAAGGGTACAATCTTTATAATCCAGAGAAGGAGAAAATTACTATTAGCAGGGATGTTTATTTTGATAAATAAGGCATCTGGAATTGGGAGGCTCTAGAGAAAGATTATAAATTTTTTCCTCTCTTGGAAGAATAAGGCAATGTTGAGCAAATATTTGAAGAGCAACAACAAACTCCACCTCCATCACCACCATCAGTTCATAGAGTTTTCTCATTTCCATCATCCTCATCAAGTGAAAGATCAAATGAAAAAACACCATACTTCAGTGACCTAAGTGAGATTTATGATGTCACAAGAATTCAAAATTATTTGACCTTGTTTTGCTTATTTGCTGATTGTGAACCAATAGGCTTTGAAGATGCAATGCATGACTTAAGATGGAGAAAAGCAATGGATGAAGAGATAGGTGCAGTCAAGAAAAACAACACATGGGAGCTTGTTGTCTTGCCTAAAAGCCAAAAAAATAATTGGAGTAAAATGGGTTTACAAGGCTAAGAAGAATGCTAAAGGAGAAGTGGAAAGGTATAAGGCAAGATTAGTTGCCAAGGGACACAACCAAAGGGCTGGAATTGACTATGAAGAGGTGTTTGCTCAAGTTGCGAGATTGGAGACCGTAAGATTGATGATTTCTTTGGCAGCTCAAAACAGTTGGAAGCTTTATCAATTGGACGTGAAGTCTGTGTTCTTGAAGAAGAGGTCTATATTGATCAACCTATGGGGTATGCTGTGAAAGGTCATACGGATAAAGTTCTAAGACTCAAGAAAGCTTTGTACGAGCTTAAACAAGCACCGATGGCGTGGAATAGCAGAATTGACAAGTATTTTCAAGAAAATGGTTTCAAGAAATGCCCCTATGAACATTTTCTCTATCTAAAGGTGAATGCAAATGATGATATGTTAATGGTTTGCTTGTATGTCGATGATTTGATTTTTACAGGTAATAATCGACAAATGTTTAAGGAGTTCAAGAGAGCAATGACAAGAGAATTTTAGATGACTGATATTGGGCTCATGGCATATTATCTTGGCATTGAGGTGAAGCAAATGGAAGAAGGAATTTTTATCTCACAAGAAGGCTATGCAAGAGAAGTCCTCAAGAAGTTCAAGATGGGTGCAATCCAGTGAGTACTCCCATGGAATGTGGAGTGAAGTTGTCCAAATTTGAAGATGGAGCTAAAAAGGAGAATCCAACTATTTTCAAGAGTTTGGTAAGAAGTTTGACATATTTAACTTGCACAAGGCTAGATATACTTTTTGAAGTTGGTCTAGTTAGTCGTTACATGGAGGAGCGAACAATCACTCATATGAAGTCAACTAGAAGGATTCTTCGGTACATCAAAGGTACACTTAAATTTGGTTTGTTTTATCCAGCATCTAATGAATTGAATTTTGTGGGTTATAGGGATTGTGATTGGGTTGGAGATAAAGATGACAGAAAGAGCACTACAAGATTTGTTTTTTACTTAGGAGATGCTGCTTTTACATGGTTGTCAAAGAAGCAACACATTGTGACTCTTTCAACTTGTGAAGTTGAATATGTTGCTGCAACATCTTGTGTTTGTAATGCTATATGACTTAGAAACTTGTTGAGTAAATTGAATCTACTACAAAAGGAAGATATTGAAATTTATGTTGATAACAAATCTTGTCACAACCTAATTCAAAAATAAAGAATATTCCCGAATCAGGGTGTGAGTCATACCATAGTCATAAGAATAAAATCCTACAACCATGATATGATAAGAAAACCATGATATGATGAGAAAAAGAGCCATAAATAAATACAAATTTACTTAACAACATAGAATCTGAGTCGCAGTAACTCGTAGTTAATTACACACTAAGATCTTTATCAAACCGTTGACTACTTACAAAAGGTAATTACACAAATCAACAACAAAAGCCTAGTAGCTCGGTTGAAACCCGCTTCCTCAAATTTCGCCTTGAATCTTGCACAATCTATTAAGGTATAAGCATTCTAATGCCCAATAGAGTACCGTCAAACCCCTCAAGGTCAACTATCATAGTTAATCAAAGTGTCATGCACCAAACAACACAAGATACATAAATTATGCAACCATACCAAATAAATAAACTTGTATATGCAGTGATGTCATGAACTCACTCCCTTCTAATCCCACTAATTCATACCTTAGGGCAACAAGTCTGCATGTCCCATACCATGAGTTTTACCATTGTGGCTTCGAATACCCTAAAATATGAACTAGCGTCCGTCCGTCCCTTAACCCAGTTTTCTTTTGTTTACGAATTTCTCAACTTTCACTTTTCATTAGAGACTCTGCTCCCATCACCTCATTATATTGAAGCCCTGCTCCCGTCACTTGAATATATTTTACTTTTTTTCTTACTCATATATATCTAAGGCCTTCTCCCATCCCTTAGATATACACCAAACGACACACACACACACCTTAAACACCACTGTCTTTATGATGCATATGTAATGCAGTGCAAATCTCATTTATCTCTGCAGAATAATAATATAAATAATAATAATAATATATATCAAACTTAATCACATGAATATTCACCAAACATCAAATAATATCCATGGAGAAAGAGCAATAATAATATTCACATAACATCAAATAATATCCACCGAGCAAAGCAACAATAATATTCATATTTATAGTACTATATATATAAGCACCAAGATTAAAAGTGACATAGCCCAATCATTGGGAAATCAGGAAACCTTACCTCATGTCCAGCTAGCTTAACCTTGTGCAAGTTCGTCCTCGAAAGTATGTAGACCTAAAGCCCCAAAAAAAAAAAACACTTGACAAATTGTTCGACCCGATCACTACTCCCTTAACCTCACGTTCAAACAAGCATTAGAACCAAGCATCAAGGAAAAACCAATCTATTCCCCTGCTATAATTGTTCTACTCTTTGGGATGTTTAAAATCAGGTGGTTCGGCTCTAGACTCATTTAAAACATCAATTTAAAACAAAAAACTTCAGTTTTGCTAAACATTTAGGTTGGAACACGTTAACTTTGAAAATTCACTAAATATTGAGTTTAAATCAAAATAATGTAAAAAATTTCAGATTACAACTAGACCTAGAAAAATTAAAAATGTCAAAATTTGATGGAAATTAGGGTTAAGGAAGCATGTCAAAATAGAAACCAAAACAGACTAGGCTGCCAAATGTTCTCTTTTTTCAGGTTTGTACACTTTATTTTGAAAACTCACCAAAATTTCAATTTACAACCAAAATGGATAAAACTTTCTAGATTTGAAGAAAATAAGTGAAAGTAAAACATACTAAAATTTCATGAAAATCCAAGTTCAGTAAGTTTTCAAACACGTATTCAAACATGGCATGCGGTAGAATCAAAACAATTCCAACAACATAGTCTCTACTTTGAAATTTCACAAAAAACTCCATTTAAAATTCAAATGGCAAAAAACCAACTTTGAAATAACCCTTGAGATATGAATTTTGATATAACAAAATCCTAGAATGAAATTGGCCCAAAATCTCATCGAAATAATCTAGAACTTCACAGAAACACACTTTGAAAGAGATATATGTCATTGAGGTATTCTAACCAACACTTGATTTATAACTAGTACTCAAAGAGACAATAGAAAGATGAGCTTCATGCTTTCAAAGAATCATTTACTTGAGATGATAGTGGCTAATTTGATCAATTGGATGACAAGTAACAAGCCATTTGAGAGAAAGTACACATCTATAACAAGAAATTCAATATAATCATAGAACAAGTTCCACTGTAAACTTTCCCAAGGTGGCTATAGAAGTCCGATCAACATAAATTTTTGATATGTTATAGTAGATAGAATTTTGAACAACTTTGATGAATGAACCAAAGTCCTTTGAGTACAAGAAATCATAGAAATATTCTGAAACCGATCATAATACTGTGAAATCCTAAAATGGTAAACATACTGTGATCATACCAAGTTTTGGAAGCCAATACTAATCGGATAGAGGTGAAAATGGAGTATGTATAGGAATCACGTAAATGAACAACTTCTATGAAGGAAGTTTTCTCATTTGAGCTCTCTAAATTTGAGTTCTCAGCTGCTCCAAGGAAGTGACGAATTTTTGAATTTTTTTTGAAAAAGAACAAAAGAAGAATAAGGATGAAAATATGTGAATGAGGAAGAAAGGGATGATACAATGAATGATGAGGATAATAATAATTTCATGATTGAAGATTCTTAGAGGTGAGTCATCAATTTAGAGTGAAAATACAATGAATGGGGAGGAAGAGAATACATTCATGATTAATTAAGGAATCTTAGCCTAGCTGAGTCATCAATTTAGAATAGGGGACTCACCACTTTCATAATTGAAAATTTGGAAGCTTGAGGCAAGAGGGGAAGAATGGGAGGAGGGTGGTTTGATGCCTTCCATGTTTCCCTTTTTTTTTTTAGTTGTTGTTGCCTACAAGGGTATTTTCGTAATCTTTCACACATAGAGGTATTTTGGTCATGTTTGTCCAACTTTGAATTAAACACACTTAATTTAATAATCTCAATCCAAAATCACTTGATAAAATACCCATAATCATTCTCCACAAAATATTATTTTTCACTCAAATATGAAAATCCACCTTGAATTTTTTTTGGGGTGTTACAAATCTACATTGGCCTTAGCCAAAAATCTAGTTTTTCATGACAGAAGCAAGCATATACATACAAGATATCAGTTCATAAGAGAGCGCATAAGCAAGAAGGAGATAGAGCTGAAGTATGTGAAGTCTGAGGACCAAATTGCAGATATTTTCACCAAGCCTTTGAAGTTGGAGACATTCAGAAGATTGCGAGGATCACTTGGAGTTTGTTTCAAACCAGAAAATCATGTTTAAGGGGGAATGTTGAAAATAAACATGCTTTATTAATTAGATTCATGCGTTATGTATTTAGTTGATGTATAAGAATTTGGAAAGACTCTAGAAGTTGATTGGGTGCATACATTCAAGACTAGGAAGTACTGGGGCTTTATTACCTTTAGTGGTTGTGATTGCTATATATGCCAAAGTCTTGTAATCAGTTTGTTGCACCCAAACAATATGAAATAAAGTATGTTCTTCCAAATATTTGTCTATTGTGAGTTTTATGAGTGAGGGTCCATCATCTTCCAACATATCTCTCTAAGAATTTTTCTAAGATTTGGTTTACTCTCTTCTTATATTTTGATTTCCTCTTGTTGAAGTTGGGTTTGTGTTGTCAGTTAAAAACCAAAGAAAAAACAGAAAAAGAATAAAAGATGGCAGAGAAGGTGACAATGAGCATAAGGTAGTCGACAATGACCATAAGGTAGTCAACAATGGTGAAGCCAGAAGAGGTGTAGTATAAAGGACAATGTCTCCTCAACAGCTAACAAGGTTTCTTTACAAAACAACAAGTGTTTCTTTTCTTCTTTATTTTCATTTATTTTCTTTTTTTCTTTCAACTTCTTTAACTGAAGTCTTTTGTTGGTTTTCTTTAAGGGATCTTATTTTCCCACTCTCATTTTCTTCACTTACACTCCCTTTTGCTTTTTAATACTTTTTAATCAATTTTTTCTTTCTCTTTCCTATTCTACCCTTACCCCTACATAAATTTCTTTTTACTTCACTTTTATATTAGTTATTTTTCTTTATACTTAATTTTTCAACTTGCACTCCATTTTCAGTATTTTTTTTCCTTTAATTGAGTAAGAAATTAATTAATTTTTTTCCTTTAATATTGAAAATGGAGTGTGAGTTGGAAAATTAAGTATAAAGAAAAAGAAATAATATAAAAGTAAAGTAAAAAAGAAATTAATGTAAGGTAAGGATAGAATATGAAAGAGAAAGAACAAAATTGGTTAAAAAGTATTAAAAAAACAAAAGGGAGTGTAAGTGAAGAAAAGGGGAGTAAGAAAATTAGCTCCCTTCTTTAACTTGGGTAAGTTAAGGAGGAAGAGACGAAGGGGAGGGTCACTTGTAGGTTTTTTTTTTTTTTTTTTTTTTTTTTTTTTTTAAAAAAAAAAAGATTTTTCATGGTTGTTGAAGAAAGGAGGAGGAGAAAACTTACATGCTACATAGAGGTGAAACCAAAAAAATTTGCCAGTGACATTCTAGCCACACAAAGTCAGGCAAAAATGAAAAAAAAATTGGCCAGAGACACCATACCAAGCCAACCAAAATGGAAATAAAATGAAGGTCTATCTTCAGTTGATATGAGGATAAAAAAAAAAGGGAAAAAGAAGGTCTTTATTTCACCCAAATTCCTAAATTATAAGAAGGGAAAAAGAAAGAAAGAAAAAACAGCCAGAGAGAGGAAGAAGAAGGGGAAAAGAAAGAAGGGAAATGCACGTACATACTCACAAACCAGAAACCTTAATCAAGAATACTCACCTTACAAATTTTAAGCACAAATACTCACTTCCTCATGTGAAAAGTACTAAATTGCCCTCAACATAAATACATCAATATCCACTCTTTATCCCCTAAAACATTCATTCTCAGAATCTGAAACCACCTCTCCCAATTCCTCTCCGCTGTCGAACTAAGAAAAAACTGGAGGGCATCTGACCAAGTTATTCGATGATTATCTAAACCTCAACTAGAAGAAGCTTTTGACCACCACCTCAATTGTTGAAACGACGTCCCCAATAGCGTACATTGGGAAAAGAAAAAAAAAGGAAATGAAAAGAAGCAGCGACAACAACAACCTGCGACTCCTATTGCTACCAGGTCCCTCTTTTCTAGTTCCTCAAATTGCTTTTGCAGGTAACTCTATGTCTTGAATCACTTTTCCTTTTCCTTTTCCCCTTCTCTGCAACTAGCAAAATCCAGCATGACTATGATTATATATGTTCTCAATCCAACCACCAACCACTTCTTCACACTCAATTCTCCCATTGGCTAGGCCATAAAAAAGATAGAAGTGTAAGAACAATAAAGCCCAAGTGTTCAATTAAGATAGGTAGGGTAATCCTAGAATTGCTGAACTTATCCAAATGTGGCTTGTGTCATTTGATTAATATAAAAAAATTGAAGACAAATTTGAAATTGTGATATTTTATAAGCTGCTTCAAGACCAGTGCGTGCCTTTGTTTTGTAATTGCCAATACACACACACACACACACACACACACACACACACACACACACACACACACACACACACACACACACACACACACACACACACACACACACACACACACACACACACACACACACACACACACACACACACACATATATGCCAATAAATTTGATGGCATGCAACCCTTGTTTGTAATTTTGAGTCTTAAGCTATTTGTCCCCTTCTTCAATACCCATAAAGTATTTTGCCCAAAATAACACGAAACATAAAAATCAGATCTTAATTTTGTCTAGCGTAGAAATAGGTTGGTTAGGTCAGTTTTCGCCTCAATTTAGAAGCTTAAGTGTGAAATTTTAGGTCTTTGAATTGGATTTGATTGACATTCTGGGTTGTTAGTTTTGCTAAAAACTTTAGTTTTTCTGTTTTGATTTCCAATTTGGTAATGTAAAGAAATGAGTATACCTTATGATGGGGATGCAAATAGATTGATTTATTGATGTTATTTGTAGAAATGGATACTGTTGGAATATTGGTATTCTATAACGGAAGTTGGGTTCACAAGGATAACATTGAGAGTTATGAAGGTGGTGAGGCTAAAGGCATAATAGTATCACGGAACGTAACATTTTCTGAGCTTGTTGACCGCATTTATAAGATCACGAATGCAGATCGCAACAAATACATTGTCACACAGAAGTATTCTGTTCCTCTATCATCATCTGCCTATAAGCACCTAAAGGTTGAAGACAATAATGACGTTCAATATTTTATGAAGTACAACACGAACGTTATGACCTCTAAAGTAACCCCTTTATTAGTAACCCTCAAAATTATAGAAGGACATGGTATTCAAGGCTGCAATGGCATTGTAAGCATTGGGAATAGCAATCCTTCTCCTGCAGTTGTTGTGAGAGATAGGAATGAGGTAATTGGGGATAGCGAAATTGAAAATGGTGTAACTGGTTTTAATTGAAAAGATTGGGTTGAAGATGTTGATTTTGAATGTGTCGAAAACATAGTCGCAGATTTTATGTACCTAGCAACGAAGAGGAAGTGTACTCTACTCCAAACGTGCATCCTCATCGAGAAAGCAATTTCCAAGCCTCCACGGTGCAAGTTACACAAGTGCAATCTGAAACACCGCAACAATCAAGTTGGACTCAAATGCATACAAGCCAAGTTCATTTGGTGCATGGTAAGAGTGGAAGATATTGATTATGGTGAAGGTCTTTCTTGCATAAATTGGGAAGCAAATTTTAAGGTTGGACGAGTTTTTCCAAATAAGCTTGCCCTTATAAAAAGCTTATGTTTAGCAGCAGTCAGAGGCCACTTTCAAATTATAACAGTCCAATCAGAGAAACATAGGTTGTGTGTTCGTTGTTAGTAACTTCCTTGTCCTTTGCGACTTCGGGCATATAAAGTTGGATTACATGAGTTTAGGGTTGTTAATACGATCCAATTCATGAATGTGATCTAAGGTATCTTAGTAGTCACCATCCTCAAGCTAGTACTGGATTGTTGTCTGACTCTGTGAAACGCAGATTCAAGGATTCCCGCCCCATTGATATTGCAGGTGATATCATCAAAGATGTGCGACAAAATTTTGGTGTGACCATAAGCTACTCTAAAGATTGGAGAAGCCGAGAGTTAGCTTTAAAGATAATTAGAGGGTCCATAGAAGAGTCATATGCTCTTCTCCCTTCCTATTGTTATGAATTGGAGCAAACAAATCCTGGAACTTTGACATACATTGAGACTGATGCAGCCAACCACTTTTTATATTTTTTTTTATGTCAATTGGTGCATGCATAAGAGGATTTAAGTCCTCAATGTGTCCCATTTGAAGTGCAAGTACAAAGGTGTTTTGTTTGTTACCATTGCATTTGACGGAAATCGTAGTGATTGCTCAAATCTTGTTGTCATATCTGATCGAAATCTTAGCATAGAAAATGTGTTGAAAAGAGTTTTTCCTCAGGCAGCACATGGTTTTTTCTTTTATCACTTGAAGGGCAATATGAAAGTCTCATTTAAGTTGAAGAAGCGGGTTGTGCGGGCAGCCAAGTCTTACCGTCTAGCAGAATTCAATCGTTATTTCTCCATGATAAACAACGAGCAAGTGCAAACTTATCTAGTACGTGAAGGGCTCTATAAGTGGTCTCGAGCCCATTGTGACGGATGACGATATAATGTCATGACAACTAATATTGCAGAGTCCATTAATTCAGTTATTTGTTTTGCAAGGATGCTTCCGGTGGTACACTTGATCGAGGAAATTAGGAATATGCTCCAGAATTTGTTTAGTCAACGTTGAGATTTGTCAATGAAATGTAAATCTATGTTGTGCCCTGATTTAGTCAAAAAGAAGTTAAGGAAGAGATTAGACGCTGCTTCAAGGATGAATGTGGTTAAAATCAATGATGTCGAGTATAATGTGCTTGATGGTGATATGAACGGTCTCGTGCACTTGCAAAACCATAGTTGTACGTGTAGGAAGTTTGACTTAGAGCAACTCGCGTGCAAGCATGCTATTGCGGTATGTCGGCACTTGAAATTGAATCCATACTCATTTGCCTCTTCATATTACACTCGAGCTATATGGGCAGCTGCATATGCTGAATCCATTTATCCTGTACAACCTCAAGGGACATGGGTTATTCCCAAAATGTCCAAAATGTAAATCTCCTCCCTCCTATTTCAAGGGTTATGTCGGGCCGTCGTAAGACGCAAAGGATATCTTCTAAAGGAGAGCACTCACAAGAAAGAAAATGCTCAAGGTGCGGTGTGAAGGGCTACTATCGAAGTGCATGCAAAGAAGCTATCCCCGTCACTAACAAGAAGCAGATCATTTAGATATTACAATTGTTTAGTTTGTATGTCTCATACCATTAAGTGGGGATCTTTGCTACCTAGCTTTATGTACAATTTGTGTTCCTAACATGTCATTGTTTTTGTTTTTAGAAATAGGTATCCTTATAGGTACCGAATTGTATAGATCATGATGCAGCTATTTGTAACATTTATTGAATGTGCATGTATGATGTTATGTGCATGATTGGTGTAGAAATGTAAAGTAGGTGGCTAGAAACTTAAATTGAACTGTGGTGCAATACAAAGACAGTGGAATAAAGAGGCAATATAAAGAATTCATAGTCTAACTACAATTTGTTTGCCAAGACAGACATGAAGAAAAAAAAAGTGCTAAGACTGCAATAGAGCATCGATAGGAACACAATAAAAAGGCAATGAGAAAGCAATACGTAAACCTGGAAGTCTAACTTCAGCTTTATAATTGTCCAGACAGAGGTGAAAAAATAGTTAAGACAACAATAGAGGTACAATAGGAAAGCAATATAAGGGCAATAAGAAGGCAAATACTTAAACTTGATTGTCTTTCAACTCTATAATTAAAAAGACAGTGGTGAAAAACAAGGTGCTAAGACAACAATAGAGGAGCAATAGGAACATAATAAAAGGCAATACGTAAACATGATAGTCCAACTTTAACTCTACAATTGCAAAGACAGAGGTGAAAAACAAAGTGTTAAGACAACAATAGAGGAGCAATAAGAACACAATAAAAGGGCAATAAGAAGGCAATACGTAAACCTGACAGTCCAATTTCAACTCTATAATTGCAAAGAGAGGTGAAAAACAAGGTGCCAAGACAACAATAGAGGAGCAATAGGGAGGCAATATAAGGGCAACAAGAAGGCAATACATAAACCTGATAGTCCAACTTCAACTTTATAGTTGTCAAGACAGAGGTGAAAAAAGAGTCAAGACAACAATAGAGGCACAATAAGAAAGCAATAAAGGGCATTAACAACGCAATACATAAACTTGAGTTTATATTGCTAGGCTACTTACTAGCTAAACATATACATATGAAGTTTTTCTATCCACTCTAGTTTCATGGTTACTAATTCATGAAACCACAACTAATAAATAAGGAATAGCTGATCGCATCAAAGCACAACTAATATCCAATTCAACTCCTATTACAACAATGATTATGTGGTGGAACAAAACTGGTGGGTCATTTTCATTTCTCAAAGCCATCTTCTAACCGTGTAGAAACCAGTAGCTTCTGTCCAATCTCAAACCTCCAAGTGATAAGCTGTGTTATGAAGGTGATATTCACTTGCATGTGTAGTTCCCCACTCCCTGTTTCTGCAACATTCCCAATTGCTTTTTATTCACCAAAGTATGAAAACAAAACTCAATATTGAGAAAAGTGTAAGTATAAACATTAATAAGTTAGAGTCTGTGACTTTCTCACACTTGTAATTGGAATAATTTAGTTTATAACATTTGGTATTGTATGACCAAAGTTTCGTACATAAATTACAGTTCTTCTCACAAGACATTCATGCCCTCTTACATATGAAATTCCTACGGCAAACACAATCAAACTCAAGCAAATGAAAATTGAGAATCAAAATATAGTTTTCCGTATCAATTGTCATCGATGACTATGAAACTATGGGAATTCGTAATATCCTAAACATTAATCACTTACTAGACGACCAAATTTGATAGCTCTGCAACTTTAGCTCTACACTCACCTAGATAACCTACAAAATGAAAATAGAAAGTGCATAAAAATTCCTAAAGATCAGTTACTATCAAGTATGATGTGTATAATCTATTAAGGGAATGACCAACTACAATATTATTGGACATTATTTGGAAACTTCATCAAGAAAGTTGATCATTATTTAGAAATTGGACAATATAATTTGGAAGCTTCATAAAAAAACTTAGCAAATTTCATTATTTATAATTGGACATTACTCACAACTATTTTTGCAAAAATCAACTCAGCAAAGTCCATCGACAACCAGTATGTCCAAACTTTATTATAATTTTATAGCATTTTGAATCAAAACACAAAGACACAAATTAAGACTTACATACCGGGTAGAAGGATATAACATTGGATCCATGATATTGTGGGAATCAACACAAAACTATCAAAGTTCTCTAGAAAAAGGACCAATATTCACAAATAAAGAATGCCAGCAACTGAAACCCAATTAATTACTTGCAATTGGTGATCAATCTCTGTAGTTGGGTGGGTCATGTGGTGGCTTACTAATTATGTAACTCGTTGGAAAAAAAAAAATGATCACAGAGTTAGGAACAAATCTAAAGACAACAAATGCAAAAGTTTTGAGTTGAATATGAGTTGTAATATTAGGAACCCTAACGACTTAATTGTGCAAACTTAAATTACTTATTTTGACAAAATAATGAAATAAAAGTACATAAAAAGAAAAACAAGAAAACTAGGGATTGAGAAGAGAGAAGATTGTCATTACCATTCTCTAGAAATTTTGAAAACGATCTTCTTGCGTTATGCCTTTCTTCCAGATGTGCTATAATGCTATGAATTGATTCGCCGTTCTAGATGTGCGATGGGGACGACAGAGGACTGCGAGAGAGGAAGGAAGAGTTGGGAGGAATTGGGTTTCAGAGAAGGATACATGGTCAATATATGACGCAGCACAAGCAACAAAAGTTTCAAACGAAAACCTTGAGTAACAAAAAATCTGGATTCCACTAGAAGTTGAGAGTAATTCTCTTGGGATAATTTTATTCAAATCTGAGTTGCTAAAAAACGTTCACCAAACCTGTCTAAATACACATCTCTCAACCCTTGAGCTGCTAGGGGAGTTATTACATTAAAACTGAAAAGTAGAATTTATTCCGGAAATTAACTACGAAACTTTGAATGCTCGTTTGGAATGCCAAAAGACCTCAAGATGCCAAAATCCATCATACATCACAGCAAAGCAGTGAGTTTGACTTGTGGCGTCGTTCCCTTTCCGAAATGGTATTTTGCGTCCTAATCGGAGCTCGGACGACAAATCTGCAAATTCCCGCCACGTCATTTTTCTAGCTCAACCGCGATAAAATCCGTCATTTGTTCTACATCACAGTGAGTGAAGGCATACTCATTTCTGAAGCCATGCATTTGTATATATTCATCCTTCCTAAATACATGGTTAATATTTGCAAAGTGAGTACTCTTGATTAAGATTTCTGGTTTGTGAGTATGTACGTGCATTTCCCAAGAAAGAAACGGCTAGAAAACCAGCAAAAGACTTGAGTTAAAGGAGTTGAAAGAAAAAAAGAAAAAAAAACACATGTTGTTTTTGTACAGAAGCCATGTTAGATGTTGAGGAAGAATGGCTCTTGATACATCAGGAGCCAAGCATTGTGCCACCACAATCGTGTCAAGGTTTTTCCCCTTTTAAATTTGCTTTATGTACAGTCTTTCATCATTTTCTGCAATAAATGGCATATCTCTTTCTACTTAACATTCAAAGTCAACCAAATTCCCAACTAATACAATCCATAGGTACCTGTGGATCAACCAAATTCCCAATAGCAACGTCAAGCACCATTATAAATTGCGGGTGTTATCAACTTTAGAGTATATGTATCTTTTGGGGTCTCTAAGAATTTTTCTAAGATTTGGTTTACTCTATTCTTATATTTCGATTTCCTCTTGTTGAAGTCGGGTTTGTGTTGTAAGTTAAAAACCAAAGAAAAAACAGAAGAAGAACAGAAGATGGCAGAGAAGGTGACAGTGAGAGTAAGGGAGTCAACAATGGTGAAGCCAGCAGAGGAGTCGACGCCTCGAAGCCCATTGTGGCTCTCCAACTCAGATCTAATGTTTCCTCCCTTTCACATATCAACTGTTTACTTTTACAGACCAAGCAGTGAGCACAACTTCTTTGACGTGGGAGTGCTCAAGCAGGCGCTCAGCAAGGCCCTTGTGCCCTTCTACCCCTTGGCCGGTCGCTTGAAGCTCAACGACCAGAGCGAGCGTCTGGAGATTGATTGCAATGCTGAGGGAGTGCTCTTTGTTGTAGCGGAGAGCAGCTCTGCCCTTGATGATTTTGGCAATTTTGCGCCCACTCCAGATTTCAATAAGCTCATCCCCACTGTTGATTATTCTGAGATATCCTTATATCCCATTTTGGTGTTACAGGTTTTTAATCATAATTATCCAAGGTCTCATTTTTACATTTTATAATCGTTATGAATGGATATGCATGGCAAGCTCTTTGTGGACGGTTTAGATTTAGTTTTAGAAACAATTTGATGGGTGGGATGCACAAGCCAAATAGTTAATTAAATAGTTCTAAGCTACAAGCCACGCAAATTTGAACTCAACTAACTGAAAATGGGGAAATTCTAAAAATAGTTGAAATATTTATAGCATCTTGACTCATATATATATATATATATATATGCATGTAAATGCAGGTCACATACTTCAAATGTGGTGGAGCGTCACTTGGTGTTGGCATGGAACACCGCATTGTAGATGGAACTTCTGGTCTCCATTTTGTAAATACATGGTCCGATATCGCTCGTGGTGATCTCTCAAATATTAAACCACCCTTCATGGACAGGACTTTACTTCGTGCCCGAGACCCACCTCAGCCTGCATTCCCCCACATTGAATTACAACCTTTTCCACAAATGAAATTAGCTACAGATCATCTGCAAAGTACAATCACTACTACAACAACATCCATTTTTAGATTGACGCAGGAGCAGCTCAAAATTTTGAAGGCCAAGTTGGAGGAAGATGGCGGGAATATTAATAATACAATCAAGTATACCACATTTGAGATTTTGGCAGGTCATATTTGGAGATGTGTTTGCAAGGCACGTAAAGTTCCTGATGATCAAGATACCATGCTAGTTATAACCATTGATGGACGGTCCAGATTGAAACCCACACTCCCACCCCATTTCTTTGGCAACGCTATTTCCAAAGCCGTACAAATTGCTGCAGCAGGGGATATCCAATCGAAACCAACGTTGTATGCTACAAGTTGTGTTCACGACACTCTAGTGCGGACGGACGATGATTATTTTAGATCATTCCTTGACTATCTTGAGCTTCATAATTCTCGTGTTCCCAAACCTAATCCGTTTATTTGGAGCCCCAACCTTTGGATAAACAGTTGGGTTCGTCTGCCGATTCATGATGCTGATTTTGGTTGGGGTCGACCCATTTTCATGGGGCCTGGTGAAGCTCCAGTTGACGGGTATTGTACCATATTACCAAGTGCAACTAATGACAGGAGATTATCGGTCTGCATTTCTTTGAACTCTGAGCACATGGAATCATTTTCCAAGTTGTTGTATGACATATAAGGAAATGAATCTGCCGGAGAAATTTGGTCATGCCCATTCGAATAGCTGTCAGTCCCTTTATCTTTAAAGTTGGTGTATTGGTTTGTGCACGTTGCTTGATTTAGTATTGCAAAACTTTGTGTTAAAAGTTGGTGGATTTGTTATCCACACAATAAAAAGAATATGTGTTTTATTGTGATTCTTATTTCTGATGAGATAAGAAGTAAATTGGTGCTTGTATATGCTTGTGCGTTTATTTTCAACTTTTCTTCCCCTAATTTTCCTGAGAGATTAAGCTGATGTTGTCAAAAAATCCGCACATGTCCTCGCCCTTACAGTTGTTGTTTCCCTTAGCTTTGATTTCATGGAGGCGCACGTCGTCCTCATCAAAGCTGTTGTCATCAAAGTCGTTGAAGTTGTCAAATCCAATCGCGTTGTCGTTGTTACTAATAGCTTCGCGAATGGGATTTGATTGGGATTTTCAACATAGCCTTGGTTGGAGTTGGTTTGATCTTGACTCGCCATTGTCTCACTGATTAGTTTTTAGGTTTGGGATGTGTGTGTGTGTGTTTGCTCTGATGATCAACTTAGAGCATCCACAATGATGTTTTCTATTTCTTAGTTAAAATTTAGCTAAAAATATAAGAAAACTATTTTAGGAGCTCTCTAAAAAATTTCAACTCCAACCATACTCCCTAATTTGGTAGGTCATAAATGTTATAACTCTTTTTTGATTGGTCTATCTCTATTAAAAAAATAAAATAAAAAATAATTAGCATTAAATAAAGGTTTGAAATACTCATTAAATAAAAGCAATATTAAATTATAGGGAGCCACTAGGAGTTCGTTTTCTCTCATCAGATTTAGGAGCTCCTGGAGGACTCCCTATTTTAGAAGGTGGATAGGGAGCATGGTTGGAGTTGCATTTTTACGATTTCTCCCTAAAATTTGTCTAAGGAGATAACTTAGGGAACCCATTGTAGATGCTCTTATTGCCCTCATAGTCTCTTTTTATACTTGTTGTTGGTGTTGTTGTTGGTGTTGATTATTGACTGAAGATTGCACGCACGTGCAAAATGCTGTCAGCTACTTAAATTTGATATTTGGAATTGGCTTCTGCAAATGGTGGTTGGCTTTGGCAGAAAGGGGACAGTACGTAGCATGTGGGGAGATAAAGTGGTGGCTAGCATTGATGGCTTACTTTGACTTCATTGCTGGCCTCATAACTGAAGTAGTTGCCATTCACCCGTTGGCTTCTCCATGGCAGTGGCACCAGTGGGATCGAGCCACACCAAAGACTGAGAGAGAGAAGTGAGAGAGTAAAAATAAAGAGTTGGGCAGAAAAACAATTGTTGCTGTCAGTTGTTATTTTTCCCTTTCTCTAAATTGTACTCAATTTGTATTCCCTTTATATTCTTGAGTGTGTGAGCTTGGATATATTTGTGGATTGGGTTTCTGAGTGTTAAACACTATTGTATTCTCTCATTTTAATTATAGTGGAATACTCCGTCGTCTCTAAGTTGGATGTAGGCATTGCCAAACTAGTATAAATCTTGGTGTTCTTGTTGGCGTTGTTTTGTTCTTTTTTATCTCTTGCCAATTGTTTATTTTTCACTCACAGTTGGTTGACGTTTCCGCACAATACATGTGCAAAAGCAGAAGATAGTTTATAATGGCCGATACCCTCAACATATATAAATACATATTCTATATTGATCAGATTCTTTCACATATATATATAATTTAAATTTTATCTTCTTGGCAATACATATAATATTAATTAGTTGAATAGCAAGGGTCCATGGAATAATTCCGAGATGATGAATTCAACAAAACTAATCCAGAACAAATTCATCACTAAGGACAATGAAGTTGAGTTTTATACTTTGATTTTATATTGTATGTTTAATTTTAAATCAGTTGAAAGAAAATCCATACTAATTAAATTCAATAAGGATAAAATGAAGTTACGTAACTTTGAGAAATCCTCAATAATGGGTTAGTTAATGTCTAACAAAGAAATAAGGTATATTAAAATTTACATAGTGTTGAAAATGCATGAGTTGGTGGATGACCACTATACCTCTTAGTATTCCAGCGTTGGATTTTATGTAACCTATACACTAAGTATTTGTAATTAGTGCTTGTAACCTATAAGGGCATGTTTGGTAGGCTGGACTGGCCTGGACAATGTTAAATAACACTTTGAAAATCATGTTTCGTAAGAGGGGGCCTAAATTAAATGGGATTGTATGGTACAACAGTAAACAAAAAGCCTCACTCGCTCTTCCAATTTAGCGAGCCTCAAACACAGTTCGCAAAATAGCGATTTCGCTAAACAGAGAACGCGAGTCCGATAATAATCAGCTTCTTCTTCTTCACCTAGAACTGTAACAACCATAGACCCAGCCAAACCACTACAATCACCGCAGACCATCGTCAAACCCAGTCACTCAAACCAACCACCACCAATTCAAACCCAGTCACTCGAATCAACCACCACCCATTCAAACCCAATGGAACCACAACCCAATTGAACCCAAATTCAACAACATCTGTCAAACCCAATTGAACCTTCCAAGAAATCATCCACCATGATCAGGACAACTGCAAAGGGAGACACCATTAACGGAGATGTGGGCTTTCTTGTATGAGACTGAGAGAAGGAAGTCATGAATTCCCAGTCTTGAAGTGGCTTGACAAAAATTCTAAAAACTAATTGGTACCCATTAAAGGATTCTTCCGGGAAATGACATAAAAGACATCAAGTTGAACTTATGGAATGAATAGCTGGTATTGAATTTTCAGCCTTTCTCTCTCTCTCTCTCTCTCTCTCTCTCTCTCTCTCTGCGCTTTTTCTCACCTAAAACCCTTGACCACTCTCTCTCTCTCAATAAAGGTTACAGCTTTCAATCTAGACAGTTGATTAAGAAGGAAGGAAGAAGAGAGGAAGGAAGGAGAAAAAAAAAAAAAGGGATGGCCTGGGAAGGAAGAAGAAGAGAGGAAGAAAGGTAAAAAAAAGGGGCTGGGAAGGAAAGGAAGAAGAAAAGGAGAAAAAAGAGAAAAAAGAGAAAAAAGAAGAAGAAGAGATAAGATAGTTTTAGCAATCTTTAATTAAAATTAAATATTAGAATTTTATTTATTTTTACTTAAAATTAATTATGAAAATAATTATTTTTAGTCCGACACAATACCAAATATAGGTCATCACTATTTTTACAATCTAGCTTCTTAGTCCGACGCAACATCAAATGTAGGTCAGTACTTAATCCAGCTTATGTCAATCCGAGCTAATCTAAGACAGTCCCAGGATTTAGTCAAGTCCATGACAGTCCGCCATACCAAACGACCCCTAGGTATATTGTAAATGATGGTATTCAATCTCCTATCTTGTAAGCCTATAAATATGTGGTTCTACCAAAGATTAAGTGAAGAATAAACATGGTGAAACTTTATTTTTAACATATCACTTTTCTCTACATTTTCTCCCTCTAGTTTTATAACACATTATCAGCACGACTGCTCAATATTTTCTCCTTTCTTACACCACAATGATATGTACAACTTGGACGATGCAGTTGTGCATCTATAAAATACCAATGTATGATGTGGGTATTATACATACATATTTTTATTATTGTTTCATGATATGTTTCACACTTAAGTTTACTATGTTAAATTTTGTTTGGTTATAATTAGCATAGATCATATTGAAGTTGTTTTTCTCCTTAATTTATTTTATTGCAAATATAAGAAACTCAATGATGGCGTTCACTTTATGAATTATGTACCTGACATGATATAGCCGAGAATTATTGTTATTATTATTTTTTAAGGTTTTTTAGGTTTTAGACATAAATTTTTTTTCCCTTTTGGAAAAAGCCAAAGCTTTTTCAAAAAAGACAAAAAAACCACTCAACTTTCAAATCAAAGACATGCAAATGTATTGGATTCCTTAGGAAATTTAAAAATAAATAAGTCCATTTTTGTCCATTTTTGCTCCTTTTCCTCGTTCGAGAATCTCTTCCCTTATTCCACTCCGTTCCGAAGAGTAACTAGGACCAATTCAGTCACGTTTTCATACTAATGGAAATTATGCAGGAATTACAATATAAATAAAAAAGATATGATGGGCTATTAGTTTACTTGTATGCGTGTATGATTAATCAACAAAATCGATTGCATGTTATTATTTGTAGTTGACAGGTATAAATTATAAATAAATGTATTGATTTATTTTTATCCTTTATGCATGTTTTATTTAATTGGTTTGTTTACCAATTTTAAGCATGTTTTTAATTCATTACAATATGTTACGATGAGTTTGTATTATACAAAAGATCAGGGCCCGAAGTTCCTCGATCCTCATCATATAACTAGATTAGGACCTTGAGTCCTTTTGATTGAATCAGACCCTGAAGTTCTTTGATTCCAAATACTTGAGGGCATAAAGTTTTGCAAATTTAAAGTCCTTGATTTTGTATTAATCAAAATCAGAATTCTTTGAGGCCTACATATGTCAAGAACCCGAACCAGAAGTTTCGAGTGCATATACATCGATTTGAGTATGAAGTTCAAAGAACAACTATTAATTCAAATTATTTAGATATACGTATTTGAACCTACAGTTTCGAATACATGTTGATATGAACCTGAAGTTCATAGTTTTTCATGGATCCTAATACTATATATGAACATGAAGTTCATTACTTATTTATGCTTATATGAACCTGAATTGGTTGGAAATTCAATTCTTAAACTTGTAGTTTTGTCTACATATTGAATCCACATTAATATTGGCTTATCTTGGAATTTCATAGTCTTTAATTTATTTATTTTATTCCTCGTTTATACCACTTTACTCATTTTATTTTATTTTATTTATGTTGGGTTATTAGTTAATTTCGTTTTACAATAGTAATGTCTTGTATTACTGCCCCAATATTGACAGCCAGAGGCGTCTATTGGAGAAACTTCCTACTTTCTTTTGTGGGTAGGAAGTTTATGATGTCATGAACCAGAAGTTCATGAGGCTCCAATATTACACAACCATTACAGTAGTTGAAGTTTATGATGTCATGAACCAGAAGTTCATGAGGCCCCAATATTACACAACTATTACAGTAGTTGAAGATTATGATGTCATGAACCAGAAATTTATTGATCGGATAACTTTTATGTTGTGGCATGACTATCTTGGCAATCCATGTTCTACAATGATACATAAGATTTTTATAAATTTGTAAGGACATCGTTTAAAGACTCAAACTATTGGCTTGTCCAACAAATATAATTACAAAGAATGCTCACAAATAAAAGCTATCATAAGATCATCTCAGTAAAAAATTGACTTTGAGCCCTCTTTCCTGAAATGATTCAAGGGGATATTTGTGAGCATATACAACATTTAATTATGGATCACTTCATCAGTTTTATTGAATGTGCCTACTAAAATGGTCACATATTTGTCTTTTGTCAAGATGCTTATGAGCACAACTCCCACATTATCCAATCCAGTCAATCTGAATTGATAATGATGGTGAGTTTATTTTCCTACATTTTGAGACAATTTTCCCGCCATTAGGGGGAGAAATGACAGTTCCTGAAGAACGTCATGAAATAGTGTTAAATCGGTCTGTTTTTTTCTCATCAAGATAATGCATATATAAAGTTATGAATATGCAAGCATGGATTGATATTCATGTATCACAATCCATTAACATGACAATAAGTGACTATGAGCATGACAAAAATATAAGTTCTAAAAACTTAACTCCCTATAAGTGGAGATTATTTGAAAAATTCAAGCCTTATAAAAAATAACGCTCTATATGAGGTTATGATTCACATATTCTAATTAATTCATCGTAAAAGAGATGTTTGTCCCATAAGTGACAACATCAGCCCCTGAAGAGGCATTGGTACCCCAAAGCAATGAGATGCTTATAAATTATGCATGTGCATGCACATGAGAATTGTGGGATCATGAATTGATGATACATTTGGTTTATTAGTAGCTATTACAATCATTAAGGACTATGATTATATTAAATCGCCTTATGAATGTCGACAAGTTAAGTGATTGGCCAAAATGGAAACAGGCAATTCCATTTATCACTAAATATGAACTGTGGGATATTGAACCTATAACTTAAACACCGAATTACAAATGTTATGACATGACCCGACCCAAATTCCGCTTTGGAATTCAAGCCGAACCCTGTTCGTGATCAACACCTGGCGGGTGCCGAGCACAAATGACCTGGTTGCCCTTCTGATTAGAAACTTAACTTCATTTTAGCATTGACTTCTACCGAAAATTCGACAGAGTTTCCCCTGTAAAACGAACATTCCCAACATTTACACCTGTCAACAAGCACTTAAATAAACACACCAACTACCAGTATACAAAAATAAGTACGTTCCAATAGTTAATTACGTCCTAGGGCAACATCAGAGCAACTATACCGAATAATTTACAAAGAGAGGAACAACTTGTGAATCAAGAACCCTACAACAAACTGAAGAAGAGCGGGAAGCGAAAACTACCCTGTGGTGGCTCTCAAATGCACGTCTACTGCCTGGGGGCGCAAAACATTAAAAAGGTGAGTGGACCCAAAAACAAGTTTAGAAAATATATAAGAACATACTAACTCCACTGTAAAAACGGTTAGTCAAAAGTAAATCATTCTCTTTATCATATACGTACTGAAATCAATGCACTCGTATATTTATAAATATATACTAATCATACTCATGGTCATCTTTTAAACTCTTAAAAGCACTTAAATCAGTTTAAAACTACTACCAAGGTGTACCCCTTTATCTCCGTCAATTCCTGATATCCATCAATTCTTGATATGCCGTCAATTCTTCGTATCACCATGGGTGACACGTCCTTGCAGGTCTCGGTGACACGAGGTCGACCCGAGCCACAATCCTCGTAGGATTCAGGGGACCTTGGTTAGCCTGATCCGCATCCTCGCTCTGTAAGAGTCCGGGTACCATAGAACTCGTGGGGCAACTGTCAAGCATGCTGACTAAACCGAAGGCAACCAATAAAATCTAAAGCCAACATATTTACCGAAGGCAACCAATAAAATCTGAAGGCAACATATTTACCGAAGGCAACCTGGATGTCCGTAGACATCGTCATATCCGAAGGCAACATGTTTCTATAACTGGGTACCTAAGGTGGCTTAAGAAAATATAAAAACTTTCTGAAATATCTTATCAATAGCTGAATTTATGTTAAATCTAAAACTCTGCTGCCATTTATCTAGTACTTAGCTAGAATTTCCTTTTTCCTTTTTCCTATATCCATAAAGGATATCCCACTCGGCAGCATATAAATCAAAATATTTAAAAACACATATCAACTTACAAAACAATAGTCTTTGAATAAAACTTATTTAAGATCAAATACTGTAATTGAATGGCATAAATTCATTTATAAAAATAAAGAGTCCACTCACTACTAGTCCGTGCTCGTTGGACCTTTTGAAGGTCCCTCCTGCGGGTCAACTGGTGCCCGAGTGCCTGAATCAAATACCATAATAATAAATTAATATACATGCTCAATATAGTAATAAATTAAAAACCCTAACCCATGGCTCCTAGAAGTGCGTACAATAAAGTTATTCCTATGCCCACATTAACGTTCTTTTAAACCTAGGACACAAGTCTCTTGAGTCTGGTCTTGGTTAAACGGTTGGATTGGTCACAATTGCATGATCAACGGTTCCTAAAGCCTTAACCCTAGGGTTCGCGATTTCGGAGTATTCGGGACTCCGATTCCCAATCCGTCGAACCCTCAACGATCCTGAAATAGTCTAGATTAACATATCTGGAAAATGATTATGATCCAATGGTTCGGAACTATTGAACCCAGAAATCATACAAGATGCGAGATCTGTTCGGCAAACGTTATCCGAATTGAGATCCGCGAAATCCTACATGCTCGTGACAACACAAGGATCCTTCTAGGATTGAATGTGGTCCCCACCAGACTGCCCAAGCGCCGGCAGTGCGTGGGTGGCTTGATAAATTCCTAGAGGCCGGAAAAACTCCAAACCGCCGGCCTACACTCCTAACTTAGGTAAAACACCCAACTTGGAACCACTTTTGTTCTTGGACCCACCCACAAACTGGCAGAAAGTGGCCGGAATTGCACTCTCAAAACCGGCTGAATCCTAAATCGAAAATCAAACGATCTACACTTGAAATTTCTGAAATCTTACCCAACTAGCAGCTAGAGCATGGAAAATAGCTAGAAAACCATACATCACTCGTCCAATTTGGTGGCCGGATGACGGAGATCGAAAGCTTGGAATTTTTGTTAAAATCGGCACAATCCCGGACGTTTTCCGACGAAAACCAGCGGTCCCAAGGGTAGGGACCGGTTGGGAAAGGAAGAGGAAGCGACGGCGGTTCGATCGGGTCCGGTCTCGTTGGTCAGAGTGGAGGGTGGTGGTGGTTATGGAGGAGAGAAGGTGGCGGCTGGAGCAAATTTTTGAAGGGGGGAGGTTCTGCGCGACAGGAGAGAGAAAGGAGGGTTTTAAAAATCCTGATTTTCAAAATTACCATTTTGCCCCTTGAAGTATTTGGACTGTATTTTCTTTGTGAAAACTCCGATTCGAGCCCACTACGTGTCTACGGACTCATTTCGTCACTCTCTACGCAACGGTGCTAGTGGAATTGCCAAATTCTTCTTCGGTCAAAAAGTCAACTTTCCTTTAATAACTTAGTCTAAGGGCAAAATTGTCCTTTCTTCGTAATAGTTTAATAGTTAAATATTAATTAGGGTTTGGGTTATTACATGTTAAGTATGAAGGTTATGAATTGGTATTTGTGAAGTGAAATAAGATCACTAATATGACATAAGGTTTCTTGGTAGAGACATAGTTTTAGTCTCTCATCTCATCGTACATGCATCCACATTTTTATAAATACATTTGTTATTTTAACACTAAACTTATAGCATGTGTTAAATGCATATTTATTAAGACTGTATGGTACATGGAGATTCTCAAAGCTCATGAAATATTTGAGATATATCGGATGAAGCGATCCCTTGAAGGATATAAAATACCACAATATTCTTAATTAAGAGTTAACACTAAGAGTTCGAGTATTTTGAATTCAAATTTGATATTGTTGTAACATATTCTAACTATTAAATTAATTGTTGATGTTCCTAAAGAGTTCAATCATTTGAAAAGTGAAAAGCAAGTCGAATAGTGTGATAGACGATCATGTATGAAGACAATGTTGCTTGTATTGCTTAAATCAAAGAAGGGTTCATCAAGGGTGACATAGTTTCATAAAAAAGTCAAGAGATTGGAGTTAAACAAATTTGTTCACAAGATAATCTAGCAAACCTTTTTACCAAAACTTTTTCTGAAGCCTAAATTCCAGAAGTTAATGAAAATCAAGGGGAGATATTAATCAGGGAGAGATATCAATCAGAGGGGAGCATCCCAATTCTACTACATACATGACATATGTGCGTTGTACTCTTTTTCCATTCGACTAGGTTTTTGTCCCACTGGGTTTTTCCTAGCAAGGTTTTAACGAGGCAATATAAGCGCATCCAACGCCATATCAATGATTCAGAAGAAAGTTTCACTCTTTTTCCCTTTGCTTCGGTTTTGTCCCACTGGGTTTTCCAAGCAAGGTTTTTAATGAGGGAATTATGCCATTGTATGGTGGACATCCAAGGAGGAGTGTTGTAAATGCATGAGTTGGTGGATGACCACTATACCTCTTAGTATTCCACCGTTGAATTTTATGTAACCTATGCACTAAGTATTTGTAATTAGTGCTTGTAACCTATAGGTATATTGTAAATGATGGTATTCAATCTCCTATCTTGTAAGCCTATAAATAGGTTCTTCTACCAAAGATTAAGTGAAGAATAAACATGGTGAAACTTTATCTTTAACATATCACTTCTCTCTATATTTTCTCCCTCTAGTTTTATAACACATAGTGATTATCAACAATTACAATAGTTTTATATTAAAATTTACCAATAACATCATGTTCATTATTCACCGTTCCAACATTTTTATATTAAAATTTACCAAATGCTTTTCACACTGCTTTTTATACTAAACAATACTTTAAAATTTTGGTTTACTAAATATGGAACTGCTTTACTTTACAGCTCATTACTTTCAAAACACAATAGAAGTAGCTTTTTAAAAAAGTAGCAGTAATCCCAAACTCGTGGTTAGTCTTGATCAATCGAAAAAAAACAAAAATAGGAAACATTTCTCTAGAGAGGCTCTGGCCAATAAGGAAATGATTTTAACTCAAACAAACCAAAGTTGTTCATAGCAAACATTAACTTGAATAATGCGAAGTTCCATCTTTTTTATGCGATAGTGCTATTCCATCAATACTTAAGAAAGTCCCTTATCAAAAAAAAAAAAAGTCCCTAATATTAGGGTACTGTTTTCAGTCCGAAAATAAGGCAAAAGTTGTTTTCAGTCCCTAATACTTAGGGCACTGTTATCAAGTCAATTTACAGTAAAAATTAGCTGGTCCATTTTAATAATTTCTCAACAACAAAAAAAAACATAGTTCTTTAATCATAAATGGTGATTAATAAATATGAAAAATACTAATTAAGAATTAATATCAAAAGACATTGATATTTAACATTCAAAAACGTTTTTTTTTTCCTGCTAACAGTGTCTAACCCCAGTGAAAAAGTGCCTTGACTTGTAATAGGTCTCAGGTTCGAACCTCCATAACATCTTAGTTGTGTGCGTGTGTGAGAACACCCTCTCCTTTAATTTAGACTATCTCACTTGTACTAAAAAAAATTACTTTTTCAACATAGCTTCAAACATATAACACAAGCATGATACTGTAAGAACAGAACAAATATCCTAAACCAACATAATGCTTTGAGTTTTTGTTTTTGGACATAATTGCTTTCAGGCTATTGTTTAAAAAGATTTTTCATTTCAAGAAAATCTCTTATAAACAATTATGAGTAGTTGGTTTAGGATAACTACTCATAATTGAATGAACTCTATTAATTTCCATTCAAATAGAAAAATTAATATTAGTTAATATTAAAAATCCCTACTCTTGTGAAATGGAAAAAAATCCCTACTCGGGCGAAATTACAATTATGAGTAGTTGTCATTTCTCTGAACTCTGAGCACATGAAATCATTTTCTAAGTTGTTGTGACTTGTATAACGTATAAGGGAATGCATCCGCCGGAGAAATTTGGTCATGCCCGGTTCGAATAGCTGTCAGTCCCTTTATCTTTAAGGTTGGTGTATTGGTTTGTCCTCGTTGCTTGATTTAGTATTGCAAAACTTTGTTTCAAAAGTCATGAATGTATTGGTGTATGTGGCGGATTTGTTATCCACAACAATGAAAAGAAGTCCTAAAAAGAATATGTGCTTCTGTGTTTTATTGTGTTTTCATTAAGTATTCTTCTTTAATACCAGAAGGATTTAATGCAATACAAATTTGGGACAAAATTATTTCCGAATTATTTAAGTTGGGCTATATGCTGTGGCGAAGCAATCATGTTCTTTGTGTCGAAAATGGGAATGGATCAAGCCCATCTGAGCCTAAAGGCTTAAACTTTGCCTTCAAGTCAAGAGAATATAAATAACTAAGCCCACTACTAAGAGACCAAGCCCTGCTTGACATCCCTTTTTAAAAATTTATTATTACTTTTTATTTTTATAGAAACAATATTTGGGAAATGAGAAATCGAAACCTCGAGTGCATGAGTACATGCTCTCAACCACTTGAGCTATAAGCCCTTTGTAAGCTTTAGCAAATGACATAAATTAAAAGTTTGAGTTGTGTCGGTAAAATCACTCTTTATTAATCTACTCTAAACAACCCTTAATCATAGTGACATTCTTTGTCTTTTTTCGTGTTATCTACTTATCCTGTAGACTTTCTATCAATTTGATCACTAATTACTGTAAGAGAAAAAGACGAGTCAATTAGGTCAAGGAACCTCTCTGTGACTTAATTAACTTTGTTAGGTATTTTAGGTCATCTTCCACTTATACGTCTTTCAATAGTACTAAGATAGAGGTTCAGTGGCCTTTTCTTGAAGGCTTGAAGTTTAGCCGCCTGATGGTGGCGCTAATTAAAGTGATAAAGTCAATGGCATTGATTAATATAGGCACAAAGCTATTAACTAAAAAGATAATTAGATGTTTTGTTACGCAATGTTTTCTGGATTATAGGTGCATGTGCACATGTTGCCAATCACCAACATACAACACTAAACAAACGACGGCTCGTTTGGAAGTGATTTTGAATAGGCCAATTATCACTTCCACAGAGAATCAGTTTAATTTTAACTAACATTGAATATTTTAAAATAATTTTGCCTACTTAGCCAACATATCCCATGTCAATAAGTATGTCATGTGGTTAATCTAAAAAACCTTAGAAAAACCTTCTACTTTCGAAGACTTAGGAGACAACGTCAATAAATATGTCATGTGGTAACCTAAAAAAACCTTAGAAAAACCTTGTACTTTCCAAGACTTATCAGCAGACAATGTCAATGTGTACCACAAACTAATAAAAGGAAACGCCGCCATGGGCCAGTTTGAAAAGTAAATTCAGAGGAGGATAAGCATGCGGATGCATTTTATATTCAGGCTAGCTAGCTAGCTAGAGAAAGCTAGCTTCATCATGATATCTATAAATAAAATCCAAATGGAGATAACATAACACAAATTAGCCAGCTGAAAGCCGAAAGCTGAATATTATTGCCTTGCTGCTGTTCGTTTCTCAATGGCCATGGCCACCTCTAAAACAAGCAATACGTCCATTCCCTTCACCATTACTATAATGCTTCTTTTGGGGCTCCTGGTGGCAAACCTTGGTATAACAGGTCTGAACGTATACCTCATTCAATTTGCAATATATTTCCTTGGGCATATTAGAGAAAAAAAATACTAATTAATGTTGATTAATAGATGCATAAATATCCTATAACTTTAAATTTTCTTGATGTATAATATGTGTACATAAGTAATGTATTGATGTACGTATACACACATAACAAATTTTCCGGACGTATATTTATATATGCAGGTGTACAATCCGTAGGTGTATGTTATGGAATGCTGGGCAACAATCTACCATCCCACGCAGAAGTTATATCTCTTTACAAATCAAATAACATCAAACAAATGAGAATTTACGATCCAAACCAATCCGCTCTACAAGCTCTTCGAGGCTCCAACATCGAGCTCATGCTTGGTGTCCCAAACCAAGACCTTGAACGACTCGCAACCAACCCTTCCGAAGCGCAAACATGGGTACAAACAAATGTCTTGAATTTCCGGCAAAGCGTGAGATTCAAATACATTGCGGTTGGAAACGAAGTGAGCCCTGTTTATGGAGACACTACTAGGCTGGCTCAGTTTGTCCTCCCCGCAATGAAGAACATATACAATGCAATCAGATCAGCTGGCCTTCAAGACCAAATCAAGGTCTCCACTGCCATAGAGACGGGATTGATAGGCAACTCCTACCCTCCGTCACAAGGCGCTTTTCGCGGTGATGTGAGAGCTTATTTGGACCCAATTATAGGGTTCTTGGTTTATGCCAAATCACCACTACTTGCTAACATCTATACATATTTTAGTTATATTGGAAATCCTAGAGATATTTCTCTTCCTTATGCTTTGTTCACTTCACCATCAGTTATGGCATGGGATGGTGACAAAGGGTACCAAAACCTGTTTGATGCAATGCTGGACGCTTTGTACTCGGCTGTTGAGAGAGCTGGAGGAGGCTCTTTGGAGGTTGTTGTGTCGGAAAGTGGGTGGCCTTCGGCAGGTGCGTTTGGGGCATCAACGGATAATGCGAGGACTTATTACTCGAATTTGATTCGGCATGTGAAAGAGGGTACCCCAAAGAGACCTAAAAGATCCATAGAGACTTACTTGTTTGCCGTGTTTGATGAGAATAACAAACTAGGTGAAGAGACAGAGAGACACTTTGGGGTGTTCTTCCCAACTAAAGAGCCAAAGTATAACCTCAATTTCGGTACTTCGGCTGGGTATAATACTACAAATACCCTTAAAACTGACATGTAATTACCGTTGGTTTCTTTCGATCCCCAAGTGCTGTTCTTAAAAATTAAAATAAGAGAAGTGAGCAGCAAACTCTTTTTATTATTATTATTTATCGCATGTGTAAGTGAGTTCTATTTCTTCTATCTATGTAAAACATGTGGTCAGCAATAACGAAAGAAAATTCATATCAATACTAGCAGCCCTTACAAGATCATCAATATCCATAAACACCCAACCCAACTTACAAGATTATCAAAATTACAGAGAGATCCAAATCCAAATTAACTAATTAATCTCTCATGATTAATTCTACAAATTAATTAATCTTCGTCTTCATATAATCAACAGCTTTTCTTTCAGCCTTGATTGATTCATGTATAGGTGTTGCCAAAGTCGAAAATTCCGATCTTACCGCCTTTGCATCCGGTAATGGTATTCCCACGAACGTCGAAAGTATCACAGTCTGATCTCCCACCAGTCCCCTTTTTTTTCCCTTTCTTTTTTCTGTCACCCTTGGGCTCCGAGGGGCTTGTAGCTGGTTGATCTTGAAGCCCAGCACTTGAGGAGGAACTATCATGTGGTGGCTTTAAGCCCTCATCACTCTCATCTGGTTGATCATGATCATGTGCTGCAGGATTAGTACATGGGGCTGCTTTTGTAGGAGCAGCAGGAGCTGGAGGGTTGGGATTGTATTTGGAAGATGGCTCTGGAGTGTCGTTGTTGTTGTTGCGCCAGCACAACGCCTTCCACATATGGCTAAATATCATTGTGTTTGTTGGAAGCCGAAAAGCGCATGCCTGGTCCACTTTAAACGCATCATCATGCATAGAGATGGTTACAGTGGAGGAATCCGAATATATCAAGTGTCAGCTTTATTGCCAAGCTATATTATATATTCCCAATCCAAATGCACGTAGAGTGTAAATTACAAGAGTAAAACATTTATTTAAAATAATATTAAAAAATAGTAATAATCAATGATAATTAGTCACTAGGAGTCCGCGTTGACTCAACAACTTTCGAGTTGGAACGATCCGAGTCTGATGACTCAGCAACGATCGAGTGAGGCAATTGACTGGTCAATTACAAAAGTAGCTTCAATTCAAATTACTTCTTTGAACTTATTCTGTGGATTTGCTCGTTTTTGTTTTCGGAATAGATGCTTTATTAAAAAATAATAAGCACCATAAGAGTGTATAAAAGATAACATGGTAAGAATTATATACCACTTAATTGAAAATTATATAACATGGTAAGAATTGAATTCTCAAAGATATATACTGAATGAATAAGTTATTCGAAAATCTAATTAAATTAAATCCCTAACCGTCCATCCATGGAGGATCAAAATTACATGTAACAGTAATTTGTTTGTTTTTAATTCGATACAAGCGATATTAGGAAAAGGAAAAATCGAATCTATGACCTTGGGTGACCACTTAAGCTATAAGCCCTTTACTCTTTTGGCTATTGACTTTCTCATTTCCTCAACCATTATTGATTCTCTTTTCCTCCATGTACTTTCTCTTGATCTCTAACAAGAAAAGATACAAAAGTGAAATAGGGCGCCAAAAGAAGGAGCCCAAATGGTACCTAACAAACGTTATCCAAAAGCATAGTTTCTCTTAGAAAACAAAATTCTCAAAAAACTTTAAAACATATACATGTGAATAGAATAATAGACTCCGTTAATGCTCTAGCGAAAGATTCTTGGTGTCTTTATGAGCACGATCGTCCAATTTTTAGTTGCAATAAATTAAGGAATAAAAGAAATATGTGGAGTTCATATAGGCATCACATAAAATATGTGGAACGAAATTGAGCACTTTTTTTGTCTTATTGAGAACCTAATTGAAACGCGGGTGTAAATTTAAAGACCATTTAAGTTAAAAACTCATATTTATTAATATTATTAGATATTATAAGGACTGAAATAGCGCGATACATTATTTAAAAAAGAAAAAAAGAAAAAGAAAAAGAGGTCTACGAGCGTCAGATATTGAATGATCAATACTCGTTGCCGAAGTCACAAAATCCGACAATTTTCTGGGCTTGGTTCCTTTGAATTTTGTTATCCTCAAAGTTGAAAGTAGAGTTAATATTGGAGCGGCCATCCTGTTTGTCAGTACCGCTGCAGCCCTCGGTCTTCTTGTTGCCAAAGTTGAATACTCCGACGGTGTCGCCTTTGTTGTCGCATACATCATTTCCGCGAAAGTTGAAAGCTTTGGGTCCCTTTCCTTTGGGACTATTAGAATTAATGTTAGGAGCAGGCTCTCGATAATTTCTTTTGGTTACGGAAGTCTCGTCTGGATTAGTTTTGGGAAAGCAGAAACAAGTTGTCATTATGTCTCAATCGTTTGGAGGTTAAGCGGAGGCTCAAAATGAAGTACAAAGGTTGATAATTTGCCTTGTCCGCTAGCTTTATCTTAAAACGTGATGAGAATAATATATAAGCATGCATGTCACATCCCTTTTATATTGATGATGAAAGAAGAGGAATCTCTAGAAGTAACCCTTAGCTTGCTTGCCAAGCTACTATCTATGCTGCCTTCAGAAGACACTGAAAATTGGCGATGCAAGTTTTCTCTAGAGGATGCTATTTTGATTGAAAATGAAAGCCTAAAGTATTCGCCCTATTATTTCGAACAGCGTCGCACCTCAACTTTAATCAACTATTTTTTTTTTAACTAACCAACATTGCATTATTACATTGGATTCCACAACATACATGGCTGTATCTTCCACGTTATACATGGTTGTATCTTCCACATGCATGATGATGATTGAATTTTTTTTCAACGATCCAAATCCTGTATTTTTCAAGCCTTTATTCATAGATCATTTTTGTAAAAAAAAGGAAAAAAAAAGAAAAAGGTAAATTGAAAATCATGAAGGCATATAGTTAGGACCAATAAAATCAACAAACACGATTTGCTTCCAAAAAGACTAAAATAATAACCATCTATTTGAGTGGTCAAATAATTTTGAATTCAAGTGATTTTTTACAAAAATGATATTTGGGGTAATATCTAAAAATTAGACTGTTCGGATCATTGAAATACAATACATGATGAACCCTACAAGCAGGGGCGAAGATAGCATAGGACCAGAGTGGTCCCTGCCCCTCCTCAATTTTATTTTATTTTTAAAAATAGTTCTTTGCTGCTGTGCATATTATCATGTTTTGTGATGTTTAAATTATATTATAGGCCCAAACCAAGTTCCTGGTATTTGCCTACCAAGTCGAAACGTCACGTTTTCATTCTAAGCTCCCCTCACTGTTGTAAAACAATTCCCAAAACTAGGGCTGTGCGGTTGGACCGCAAATACCGGTGGTTTCCGACCGATATGTCCGGTCGGCAAACCGTTGACTTTTCCGGTCAATGACCAGTTGCGGTTGGACGACCGAGCTGAAATGCTGCGGATGCGGATGCGGGAAACCAAAGCCGTCAGCAACCGCAACTGACCGATATATATATATTTTTTAATACACATGCAGAAGAAACTAGCCGTCTGCTTCCCACCTTCTCAGACTTGCACTTCATTATCGAACTCTCGACTCAAGTTCTCCTCGCTGCTCTCTCATCGACCTCTCTCTCTCTCTCTCTCTCTCTCTCATATATGGCCTTACAGGCACTGAAGCCTCCTCCTTCTCCCTCATCTCTGCTCTATCATCGCTGCCGCCACCCATCTCTCTACTCTCACCTTTACATCTCTGTATTTTGAACTTCTCTCTGTGTTCAAGTCGAAAGTGGCCAAGAGCCTAATTGTAAAACATATTCTTTAAAATAAAAAGATAAAGTAAATAAACTTAAAAATTAATTGGGAAGTGGGAGGAGGAGGCGTGCACGTGAAAGAAAGAGAGGTGAGGTGATGTGTTGGTCGACAACATTATGACACCAACATCAATGTTATTTTTTCAATTTTTAACTTTGCATTAAATAATAATATTTATTTTTAATCTATTTTTTCTCACTTTTACTTTTCTTCCTTTCTCCCCACATATTTTTGGTAATTGAAAACTCATCTTCTCCTTCCTTTCGAACCCTCTCTCTTAGACCCAGCAACCATCTTTGTAAATCCAGTACCACAGTGACTCTCTTCTCTCTAGCAAAATCTTCATCAACTAGATCTGGTACTGCAACTCAAACCCTCCTAGCGTGCAATTGTCCCAGATTTCATCACCTCCCTCTTGTTTGTTGCAGGTTTGGTAACTGACCGATACCGCAGCCACCCACGGTAACCGGTACCTTCGATAACCGTCTTTGTGCGGTGCGGCATTGGTTTGAATTTTGGTTAAACTGAGTGGCGGATCTGTGCAGCGCAAGGAGGTGCACCTGCACCTCCGCTCGCCGGAAAACTCCATAAGAGATGCTGGAGTTACACCTCTGCTCAGACTAGAGACGCACGCAAGGTGTTCGATGAAATGTGCAAATGGCCTGGGCGTTGTGCTGCTGGTGCTGCAAGCTGCGTTGAGCGCGCGCTTCTTTTTTCGTTTATAAGAGCATCTCCAACCGATGTGTCAAACGTGCCACATAGATGTTTAACAGCTAGAAATAACATCTCACATCACTCCAACCGATATGTTAAAGCTGATGTGGAATGAAGGCTAGGTTGAGATGTTATTTTTGACATCTCAAAAGCAAGATGTCAAATGAATATTTTATTATTTTTTAAAGACAGCTGACTATTACTTTCATTTATTATTTTCCTTTTTTATTTTTTTTATTCTTTATCTTAAATGATTTGACTGTTACAATAATTATTTATTTGACATATCGGGTGGAGTGTAAAAGTATGTAAATGTCAAATTGCCACATCAGCCATCAAATTTAAATTTGATGTTTGGTATTTGACATCTCCCTTGGAGATGCTCTAACAGAGCCTGGCCAAAACGACGTCGTTTTGCACCAGGTTTAAAAAAATAAAAAAAATAAAAAAGGAACACGTTTATATGGACACGGGTTGATAATTTTGATTCGTACGAAGAGAGAGATGAAGTTTTCTGTTTTGCAATCAATCTACGATCTTGTAATCTGCCAGATTTCCCCTTCTTTTTGTTTTTTTTTTTTTGTTTGTGGCTAGACAGTTAGCTATCTCTTCTGTATTTGTAGTGTATCCGAGTATCTGATTTTACTGAAATCCAAGATTTAGGATCTTTGTCAAATATGGTGGTCACTCCATTTGTATTAGTTTCTTGTAAACATAAAGATCTTGGTGACCCCTTCTGTTAGATTTTCAGTAAATATCAAAGCTTGCTAATTTCAACTTTAAAGCTTGGGCAATATCACAAATATTCAACTTCCAAGATTTGATTTTCCAAGCTAGGTAGAACCCCCGACAATTATTTCCTAGCCATATCGTGCTCCCTCTCTGCCTTCTCAGCCGCCTCCGTTGCCGGCACCAGCCAACCAACATGGTAGAATTTGATAAATATATGGCAATACTACCTCTCCTCAACATCCCTTACTGTTGTGATTATCTTTTTATGCTAAGTGTTTTGTGAGTGCTCACTCCTAATTACTTATATAGAGTAAGTTAAACCTACTGAAGTGATCTTCTAATCAACTTAGGATTACAAAGACTTATTGTTTATTAGGAACTCAAAACCTATCTCGATTAGGCAAGCCTCAAACAGTGTTCAATAAGGATAATGAAGGCTTAAGGGTTCCTAGTTCTACAAGGATTGGAATGGATTAATCCTATAGCATGAAGGATATCTCTAAGTGTTTCTTGATGGGCAAGACACTTAGAGAGATGCATATAAATAGAAGGCTCCCTCCTAGATCCGAAACACACAACACAGCTAAACAGAAATTCATCCATCAAAGTTATAACTATAAGGATCGGATTCTCAGGAGAAGAACTTCTATACTTTGCGCTGCCAATCTGTTCCAGCATCATCCAATCTGCGCCAGAACCATGTCAGACTCAGGATAGTGTTAAACATGTTATGGCTTTAAAGAATTAACAAATCAAGCTTGACTTTGTTTAATATATTTATCGAGCTAAGCTTGTTTTGTTTGTTTCTTTTAGGAGTGGAGCTCAAACAAGCTAAAAATCAGTCGAGCTAAGCTTAGTTTAATGATAAATAGTGATTAGAAATTATAAACTCATATATAGTCCTATCATACGTTGGTTTGCATTCTGTTATCATATGTATGTAGTCCTCAAAAAAGGGTAATTATACTATTTTGAGAATGTGTTTGGTAAAAAGCTGTTGAAGTGAAAGAGCTTTCTTCTTTTCTTTTCGTCTTTAAATTCATTATATAAAAGAATAATGGCCCACCTATTAGAGCATTTCCACCCATTTGTTATTGCAAAAGGTAAAAGACGGTAAATAATGTTACTATTCAAGCCTCATATAAAATTAAGATTTTTTTTTAATTTTTAATTTTAATTTTTTACTTTTTCATTTACTCATGACAGGACCAATTTATGCATATAAGAAATAAAATAGTATTATACATCCAAAAAAGAAAAGAAAAAAAAAAGAAAAAAAAGAAAAAGAGGCCTGCAAGCGTGGGATATTGAAGGATCAATACTCGTTGCCGAAGTCACAAAATCCGACGGTTTTCTTGGCCTGGTTCCTTTGAATTTTAATATCTTCAAAGTTGAAAACAAGATTGGAGCCGCTATCCTGCTTGTCAGTGGAGCCCGCGGTCTTCTTGTTGCCGAAGTTAAATACTCCGACGGTTTCACCTTTGTTGTCGCAGATTTCGTTCCCCCGAAAGTTGAAAGCTTTGGATCCTTTTCCTTTGGGATTATTAGAATTAGTGTTAGAAGCAGGCTCTCGATCATTTCTTTTGCTTACAGAAGTCTCTTCTGGATTAGTTTTGGGAAGGCAGAAACAAGTTGTCATTATGTACTCTCAGTTTGGAGGGTAATCGGAGGCTCAAAATGAAGTACAGAGGTTGATGATTTGCCTTGTTCTCTAGCTTTATCTTAAAAGATGATGAGAATATATAAAGCAAGCATGTCACATCCCTTTTATATTGATGATGAAAGAGGAGGAATCTCTTGAGGTAACCCTTAGCTTGCTTGCCAAGCTACTATGTATGCTGCCTTTGGAAGAACCTGAAAATTGGCGAGCACGTTCTCTCTCAAAAAAGCTATATTGATTGAAAAGGAATGTCTATTCTATGGAAAAAATATTCCACTAACTTTATTCAAAGTATAAAGTATTCGCGCTATTATTTCGAACAACGTCACACCTCAACTTTTCTCAACTATTTTTTTTAACCAACAAACATTGCATTATTACATTGGATTCTACAACATACATGATTGCATCATCATGATGAATGCCTTGCACCATTTATATACATAAATATATATATAAATTCCCATTCTTTTGAAGGATTCCTATAATAATTTTATTTGAGGGGCACCTGAAATTAGTACTTAGGTGAAGAAGGTAAATTAAAACCCTCATGGATAGATCTAAGACAATAATGATTAAATGTTCATAGTAACAATATGACTAGTCAACTACTGGTCATAGACCTATGAAGAAGCAATCTAGAACCTAGATTCACAACATATCAATTATTAACACCTGCAATCTTAGAAGAAAGCTAAGTGACACCCCAAGTCAATCTAGGCATCATTAACGCTAACAACAACTAGAGTGGAGAGTGTGTGAACATTCATCATAATTATACACATATATTGAACAAGTATGACTAGTCATATTATCCAGAATCAACACCAGAAATGTTCACCCAGAAACCCAGCATTGGAAAAAACTGGGGGTCATCATCCGACCAAGCAATCCACTAAGTCAGTAAGGTTTTTACAGAAAAAGAAATCACAAACCCAAGCATTCCTAGTTCTATTTAGGAAATAAGCACTACCTCCCTGTGCAAATTTCATCTCTAACTTAGTTGAGCTAGAAGCTAATCCTTCATATAAATGGCAGCTAGTCCATAAGCCCATTCACTCCAGGGCACTGACAAATAAGCTCTAGATCGAACATACATAATGAAAAATATATTATGACATGAAAGGGTCAATTCCTTCAAGAAACCATACTCTTGACGAAATCAACCAAGAATCTGATCTAGAGTTAAGAAAATGAATAGTCAATACGAACCCAGATGCATATTTTAAAAGAACAACATATTTTATAAACCATTTAAAAATCTCAGAATGAAAGAAAATGTAGAGTAAAAGTTTTACTCTAAAAAAATCTCAATTGGTGAAGTGGATTTCGAAAATAAAAGCATATTTGAAAACCTATTTGAAAACCTCATTTGAAGACTCAAACCTCACCCAGCAACAAATGCATAGAAGAAGAAGAAGAATACCTCTCTCTCTCTCTCTCTCTCTCTCTCTCTCTCTCTCTCTCTCTCTAAATGCAGATCTTACTAAAAGAGAGAAAGATGCAGAGCCAAAAAAATCAACCTCTGAAAAAAAACCTCTCTCTCTTGCTAAGGAAAGCAACGACTTCAATGTTGTAGCCTTCTTTTCTACCAAAAAGAAGTATACCTTAAATTCCCCGAGCTGGCAGCCAAACATTGGCTTCACAATATGACAAAAAATCATTAGGACAGATGAGCTACGGTTGGTAGTCAGAACAAATTCGCATGAGAATAGATGACCAGTCATACCTCCTAATATTTAAGTGAATGTAATGTATAATTTTTTTACCTTCATGGATCTTGATTCCATTTGAGCCATGACATTGTTGCTTCAATTTCTATAATCATTTTGAGTACAGACTTAACCTAACCTAAATTACTTGAGCTTGATTGATTACATAAGAGATTATAAGTTTGTCAAGGAAAGCTAAGAGTGATAGGACAATTCCACTTTGGAATCAGTGTCAAACCCCGCGCGTGTCCAACACCTGGCAGGTATCGAGCACGAATGACCAAAATAACCTTATTGCCCTAATCCAAAAACTTCTTTAGGGTTTGACTTCTACCCGAAAACCAGTAGAGTCTCCCATGAAAAATGCTCAAAACCCAAAAATCTATCTGCACAGCAAACCCAATTATTCCCAAGCGTTCAATAAATTCAACTTTATAAAACTGAACATATCAAACAAATCATAAACTTGCGGATGCACCTATGTTAGCCTAGGTTGCCTACGTACCCTTACTGAGGGATCAAGCCACACGTAGTTATTTCTACCAAAAATCACAATTAAGATGAGTTAATATTGTTCAAGGTAAAACCAACAATTAAATTCTAGAATCATTCTTTACTTTGTTTTCAACCAGCTATATAATTGAATGTCATTCCATGTAATTATGTACCTAATTGCTCAATTAGTTTATCATTGTACATCCAACCACTTACATAACCCAACCTTTTACAATAAAGCCATACCTGCAATCATCCGCATAGTGCATATATCATGTAATCACCCACCAAGGGGTATATGAGAATACCATCAAATCCAAAGGCAACAAGGGAATGGGAAACTAGCTAACCACATGTGTAAACAAGTTGGGCATGTGGCTAGGGTGGCGAAGAATATCCTGTTAACAGTACCACAGGGTGGTACTATACTATTCTCCACATAAATGTACCTCAAACATAATCTATCAATTCCAATAATATAACGTCAATTCCCCTCGCACCACACATGTAGCCACATGTGTGATACATTCTCGTAGAACTCTAGGGACACGAGGTTGACTGGAGACATAATCCTCGCAGAACTCTGGGGACACAGGGTCAGCCCGAGACGCATTCCTTGCAGAACTTAGGGAGATATCCTTCACTTGAGAATGTAAATAATCTGTTAATTCCCCTCGCATAACTAAGGGAGATATACTCCGCCTGAGAATGCAAATCCTCTCATAACTCATGGAGATATACTCTGCCTGAGAATGCAAATCCTAGCTCCACATGGTTTTGGCATCCCCAAAACGCGTGGGTGCATAGAAAAATTTGAAGGCAACCATATGTCCGAAGGCAACTGTATGTTTGAATACATCAATATTTCCGAAGGCATCCAGGATGTCTAAGGACATCAATATTTCCGAAGGCATCTGTATTTCCGAAGGCAATCAGGATGTCCAAAGACATCAATTTTTCAAAGGCAACTGGGATGTCCGAAGACATCAATATTTTCGAAGGCAACAGTATTTCCAATTTCAAACGATTTAACACATATATTAAAAATAAACATCAACATATCACCAAACATTTAAAATCAACTCAACCCAAATCCGCACAATATAAAACATAAATGTATCATACGGGGCAAGTAAAAGTGATAGAACAATAAGTCACAAATATTTAATAAAACTCTCAAAGAAAAAAAAATTACAGTTTTGAAATCAAACCACCAAATCACAAACACATCCCAACCAAATTGTCCTGATCGGGCTGGGGAGGCCCACCATCTAGGTCAATTAGGCCTGCGGGGCCACCACCTTCGATTTCCGATCCAGAAGTTCATATAGGTCCAACGAAGTCTTCTAAACAAGTTCTGAAAGTTTGATCTCGATCGAGGGGTCGGATCTAAGCCAATCGCACAATCGGACGACAATCGTTTCGCATAAACTTAGAATCATTGATTCAGAGTATCTGGGACTCAAATTCTCAATCAACAAGTTCCTATACGATCGTAGAGGTATAGAGAACAACATATTTGAAATTAGAACCGATCGAACGGTCCGCACCTATCGAAACCGGATATCGCATAATAGGTGCAATATCCGTTCTACTGTCAAACGATAACCAAATCCAAACACTGGTAGCCCTTGGGTGTCTTGAGAAATTTCCGGCAACAAGCATTTCTCGAAACACCCTACAATACCTATATCAATATGTTCAGACTATATAAGGGGATCAACTTAAGTGGCGTGGCCAACTAGTGCACAACGGCGTCGATTGATGGACGGGAATTTGAACAGTCACTGTTGATACAGTAACTATCACAAGAGAAGAAAGGAAGAAGAAATGCTCTTTTTTTGGGGGGGGGGGGGGGAGAAAGAAGGAAAAAAATACGGGTACTGTAGCATTAACAAATTTAAAAATTTCTATTACGTCCTTTTCGTTTTTGAACCTTTCCTCCTTCGTTAGAACTCAGAATTGGGCATGCCGCATGTCAACGAACTCATATCGTCGAGCTCTACGTAACGGTGTCACTCAATTCCTCAAAATCCTTCCCAAACAAAAGGTGAATGTGCCCATACCCCAAGAGCAAAATTGTAAATTTACAAATGGAAATAAATTGAATAAAACGATAAATTGGGTCAGGGTGTTACAAAGAGCATTAGCTAAACAAAACCTAACAACAACCTTTAGAGTCCCCAACATATTTTTTTCAACTATCCAAACCGTCTCTTTTTCAAGTCTTCATTCATAGATCATCTTTACAAAAAATCAAACAAATTGAAAATTATTAAGGCATCTAGTTGGGACCAATATAATCGACGAACACAATTCTTAAAAAAAAAAAAAAAAGTACTAAAATAGCAACCATCTAATTGAGTGGTCAAATGGTTTTGGATTCAAGTGATTTTTTGCAGAGATGATATTTGTCGGAATATGTAAAAACTAGATGGTTTGGATCATTGAAATACAATACGTGGGTGGGCCCTACAAGAATGTTTCTCAAATAAACTTATTTAAGATCCCTCAACCGAGCCTCTCTTTTGTGTGTATATATATATATATATATATATATGCAAAGGATCTGAGCGGAGTATCATATGGTAATCGAGCTTGACTTTATTTGTTTAATATTTATCAACTTAAGCTTGGTTTGTTTGTTTCTTTTACGAGTCAAACTCAAACAAGCTAAAAAGAATTCGAGCTTGAGCTGTGTTAGGTCAATTTACAACCAATCTTCAAGCTAAGCATAGTTTAATGATAAATAGTGATTAGAAATTATAAATATGAAAAACAATAATTAAGAATTATTAGCAACAAAAGACAATGATATTTAACATTTAAACATATAGCTTCAAACATATATGAATAGTACAGTACAGAGCCGATATAAACTTCAATGGGCAATGGGCAAGGATGTCCTATCATACGTTGGCTTCCATTTTGTTATATCATATGTAATCCTCAAATGATGCACTAACATACTACTCATATATTTGTTTGGATCCAGAAATATGGTAATTATTCTATTTCGAGAGCGTGTTTTGTAAAAAGCTATTGAAGTGATTGAGCTTTCTTCTTTTCTTTTCGACTTTAGATTATAATGCTATCAGGTTATAACAAAATACCAAAGGAAACTATTAATTTAACCTTTCAGAACTTTTGTCTAATTTATATTTTATATTAGCATTACACATAAAAAAAGAGGCCTAGCCACAAGCCTCAGATATTGGATCAGGTCTTATTTTAGTCAATGATCTGATTTCTTGTTCCATTACATGCATGCATGCATGCTTAGAGCTTGTTCCTATTCAGTACTCGTTGCCAAAGTCGTTAAATCCCTCAGCGCGGTTCTTGTTCCCGTTCAGTCTATTGTTCTCAAAGCCGAATTCAGAATCGCCACTGTAGGGGCCGCCGCCACGCCTGTTGCCAAAGTTGTTAAATCCAAAAGCTGGGCCCTCGTTGTTGCTAACCTCATTCCCTTTAAAATTGAAATTTCTGCGGTTGGGATTTCCAGAACCAGGATTTCCACCATATCCACCACCCCCATAGCCACCGTTTCCTCCGCCATAGCCCCCTCCATTTCCATAGCCACCACCGTTTCCGTAGCCGCCGCCGTTTCCGTAGCCGCCTCCGTAGCCACCACCGCTGTTGCATTGTTGTTGTTGTGGTTTGGGAAGACATTTTTGCTTGGATTTGGATCTATCTTCAGGATGGTTATCTGTGAGCCAGTTGAGGACCCCTCGGGCCGTGCCATGGATGGCACCGTCCAGAGGGGCCAAAGGAAAAGTCACTACATCGGCAACCCTGTGGAGGGTGTCGAAGCCTCCCTCAACGGTGTCTCTCACCTGATTTTTCACTTGTTTACTCGTCATTGTCTTGCTGATTACTTTTAAGTTGGAATTTGTGTGTTTGCTTGGATGACCGACTTATTGCCTCATGGTCTCCATTTATAGATGTTGGCATGCGCATATCATATGCAATTTGCAAACGATAATAATACAGATTCTATATTGATAATAATATTCTTCATAAATAGCTACGGGCGTAGAGGTCTTTCTTGTTAGAGGATCTTTTTAACTTTTTTTTTTCTTTCCTTTTTGGTAAATATCTTTTTACCTTCTTTGACTTGCCTGTATATATAGAGAGAGCTTCCATTGAGGAATCCCCCAAATAATCTTATTTAAGGGACACTCTTTATAGGCCCCACTTCGGATTGTATTTCACTAATCTAAACCGTATATTTTGTAGATACTCATTCAAAGATCATCTCTACAAAAAATTACTTGAATCCGATATCATTTGACCACTCATTTGAGTTATGAAATTTTAGTACTTTCTTGAAGCACCGTGTTCATTGATTTTGTAAGACACAATTGGATGTCGAAACGGTTTCTGATTTGTCTAATTTTTTGTAAGGATGATCTATGAATGAAGACCTAAAAAATAGATGTTTGGATCATTGGGAAAAAAATTGTAGAGTACCCTAAAAGGCGTCCCTCAAATAATTTTATTTGAGGGATCCCTCAATAGACTGTGTTACGTAAGCTCAAATAATTGTAAGATGATGAATTCAACAAAACTTATCCAGAATAAATTCACCAAGCTTAATGGAGTTGTTTCTTTTCAATGTGTCTGTGGCTGTTTGTAAAGCCATAAACTCTTGATTCATAGCTTGAGTTGAGAGCATCCACAATGAACTTCTTCCTTCGAAAATTTTTAGGGAGGAATTGGAAAAATACAACTCCAACGCTCCTAATCCACCTCCTAAAATAAGGAGACTTCTAGTAACTCTTAAATCTAAAGAGAGAGAGAGAGGACTCCTAGTGACTCCCTATAATTTAATGCTACTTTATTTAAGTATTTCAAACATTTAATTAATGGTAATTATTTTTTATATTATGTTTTTAAATAGAGATAGACCAATTAAAAAAGAGTTATAGTATTTATGACTCCCTAAACTAGAGAGCATGATTGAAGTTTAAATTTTATAAAAAGATCATAAAATAATTTTTATATATTTTTAGCTAAAATTTAACGAAAAAATAGAGAGCGTAATTGTGGATGCTCTTAAACCACATCCTTAAATAAAATTTAGGGAGGAAGTGAGAAAACTCACCTCCAACCCTGCTTCCCATCCAACTCCTAAAATAGGGAGACCTCTAGGAGTTTCTAAATCTGAGGAGAGAGAAAAGACTCCTAATGGCTCCCTATAATTAAATGCTACTTTACTTTAATGTTATTTTAAGTATTTATTTAATGATAACTATTTATTATTATTATTTTATATGAAGAGGGAGTATTTATGCTAAGCTAAAAAAAAGAAATAAATCATTTATGATTCCCTAAATTAGAGAGCATGGTTGGAGTCAAAATTTTATTAGGAACTCCTAAAATAGCTTTCTAGTGTTTTTAGCTAAATTTTAACTAAAAAATAAAGAGTATGATTATGGATGCTCTGAGACCACACTGCTTGTAAGTCTTAGGTTCAATTAATTCTTCTTGTTATTGCCAGTCAATATAATGCTAATGTGATTTAATGAGAGCTGAGGTGACAAGTTTAATTAGTAAGTCTCGAGTTCACTTTTGAGGAATTCCATTGTCATGATACTTAGGTTAATTTGCCTTGTCCTCTAGCTAGCGTTATATTTATATTATGGGCTTGTTTGGAACAACCGACTATCATGGACTGGACTAAATTCTGGGAGTGTCTTGGATTAGTTCGGATTGGCTTAAGCTGGATTAAGTACTGACTTATGTTTGGTGCTGCGTCAGACTAAGAAGCTAAATTGTAAAAATAGTAAAGACCTATGTTTGGTATTGTGTCGGACTAAAAAATAAGTATTGTAATATCTAAATTCAATTAGGGATTTTGACCTGAAAAATATTTAAATTCAATTAGGGATATTAAATTGGGGCTGATGTATGAAATAAAAAAAAATTAAAATAATCTTTAAAAATATTATAAAATTATAAAATTAAAAAAGGAAATAAAAAATCCACTCTCCTTTCCTCTTCCTTCCGCTCTCTCTTTGCCTTTCTTTCCCATTGCTAACCATGAACCAAACAGCGGCCTCTGATCTACGATCACCTTTCAGTCACTAAGAAAATCTTTCTTCACACTCTCAATCCACTCCAACAAAGCAAAGTGGGTCTGGAGCTCCATCATTTCACCACACTTCTCTTCGGCTAACCAAGGCGTGGAACAGTGGCGGAGCCAGGATTTCACATTAGAGAGGGCCCTTCATAAACTTTGTCTTCTCTTCATAATTATCATGAATTTCATATTTTAAATTGGTTAAATACTAATATCATCATCTACACTATTAAAGACTTCAAATTTGATCATTTATATTCCAAAATCTAGCGTCGACCCACCCACTCAAAGCCTCCATCAACATCCTCATCATCATTGTAATCTTGTAAGCCCAAATTGAAATTATGAAAACTTGAAATTTTGGACCTAAATTGTAATCTGAAAATTATATATTCGGACTCACTTGTTTAGAATAGCACACTCGCTATTTTGCGAACCGCATTTCATCCTCTCTGTATTGGACGAGCGAGTACCGTGCATTGTTGGATTGTAGAATCCCCTTTAAGTTAGTCCCTTCTTTTACCAAACATGGGTTGCAAGTGCTATTTAGCATAGTCCAGTCCAGTGAGGCATACCAAACACAGCCTATGAGAATAAGCATATGCATATGTCACATCCCTTATATAGATGATGAGGAGGAATCTTTTGAAGTACCTTTAGCTTGCTTGCCAAGCTACTCTCTGTGCCTGAAACTGGCGATAGGATTGGAGGATGCCTATATAAGAGAGAATAATATTCCACTAACTTTATTCAAAGTACAAAATATTCGCTCTATTAATCCAGACAACGACAGTCTTAAATTTTCTCGACCTCTTTAACCAAATAGCAATGCGCATTATCACATTGAATTTTACAACATACATGATTGCATTATAACAAGCAATGCCTTGCATCATGCATGCATTTATATACATACATAGACCTTGAGTTTAGTTCTGTTTTTGTTTCTTTTACAAGCCAAGCTCAAACGAGCTAAAACTAGTCGAGCTTGAGTTGTATCAAGTCAATTTACAATAATTTAATCATAAATAGTCGAGCTTGGTTTTGTTTGAGTTAATCATAAATAGTGATTAGAAATTGAAACATAATAAATTAACAGCAAACGACATTAATATTTAGCATTTAAAAAATAATTTTTCAACCTATAGCTTCAAACAGAAAGACACAAGCATGATACTTTAAGAAGAATACGGACCCATTCAAGTGCAAGAAGGTGCAGCTACCTTTCCTCGTCCAAAAAGGCCTTGGAGGCGTTGGATTTGCCCCTCTACTCTGCTGCTCACCAACTATATGAGTAAATGGCACAACCATATTCTTCTTTGTTTGTAGCCCGGTAAGCAACACGAGATGAAACAGATTTCAAAGTTGCCATCCCTCACAGTTTGAAGAGTCCTTGCACGTATCACGATGCTCCCAATTTGAATTTTAGCGACTTGGTTTGGAGTCATTGGATTGATACTTGAAGAAGCCTTGCGTTGAGTCAAGTTACGGTTCCAATTTGGTTTTGAAATTGGAACTTAAGTGAATGGGGTAAATTAAAACCCTAATGAAGCAGATCTATGACAACAATGATCAAATAATCCTAGAGACAATATGACCAGTCAACAACTAGTCATAGACCTATCACTACCACAAAAAGTGAAAAAGACGACTAAAAAAAGACGACGGAAGAAGAAAAAACTGTCGTTGTATTTAAAAAGACGACGGTAACAAAAAACCGTAGTGGATAAGTGACGTAAACAACTAAAAAATGGAGGTACTGTTGAATATTTTTTTTATAACAACGCACACAAATAAAAAAGCATCGTCTTATCAAAAAGGTTTTCTTCAGAGTTAAAATCTGACAAAAAAACAACGATAGCAGGTATGACAAGCGTCGTCTTTTAAAAATCAAGTGTCCTTTTTTTGGTAAAGACATGGTTGTTTTGAAAGAACAGTCGTCTATTATATGTAAAGATGACGGTTTTTTTTAAAAAAGGTCGTCTATTATGAAGTAAAGATGATGGTTTTTTTTATAAAAAGGGTCGTCTATTATGAAGTAAAGATGACGGTTTTTTTTTATAAAATGTCGTTTATTATATGTAAAGATGATGGTTTGTTTAAAAAAGGGTCGTCTATTTTATGTAAAGATGATGATTTATTTAAAAAAAGGTCGTCTATTATGAAGTAAAGATGACAGTTTTTTTTACAAATAGGTCGTCTATTATATGTAAATATGACGATTTTTATACAAACCGTCGTCTATTATATGTAAAGATATAAAACCGTCGTCTATTATATGTAAAGATGACGTTGTTTATAAAAACCGTCGTCTATTATATGTAAAGATGACTCTGTTTATAAAAAAAACCGTCGTCTATTATATGTAAAGATGACGCTTTTTATAAAAAATGGTCATCTATTATATGTAAAAATGATTTGTTTTATAAATAAAAAAAAGGGTCGTCTATTATATGTAAAGATGATGGTTTGTTAAAACAACCGTTAAATCATGATTTTTTATTTTTAACCGTCGAAATTTTTTGTCCCGTTACTTGATCTCTGAATGTTTATTTTTTCTGGTTTTTGGTGTATATGATCTCGAAATATAAACAAATAAGTTTGACGGTTGGATCGTTGAAACTAGTTTCTTAGAATGCGTATGCCATCAAAATAATATATTCACTAACAATTAAGAGTTTATTTATACTTTCGTTAAATATAACATAAGATTTTGTGATATCCACTAGTGTAAATATTTTAAATTGAAGATCAAATTCAGCCATTGTATTCATATAGGGTCAAGGAGTGTACCGGTAAAAAATCATCAAAATCGGAGTTAAAATAACCGTTAAATCATGATTTTTCATTTACAACTGTTGAAATTTTTTGTCCCGTTACTTGATCTCCGAATGTTTATTTTTTTTTTCGATTTTTGGCGTATATGATCTAAGTATAAACAAACAAGTTTGACAGTTGGGTCGTTGAATGGTGTGTGTGTGTATATATATATTTATTTATTAAGTAGCTTTAAATTTTTTTATTTTGTACGTATAACACTTAAGAAATTGAATAGTATACATATTTATTAAGTAGCTTTAACCTTAATTATATTTAAAATTTTATTATTCATAACAATTATTTTTATAAATATTGCGCTACGAACCAATTTTTCGTCTCTCAAAAGTTTGTGCGACAACAGTTCGTTGAGCAAAACTCTAAAAATTTGGGCGGGTACCAAAAATGGGACGCGGGATTTTTTTTAAGACTTTGCGAGACCAATACTTTTCGTTGCCCAAAACTTTGAGCGACCAATATTCTAATATTTCTCATCGCACAAAACTTTAAAAATTTGGCGGGCACCAAAAATGGGACGCGGGAAATTTTTTTTTAAACTTTGCACGACCAATTTTCTTCGTCACGCAAAACTTTGCGCGACCAAGATTCGAATATTTTTCGTCGAGCAAAACTTTAAAAATTTGGGCGGGTACCAAAAACGGGACGCGGGAATTTTTTTTTCAAAAAAAATATTTAGACTTTGAGCGACCAATATTTTTCGTCGCACAAAACTTTGCGCGACCAATATATATTTTTCATCGCGCAAAGTGATACAGTTTTTAAAACCAAAATAATTCCTCCACCATTTTCTTAATGTCTTTCTATACTCTTACCTCTCCTCACTCTTT
>NC_024127.1:32394060-32442991 GCF_000346735.1 Prunus mume
GTATGCCATCAAAAAAAAATATTCACTAACAATTAAGAGTTTATTTATACTTTCGTTAAATATGACATAAGATTTTGTGGTATCCAGTAGTATAATTATTTTAAATTGAAGATCAAATTCAATCACTGTATTCATATAGGGTCAAGGAGTGTAGCGGTAAAAAATCATCAAAATCAGAGTTAAAATAACCGTTAAATGATGCTTTTTCATTTATAACCGTCGAAAATTTTTGTCCCGTTAATTGATCTTTGAATGTTTATTTTTTTCGATTTTTGGCGTATATGATCTCGAAGTATAAACAAACACGTTTGATGGTTGGATCATTGAAACTTGTTTCTTATAATGCGTATGCCATCAAAACAATATATTTACTAACAATTAAGAGTTTATTTATGCTTTCGTTAAATATGACATAAGATTTTGTGGTATCCACTAGTGTAAATTCGTCTATTATATGTAAAGATGATAGTTTGTTTAAAAAAAGGTTGTCTATTATGAAGTAAAGATGACGTTTTTTTATTAAAAAACCGTCGTCTATTATATGTAAAGATGACGCTTTTATAAAACCGTCGTCTATTATATATAAAGATGATGATTTTTATACAAACCGTCGTCTATTATATGTAAAGATGACGCTTTTTACAAAAACCGTCGTCTATTATATGTAAATATGACGTTGTTTATAAAAAAACCGTCGTCTATTATATGTAAAGATGACGCTTTTCATAAAAACCGTCGTATATTATATGTAAAGATGACGCTGTTTATAAAAAAAACCGTCGTCTATTATATGTAAAGATGACGCTTTTTATAAAAACCGTCATCTATTATATGTAAAGATGACAATTTTTTTTTATATAAAAAGCGTCGCCTTTTAAAACACGCTAAAAAATGGCTGCTTAAGTGAATTCGCACTCGATAAATTTTCAAATTTTCACCTCTCTTTGAAAACCTTATCTCTCATTAACAAGCGTCCTCTTTCAAAACATGCTAAAAAAAGGCTACTTAAGTGAATTCGCACTCGACAAATTTTCAAATTTTCCCCCGTCTCTGAAAACCTTATCTCTCCTTCCTTGAAACCCTCATGCACTTTCTAAAACACCCTCATGAAACTCTCTACAAAATCATCAAAAAATCGATATCAATGAAGGAGTTGAGAGATTGAGGTCTTCGCAGATCCGTAAGATGTAGAGGGATGTTCTGTATTTGAGAATCAAAACTGGTTGAAAAGTTTGATTTGAAAGTCACATAATCTCTTAATACCCTTCTATATCTTGCTAGTGAATTCTGGATTAGTCTCTTTGCGTTTCTGGTATGTTCTTCGTCTCCCTAATTTCAGATTTTGTCTCTCTTGATTTGTCTGGTTTGTTTACATATTTTTTTTATATTTCTGATTTCTTTTTAGATTTTCTGATTTGGTTATCAGGAGATGTGGAGGAAGCTTGCAGATTTATAACTTTTTCTTTTGCAGGTTTTCTATGTGAGTCGTATGTTTTTTTGTTGTTGAAATTTTGCAGGTTCTCGATGGTCTTTTTTATGCTCATTTTACAAGTTTTCTATGGAAATATGGACCAATGGTAAAATTTCTCTTCCACCTAATTTTTTATGTTTATAATCTTAGCTTTTTTTTCTTTTCTCTCTTTATCATTTTGATTTATTTACAGGGATGATGGAGGAGATTTCAGTTGTGCATCATTTGTATGTTTGGATGAGGAATGCTTGGATTAGGAGTACGTAGGTCTTGTTAGGAATTATGTTTGTTGTAGAATAAAGATTGGTTAACTATGTAATAACTATTGAATCTTCAAGTTTTATGAAAGAAACTATTTTTGAGTGTATATATTCATTAATAAAGCATTATGGTTGGTTTTCTAGTTAAAATCGTTGTATAGCATCGTAAGAAATAAAAAAGAACTAAAATGTAGCAGTTTGGAAACTTATTAGACGACGGTTTTTATAATAAATCATGGTCTTTATAGATAATTAACGACGATTTTTTTTATATAAAAAAGGGTCGTCTATTATAGGTAAAGATGACTATTTTTATAATAAAAAAAGGGTCGTCTATTATATGTAAAGATGACGGTTTTTTTTTAAAAGGGTCGTCTATTGTTAAGTAAAGATGACCTTTTTTAAAAAGGTCGTCTACTGAATGTAAAGATGACGGTTTTTATAAAACAGCCGTCGTCTTTATAAACAATCCATGACGGTTTTCATAAAAAATCGTCCTCTTTACATACAATATACGACGGTTTTATTAAAAACAGTCGTATTTTCTCCTATAATTAACGATTTTTACCTCTAAACAATGACGATTTTCTTTAAAAACCGTCGTCGTTACAGATAAACAACGACGGTGAAAAGCCATCGTAGTTTGACACTCAAATAGATGTCGGTCGATTTCACGACGGTTTGAAAACCGAATATATGACGGTGAATTCCCGTCGTCTTTTTCCTTTTTTGTAGTAGTGTATGAATATGTAAACAATCCACATATTTACCACAGATCAAATATAAACACCTGCAAACCTAGAAGAGTACTAGTGACAACCTATGCACTTACAATGATCCATAATCTAGGCATCCTTAGTGCTAGCAACAACTAGAGTGGAAAGTGTGTGAACATTCATCAAATCCAAGCATAGATAATAAGCAGATTATGACTAGTCAAGAAATTAAGAACAACACACCAGAAATGTTCACCCAGAAACTCACCATTGGAAAAAACTGGGGGTCATTAATCCAAGCAGGCGTCATTAATCCAAGCAAGCAATACACTATGTCAAGTTAAAGAGAATAATCACAAGCTCAAACAATCCTAGGTCTATTTAGGAAATGGTTTCCTTTTATATTTGTTGACATGCGCATATGGGAGCAGAGGATATTAATACAGATTTTAATAATGGGGAATGCTAACAACCTTCTCTCTAACCTTCTCTTTTGGACCTTTTCTCTTCTACTCATGACATGTGTCATTTTTTAACACTTGAAACTATATCATTAATGCATCATACAAGTTGACTTTTGCTTTCCAAATTTACCCTTTTATAAAAAATTAAAAAATTAAAAATTTGCACACCCTCCCTCTCTCTCGTTTTACGATCACACACTCTCTCTCCTCTCCTCTCTCTTTTCACAATAAAACTCCCATGTTTGCTAGGATATGAAACAAAAATCTAAGTAAATGAAAAATTGTGAGAAAATCAGAAAGAATACAAACTATTCCAAAGAAACAGAGTTGATATTATATCAGCAATTTGTTCCTCTTTGGCTCACCACTTCCCCAATTTTATTTCCTCCAAATAGCCCAATTTCATACATTTTTAAACCCTAGATTGAGATTCCAGCCACACCCAATCACAAATTACAAACAACCACTGATGCACCGTCATTGGGCACATCCTTAGCGACAAATCCGATTAGTTCACTAGTCGTCGAGAACGTGGTGGTGAGAGCAGCTAGCACATATAGAGGTGAAGATAGATGTGTAGATGAGGAGAATAAGGATATAAGAGGATGAGATAGATATGAGGGAAAGGGAGCAGATATCATATCTAGAAGAGAGAGAGGGGAGAGAGTTTGATCATGAAAAGAGATAAGGGGAGGATAGTTTGATAGTGAAAAGAGAAAGGGGGAGGAGAGAGAGAGAGTCTGTGTAATTTTTTAATATTTTTTAATATTTCATAATAAGGATAAACTTGGAAAGTAAAAGATAACTTGTATGATATATTAATGACATTGTTTTAAGTGTAAAATAAAAGACACATGTCATCAAAAAAATAGAGAAAGTCCAAATGAGCAGGTTAGAGAGAATGTTACTAGCATTCCCCTTTAATAATTATAATAAACATAATGAATTCGACAAAGCTAATCCAGAATAATTCACTAAGGATAATGGGGTTGCTTTTAGATTTTTCAAAAGAGAGATACTCTCTATGCCTGCCTTCACTACAACCTGAAATTGACAAGGCAAGTGTTCTCTTAAGGATGCTAGAGTGATTGAAAATGAGGGTCTATTCCACTAAATTTATTCAAAGTATATAAAGTATTCGCTCTATTAATTCAGGTAACATCACACTCCCAACTTTTTTTAAATGATTCCATTTTCAACATACATGATTGCATTATCACAATGAATGCCTTGCATCATGCATATACATGGTGTATAGGATTCGAAATTTATCAAGTTCAAGCTTGGTTTTGTTTGTTTCTTTTACAAACCAATCCCAAACGACCTAAAAATAGTCGAGCTTTGTATCAAGTCAATTTACAGTATAAGATGGTCCATTTTTACAACCAATCTTTGAGGTAATCATAAATAGAGATTACAAATTATAAGTATGAAAAATAATAATTAAGAATTAAAAAGATAGATCTTTAACATTTAAAAAGTACTTCAATATATAACTTCAAACATAAAGACAAAGCATGATACTTAAGAACAGTACATAGCCAAAACCAACAAAATGCTTCGAGTTTTTGTTTTTGGACATAATTACTTTGAAATTATTATTTAAAAGACCTTTCATTAACTTGTTTTAAGAACTTTTAACTTAATTATCTTTTTTGGTGCCCAATTAATATGTTCATTGTTAGCCCCTATGGGAGAAGCTTTCCAACTCCATCATCAGTATATGGGCATATGTTATGTGCTACCCATTGGTCCATGATATATTAATGGCGGAGATGAGGTGGTGGGTTCTTATTATTGGGGTTGGATTACTATTCCTACTTGTGCTGGAATTAAGTCTTTCCTTGACGGTTGAAAGACCTAATTGACACTATATATAAATAAAGTCCCATCAGTAGCAGCTGCTTCAATTGCATACGTAAGGGGACCAAACCCAAATTTCGGAATATTCAGGCCTAAAGCCTTCTCCAACCATGTATAGGAATAGGTAATTTGGCACTGCTTTTCTGGGCGGAATATAGGACTAGGAGAGCTTCTATAATGAGGGGGATTTTGGTGATGGGGTTGAACGAGAGGTTGAATCCCACCGTTCATTCATTTAAAAAGTACGTTACTCTAATATTTTCTCACTCTTGTTGGATAGTGGGATTGACCCCCTCACCTCACAACCCTCTCATTAGAACATTTTCACCTATTTGCCATGAAAAAGGGAAAGGGAAGACAATGGTTGTTATTATTCACGTGAATAGTGGTAGCCCTTGCAAAAGGCAAGGTGTGTTACCACCCATTACTGTGGCAAATGGTAAATACTATTCACTTTTAGTTTTTCTTTTATTTTTTTACCTAAACAATTATTTTAGAGAAGATTTTGGGTTCCCATGTGTCAATATTTATTATAAAATTCATATCTCATAATTCGAATGAATTTTTCGAAAAAAAATTTCGGATAAAATTCTCGGTTGCCATGTGTCGATATTTATTATAAAATACAAATATCAAATTTTAGAAAAGATTTTAGGATAAGATTATTGGGTGTCACGTGTCGATATTTATTATAAAATACAAACTTCATATTTCATATAAGATTTTCATCCTCCAAAATTGCTCTGCGTGTCATCTCTATCTTCTAAATCTCTCTATAAAACCAAAGGCTCAACTCATACCTCTCACACCATATCTTCTCTATCCTTTCATTTAATAGATTTTAGATTTCATACTCCACTCTCAATGTCAGACATGAGGAGATGCTTGGAGAGGCAAGAGCGAGAAATTAAAGAAAGAATACGTAGACGAGCTGAAGATGCAGCAAGAAGATGATGAACAAGTTGCCATGGGGCAGTGGGTATGCTTGATCTATAAGTCAAGGCCTCCATCGTGGTTCACAAGTTGGCCGTGGCCCGAACGTGGATAGATATAGGCATTCTTGGGGTAAGAATCTTTTGAAAGATTACTTTATCATAAATTATGTGTACTGTAATGTTGATTTTCGAGGACGATATAGAATGCAACCCCATTTGTTCAAAAAAGTCATGCATGATGTTTGTAATTACGATGCATACTTAGTTCGAAAGTGTGATGTTGTTGGGGTTTTGGGGCTTATTCCAGAGCGAAAGCTTATAGCTGCTTTACGAATGCTGGCGTTTGGTGCATCTGTTGATCAGATGGATGAGATTGCTAGGATGAGGAAATCCACTACTCTAGAGAGTTTGGTTAGATTATGTTATGTAATCGAAACTCTCTACACAAGGGACTACCTTCGCAAACCTATGCCTAGGGACCTCCAAAGACTTCTACAAAAGGTCGAAGCTCGAGGTTTTCCAGGTATGATTGGAAGCATCGACTGTATGCACTGGTAATGGAAGAATTGCCCAACTGCATGGCAAGACTATTATGGGAATATGAATGGGCAAAAAAGTATCATTCTCGAAGCCAAGTATTATAGGAATTGCACTAAAAAATTGTATAGGAGACCACAAAAGACAAGTATAGTGAAGGAATCTAAGTCAGACCAAAATTGACAGTTTAGAGACCACTGAAGATATATTTTTCATGGATTAATAGTACAATATTCGTCAAACCAGCTCCATTGAAGAAAGTGAAACAAAGTCAGAGAAAGTGAGGGAACAAGTGAGAGAAGGTTAGAGAAAGTGGACACTTACAACAGATGGGATGCTCTCCACCATTTTTTAGCACAAAACCCATTTCGTCGATCAGTCACACCTAAATCTTGAAAAGATTCGTTCTCGATGCCCCCCAAATTTGCCAGCACCCTTCACTCTGCCCAACCCAGTTCGAATCACAAATAACTTCCCAATTTGAAATGTAAAACACGATCTCTCCTAACCCAATGTAAGGAAAGTAAGAGTTGGAAAAAACGAATTTATATCCTTCAAACAATATGACGGTAGGCCCTCATCAATTGGCGTTTAAAAAAAAAAATTGAGTCCTTAATTTACCAAAAAAATTATTGAGGGCTAAATTGACAATATGCGAATAGTTCAGTGGGCAAACTCGCAGAAAACCCTAAATTTAATATGGAAATGAAGTTGATTTTAGTTATTTTGGAATGAAGAAATCCAAAATCATTGGTATATTTGGTATATTTGATATATAATAATGACTAAATGATCTTCAATCTTTACTTTTATTTTTTTTGGCATCGATATCTTTAGATGGTCATTGTTTGGGCCTACACTTAAAGCCTTTGAATAAATGACTAAATTTGGGCTGACGCGAGTATTTGAACTCATTTTTTTTGGTGTCAAATTTGGACACTGTTTATAAGTAGTGAACGTGCAAGTCAAGTACAATTTTTTTTATTATTATTCTTTTTCTGGTAATTTGTTAGGGAGGAGGATTATTATATAATAAATTGGGTTACATTAAGATTGTCGCCTACGTGAATCAAAACCCCGGTGCACTTGAATGGGGCACCCGGGGTGAAGGGGGGAGATGAAGAAGGAAGAAGGGAGAGGTTGACCCACTTTTCCATTATGATGGCACCCCATGTGCCAAGTGAAAATTCGTTAAGAAGAGCTAATACGGATTGCTTGGAGATAAAGGGAAATTGCTAAGGGATTGATACGAATTGATTTTGTCACCATTAATTTGAGTCCTAATTGAATTTGATCAGAAATATTATACAAGGAACATTATACGATCAGTTGAAGGACCTTTAATCTTTTCACTATGGAAGGGCCGGCCTTGGGGGTGAGCTGGAAGGGCGATGGCCATGGGACTCCAATTAATGGCGCCCCAAATTTTTTTATATTTATATTATGTATATATAGCTCTCAAGCATCTACTCTAAATATAAAAAAAAAAAAACTGAAATTAAATGAGAAAAACATGATTCCTTTTCCCAGAAGAAACACGTTTCCTCTTTCAAGAAGACGTTCTCGTACTCCTAGTTTCCCTATGGAACATGCTCTCAATTGAATCCACCATATTATTATTTGTTATCCTAATCTCTCTTCAATCTATTATTTTAAGTTTCTCTCATCCATCTTTTCTCATATAGAAACCATAAAAGAATCTATCTCTCACTGAAAAGTTCACAATTTTTATTTTTTGATCTTTGTCTTTAAGATTGCTGGTGGTGGCCAAGAGGAGAGGAGCATGAAAATTTGAAAAGGTAATAAGATTTATGAACTTTTCTTTATATTTTTTTTCCTATCTAACAAACTATTTTTTCTCACCCTATACCCGACATGTTGGTCTTTGTTGAGTTTTATTCTTGCTTTTGCTTCCACAAATTGTTGTTGGGGCTTGGCCTCTATCTTTTGTTAGGTGGTTTCACTACAACATTTTAGGCTTCGCGCAAAGATGATTTTAGTCGCACATAATTATGCGCGAAAGAAGTTTTGCCGCGCAAAGATCGTGAAGAAAGGATTTGCGCGACGCAAAAATATCATTCGTCGCGCAAAACAGTGCGACGTATAACAACTTCGTTAAAAAAAACATTTCGGGACGACCCAAATGTCCGTCGCAAAAATATTTGCGCGACGAAAGGTTGGTCGTCGCAACAACAATGCGCGACGGAGACTTCCTTCGCGCGAGATACATGAACTTTGCGCGATGAAATGGTATTTGTCGCGCAATTAGTCTTTGCACGACGAAAGAGTCGTCGCGCATACAAATTTCACGCGACGAGACAATTCGTCACGCATACAAATTTCGCGCAACGAAATAATTCGTCGCGCATACACATTTCGCGCAACGAAACTCTTCGTCGCGCATGATTAAAATATATTTGTCAACGGGTTTTTTCAATGATTTTGCGCGACGATTTACGTTTCGTCGCGCAAAAGTAATATATATTATTAAAAAAAAGGGAGACTTTGGAAAAAGCAAAAGGAGAGAGAAATTTTTTAAAAGAAGCCAAAATGGACAAAATTGCCCTTATTTATTTTTGGATTTCCTAATGAATCATTTATATTTGCATGTCTTTGATTTGAAAGTTGAGAGGTTTTTCTGTCTTTTTTGAAAAAGTTTTGGCTTTTTCCAAAAGTGAAAGTTTTTTTATGGCTAAAACCTAAATTTACTTAAAAAAAATTATTATTATTTGTTTTTTAATTTTGTAAAAAAATAAATTTGGTTTTTTTATATAATTAAAATGAAATTACAATAAAAAGATTAATCGCAAAGAAAACATTAAGGTATGAGCGTCTGCAAGGGCCGTGGTGTGTTGGGGATGCTCGGGATGGACGAGCTCGGAGGTCGACACACCAAAATTCGGGATTGGAATGCCGGACCGCGCGAGGGACTGCAGAATCACCATTAATTCGAAAGAGACAGCAGCCATGGCTCTGTATTCGGCTTCAACACTTGAACGAGCAACGACACTTTGTTTCTTACTCTTCCATGTGACCAAATTTCCTCCAACGAAGGTACAATATCCTGTGGTGGATTTCCGGTCAATTTGACACTCTGCCCAATCAGCATCTGAGTACCCTATAATTTGATTGGTTCCATTTTTCCTCATCAAAATACCACGACCAATGGAACCCTTTAAGTAACGAAGAATTCGTTTGACTGCTTGCGAGTGAGTTGATCGTGGAGAATGCATGAATTGGCTTACTAAGCTTACTACGTGAGAGATGTCAGGACGAGTAATAGTAAGATAAATAAGCCTCCCAACCAGCCTTTGATAATAACTAGCATCTGCTAACAAATCTCCATCGAGACCAAGTTTGGCCTCGCAGTCAATTGGGGTAATGACTGGTTTGGTTTCTAACATACCTGTTTCTTGAAGAAGATCCAACACATACTTGCGTTGATTAAGAAATAAACCTTTGCTTGAGGAGGCAATTTCAATACCCAAAAGGTATTTTAAGGACCCTAAATCCTTAATAGCAAACTTCTTGTGAAGAAAAGCTTGAGTTTATGAATCTCTCTCATATTGCTGCCCATAATAATGAGATCATCAATATATATAAGTACCACAAATCTTCCAGCAGGCCCATCTTTAACAAACAAAGAGGAATCTGCATTACTTCTTGTGAAATTTATACTTTCAAGAACTGTAATTAATTTGGCATACCAAGCCCGTGGAGATTGCTTAAGTCCGTAGATAGCCTTGTGCAATTTACAAACCATTCCTTCTTGTTTTTCTTGAGGATGACCAGGCGGCAAGCTCATGTAAACTTCCTCCTCTAATTCTCCATGCAAAAAGGCATTCTTCACATCCATTTGAAATAAAGGCCAATCATTATTGACAGCAACAGATAAGAGAACTCTTACTGTGTTCATGTTTGCTACAGGAGCAAAAGTTTCCTTGTAGTCTACTCCAAAAGTTTGAGTAAACCCCTTAGCCACCAGCCTTGCCTTGTGTCTCTTAATGGATCCATCGCTGTTAAACTTGGTCTTATAAACCCATCTGCAACCAACCACTTTCTTCCCTTTAGGCAACTTAACAATACTCCAGGTTTGATTCTCATCAAGAGCTTTAAGTTCTTCTCTCATTGCATTTTGCCAAATCAATTGGATTTTTGCCTCTTGAAAAGAGTTGGGTTCACAAGAGTTTGAAATTTTTCTTAGAAAGGCAGCATGGGATCAAGACACATTAGCGTAGGTAATATACCTTTCAACTGGATATCGAGTGGCACAACTAACATAGTCCTTGAATTTTGGTGAGGGATTCTGGGCTCGACTTGGATTTCTTCGTGGTGCAACTAGAGAAGGAAGAGTAGAAATAAGCTCTGTTTGAACACTGTCGGAAGGAGTACCTTCGTTGTTGAAAGGTGTTCCTTCGCTGCTGGAAGTTATATCTTGAGAACAAGGAACACTTGTAGGACTATGATCATCAATGGTTTCTATAATTGCCAAAGACACTTGATCAAGAAAGCTCTCCCCTTGACTATTATTTCCATAGGATTTATCAAAGAAGGAACATGTTTCATCAAACACAACATCACGAGATATAATGATCCTTCGAGTTCTTGAATCATAGCATTTATACCCTTTTTGTGTTGAAGAATAACCCATAAAAACACACTAAGCTGCCCTGGAGTCAAATTTATCTCGATGTGATCCTTGAATATGAACAAAACAAACACAACCAAAGATACGAATGTGGGAAAGATCAATTTTCCTTCCTTTGAGAACTTCAAGGGGAGATTTGTAGTTAAGAACTCTACTTGGAAGCCTATTGATCACATAGGCTGCCATAAGAACTCCCTGAGACCAAAACTTCTTAGGAACATTTATTTGCAGCATGAGCGACCGTGTTTTTTCAAGGAGATCATGATTTTTTCTCTCTGCCACCCCCATTTTGTTGGGGTGTGCCAACGCAACTTGTCTGATGAATTACACCATACGAACTTAAGTATTGTGAAAGGGTACTATTCATAAATTCAGTACCGTTGTCAGATCTCAAAACTTTAAGCTGGGTTGAAAATTGATTCATTATAAGTCGATGAAACTCTTTGAAGACAGAAGCAACCTCACTCTTTGATTTCAATAAATATAACCAAGTAGCCCGAGAGAAATCATCTACAAAGATAACAAAATATTTAAAGCCATCAAAAGATTCTAAGGGCGCTGACCCCCATACATCTAAGTGAACAATCTCAAAAGGTCTGGTGGTTTTTGACAATGAATGACTAAATGGCAGACGTGTTTGCTTTGAAAAATGACAAATCTCACAATCTTGGGATGCCTTATCTAGTGTTGGAAATAAGCTTGACAAAACAGATTCAGAGGGATGTCCCAGATGTTGATGCCACAAAACACGATTTGAGAGAGAATTGACTTGGAGCCCTCTTGAGTTGTTAGGAAAATGATGAAGAAGATACAATCCATTTGAGTAAACACCTTCACCAATCTTCTTCTTGGTAATTCGATCCTGAAAAATCACATGAAAAGGAGAAAAAATGGCATCACAGTTTGAGGAATTTGTCAGTCTTCCTACTGACAATAACTGAAAAGGGAACGATGGCACATATAAGGCAGTAGACTCAACATCTGTACCAAGAAATTTAACCTTCCCTTGGCCCAAAACTGAGACATCAGTACCATTAGCTACAGAGACAGAGTGAGCCTTAGTGAAATTCTTAAAATCACAAAGATACTGTTTTTTATTCGTCATGTGATCGGTGGCTCCCGAATCTATAACCCAAACATTTGACATTGTGCTATAAATAAGTGTAGTCACGAAGGCTTTGACAATACCTGAGACATCAGAAGTAGAGGGCTTTCCATATTGTTGAAGAAATTTAGCAAACTGTCCAAAAAGAGCAGCATAGTTTGAGGCTAGATTTGCTCCAGCATTATTAGAGACACTTGCATCAATTTTACGATTGGGATTCTCATTAGCAAACTCATCAAGAAAAGCTGAAGGGTTGGTAGTGAATTTTTCAAAATCATCAGCAGCAGAAACTTGATTGGCACTGTGGTTTTGTTCTCCCTTGCCTTCCTTTCCAAATTTTGGTTTCAAATGAGGGTGGAGAATCCAACACCTATCCTTGGTGTGACTTTTTCGTTTGCAATGACTACACTCCAGGTTGCCTTTTTTTCCTTTGAAATTTTTGCTTGCTTGTTTTTTAGCACCAGCTACAAAAGCTTTAGATTCAAAACTTCCAGCGCCTGATTTGGTTTCTACATTCATGACTTTCTTCCTTACCTATTCTCGTTGAATAGTAGTACAAACATTATTGAAAGAAGGCATTTCAGCACTCATCAAAATGTGACTGCGTAAGTCTTCATAATCTAGATCCAAACTTGCCAAGAGTTGGAAAATTTTATCCTCTTCAGCCCTTTTCAGAAGGGTGGCTGAATCAATAGTATGTGGTCGGTAAAGATCTAGCCCATTCCACATGCCTTTAAGCTTTCCCAGATGTTCAATAAAAGGTTTTCCATCTTGATATACCCCAGCAATATCCTTCTTTAGTTGAAAAATCCTGACTGCATTATTTTGATTTCCATACATTTCTTTGACAGCAGTCCAAAGATGTTGCGCATAATCAAAAAAACTGAAAATCTCAGCAACTTGAGACTCCATAGAGTTGAGCAACCAAGACATGACAAGTTGATCCTTGCAGAACCAATCCTCATATTTTGGATCATCAACAGCAGGTGCAGGAATATTTCCATTGATGAAGCCAAGTTTCGATCTTCCTCCAAGAGCCAAACTGACAGCTCTTGACCAAGGAATATAGTTAAATCCATTTAGAAGAACCGAACAAAGGCGAAGATTGGGATTCCCGTCAGATTCGCCGGAAAAAACAGAAGCTCTTCCAGAAGAATCACCCATTGAGAAGACAAAGAGATAGGATTTTCAAAGGTCCTGCTCTGATACCATGAAGAAATCAGAGAAAAAGAAGAAAACAGAACAATACAAGTTTAACGAGGAGTTTGAGATTCTTGCTCATCATATAGATATCAGTACAACATGATGCATATATAGGCAAGCAGCTGTAAGAAGACGAGGAGTTTCCAGCAGCAGTTAATTACTTTACATATTCCAATATCCTAACTAAGTGGCAGCTATACCTCTTGTGCAACTTTCCAAACCATTGATTACTTCATGTTCTTCCTTCGGACTTCTTGTTGATGGCAGCTTGCTCTTGAAGCTCTTCATCTTCAACCACGAAATCCATAGGAATGCAGATTTTTCAGTTGGATGCTAAGCTCATATCTCATCAAGGTATATACTTGAGCTTGACGAAATTAATGGAGATAAAATATATAACTAAGCGTAAGATGGTCAAGGATAGATGAGAGATTTGATTTAGATCATCATATAAGAATTTTCCAAAATAAAACAATTTTTCTAATGTAAAAATCAGGTTTCCATTGAAAATATGAACTTTTCCCAAAATGAGCCACAACACCACAAGAAAAGTTACCCTAAAATATTGATGTCCAAATGGTTTTAAGAGGAAGCTATTCAATGTACTTCAACTTTGTAGCAAATACCCAAATTCGAATTTCTAAAGTTGAACTAAGAGGAATTACGTGAAAATATACATTTAGCAAGGAAAGCCAATTCAAGTTAACTTAAACCTAACAGTTTTTTTTTCTTTTCTTTTACAAGACAAGCTCAAACGAGCTAAAAAATATTGATTAGAAATTGCACTTATGAAAAATAATAATTAAGAATTAACAGCAAAAGACATTGGCTATGATTGCTTACTGAGCCTCACTACTATGTTTTAATTACTGTTTAACATCTTCTGATTGAGGGTTAAGGTGTTCATCCATTGGAATAACAGAAACAAGAGCAAGCTGATGTTGATCATCTTCCTACGTACTTTGCAGTCATTCGAATTCTCTTTTTTCAATACCACTTGTATAAATAAATAAAGAAGCCATATATAATTAGAGAACATCACCCAAACGGAATTATAGTTTAACGTTGATAATCTAAAAGTTATACGCAAAGAATTTAGATATTTAATATTAGGCTCTCATTAATATATTTGAATAATATTAAGGACACAAGGTGACGAGGCCAAGGAGCCTCAGATATTGCATCAGCTCTTATTTTAGTGTACACATTCAACTGCATGTGCAAGGTGAGAACGTGAGATTGACATTGGTCGACTTCCTGCTCAGAAGTACTGGTTACCAAAGTCGTTAAAGCCTTTCACCTTACCCTTGTTCCCACTTATTTTATTATCCTCAAATCCGAAAATAGCGTCGTTTTCATCGTCATCATCGTCGTTGTTCTGACCATTGTAGACCCCGTTATTCCGGTTGCCGGAGTTGTTAAATCCCTGCCCGTTGTCGTGGTAGTTATGACCGTTGTGGCCCCTGTTATACTGGTTGGCGAAGTTGTTAAATGCCTGAGCGTCGGCGTTGTTGTCGCTAATTTGATTCCCTTTGACAGTAACAAGTTTGCGGTTGGGATTAATACCCAGAGGATATCCGCCCCCATTTCTGCCGTTTCCGCCGCGGTAACCGCCGCCATGTCCACCGCCGTAGCCGCCACCGTTGGGAAGATACTTTTGCTGGGAGTTGGATCTATCTTCAGGATGGGTATCTGTGAGCCAGTTGAGGACCCCTCGGGAAGTGCCATGGATGGCACCGTCCAGAGGGGCCAGTGGGAAAGTCACGACATCAGCAACCCTGTGCAGGTTGTCGAAGCCTTGCTCAAAACTGTCTCTCACCTGATCTTTCACTTGATGACTCGTCATTGTCTGCTTAATTAGTGTTTAGTTGGGATCTCGGTCTTGTTTGCTTTGATGATCAACTTATTGCCCCATGGTCTCCTTTTATAGCAGTTGGCATGCGCATGCAGAGAATATTTTATGAAGGCCGATATCATTATCATATTATCATATTGAACATAAGATTCCTCACACATAAATAATTTACATTTATCTTCTTGCTACTACATGCCCTTTCTTGTCGCGGGAAATTTTGAATATTTCACATTTACAATTGCATGCATACGTAAGCTGTGATACGTAAGTTGGAATAATTCTAAGATGATGAATTCAACAGAACTAAGGCAGAAAAAATTTAGTAAGGATAATCAAGTTGTTTTTTGCTTTTTCAAAAGAGAGAGATCCCTCATCCATGTGCAACTTGATTGAATGTTTTTTCTGTAGAGATGAGCATTTTTTTTTTTTAGTACAAGCAATTAGGGGAGGGGTTTTACACAAATATTTATTGGGTGTCTGGGATTTCGAACCTCTACTCACATGGATAGAGGTGGAAGAGCTCAACCAACTGAACTATACCCCAATGACCTCAAAGATAATCTTTAAATGGTGATATAAAGATGAATGATTCGTTAATCACATAGAGGTTGACAAGGAAGTACAGCCAAGTGTTGTCCATATAGTTTTCCTCATTAAAAATAGTACATATAATCATAACCGAATAAAGAAAAAGTTGTTATATATAGGTCCTCATCATGAAATAAGATGTTGATCAGTTAATGTTTCACTACCAACAATATTTAGTGCTGTATGGAATTTTCCTAAAGATAAGAACCTTGTTCTTTCCAAATGCTGAAAAATAAACAGCCAACGAAATTCACAGCTTGTTGCATTGAATCCAATTTGCGAGAGGATAGGGCATTTCAGCTTTTGGGTGTGTTTGACCGGATTCCTAATTATCCTTTTCAGATGCTTTGCTTGTTTTTTATTTGCTATTATCTGCTTGTCTTATCTTCTTCACACGCCACTTCATTTAAATTTGATCTAAAAGCTAAAATTAAACACTCTGAAAAAGAATTAACCAAACTTGTATTGTTGCAGCCGTTCAGTCTCTTCCCAATCAACAATCTCTCTTCTCCTGTGAAAATTAGTTCTTTCCCATCTCCCGTACGTGCAATCTTGCAACTATAGTATCAATTGCAAAGCCCAAACCCTAAAATCCATGCAAGAATACTGTAGCTATGTTTTTTCTTCTGGAAATACCATATTGTTTTGCTCTCTATCTAACCTATTATGATATTCCTTTTTCTTCTTTTTTTTTTTTTTTTTTTTGTAACGGAAAAATAAAAAAGACCAAGCAGTTGCATAAGGTTAATTTCAAGTTAGGTCAATTATGGTTTTGTTTTTCTTTTTTAATTATGAAGAAATTAGGTTTTTATTTTAAGAATGATGTGTCAACTTTAAATCCTTTGGATTAAATTGTAATAAGATGGCGTGTGGAGGAAAGAAGTTAAGTAGATCATGGTAGAGAAAATCCAAGCAGAGGATCCGAATCCCTTAGGAACACCACATTTTGTACTATACCTATATGATGTAACCATCTCAGGGTGATTTTAGTTTAGGAATGATCTGGTGGGTTAGAAAGTTCTTCTCTTTCGGCTTTTGAGTTAGAGAAGATGACGAGAGAGTTGAGAGAGAAAGTACGATTTTGGGGGAGAGCAACTTATTTTCCAAGAAAAAATCGAACAATTTTGAGACAAAAACAAAAGAGATAAAAATAACATTAATTATTATTTTTAAGTCAATAATTTGAACCGTTGATAGTAAATGAATTTAATGGTGTTAAAAGTGTGTTTTATGGTGCGTGAAAATGTGTCCTCCTAAGTTCTTAAAGAAAATAAGATAGAGAGGTGAAAATAACAGCTCTCTTTATTTATTATATAAGTTGACATTTTACACATAAAAAAGAGGCATAGTTACAAGCCTCAGATATTTGATCAGCTCTTATTCCATTGCATGCATGCTTAGAGCTTGTTCCTATTCAGTACTCGTTGCCAAAGTCGTTAAATCCCTCAGTGTGGCCCTTGTTCCCGTTCAGTTTATTGTTCTCAAAGCCGAATTCAGAACTGCCACTGTAGGGGCCGCCGCCACGCCTGTTGCCAAAGTTGTTAAATCCAGAAGCTGGGCCCTCGTTGTTGCTAACCTCATTCCCTTTAAAGTTGAAAATTCTGCGGTTGGGATTTCCACCATATCCACCTCCGTTTCCGCCATGGCCATAGCCGCCGCCATACCCTCCCCCGTTTCCGTAGCCGCCCCCATGTCCGCCACCGTAGCCACCGCCATTAGGAATTTGCTTGGACTTGGATCTATCAGGATGGGTATCTGTGAGCCAGTTGACGACCCCTCGGGCCGTGCCATGAATGGCACCGTCCAGAGGGGCCAAAGGAAAAGTCACGACGTCGGCAACCTTGTGGAGGGTGTCGAAGCCTCCCTCAACTGTGTCTCTCACCTGATTTTTCACTTCGTGACTCGTCATTCTCTTGCCGATTAGTATTTAGTTGGAATCTGTGAGTTTGCTTGGATGATCGACTAATTGCCTCATAGTCTCCTTTTATAGATGTTGGCATGCGCGCAGAGGATAATACATATTCTATATTATTGATCATAAGATTCTTCACATATATATAATTTACATTTATCTTCTTGGAACAATATACTACGTACAGTTACGGGCCTAATGACTTTTCTTAAATTTTTTTTTTTTTTGGGTAAATATCTTTTTAATTTCTCTGCTACATACGACCAATTAATTGCTCAGCTATGTGTGAAGCTCAGTTTCATACGTAAGATGTGTTACGTAATTAAGTTGGAATAATTCTAAGATGATGAATTCAACAAAACTACTCAAGAATAAATTCACTAAGGATATGGAGTTGCTTTTAGCTGTTTTCAAAAGAGAGAGATCCATTATCCATGTGCGTCAGTTGATGTTTTTTTTGGTTGAGAAATTCTAAAATTGAATTCATAATTCAGCCAAAAAAATCACTAGTTATAAAAGACCTATACAAACTAGCCACAAAAGGCCATTACAATAACGGAGCAACCAACAAATATAAATAAGACATTACCATAAGAATATTGTTCTAATAAGTATTCATGGCTTGTTTCGTAAGTCTTTTTTTTTTCTTTTTTCTTTTTTCAATCAATGGAGGAGGGAAGAGAGCGCTTTCAAACAGGCTTGGTTGAGAGCTAGTTTGTGACTTGTTTTTGTAAGTTGGGTCCTTGAAAGATGGATGGTGGGAAGTTTAGTTAGTAATTTCAAGAAATTCCTATAACTTTCAGGAGTTCTATTCTTATGATATTGTATGTTTAATTTCATAAGTTGAGTTCAAGCAAATATGGCAAGTTCGAATTTGATAAGGATAATGAAGGTGACATATATAGCTTTCGGAAAAGAAAGATCCATATATAATATATTTTTCATTGATTTTTTTGCAGTGATGATCTTTAAATTGCGAAAATTTATTAATAACGAGTGAACAAGCATATTTTCCATATGGTATGTCTAATAATTAAACTTACCATAAAATATTGTAAACGGAAAAAAAAAAACAGTCTCTATATCACAGTTCAAATGGGATAAGAACCTTGTTTTACTACCGACAAATAAGTAGTGCTTTACGGAATTGTCCTTGAGATAAGAAAACCTTTGGACCAAAGAGTTGATAAATTCACAGCCAATGGAATTCACAGGTTCTTCCCATTTGAGAGGACAGCACTTCAGCTTTTGCATGTGTTTGACCAGATTCCTATTAATTTTATTGGATGTTGATTTTATACAACTCTAATCATATCATGTGGCATTAAATTATAGTAAAAATGCAAATGGGACCTAACAACCACTTCATCCATTTACTGTACATCATGAGGCTTTGCTCGATCTCTGTGTTAACAACTCATAAGTTTGATGAACTTGTTCTGATTATCCAAGGAAAATGCTAGGGAGATTATCTTTATTAGAGACCAATTTATATACTTATACTAACGACGTCCTCGATCGACGACTTAATTGTGTGTGTTTTTGGTTGCTAAACTAGTAACAAATTTTTAGTGCGTCAAAAAGCCAAACTTATGAATATTATGACTTGAATTTTGTTTATTATGATGGCAGCAGGATACAGGCGAGAGGCAAATTATTTGTTGACATTTTTCATTCATAATCTAAAAGAAGTTGACATTAATGTCAAGCGCCCATTCAAAATCTCAGATAGTATAGATATTGCATCAGCTCTTATTTCAGTGTAGATATTTTAGTACGTTCATATTCACTTGCATGCATGCATGCAACGAGAGATTGCCATTGGTTTGGTTCACAGGCAGGCACTTTCTTCCTGCTCAGTAGTACTGGTTGCCAAAGTCGTTAAATCCCTTCACCTTGCCCTGGTTCCCCTTGACTTTATTATCCTCGAACCCGAAAACAGCGAACACTCGGATGGATGTCTCGATTGCTGAGTTGTTGCTCCTTTTTATATCAAGGGATGACTCATAGTTAACCATACATGTCGATGTGGGATTAAATACATTATTCTAACATATATAGCCATGATTCATATCCAACAATTAGAACCTCATTTATGTTGAGGTTCGATCCCGAGGAATAATATTCATATATGTATGTATATATATAGTACTAGTCGCCTTATGTTAAGGGATTCTTCAAATAGTTTTATTTGAGGGACACCCTTTAGGGTACCATACTATTTTTTTTTCAACGATCCAAACTATCCAATTTTGAAGTATTCATTTATAGATCTTCTTTGCAAAAAATCAGACAAATTGAAAATCATTAAGGCATCTACTTGAGACCAACAAAATCAATGAACACGGCACTTCAAAAAAGTACACAAATTTCAATAATTTAATTTAATGGTCAAAATGATATCGGATTCAAGTTTTTTTTTTTTTTTTTTTTTTTTGTAGAGATGATTTTAGAATGAATATCCATACAATAAACGGTTTAGATTAGTGAAATATAATGTGGAGTGGGCCTTACAAGGGTGTCCCTCATCACTTTATGAACCTGTGTAAGGATGTGAGAGAAAATATATATATATATATATATATATATATGTTGACTGTGAGAATATAGCTTGGAAAGCAAGCTAATGCCCACTTTACAATATTCCTCCACTTTTATCTATATAAAGGGGAGAAATATACCATGTTTTGAAAGTGGACAAGGCAAAGCAATCTTCAACTTTGATCAGCTTCCAACTGATACACGTACAATGACATTTACCAATATGCTGAAGGCGTTGGATTTGCTTAACAATGGTCCAGCTCCAGAGCAATGCTACAATCCAAATAGTACCAGAGGCACCCCTGCACCTGCTACTTCCAAAGGATATAATCATCCAGGTTATTCTCCTCCTCCTCTTCCTAATGTGGTTAATGGAAATCCAGTTAATAATAATTACACTCCTAATCCTGCTCCTAATGCTGCTCCTGCGTACTACTACTATTATCCCACACAACCAACCCCAACTAATCCTTCAGAATTAAGCCATGATAATGTGACGTCGTTTGTTCCTCATGGACATGACGTTAGTGAGGGCTTAAAGCCACCCACTGCATATGATAATAGTTCCTCAATTGCTGGACCTGACCAACCGGCAAATTCGAAAAGTAGAATTAGTACTTGTGCTAATCCCCAGCTGCCCAAGAATAATGGAAAAGTTGACAAGCACAAGAATATTGGAGTAAAGAATGGCAAGAAAAAGAATGGGAAAAAAAAGAGTTCCAGATCAAGCGGCGATTCATTCAAGGTTCATGGGAATACTATTAATGGAGGCAAAGGCGACAAGGTTGGAGTTTTCGACTTTGGTAACAAGTATAGTAGAGGCGGCAAGAAGAGAGACGAAGAAGAAACTGACTTTGGTATTGAAGACGAAAGAAATTTTATTGTGTGGTTATAAAGACGAAAGAGATTAGTTCTGAAGTAATTACTACATATATGATGGCAACAGTAAATAATGTAGTAGTCAAAATATATAGGCAACTTACATGGTACTTAAAGATCAAATTCAACAATATTCTGTAAATTTTATCTAGTCATTCTTGCTTTCAAAGAAGAAAAAAATTGTGTAACGATTATATCTAGGTATTCAATCGCAGTTATGGTGGATGTATTCAATCTTATGAAATTATATTTCATTTGAGAACAGTTATTTTCAAATAGCAAGTACTCGAAAAATATGTTGGGATTAAGCAATCTTTTTTTTTATTTTTTATTAAAGGCCAAAGACTAAAGACTAAAGACTTTATTCATCAATAGAATGCAGAGAACACAAATCATCTGAAGGTAAGAGTGAAGCCAGCTAGGCCCCCTTCAATTCAGTAACATGTCTCATTACAAGATAAAGCAAATTTGGCTAATTAGTGAGCCACAAAATTAGATGAACGAGTGCTCATTTCAAATTCAGTTCGGTTCACGGCCTTAATCACCTCCAAACAATCACTTTCAATAATCAACCTTATGAATCCTGCATCTAATGCCATATGACAACCTAGGCTTCAAAAGCCTTAGGTGAAAGACAATCAATTACAAATTTAGCCATGACATCCATTAATTCTTCATTGGCATTTCAGACTACTGCTATACTAGCCCCCTCATGAGGTTTCCAACGACAAGTAACTAATTGGGACTAAGTAATCTGCAAAGTGACTGGAAGATTATTTTTTCTAGCCACTTGAAAAATGTTACTCTACTTAGCTATGAGAATCACAACATTCCTAATAATAAAATAATAACTCTGACAGAGCCGTGAACTCCCCACGCCAACCTTCGGTAGAGTATGCCGAGCGATCAAACAGTCACATCAGTCCGATTCTGACAGATCGCTTCAGAACTCTCGCCGGAACCTGTTAGAGCACGTGTCGACCCCCAAAGACACTCCCACGAGTCCCACATCAAAACTAAGTACTAAGAGCATCACAAATACTCTCTATAAATAGAGACCCTTGACTCAGCCAAAAGGTAAGATTGTTGACTTGACTTGTGCTTTCACATCGTCGATAAAATAGTTCTTAGTCACTAACTTTAGCATCGGAGTGCCTTCGGCAGGCATCACACCAGTGTCCTTGATCGCATCCGCTGTTTCCTCTCTTCAGCTAAGATTCGGCATCCGCCCGGGTCTTCGGACACCATAGGAAGAAGGCCATTCCGGTCCCCGATCATCCACATACTTGTCAGTTAGCCTAATCTCTTATCTATTTAGATTTAGTGCGAACAGATTGGCGCCGTCTATGGGAATCTCAATTGACAATCAGCCCATATCTATTTTTCCACCTAACTATGAACCCACCTTCGTCTCTACTTACCGATGGTCCGATCCTCGGCCTCGCCAGCAGAGCGAACCCCTCTGTGCCGCCCGGCACACCCCGAGTAGAAATGCCAGGTCGGCAAGACACCCTGGAAGATAAGATGGAAGCCCTATAACGAGAAATGATAAAAATGCAGGAACACAACAATGTTCTTTCCTCCAAATTGAACGACACCCAGAAATAGCTTCACGAGTAGAAATCACACTCGGCACAACTGCAGGTCGGTTTGGAACAAACCATGCAGCTTCGGCAAGGACAATCGATCAAAAGCGTACCAAAGCCTAGCGGCCGAGAAAAAGGAAGGAACCGGCCCCGGGCAGGCCAGCCTCCCGAAGCTAATCTACTCTAACTGTCGCGACAGACTCAAAGAGGGGCGCAGGGAATGGCAGGCTTCACCAATTTCGGTCCAAGCAAGACTCAACGATCGGCATCTTGACGTGCTCGAACCGAAATCTCCCCCTTGACGGAGGTACAATGCGATCGGTCTAGAAGAAACAGATGAATCCGACTACGTTCCCACCTTCTCTGGAATGACGACCTAGCGCCAGTAGGCAACATCCAGGTCGACTAGGAGGACCGTATATCGGAGAGGCAGTCCGGCTGAAAATTTCGACTGAACGGCGAGCCGTGAGACACAAGGAAACCACGTCCGCCTACCATCGGAAACCTTCGACAACGACCTCCCTCCTACTAATCCCACCATCCGTCTCCTCCTTTAGAAAGTCAACTGTATCGAGGAAGAGCAGAATTATATCAGGACACCAACCTGGGGAAAGGTACAGCCAGGACCATTCACTAACCGAATCCAATCCTACCGACCGAAAAATGAGGTCCAAGCACTCCGAATCTCATTCTACTCGGGAGTGGAAGACCCCGTAACTCATATTCATACATTTCAATCGGCCTTGGGTTGCAAAGGACTTACCAAAGAGGGCCAGTGCCTGCTATTCCCATCCACCTTGGCTGGGGCAACCCTGAATTGGTTTTATCGCTTGGAGCTAGGTACGGTAGATTCCTTCGACCAGTTGAAACAAATTTTCCTTAATCATTTTATGATACAGACCAATCGACTTTACTCTGCCGACGACCTTTACACCATTCGACAAGGAGACAACGAGCCACTTCCAGAGTACGCAGCCAGGTTCATCCATGAGTACTCTTGGTGCCCGGAAATCGACAACCGAGCAGCCTTCGGCACCTTCAAAAGCAGCCTCCGAGCATCTCAATTCCGCTATCTGGTTCACAGCAGTAATTGGACCACTTATGGCGAACTCATGAAACAGGCAGCCATTCACGCCAAGGCAGAACACTTCAACTCAAAGGGAATGCCTTCAGCGCCTCTTTGCCAAACGGCAAGCGTAGGACATGCATCGGCACCAAACTATGACCATTTCCTGCCACACCAGACCACGAACTAGGCTCCCAACCGAACAGCATCCACCGTGTCTACACCTTACGCAACGGGAGAAAAGCGGAGGGATGGTTTCCAGGGTCGACAAGACGAAGGCAAACGCAATAAGGAACCAAGCGGCCGAACCAACTTCCTAAGCCCGAAAAGGGACCGATCGGCTGAAATCTTCACCGTTCTCAACTCGACTTATGAACATGTCCTCATGGCCGAAAATCAGATCATTCTGAAGTCAAGCACCCGGGAGCTCCCTCGGCAAGTCGACAAAGATATAGGAGTGTTCTGCCGATACCATCAATACAACGGTCACGATACTGAGTCCTGCATCGCCCTCCGAAGGATCGTTGAGAAACTAATCAGCGAGGCCAAACTGGACCAGTACCTAAATACACATTTGGCCCCCTAACATTAGGGCAACCGACAGATCAACATGATCAGTGGCGATACACCAATCGCCGACTCCAGTAATCGATCTGTCAAAAGTTACATATGTGCCGTTCGGCACCCTTAGGTCCTCAGTCTCACGGGAGAATGCAACGGCAGAGTCCGACGACTTGGATGGGAGCCCATCACCTTTTTCGAAGAAGAAGAGAATGGCATCATTTTTCCCTATTCTGATCCCATGATCATTCGGGCAGACATTGCCGATTTTGACGTAGGCTGAATCCTCACCGACACTAGGAGTTCGGTCAACGTACTATTCACCGACGCCTTCGCAGGCCTCGAAATCGAGCGCCAAAACCTCAACAAAGATATCACTCCTCTTCTAAGCTTCTCGGGCGATGTGGTGGAGCCAATTGGAAGCATTCAACTCCCAATTGCCATTGGCACCAACCCCAAAAAGGCGTTCGTCTACACTCACTTCTTAGTAGTTGACTGTCCAACCGCTTATAACACCATCATCGGCCGACCTGCCTTCACCCGGATGAAGGCCATCCTATCTCCACATATGCTGTTGCTCAAATTCCCAACGTATTCAGGGGTCGGCCAAGTCCGAGGAGACCAACTAAGCGCCCGGATATGCTATGTATCGTCCACCGGCGAATCGACAACCCAAACATCGGAACAAAAACTGCCCGAATCACTGGCCGTTCTCAGCCCAACCATGTTAAACGGTAGGGAAGGGTCCAAGCGTCCTGATGACCCCCAAGATGAAAACGTCGCACCACAAGCTCAACTAGCCGAAGAGCTAGAAACAATATCCATTTCCAACACGCAGGATCGGCACCTCCCTTAGTCCATTTCTGCGAACTGATTTCATAGCCTTTCTGAGGGCCAATTCGGAGGTTTTTGCTTGGTTTTACAACGACATGCCTGATACCTCCCCAGAGGTCATCTGTCATAGGCTCAGCATCTCCCCTTCCTTCAAGCCGATCCGACAGAAGAGGCGATCCTACAATGCCGAACGATATGAAGCAATGAAAACCAAAGTGGACAAGCTTCGAGCAATCGGCTTCATTCGTGAGGTAACCTACCCCATTTGGCTCGCCAATTCGGTCTTGGTAAAAAAGTCTGGCGGGGCCTGGTGAATGTGCCAGGATTATACCTATCTGAGCAATCGGCTTCATCCGTGAGGTAAGCTACCCCATTTGGCTCGCTAATTCGGTCTTGGTAAAAAAGTATGGTGGGGCCTGGTGAATGTGCCAGGATTATACCTATCTGAAGAAGGCATGCCCAAAGGATAGCTTCTCGCTACCAAGAATCGATCAACTGGTGGAGGCCACGGCAGGCCATGAGCTCCTCAGCTTCATGGACGCCTATTCCGGATACAACATATCTTCATGCATCCTGCGGATTGTGAACATACGGCATTCATCACTGACAAAGGACTCTACTGCTATAACGTCATGCAATTCGGCCTAAAAAATGCTGGAGCAACATATCAGCAACTGGTTAGTAAAATTTTTGCTGAACTCATTGGCACTTCAATGGAAGTCTACGTCGACGATATGTTGGTCAAAAGCAGAACGGCCGGCGATCATCTTTGGAACCTCTCCTCGTGTTCGGCACACTAAAAAAGTACAACATGCGCCTGAACCCAAACAAATGAGCATTCGGCGTCTCTTCTAGCAAATTCCTGGGCTTAATGATCAGCCAAAGATGCATTGAGGCCAACCCCGAGAAGATCCGAGCACTAATCGATATGCAGGTACCAAGGATGAAGAATGAGGTCCAGAGCCTCACCGGCCGAGTCGCCGCCTTAGCCCGATTCATATCAAAAGCCACCGATCGGTGTGCCCCGTTCTTCAAAGCTCTCAAAGGGAGAAAACTGTAGATCGTTTGGACTTCTGAATGCGACCGAGCGTTCGAAGATCTAAAAGCCTACATGAGCAGGGCCCCTTTGCTGTCCACCCCTCTTCCTGGAGAAACCCTTATCATCTACCTCTCGGTCTCAGCGTCGGCCTTGAGTTCTGTGCTCATTCGTCGACTGAACGGCTTCGAGCTCCCCATCTTTTACATGAGCCATGCGTTGCAGGACGAGGAGCAACGATACCCCTAACTCGAACAATTGGGCTATGCTCTCATCCTCTCCACAGCAAGCTTCGACCCTACTTCCAGGCTCACAACATCGACGTACTGACCAACCAGCCCCCACGGCAGGTCCTGCAGAAGCTAGAAACATCAGGACGCCTGATCAAATTGGCCATTGAACTTGGTGAATTCGACATCCCCTATCACCTTCGACCTTCTGAGAAAGGGCAGGCGGTGGCCGATTTCATCTCAGAACTCACGCTTCCCCCTGAAAGCGATCGACCAATCGACTTTATCACAAAACCACCCCCGGCTTTTGTGGCTTCATCTTCGGCTGACCATGCATTCGACCCCACACCTTTCCACTGGACATTGTACGTGGATAGCTCATCCAATCGCCATCCATTTCCAATTTCGCGCTTCCAACAACGAAGACGAATACGAAGCACTTTTGGCGGGCCTTAAGCTTGCCAACAGCATGGGTGCCGAACGGCTGATGGTATGCAGCGACTCCCAGCTAGTCGTCAACCAGGTGATCACCGAGTTCGCAACGAAAGACAAATCCATGACTGCTTATCTCGCGCAAACCCACCGATTGCTCAATCAATTCAAAGCCTATCACATCCAGCAGGTCCCCAGATCTGAGAACAGTCACGCTGATACTCTCTCAAGGCTCGCTTCGGCAATCGACGATCGCGTCGGACGCCACGTCCCCATAGAAGTACTCGCCCGACGAAGCACTACCGAAGTTGAGGTCAACACAGTCCGCCAGAACCCAAGTTGGATGGATCCGATCTACACCTACCTCAACGATGACACTCTACCAACTGAAAAAATCGAGGCCAGGGCTGTCCAGCGCCGATCGGCTCGGTACCTTCTTTTGCAAGGCATCTTCTATCGACGCAGCCAATCCTTGTCGTTGCTACGATGTGTTACACCACAACAGGGGGACTACATCCTACGTGAAATACACGAACGTGTGTGTGGTGATCACTCGGGATCTCGATCCTTGGCCTTCAAAGCCGTTCGGCAAGGCTACTATTGGCCAACCCTACACGCTGACGCCATCAGGATCGTGCAAAAGTGCGATCGGTGCGAACGCTTCAGTTCCATATCAAAGCTCCCTGCCGAACCACTCACCCCGATGATGAGCCCCTGGTCGTTCGCCCAATGGGAACTCGATCTCATAGGCCCTATGCCGCAAGGCACGGGTTAGCTAAAATTCACAATCATAGTCGTCGATTACTTCACCAAATGGACCAATGCCGAAGCGCTCGCAATGATCATGGCTGCTAAAATCGAGCACTTTGTATGGAAAAACATCCTATGCCGATTCGGCCTCCGGCACGCAATCGTAATAGACAACAGCAAGCAATTCGACTGCTCTTGGTTTCAACATCTCTGCTCCCGATTCAACATCAACATATTTCTTGCATCTCCGACACACCCACAATTCAATGGGCAAGTAGAGGCCATCAATAAGATTATCAAGAAAACACTGAAGAAGAAGCTCGGAGCAGCCAAAGGCGATTGGCCTTCTATACTACCAGAAGCACTATGGAACATCAATACCTCCTACCGAAGGTCAACCGGCGAGACCCCATTCTCCCTCGCCTTCGGCACTGAAGTCGTAGTACCAGTGGAAGTACACGCACCAACATGCCGAACGGCATCTTATGATCCCAAGCAAAATGACCACTAGCTCGCCCTCAACCTGGATCTCATTGATGAACACCGATCGCAAGCTTAGCTTCGGAACGCCACCTACAAAGAGCGTTTGCCATATTACGACTCGCGCGTAAAACACCGATCGTTCAAAGTGGGGGACTGGGTTCTGCGCAAAGTGTGTCTCGCAACAAGAAACCCAGCTAAAGGTGCCCTAGGCCCATCTTGGGAGGGACCCTATGTAATTGTCAGCATCTGCCGACCCGGCACCTACCGATTGCGTGGTTCCGATGGTCAAACCCTCGGCACCCCTTAGAATGTCGAACATCTAAAATTTTATTTCAAATGAATGGACCTTCGGCTACTCCACTTTTTTTTGCAATTTATATTCCACATCTGTTTGGTTTACCTATTCTATGCAGTTGGCTACGCCTTCAAGCAACATATACTACGTACGCCTTCAAAATATATTCGGATAAAAGCAACAGCAGGGCAATTGTTTTTCAAAAACTGCCAACAGGCGCGATCTACCGAATATATAAAATAAAAAAAAATCTACTGAGCAGGGAGATCGGCTTCAGGGGGTGGCGACGGAGGCATGGCTTCGTCCTCCTCGCTGCTCGAATCGGTCTCACTAGAAGAGTCAGCATCTTCCCTTTTATAAGCCTCCACCATTTCCTCTGTGATCCCCTCGGTCAACGGCGGTGGATCTCGGAGGAAGTTCAGGTTCAGCTTCTTGTCCGCGTTGTACCGCTTGAACCGATAGACCAAGTCATCACACTAGTCCATGACTTCTTAGTCTAGCAGTACCGTGAACTTTTTTGAGGATCGGTAGTCAGCCACGGCCTTTTTCTTCGCCTCATGTACCTCTATGGCACGTGACTGTTCGGCTGCCTCCATCGTCGTCTCCATCGCCGCCTTGGCCACTTGCGCCTCGACCATAGCCACCTTCGATGCGGCCAGCCTGGACGATAGCTCTGCAATCTTCGCCGTGTTCTGCTCGGCCAGACGATCGGCATCCTGAATGGCTTTGCCAACCTCAGCGATCTTCGCTCGGCCGTCTTCATACCTCTCTCGGTACCGATCTCCATGTCCGCCTATCAACAGTCATTCAAACATCAATACCAAACCTATATACAGTTCAACCATGACATTAAATTCACTTACTGCAGCCTGAAGTCGGAAGGCTCGGCCGGCTTGCTCCCGTGCCGTCTTCGCCAGCAGTTGCTCATATTTGGCCATCTCCATTTGGGCACCGGCGATGACATAATTAACGAACGGCACGACCTTCCGAGGAAATGCCATGTTCACCGGCCCTTCATCCCCTTCGGCCTTATCTCTCGCCTCCAGCACTGCCACCTCCTCGTCCGGCCCCCTTGGCCTCTTTGGTAGCGACATCACATCAAGGGCCCTCTCGATCAGCCTCTTCCTAGTAGCTTGGAAGTGGGCCTCGCGAATGGTCTCAGCCTCGGCCACCCATTTCTCTCGACGACGGTCGGCACCCATTGCCTCGGCCGCCAATTCTCCCTCAACCAGACGCGGCGGTTTCGTATTGGGGCTCGAGGGGCCGTCCTTCTTCTGCGGCACCCGCGACTGGAGCCTCCTCCTCTTCACCTCATTCATTTCTCTATCCCCTGCCACTGCAAATGAGAACACAAAAAAACAAAGTTAAAAGGGGAACGACATCAACGGACGGAAGCAATGACTCTATCTGCCAAACAGCATCACTTACTCTTCCTCTTCTCTTCTTCCTCTTCTTCTTCTTTCCTTCGAACGTACTCCGACTCACTGATCAGACCCCCCTATACAGGTTCTTGTAGTGTAGTAGGGCCCTGAAGATACGATCCTCCTCAGCGATTTTCTCCCGAACGCGCTCGATCACTTCAATCTCCCTCTTCGTTGCGATCGGCCGTTTCAGAGACACTGCAATGCAAAATACAGAACTCTTGTTAGCTTCGGCCAAAAAAAAAACCAATAAAAAATAAAAAATAAAAAAAAATCTAACGGCATCCTATAAGCCTATCGACTATTTGAAAGGATGTAGGGATGTGCCTCTCCACAATCACCCCCAGAGCTGATTCCCATGCTCCAGACACCAACACCATACGCCGACGCCAGGTCTTCTGTGAGCTCGACATCCCTACTACAAAGTGCCCTATCTGCCCCGCCGACAGGCAGTTAGACTGCACCCATCCCCCCTGATCGGCGCTCTTAGCCCTCATCACACTATAGAGGTGGGCGAATTGCTCATAGCTTGGCTCTCCCTCGTCGGCTATGCCGAACGCCGTGATTGTCATGAGGAGTGTAATCCAAAAATTCGAATTAAACTGCCCTGGGGCGTAGCCGATTGTTGCCAGGATCTTCTACACTGAATGCCGTACGGGCAACCGTAGCCCGTGCTTGAAGACGTCATTGAAGAAGCATACTTCACCATCGGGGTTGCTCAACGACTCCAACAGCCTGGGGATCCGCATATTCACTGAGTCTGGTATATTGTATAGGGCCCGAATCTTGGCTAGCTCAGCCTCGGTCATCCCATTTGGCACTAGGTGATCCACCCCGAACACCAGGCCCTTTGGTTTTGCCATCGGTACCCTTTGGCGTCCAATGACTACGGTCAGCACACCCTCCCCAGGATCAGCTACGGACACGCTCATCTCAGTCGCCTCAGCTCGGCGACCGGATGTCGATGGTTGAGTATTATTCACCTCAATCACCTCCACGCTTGAAGTGCTCCCAGATTCGGCAGACACCTCTACAAAATCAGTACTCTCAAGCCCTGCGGTTGAACTCTCCGAAGCTGATTCCCCCTCAAACGATCTTGGGCTATCACTATAGTCTGACATCTACAAACAAAAGCACAAAATATCTAAACGACATACTCGAATCAAACCCCTATCGTAAAGCCCAAGAGCTTATGTTCATCTATATTTGTCAACGTTCTTACATGTTCATACGTGTTCATATCGAAATTCAAGGATTTGATTCATTTCAAACAGAAACACATCTACGTACCTTGTTTTGCACGGTGGTGGAAGTCGCCGGAAATCGCTCCGCCTTCACAAACGCTGCTTGAAATCACATGCACTGCTGCAATACACTCGTCGAAAATTGCATCTCCCAAGCTCTGATTTGCTCTCCAAAATACAAGTACCCAACCTACCGCCTCTTCGGTCCTTTTATGAGACGAGCCTCGCATCGGGATGCGAAATGACGCGACTCCTCGCAGCCTTGCCGACACGTGTCATCCATGCACCGGGACTCTCAAGCGTCCTCGTTCCCCCACTTGGGCAAACGATTCGACTTCTCCAAACTTTCTTTCTGCTAGCACAACTTTCCTGCCAAACGGCAGGCACGCATAGGACGAGTTTTTACTCACCTATCGTGCCGAACGGCAAGCACGCATAGGACGAGTTTTCACTCACCTCTCGTGCCGAACGGCAGGCACGCATTGGACGAGTTTTTACTCACCTCTCATGCCGAACGGCAGGCACGCATAGGACGAACGACAGGCACACATAGGACAAGTTTTCACTCATCTCTCGTGCCGAACGACAGGCACGCATAGGACGAACGGCAGGCACACATAGGACAAGTTTTCACTCACCTCTCGTGTCGAACGGCAGGCATGCATAGGACGAGTTTTCACTCACCTCTCGTACCGAACGGCAGGCACGCATGGAACGAGTTTTCACTCACCTCTCGTGTCGAACGGCAGGCAAGCATGGTCCGAGTTTTCACTCACCTCTCGTGCCGAACGGCAGGCACGCATGGGACGAGTTTTCACTCACCTCTCGTACCGAACAACAGGCACACATGGGACGAGTTTTCACTCACCTCTCGTGCCGAACGGCAGGCACGCATGGGACGAGTTTTCACTCACCTCTCGTGCCGAACGGCAGGCATGCATAGGACGAGTCTTCACTCACTTCTCATGCCGAACGACAGGTACGCATAGGTCATGTTCTCCCTCACTTCCTCGTGTCGTTCCTCTTCCACTTCTCCTTGGCTTGCGGACTTGGGGGGACTACATGATCACCATCGGCTTCTAATGACAGACGCTCGTTCCCAAGTCAGAAATGCCGGAGCTCAGGGACACAAGTAAGTCCCCAACCAAGAAGTCCCTCCTCGATCGGAAACTTGAGGGACTACTGTTTGTACCATATCTGACCACCCACTTACGTCGTGACACGTGGAACACACCTAAAACCAAGGCCACCTCAGTGGGCCATGCCGAATGTTCGATCGGCATGATCTACCGATTCATGGGTTGACTAAGAGCCGTGAACTCCCACGCCAACCTTCGGTAGAGTATGCCGAGCGATCAAACAGTCACATCAGTCTGATTCTGACAGATCGCCTCAGAACTCTCACCGGAACCTGTCAGAGCACGTGTCGACCCCCAAAGACACTCCCACGAGTCCCACATAGAAACTAAGTACTAAGAGCATCACAAATACTCTATATAAATAGAGACCCTTGGCCCAGCCAAGAGGTAAGATTGTTGACTTGACCTGTGCTTTCACATCGTCGATAAAATAGTTCTTAGTCACTAACTTTAGCATCGAAGTGCCTTCGGCAGGTGCCACACCAGTGTCCTTGATCGCATCCGCTGTTTCCTCTCTTCAGCTAAGATTTGGCATCCGCCCGGGTCTTCGGACACTATATGAAGAAGGCCATTCCGGTCCCCGATCATCCACATACTTGTAAGTTAGCCTAATCTCTTATCTATTTAGATTTAGTGCGAACACCTACGAATCAAATTTTGTTTTGAATTTGGCCAAAGTGGAGACCTAAAGTGGTTGGGCCTATCTAAATTATAAACGCAAAATACAATTTTACCCTTCTTCTTTTTTTTTAAAGCCTTTGCCAAAATCAGATCTCTCTCCTGAGTCCCAAGGTCGCAAAGGCAAAGTGACTGTGATTTTGTACTTTCTCTCTATCTCTCTCTCTCTCTCTCCTAAGTCCAGGTGTTGCGACGGCAAAGTGGCGGTGACTGCATGCATCATGTCGTTGGAGATGGCCAGATCCGGCGAAGGAGGCCTGAGACTGAAGGGCCAGAGCCGATCGCTGCTAATGTTGATGCCTCTTAGCTTTTCTAGGAGCTTTTCTTAGACCGGTATGGTGAGGAACTTTGGATCTTTATGCTCATCATTTAATTTTATGACATTTTTGTTTCTGTCAAGATTATAACATATAAATTTTTTCTAGAACTGTAGTGCAGTATTTGAACGCCTCATTCTTCTTGTTTTTGCATGTCTATGCAGTACTTATTGGGCTGTGTCTTTGGAAATTCCTTTGGCTATAATTTTGTTTTATTAAGAATTAACACGGGTTTCAGGTGACATGAATTTATTTTTCGTAAATTATTGAATGATGGTGGGCCCTACAAGGGGTGTCCCTCAAATAAGCTTATTTGAGGGATCCCTCAATGGAAGCTCTCTGTATATTAGTCCCCTTCTATTGAGGGATCCCTCAAATAATTTTATTTGAGGGATGTCCTTTAGGATACCCTACAATTTTTTTTTCCAATGATCAAAACCATTTATTTTTTAGGTTTTCATTCATAGATCATCCTTACAAAAAATTAGACAAATCGGAAACCGTTTCGACATCCAATTGTGTCCTACGAAATCAATGAACACGGTGCTTCAAGAAAGTACTAAAATTTCAATAAGTCAATTGAATGGTCAAATGATATCGGATTCAAGTGATTTTTTGTAGAGATGATCTTTGAATGTGTATATACAAAATAGACGGTTTGGATTAGTGGCCCATTCCACTGTCAATGATAATGTTTCACTCCCAGCTGTGAAAATGTCCTGAAATAGAATACATGAATTTCAGTAGGATGACTAAACATCATGTCTTGAAATGTCGCAAACAAAATTTTAGTTTAAACCAGTTCCTGGTTGTTAGGTTATTTTTAAACCAATATCATGTGCATTCTTTCAACAGCAACTTAGGGGAATATGTGTATAAAGTAGATTGAGTGAAGAATACATAGAGAAGTCAGAAGAGAGATTTCTGTTTCAATAAGATTAACCTTCTAGTTAATTATTCGATGCCAAAGTAAACTTTGTTGGTGTAAGAGAGAGAATAATGCACAAAATTATAAAACCCTTTACGACTTCCCATATATATGATATATCTACACGAACAAATGCTTGCTTTACTAGTTTCCACAGAATTTTCTTATCCTTGGAACAACCAAACCAACTGATTAGTTACCGGCCGTACACATTCACTCCATAAAAGTTCTTCTTTCTTCTTGTTTATTTATTTTATTTATTTTTATTTTGGTGGGGCTAGCAATATTCACTTCACACAGTACCAAACCCAAAGAGTGACTCCTTGGGATTTGTGGATTGTGATCAGTGTAGTGACTCATTTTCACAAAGTTTTGAACTACTTTGACTCATGACAGGAAATTGGTTTGACCTTTTAGTTATTAACAGTATCTATAATCATGGTTCTTATTTTTTAGTTAAAATTTAGCTAAAAACACACAAAAGTTATTTTAAGAGCTCTCTATAAAATTTGAATTCCAATTATACTCCCTAGTTTAGAGAGTCATAAATACTATAGTTATTTTTTAATTCAATATGATTGGTCCATCTCTATTAAAAAATAAATAAATAAAAAAACATAATTAAATTATAGGGAGCCACTAGGAGTCATTTCTCTCTCCTCTGATTTAATAGCTCCTAGAAGTCTCCCTATTTTAGGAGGTGGATAGGGAGCATGATTGAAGTTGTATTTTTCCAATTCCTCCCTAAAATTTGTCTAAGAATGTGATTTAAGGAGCTCATTGTAGATGCTTTAAGAGGTATTTTCGGGGAAAAAAAAAGATTTGAATTTGACAACAAGTTTAAATTTGATAAAAAATAAAATTGATAGCATTAGATTGAATGTATTTAATGTAATTAATACATTTGCAATGAATTTAAAATGACTATATGTAAGGAGTTATTTGGAATTCATTTGTTTTTTTCAATTCCTTTTTATTCAAATCTTGACATACATATTTTGTTGTAGTGTAATTTTACAATTTTACCTTATAATGACATCTAAGTCCATCATTCATGAAAAAGAGACGCAAGCAGAGACAAACTTGAGTTAGGATACTTTTTATCAGCTCTTATTTTAATAGATAGACTTCGTACATATATATTAAGCAGAAGTGATCCTATTGGCCTTCTTCAATTGCATGCAACGAGATCTTGCCATTTCTTCCAATTCAGGCGTTGCCAAATTCAGAAAATCCGACATTCTTGGCCTGGTTCCCGTGAATTTTATTACCCTCTAAGTTGAAACAAACTTTGTCGCTTTCACCCTCTAAGTTGAGATGAAGTTTGTCGCCGCCACCCTGCTTGGCACCATGGGAGCCGCCATCCTGGTTGTTACCATTGGGGCCGCCATTCTTCTTGTTGCCAAATTGGGATAATCCGACGTCATCGGCTTTGTTGTTGCTAATCTCATTCCCATGAATGTTGAAAGTCATGCCGGCCCTGGGATCCACAACAGTAGGTTTAGGACTATCAGAATTTTTAGGAGGCTGTGGATCCACAACAGTAGGTTTGGGACTATCATAATTTTTAGGAGGAGGCTGTGGATCTTTCACAGGCTGGTGAGTTTCCTCACACTTGAAACAACAGCAGCAACATGAAATTACCGCCCTAAAAGAAGAACATGCCATTAGCTGGGAAAAAGTTCGGAGGCTCAAAACTACTTACTTAGCTAATAGCTAGCCTAGCTTAACTAGCTAGGGTTGCTAATGTTTGCCTTGGCCGCTTTAAATCAAACATCATCAACATGCTACCCTTATATAGATCAAGATCTACTCGTAGTCTTGAAGGCAAATTTTAATGTAGGAATTGGGGCTGAAATTAACTTTTTTCATATGATTGAAAAGGGGAATACCTAATATCTATAGTCAAATGTCCCATTCATATATCTTTGATCTATGAAAAAATGTCCCAATATTCGTGGTACACCCTTTCACTAGCTAGCTAGTTTGAACACAATCTTTTTCTTTTTCTTTTATAATTTTACCATATATCTCAACAGTTAAATGTTTCGATTTGGATTACGATACGATTTTCTCTCTAGAACTGAACCGTCATTTGCTTACGATAGGTTTGGTGCTCAATTGCTTACCTAATACGTGGGGTGCTTAAAAGAGAGATTGGATAATGGGTAGTTTAATTAGTGTTTTCGAATAATTTCACTACCTTTGAAGTATTCGATTCTTCTTATATGTTCCATGACTTCCAAACAAGTAGAGCTCGAGCAAATCCAGAATAAATTCAAAAACAAGAAAATTGAAGGTCCTTAATAATGGGGCCAGTTATAATGGTGCTTCACGACCAGCAAACAATTAAGACATTACGAAGTTTCCTTAGTATAAGAATCTTGTCCTTTTCAAATTAAGCTGCTATGTTAATATAATAATTCTTCAACGGATTTGTATCGTGATAATAATCCATCAGCCGAATCCAGTTCTTCTCTCTCCTCATCATTTTGTGCTGTGGGATTTAATTGATCTTGCCAAGGTCATCTTCTGATAGCTCCCAGTCAAACACCTGCAACCTCTCCTTGTTGTAGCTCTTAACAGCAAGAGTTGTCCCTGCTACACCCATATAATTCAAACCTGCCAAAGTTTAAGCACCAAAGACAGAGTCACAGATTGTTTCAGTCCATTGCACAAAATGTATACTTGTAAATCATTAATCTACTCCGAATTTGACTGAAAAATAATATGACACTTTGTGGTTTGCTATAACAATTAACGTCACAAAATACTACCTCTATTTTACTAAACATGTACGATGTAAGCCCAAAAACGTATGTTTTGTTCAATTTTTTTCAGGGGCCAAGGCCACTGCAGGCCTTGGCATGCCTCCATCCCTGTGTGTGAGAAATCTCAGTAACCCTTCCTAACTTTGGAAAAACAAAAAACCAAAAAAAAAATCTTCACAGATAGGCTGGCCTCTCTGGGCCTTACCTTGTTTGAAGGCGCGTAGCAGTCCCTATTTAGTTTTTCTTGTTATTTTTGGGTTTTGGGATCCACAATATTAGTTATTGTTGTCAAGGCCCAAAGGATTTAGAAGGATGGGGCACTGAGAAAGGTGATGAATAATTCATATCATATCAGACCCTACAACATGAAAGTGATCCCAAAACTGTCAGGCATAAATGAAAAAGAGAGGGTTTGCATTGCAAATACTTTGAACCTGGGAATGGAATCATGTTAAGGTTGTATATCTAGTACACAGGAACAAGCTAGGTGAAAATTGGTAGTTTGTTGTATGAAGAAATAAATATAAAAAGTTAATATAGATCCAAATTTCCATCAAGGAGTTGGGTTTAATCTTTGGATTTGGTGGATCATATATACAGCAAGGTTTGCCTATATATTATTTCTCTTTAAATTACAGACATATATGTATAGCAAGAGACAGAGGCCTACGAAACCTCTGTTATTCTAGCTATTTTTAGTAGTTCAGTGCATATTAAGAGGCAGTGGAAAAGCCATTATTTAATTATGGTCCACAACCATCTATTATACACTTCACTCTCTGTCTTCACTGGAGTCATCGCTTTCGCTTCCAGAACTGGACTCCTCTTCTACCTGATTCTTGCGGCCAATGTACTTGTTGCCAAACCCGAAAACTCCGGCCTTGTCTGCTTTGCCTCCGTTAATAGTATTCCCACTAATTCTGAAATTATCGCCTGATGGCTTGCCTTTCTTTTTCTTAGAGCCACTCTTTGCTTTGCTGCCACTTCTTCCATTATTGCTCTTGGAAGCAGCTGCTGGCTGGGGGGCATTACCTGGTGGCCTCGAGAACCTGCTGTTTTGGTTCTCCAAGTAAGGCTTTAGAACTAGCTGGCCTGTCGACATTTTTTATCTTAAGTTTGCATACACATCTTGGTAATTAACTTGGGTTTTTATATAAGTGTCAGCTCTGTCAAGAAGATAATGCGATGTGACTGACTGATATTCCTTCCTGGTATGGACGGAATATGATTCTTTCTTAGCACGTAAAGAATTGGCTTCCGATTCCTGAAAGCTTTCAAACGCTTTTTGATATTCCAATGAAGTCGTGACTCGTATGCGTGAGGGTTTAGAGCTGGGTTTTTTTATTAAGGACTTAGCCATACTTGATCGATAATACAATGAATGAACTTTATTCTTAGCATCAAACAAAAAGAAGATGGTGGGTTCCCATAGCACTTTGCTCAAAAGAGTATCAATTGAATTTCACGGGCAACAAAAAGGACGTAATAAGGGTAATAGTCTTCACTCACCCTTAAATAAATCTGTCACTGCTTAGTCATACGCGATCGGTAATCCCACGAATCAACTTTATTCGCACCATCAAATAAAAAGAAAATTTTATTCTGACTATACATTTTCCTTTTACGAAAAGTAAAGTATATATACCCTTTCTCTTTTGCTACAAAGACGTAAAGCTTTATGGCTTTCAGTTTTTCTTGGTTGAAGGATGTTTCACACCTCAAATGTTATGTATGAGTCATGACATGGAGGGAGATTCTAACTTTGAACCTTTTCCAAGACCCACTACTGCACTGCATTTCTTGGTTATATAGTTTAATATTATTGGGAAAATTAGGCTCCAACCCGTAAAAGCATTTGTTGGTGTCACACGCATAACATATATGTAAGTGTTTCTAATAAGAGTTATTATTTTATTATTAGAAAATGTTTACAATAAGAGTTATTATTTTATTATTGGAAAATGTTGTGTACAAGTTGAAAATGAAAGCAAAAAATGCCATTAGTTAATGAGCTTATCAAGAATTGAAACCTTTGATATTCAACAAGGGTAATATATTATATTAACAGTTTTTTCACATTGAAAAAAAAAATTAAAATAAGAACATGAGTCCTACTTTCTGATTTCTAAAATATTAAAATAATAATACTAATGAACCAATTGGCACATAGCTAAATAGAGTATCATTTTTCAAGTGGCTAGAAAAAATAATCTTCCAGTCACTTTGCGGATTACTTAGTCCCAATTTGTTACTTGTCGTTGGAAACCTCCTGAGGGGGATTTGCTAAAGTTACTTGTTGATGGCATGTTGTGTGGCTGATAGAAAGATGGGGAAGTAGTCCGAAATGTCAATGAAGAATTAATGGTGGCTAAACCTGTAATTGGCTGTCTTCCTAAGGCTTTTGAAGCCTAGGTTGTCATATGACATTAGATGCAGATTCATAAGGTTGATTATTGAAAATGATTGTTTGGAGGTGATTAAGGCCGTGAACCGAACTGAATTTGACGTGAGCACTCGTTCATGTAATTTTGTGGCTCACCAGTTAGCCAAATTTGCTTTATCTTGTAATAATGAGACATGTTATTGGATTGAAGGGGGCCTACCTGGCTTCACTCTTACCTTCAGATGATTTGTGTTCTCTTCATTCTATTGATGAATAAAGTCTTTGGTCTTTGGCCTTTAATAAATAAATAAATAAAGATTGCTTAATCCCAACATATATTTCGAGTACTTGCTATTTGAAAATAACTGTTCTCAAATGAAATATAATTTCATAAGATTGAATACATATCCACCATAACCGCGATTGAATAGCTAGATATAATCGTTACACAATTTTTTTTTTCTTTGAAATCAAGAGAGACTAGATAACATTTACAGAATATTGTTGAATTTGATCTTTAAGTACCATGTAAGTTGCCTATATATTTTGACAACTCCATTATTTACTGTTGCCATCATATATGTAGTAATTACTTCAGAACTAATCTCTTTCGTCTTCAGTACCGGAGTCAGTTTCTTCTTCAGTCGAATCTTCTTCTTCTTCGTCTCTCTTCTTGCCGCCTCTACTATACTTGTTACCAAAGTCGAAAACTCCAACCTTGTCGCCTTTGCCTCCATTAATAGTATTCCCATGAACCTTGAATGAATCGCCGCTTGATCTGGAACTCTTTTTTTTCCCATTCTTTCTCTTGCCATTCTTTTCTCCAATATTCTTGTGCTTGTCAACTTTTCCATTATTCTTGGGCAGCTGGGGATTAGCACAAGGATTAGCACAAGTACTAATTCTACTTTTCGAATTTTCCGGTTGGTCAGGCCCAGCAATTGAGGAACTATTGTCATATGCATTGGGTGGCTTTAAGCCCTCACTAATGTCATGTCCATGAGGAACAAACGACGTCATATTATCATGGCTTAATTCTGAAGGATTAGTTGGGGCTGGCTGTGTGGGATAATAGTAGTAGTACGCAGGGGCAGCATTAGGAGCAGGATTAGGAGTGTAATTATTATTAACTGGATATCCATTAACCACATTAGGAAGAGGAGGAGGAGGAGAATAACCTGGATGATTATATCCTTTGGAAGTAGCAGGTGCAGGAGTGCCTCTGGTACTATTTGGATTGTAGCATTGCTCTGGAGCTGGACCATTGTTGAGCAAACCCAACGCCTTCAGCATATTGGTAAATGTCATTGCACGTATCAGTTGGAAGCTGATCAAAGTTGAAGATTGCTTTGCCTTGTCCACTTTCAAAACATGGTATATTTCTCCCCTTTATATATAGATAAAAGTGGAGGAATATTGTAAAGTGGGCATTAGCTTGCTTTCCAAGCTATATTCTCACACTTCTGTCAACATATATATATATATACATTTTTTTTTTCCTCTCATATCCTTTCACTAGTCCAAACCGTCTGTTGTGTGGATATTCATTATAAGATCATCTCTACAAAAAAAAAAAAAAAAAATCAAAAAATAAAAAAATCAAAAAATCAAAAAAACAAAAAATCAAAAAAACAACACAAAAAAAAAAACGTGGGTCCGATATCATTTGACCATTCAATTAAATTATTGAAATTGTGTACTTTCTTGAAGCACCGTTTTCATTAATTTTGTTTGTCTCAATTAGATGCCTTAATGATTTTCAATTTGTCTGATTTTTTGCAAAGAAGATCTATGAATGAAGACTTCAAAATTAAACAGTTTGGATCGTTAAAAAAAAAAAAATCATATGATACCCTAAAAGGGTGTCCTTTAAATAAAATTATTTGAAGAATACCTCAACGGAAGGGGAATATATATATTCTTTATGACTCCATGTAAGGATGTGAGAGGAAAAAATATATATGTTAGAATAATTTATTTAATCCCACATCGACATGTATGGTTAGCTATGAGTCATCCCTTGATATAAAAAGGAGCAATCAACTCAGCAATCGAGACATCCATCCGAGAGTTCACACTACCAAAAAAGGGGAATGCTAGCAAATTTCTCTTTAACCTTCTCCTTTGGACCTTCTCCCTTTTTTGCTTGACATGTGTCATTCTCCTTACACTTAAAACAATGTCATTAATATATTATACAAGTTAACTTTTACTTTCCAAGTTTACCCTTATTAAATGTATTCAATTTATCCAAAAAGAATTCACAACTTTCTTACCATCTTATTAATTTTTTTTTAAACGTCAATTATTTTTTTAAAGAAAATGTTTGCTTTTTTTCAAAAAAGAGGAAATGTCTATTTTTTTTAAACACAAATGATTTTTTTTTTCTCTATATAAACCCTTTGTGTTATTATTATAAAATAAATAAATAAAATAAAAAGAAGGAACATTTCCTCTTAAAGGCAGATATTTTCTTTAAAAAAAATAATTGACGTTAGAAAAAAATTAATAAGATGATAAAAAACTTGTGAATTTTTTTTGAACAAATTGAATACATTTAATAAGGGTGAACTTGGAAAGCAAAAGTTAGCTTATATAATATATTAATAACATTGTTTTAAGTGTAAAGAGAATGACACATGTCAAGTAAAAAAGGGAGAAGGTCCAAAGGAGAAGGTTAGAGAGAAAGTTGCTAGCTAACAGGCATCGGAGAAAATTGATGCCTTTTATTATCACATACCGATGCCTCGTAATGTGATGTTAGTGGCACTGGCGGACGTAGCAAGGCGCAAGGAGGTGCAGCTGCACCTCCCCTTGCCGGAAAAATCATTGTGGGTACTTCAAATTGCCCCTTTGCTCAACTGGTGTACAGATTACCTTATTTCCATTTTCAACATTTAAGTAAATGTCTTTGTCGTTTTACTTTTATTTATTTTTATATTACTCCATTTACTTAAGTTTACAATGTAAATAAGGAAGTACCCCCCATTTGGATTCAAATAAAAATACTAGAAAATCAAATTCCCACCAAATCAAAATATGAAAATTCGGTTTTAGTGCAAAATACGATGGATCCGCCAGTGGTTAGAGGAGGGTATAAAAGTCATTGGGAAAAATCGATGCCTAAAGAGAACTTATAAAAAATAGTCAAAACTTGACCCATAATTTCAAAAATGTTAGTTTTTGTAAAAACTTTCAAAAATGTACTTAGAGTTTGTTCACAGACGTATTGCTGCCATAATAATATATTTTTTTTTTTTGCCAAATAAATACATACATTTTATTTGGAGACAAATGGGAGAGAAGAATATGAGAAGAAAAAAAAAAGATATGCTTTATGGATTATTCAAGGGCATTTTTTATATTTAAAATTTTTCACCGTTCTCTACCTTTTGCTTTATATATATTGATATAGAGGATATGATTCCCACGAACAAAAAGTCAATTACTTAAAACCCCTCGAATTGTAAGGTTGATTTCAAATAAAACCTATATATTGACTCCTTCCATCAACCAATCGGTTAAATGCTTAAGCGATGAACGGGGCTTTAATTTTCAAATTAATGTTAACTAGTTAGTAAGTTAATATGGTTTTAATCATTCATTTTGGCATACTTTACAATTACTGACAAATTAGCACATGAGAACTACTACTAGGGTAATGCTCAACTTACCATATTTATACATGAAAAAATGTTGTTAGTCACATTGAAATTCTCAACTCAACGTATAAAAATTTGGTAACTAAGGACTATTATAATTAAATTATATTATCATGATACAATTGAAATGGATGTCAGAAAAGTATCCAAATTCTTTATTATGTCTTGGGTTCTCCGTTGTCAACTTTGGATGCCAACCTATTGCCCATGGATATTGACCCACGCGTTTTGTGCTCCCTCCCGTTTATACTGAATTGATGTATGCTTTACAGATTTCTATCCATTCAAGAAATCTGTAAAAGCTTTCTAGAGCAGAGCATCATCCGTTGTTTCCTATGTTCTTCCTCCATCATGTATTTAACAAAGACATCCCAATAATCATTATATAAGTGTTCACCGGCGAAGTTCATTGGGCATCGGAATTGGAAAATCGGAAACCAAATGAAAAAAATTTAATAATCCGATTCAAAACTGGAAAAACCAAAAATTGGACCAGAACTAGTGAGAACCAAACTGGCCGATTTCAAAAAAAAAATTACTAAAATCAGATCAAATCAGACCGATTAAGCTTACATTCATTTCATCCACTACGAGGAAACACACCTTCGGTGAAGAAACAATTTCATCAATCATGGGATCTGGCAAAGGAAACCAACTCAAAACTAAAGGGTTTGTGTAAAGGACAATATTCAATTTTTATTATCAAATTACATAAGACACGTGGTGCATACATAAAATAAAGAGGCCTATACACCACAGATCACCTGAGTTCACTCCTCGTTTTCACCACCGGAGGCCGAGTCGGTTTCTCCACTTCTTGAGTCGACTTGTTTTTCTTTCTCATGGCCTTTATAGACGTTTTTGCTGCCAAACTCGAAAATTCCTACCCTACCTGAATTGCTCCCCTCAATTGTATTCCCGGAAATGTTGAAGGCATCGCCTCTTTTGGCCTCACCTCTCTCAGTATTATTCTTGGGCTTGGTAGACATATTCAATTTTATCAAAACATCTTGAACAACTTGCTCAACAACATCGGCCTCTGTCCTCCTGGCAAATATCGTTATGAAAGACAAACAATAGTATGAGTAAGTGTGAATCAAATGATAACAAGTAGAAATTGATACAAGCTAGAGATTTAGTATACCCTGTTTTGCTTGAATAATGAAACCCAGACATATTGGCTGCTTCCTCCAAAGCAGCCCTCCAGTTGGCCACCTCATCCTCATCCCCAATGCCCTTAAAACGTTTCTTAAGTTGATGACCTTCAAGCGCATAAGTTCCCTTTTGTTTTCGTACATCTGATGGATCTACGCGATAAAAAATGGGTATAACAATCTTTCCATGGTTTTTCTTGCATCTAAGTATATGCACAAGTTCTTTCAAACACCAAGTGGAAGAAGAATAGTCTTTTGAGAAAATGACTAGTGCAATTTTCGATCTCCCGATTGCTTCTAGAAGGGCAGGTCCAATGTCGTCTCCTTTCTCAAGTTTGTCGTCCACGTAGGTCTCAATGTTCTTCCGAAGTAAAGCCTTGTGAAGATGGCTGGTAAAAGAATCGCGTGTTTCATCACCTCTGAAGCTGATAAACACATCATACTTTTCTTGAAGATGGGGGATATCAGTATCAACAGCAGCAACAGAAGAAGTGGAAGAAGAAGAAGATGTTAATGATCTGAAGTACAAGCAGAACAGAGTCATGATAATTATGATGAAAACTTGAAAGAACTCGATGGAGTCCATATCTGTTTCTCTGAATGCACCAGAGCTATAATTAAAGCAAATCTGATATTTGAGATGAAAACTTTGGAGAAGAAAGATAATCTGATATTGTAGGTGATGGAGAGTCCGGTTTACCCCGAGAAAAACTTCCGTGTCACAGTGATTCCACCATCGGCATATCCTAAACCAATCCAATTCTGACAGCTGGCAACAGACTTAAAACATATTTTATGTCTATTTTCTTCCTCATCTTATCGGCATCCCTCTCTCTCTCTCCTCTTTTCCTCTTTGAGTCCGTAAAAGCAACTCCACCGGTGCCATAGAGCCTAGGGCTAAGGGAAAAATACTCAAAAACCATTTCCAGCGAGGAGCCCGAGTCCGGGTTGGGAGTGGGTCCCAGGAAGTCGGGCTGGCCAGAAGGCCAATTTAGCCTGAGGTCAAGCCAGCGTGTTGGTGACGTCATGCGCGACGTCATCACGCGGTTTAAATTTTTTTTTACCGTTGGCTCGTGACGTCAGCCCTGCGCAGGCTCCAACGAGTAGAAGCCAGGTGTCACGCCCCTAGCGCTTCGATCTGCTTCTCCGAATCCAATTCAACAGCTGGCATTTTTTTGGCAATAAAATTATGAAAAAAAATCGAAATTTTTTTAAAAAAATACTAAAAAATCCGGACTTTTTTTCTTCTATAAATACCTATAAATACCCTTCACTTTCAACACCAATCCTCATACATTTTATTCTACTTCTACTATTATTAACTATTTACTCAACATTTTCCTCTCTTTCACCTTGTATTTTTATTTCTTATTTTTATGGCTTCTTCTATCGAAATCATAGGGGCTTGGAGCACCATGGAAGATGTTTCCTTGTCTGAGGCTTGGCTCCAAGTTTGTCATTGTCCCTTGTCATGCAATGAGATGAAATTTTTTCATATGTTGAAAAAAATTCATCCCGAATTTTGTAAAAAAATTCCGGGGTCGACTCGTACGGAAATGGCATTGTTTACTAGGTAGAAAATTCTTAATAAATAGTTGGGAAAATGGAGAGATGCCTTGGCAAAAGCGATGGACAACTATAGAAGTGGGAAAAATTGTAGTAACCAGGTAAGTATTTTGTAATTTTCGTTTTATTAAGTTTAATATCCTAATATATATTTTTGTTAATATTTATTGCATTTTCCATATTTTGTTAATATTTATTGTATTTTAAATATTTTGTTAATATTTCTTGCATTTTCAATATGTTGTTAATATTTCTTGCATTTTCAATATGTTGTTAATATTTCTTGCATTTTCAATATGTTGTTAATATTTCTTGCATTTTCAATATGTTGTTAATATTTCTTGCATTTTCAATATGTTGTTAATATTTCTTGCATTTTCAATATGTTGTTAATATTTCTTGCATTTTCAATATGTTCTTAATATTTCTTGCACTTCCAATTTATTTGTAAGGTTAATTGCATTTTCTTTTTTTTTTCTTTTTTTTGGTTACTTGCATATCCAATATATTTTAAATATTTCTTGCATTTCCATTTTTTTTTTAAAAAATAGATGATTCAAGCATAGATGTGGTTTGGTGCAACTCGGCAAGGCAAAAAAAGTTTCAACCATCATGAATGTTGGGAGGTGGTGAAAAATTGCAAACACTTCAAAATTATTCCCACGGGTCCCGAGGTTATGTTAAACGAGACGCCACTCCGTGATTCAATGACATCAGATTCACCTATCGATTCCCCTATGAGTCAAGACTCACCCATCGAAAAGGAGTCGAGGCCCATTGGCCAAAAGGTTGCGAAGGCAAAGAAAGCGGGTAATTCGAGCAATAATACATCAAAAAATTTGGAGGAAATTGCAAGGCAGAGCCAAACCAGAATTGAAAGAGAGCAGAAACGCCAAGAGAACGAGATGACAATTTGAGCTGAGTATGCACAAGAAAGGGAGTATTTGCGCCAAAAAGAGATATACAAGACGGTTCGGGAAACCATGGCGATGGATACAAGCCATATGTCCCCTGAAACAAAACAATTTTGGAAGCTAGAACTAAGGGATGTTATGAGAAGAAGACTTTTCCAGGATGATGGGCCTAACAACACGGATTGGTTAAATGATGAAAACCATTAAATTAGTTGGCATACCTTTTATGTATTTGTATTTTTCATGTTTTCTATTAAAGTTGTTGTAATTCATGTCTTTTATTTTAGTAGTAGTAATTCTTAATGACTTGTATTGGATTTCTTTATTTAATAAACAAAGCATTCAATCAAATACATTTTTATTCAACATATTTCATACATCAAACAAAACATAATTAAAATATATAAAAAAAACTACAAACAAGACACAATAATAATAACAAACCACAACCAAACCATAATAAATAAAAAACAACACAACCAAACCATAACTAAATAAAACATAACCAAAGCATCTATGCTCCATCATTCATCTTCATTGCCCTTCATCGCCCATAGATGCTCCATCAAGTCAAGTTGACGCCTTTCATGAATATACGAAGATTGCATTTCTGTATATCGATCTATCATCCGGCTCATGAAACGACCATCCCTCACCAACGGTTCCTGCTCAAACGGTTCTCCACTTGGCCCCATGGGCCTTTCATAAATTTGTGTCAAGGTCGTGTTCATGGGATCTGGTTCGTAGACCTCTACAGCATCATAATCGTACTCATCCTCTACAATCATATTATAGAGGATGATGCAAGTCATTATAATGCTTCTGAGGATCTCCTCATCAAACATACGGGCCGCACCTCGAATAACTAACCACCGGGCTTGAATGATGTCAAAGCACCTTTCGACATCTTTCCAGTATCACTCTTGATAGGTAGCAAACAATTTTTGCTTCTGAGATCGGGGATTCGGAATGGATTTGACAAATGAGGTCCACCTCGGGTAGATGCCGTCAACTAGATAATACTCTGTTTGGTAGACTGTATTGTTGACTTGATAGGTAATATTGGGGCCTTAGCCTCTCAAAATATCGTTGAAGACCGAGGATTGACCCAGCACGTCATTTTGGGATCCGACAACTCTGAAGAAGGCATGTTAAACCCATGTGTCGAAGCCAACAATGGCTTCAAGGATGATACTTTTTTGGCCTTTTCTATTTCCGTAATCACCTTGCAAGGCAGTTGGGCAATTCTTCCATTGTCAGTGCATGTAGTCGATGCTACCAATCATTCCTGAAAATCCTCGAGCTTCAACTTTTTGTAGAAGCCGTTGGAGGTCCCTGGGAGTAGGTCTACGCAGGTAGTTTCTAGTGTACAGAGTTTCAATTGCATCACAAAATCTTACCAAAGCCTCCAACGTAGTGGACTTCTCCATCCTGGCAATCTCATCCACATGATCAGCAGATACTCCATACACCAATATTCGTATAACAGCTGTAAGTTTTTGCTCCGGAAGAAGTCCCAAAACCCCAGCAGCATCACACATTTGAACAAAGTATGCATCATAATTGCAAATATCATGTGAGAATCCTTATTCTTAAAAATGTTAATATTTTATTTTGGTAAGTATTAAAAATTATAATTATTTTATGAAAGTATATGTTTTATTCAATAATTTTGATGATATTCTTAAAACATGCTTTTAATATTAATTTTATTTAATGGTAGTAGGATTTTTTGTCCTTAGCTATCTAGAGTTTCATGCATGGTTATGTAATTGAGTTAATACACTCCACGTAGTTAGCATGTGTCAATCAAATATGCATTATTATTATTCTATTATATATATATATATATATGTACATATAAAATATTACGTGCTATACTTTTATAAATATTATCACTAATAAATATATACTTTAGTAATTATATACGTTTTAATTTGGAATCTATGATATTAATGATAAATAAGTGTTTTATTATTATTTATTTGATATGTACATAATTCATTTGATATATGCATGCTTATCTTCCTCCAAAATTATTGTGTGGTGTTAAAGTTTTCTATTAGTTATCATGTTTTGCTGTCAAAACATGTGGTGCCTTCATATTAAGTTAAGTGTGAGTAAGCAAGAAAATTGCTATAGCTTTTCAAATTGGTTACGCCATGTAAGCAAGAGGTGGAACTTTAAGTTTTCCTCTTATTGACACATCTTCTAGCATGCAATTATTTAATAAAGTTTTTGATAGACTTTTCAGCTTTGGCTGGAACAAAAAGGTTATTGTTATCCTTTAGTAAACTGCCAATTACTTCATCCAATAGAAGTAAAGGTGTAGCCGACATTCCTTTAGTATAAATAGGAATGCAATTCTTTCATTTTTAACGCACGGCATGCATGGTTTGAATGAGAAAACCATAAGAGTTAAGAAAGAGAAATACTAGTGAGAGAGAGAATTTGAGTGTGGATACGGTGGAAATTAGGGAGTCGTCTTACAATTCTAGCAAAAG
>NC_024127.1:32450175-32480214 GCF_000346735.1 Prunus mume
TCTGATAGAAACAGGGGGAGGCTTCCACGCAAGAAAAGTTTGCATCTTGAGTCTATGGACCCCACCCTTTTTATTAGCAATGTCCCATTCCACAAGAAACCTCAAAATCCATTCATTGGGCAGATCATGATAGTGGAAGGAAGAATCAAAGACAGAGCAACATCTCCGTTTCCATATAAACCAGCAACCAGTAGCAAAAATATTGCACCATCGCAAGTTGAAAGCATTAACAACAGCTATTTTCAAGTTTAAACGTAACCAACAATTAAAATCAGTAGATAGGGATACCTTAACACAATCCGGTAAGGAGAAAGAGTTCCATATTGCTTGAGCTCGAGGACAACGGATGAACACATGCTGAAGCGATTCCATATGGCAATGACAAAATGGATAGGCTGAATTATTTGTCATTTTCCTTCTTGCTCTCTGCACATTTGGTCAGAATTTTATTTTGGGATAACAACCACAGAAACACTTCTAATTTGGGAGGAATCTTAAGCTTCCAAATAAAATACCAACTATCATCACCCCCTTGAGACAAGCTGGAGCAAATATTATAAGCAGATTTAACAGTGAACTCCCCATTAGAACTAGGACCCCAAACAAGTGTGTTCGGAGAAGAACCATCAAAGTCAGCAGGAGTGCTAATAATTTTATGGACAACATCAACATGTAAAACTTCAAGGAGTTTGGGAATATTCCAACCAGATTGGGTAAAATAATTGGAAACCACTTCATGAACATCAATCTCCTCATTACTGATAGGCGAAAAGTCAATTAGGCTGCCCTCCAAAACCCAAGGATCTGTCCAAAAATTAATTCTTTTCCCATTTCCCACTCTCCACTTCCTGCCCGCACTAAGGATTTCAGCACCAAATAGAATGCCCTTCCAGGTACTGGACGCACACGCAGCAAGCTTTACTCACCACATCCCCTGAAACCTTCACCAGAGGCACGCTGTCTGAAGCTGCCTTCTCCAAGTGCCGGTCAGCGATGTTTCTTTCGGAGAGAAGAGCAGTACTGACCAAAGCAATCCTTGCCCCATCTTCTGGCAAGCCTCTTGGAGATCTGGTGGGGTTTCTATGCAATGGGCAAAGCTCCCTTCCCTTGGTAATAAACTTCAATGGCCCAAAAGGATGTCACTGCATATCTACACCTTTGCTCAACTCTAACCAGTACACTGCGATGAAGCAGTCAAGCTAAAGGAATTAATAATTAAGCAGAACCCTTTTACAATTTTAATCAACACAAAAATAGAGAGGATTTGAACTTGACAACATTAAACGACCATAACATAATATATTTGATTTTGCTCATCAAATTACAAAAGCTATGTAATGCATGAAATTAAAGAGGCAAACCCAGCCTGAAGATATCACCTCAATGATAACATGAATCTTATTCCATACATATAATAAAACGTGGCCATCAAGCCTCGGTGATTGCTGCATGAGCTCTGACTTTCTTACATACGACTGAGATTAAAGCATGGAAGAAGAGACTATTCTGTTAGAGTTTATAAGACTACTAGTACTAAAGATCTGAGCCGGCTGCTTTGACATGATCTTTAGTACTAAGTAGTCTTCTTATATTGGGTGTTGCCAAAGCTGTTAAACCCAACTTTCTCGGATCTAACTGCACTAATATTGTTGGAACAAATGTTGTGACCCATGGCGCTAGGGTTAGGGTTGGGGAAGTCCTCCCTTCCTTCAGGGCCACCTTGGCCTTGGCCGGCATTGCTCATCAAGTTGGTGTTATGAAAGTTGACCATCCCAACACATTCGGCTCCATTGACTGCGGTAATGCTATTGTTATGAATATTGCTGGTGACGCAGTAATCTTCTTCGTTAGTTGTCTTGTTCGTGTTGCTGAAGTTGTGAAACCCTTCCGGTGCTCCATCTCCTTTAATCTCATTGCCAGAGATGTCCTCGCCGACACCTTTGGGCTTCTTCCCTTCACCGCCACGGGCATTGGGCCAGACGGTATCAGAGCTGCCATGGGGGAAAATCCCAACATCTGTGGAGCCACTGGTTTTGTTGATTTCATTTTTAGGATAATAGTTCCTGCTGCTGCCGGCTCCTTCATTATTATGAATCCCTTTCCTCCTAGCACTCATGTTTGGCTGGAGAGCTTTGGACTTCTTTTTTTTGCGCTCAATATAACTCCAAGTTCACAAGTAATTTTTGTGGCTTGTTTCTTTATATCTATTGGGTTCTCACGCGTTTTGTGGTTAATTTTTGTGGATATTGACCCACGCGTTTTGTGGTCCCTCTACTTTTGATTTGGGCTTTTCTTGCCCCCATTCAATGAACCTCTTTTCACGATTAAAACAAATACAAATATAAAATAAATAAATAAATAATTTGAGTTTCCCAACCTATTTTCTTGATTCTCATTTCACAATTTTAAAAGCTAAAAAACACAAAAACTCAATTGTGTTATCTGGTAGAAAGGGATAAAACAACGCAATTGTTACAAAAAAGAAATAGCAATCAATAAACAATGGCTGCTCAATCGATCATGAGTTGCGGATCAAAATGGCACATATATATACAACAGCCAATGGAGTTGAATGATCGATGCTGGTAGCTGTCATTTCTTTCCCCACTTTGGAGTGCTAAAATCATTCTTTGTTTTCTATTATTAAGAACTACACTCTTACAACTATGATAGTCTACACCAAACTTTCCCACTTCTAACCCTCACGGGTTGGCCCAGTGGTAAGGGCGTTTCCCAGGCCCTATGTAAACGGGAGATCCTGGGTTCGATTCCTACCGTTGGTGAATCAAGCGATGAGGGCCAGGGACGGGGTGAAATTCCCTATAGCCTCTCCGGGTCCCGGAATGGGTGGATGGCCGTGGCTTGCCACCAGCTGTCCCCCTTTTTAAAAAAGAAAAAAAAAAAAAAAAACTTTCCCACTTCTAACTAAAATTTGATTTTGGTATTTGTTTTTATTTAGTTGGAAGAGTTCTCAGATGATTACACACAATGCATCTCCTATTCTAGGTAAGGAATAATGGCTTGATTACAAGGAGGATATACAAGAATAAATACATATAATTAGCAAGTAAATCATATTGCAATCAGACCAGGATTAACGTCCATTATCAGGTTCGACTCACATGTATGACGAGAACGATATATATTTGTGATGAGTCCAAACGGGTAGAAACTAGTGTTCCGTTGAGTTTGTTTATTTGGTTGCTATTTCGTATATGCAATAATAGGAAAAAGCAATCATGAGCTTAGCTTCACTAAATGGTTCGCAATAACATTTTGATATCTTGATCTGGCACTTATTAAGCAAAGCCCTTTAAAATTTGATAATTCAAACCTAAAATTGAAGCTCTAAAAGACTATTGTATAACTTAAATAATGTATTATGTCAATAAATTGAATTAACATTGAAGTGAGGTTTGCTAAATGCGTCTGGCTCTAGAAAGATGAGACGTCAACGTGTAGAGAATTCATCCATTACAAGGAAATACTCCTTTGGTGAAGAAACAATTTCATCAATCATGGGGACCTTATTGCCTGTCTATGATAGTCATCAATCATCATGGATCACTGATCGCTACACGAAGGAATCTAACTCAAAACTAAAGGGTTTGTGTAAAGGACAATATTAAATTTTTATTATCAAATTACATAAGACATGTGGTGCATTCATAAAGAGGCCTATACACTACAGATCACTCTTTTATTTATACATTTTCATATTTAATTTTCCCAATCCATATGATCAATGATGAATTCGCCGGTGGGCCCCTCTTGTGGCCTTTGTGGACTGGAGCCGCCTTCTGCTTCTTCTCCATGATCCTCCTTAGTAGTTAAATGCCCGCCGTACATGGTGTTGCCAAAGTTTTGAATCCCAATTTCACTAGTACCGACTCCATCTGCTGAAACTGTATTGCCAGAAATGTTGTAACCACCGCCACGTTCAGGGAAGCCCTTCATTCCTCTGCCGCCCCCTTGACCTTGGACGACAACGTTGCCAAAGTTGAGGACCCCAACATCTTTGGCGCATTATTGGTTCCGGTAATTGTATTCTGACAAATATTGTTCCTACTGTTGCTGCTGCTGCCGTCCCTATTCGATATAGGTTAAAATATTGTTCCTATTGTATGAGCTCTTATTTTCATATATCGAAATATACACATACCAAAATTAAAGCATGGAAGCAGACTATTGTTTTATTTCAATTATTTACGTGCTTCAGTTGCTTTATGCGAACTTTTGAAAATATTTTCCCCAAAACGATGATGATCTTTAGTACTAGTAGTCTTACAGTTCTATTTGATGTTGCCAAAGTCGTGCAATCCCACGTTCGTGGAAGTATCTGCACTAATTTTGTTGTCACAAATGTTGTGACCCACGACACTTTTGGGTTTCTTTCCTTCACCGCCGCCTTCACCATCCTGGTTGTGAAAGTTGGACATCCCAACGTTTGAGGCTCCATTGCGTGCCCTAATTTCATTTTCACTAATATAGTTGTTCCTGCGGCCGTCATCTTCAGTGCCATTTCTAAAGTTGTGAAACCCTTTCTCGGCTCCATCTCCTATAATGGTATTGCTCCTAATGTTGTGACCGCCACCTTTGGGCACCTTTCCTTGACCGCCACGGCCGGCATCGCTCCAGTCGACATCATGTGAGCTGCGACAGCTGGAAATACCAACATCTGTGGCGTCATTTTTCTTGTTGATATCATTTAGAGGATCATATCTGCTGTTGCTGCCGTACCCTTCCATTATTATGAATCCCTTCAAGTTCACTACTACAATTTTAGTTGGAGAACATGATCATGACCAACAATATTTTACCAAGCCATATATGCCTCTCCTTTTTATATATTGAGAAATTCTTCAGTGTAATCCTCTCACGGCCACTTGGTCTTTCAGTTCACACATATTATAATAATATTACGTACGTAAAACGTGTCATTACATCAAAATTATTAGTCAAACCCAAATTCTATACTCAATGATATTATCATTAGTAGTAAATTACATTATCATGATACAGTTTAAAATGCTTTGAGTTTGTCTCTTGCTTTTAAAAAAAGTTATTAAGTCACATCGGAATTCTATAGTGCAGGTACAAAAAGTCGGTAAGCAACGATGTTATTGGATTCATCATACAATTAAGAGGCTTGAGTCTGTGTCTTGCCCTCTCTTAGTTTGTACTTTTGTAAGATAAAAGATTGGTCGCGCTTTTAGATAGAACAAAAGCCTTCGAGATAATCACTCAAAACAAATGTTAGTTTTCTAGTAAATATTCAAAGAAAGTAAATAAATTGCATGTCATATTGTTGTTAGGAAATGTAACACACACGAAAAAACAAAAGGAAAAAGTTTGACCCAATCAAAGACTCTATTACATTATAGAACATGAAAATAGGCCTGCAAGCTTCGGTCACTGTATTATATCGCGTACCTAATAAATTATTAAATTAACGCATATGACGAACAGACTAGTATTAAATTAAATCATGTCGTTGGCTTGAATGCTAACTTTGATTTCTTTATTATCTCACCTACACTCAACCCGCTAGTTGCTTCGTCTCTAGTCTCTTGTAGCCTAGTTTGCCAAACAAAACAACAACGACTTTGTATGCGTTTACACTCACAAGTATTAAAACGAAGATGATCAAAAGAGAGTCTAACAGCCGACGGGGTTTAGCTGGTTAAAAATTGCATTAACTTGAAGACTACTCTCGGGTTTGAATTCTATAATATTTTGATAGTATGCGTAAAAATACTCCTCCCTTTATAATTTAGATAATATCGCTTGTATTATAAATATTAATTTTTAAAAGAGAATTAACTAACAAGAATTAGGATGTGAGGATAACTTCGCATAACGAATGTCCCCACATTGTTTACCATGAAAATGTCAAGGCTCAAACACACATACATTATACATATATGCAAAATTAAAAATAAAAATAAAAATAAAATCCCCATATACAGCATGTAAACATAAAAATAGAAGAAAAAAAGATTGTCCTCAATTTTGAAATTGACCCAGCCACAGAAATAACTAAGGACTGTAGATTTTATAAATTTAAATATTTAAAATAAAATAAAAAGGGAGGTCACATTTTCAGATACACCAAAAGATTTCGAGATAATCACTAAGTGACGAAGAAATCACATTGCTGATTGTTGTTATGGGAATGCAGAACACACCCGGACAAGGTAATTAAGGTGAGGATTCATTTTCATTGCGTTCTATTTCCGTTTCTTGTTTATAAGCTCATGTCAATCTCTTAACTTTTTAATGTGAGACAAATACTCGCAACAAATAATACTTCCATAATACTATTACTATATGATATTATCATACATGAAAAAGAGAGGCCTATAAGCCTCGGCCGTTGTATTGTATCAGCGATTATTTTCTCCTACCTAATATAATATTAAGACTAAAGCATGGAAGAACATACTATTATTTCATATCATTCATGTCCTTCAATTGCTTTAATGCTAACTTTTATTTTTATTCATTACTTCCCGACGGATAACTTCTTGTCGGACGCAGATCGTTGGAGCTTAGGCTGAGCCGCCAGTGTAGTTGCCAAAGTTAGAAATCCCAACATTCTTGCCTCCATCTGCACTGATTTTATTCCCATGAACGTTGTGACCACGTTCGGGGCTCCTGCGCCTTTCAACATGACCTGTTATGTTGTGGAAGTCTGAAATCCCAACGTTTGTGCTCTCCTTTGCTGTAATTTCATTACCACGAATTTCCCACTTGCCGTCTCCTTCATTCATCTTGTCTACCTCTGACCCACTTTTGCTTGGGTTTGGGTGTTCTGGCTCTTGACTGCTCTTCTGCTGGGGATTTGGATGGCTTTCAACGCTTCTTCATCAGTTGGAGGCTGATCATAACCAGGCCGCTAAGAAATCTTCTGCATGTGGACTTGAATTAAATCATGCCGATTGGCTACCCACTTATATAGCTGCATAAAAGTATAGAATATAATTGTTAGGTTGATTTACCCTCGTACGCGCTCCTTAATCCAATCATTAATTAGAAATATTTTAACCTATATCGAATACTTCTTACAAATAATTTATGCAATTATTTGAATACATTTTATTAGCCTGACCTTAAAATCCGTTATTTCAGAACAAGAATAACTACAACTACCTACAGATGTATATCTTTCGTATCCTTTTAGTTGCTTGGTGATATTGTAAACTGTATGTCCCTTGTGTTCCTGGTGACGCTAAAACAAGGTTTAGGGTATGGGCGTGTTAGAATGGTGTATCGGTCGGTCTTATGGTACGGGTAAACAAATCAGTGACAACTTATTTTTCTTATTTTTTCCATTTAAATTATGAATTTGAGAAGGAGTCTTATTGTTAGTTTAGGCATATAGCTAAATGTCAATTATGATTGAATTGGATTAGGTTGTAGGATTTGATTAGGGTGAACTGGAACCATAACACCACATGTATAATACGGATGAAATGTAGCACCACAAGATAATCTGACGGTCATGCCAAAATTAATCAATGGATGAACATGGAGGTGTATGCACCCTTTTGAGTAAGAGCCAATTAAATTTTGCTACATGCGTATATGTATATGAGGAAACCACTCACCACCCACCATACATCAACCCTAAACCCACACCCCACCTCAACGGTTGTCTTTCTCGCTTTCTTTTATGTTGAATGACCTTGCGGGGGTCGACATCTGTATTATCTTATCTTGTATCGTATTTATATTTATTTTTTAGTATGATGAAACCGTAGGATTTAATTACATTAATCTAATCCTAATACTTATCCTACCCACCGAATAAGGTCGTATTTGGCTTTCTTGATGCCCAAGATTTCTTAATAATAATAAAAATTGTTTAGATGGTGATGTTTTTACTTGGTTTTTAGAAAATTGTATATCAAGCTACGCTAGTTAACACTCTCCCTTATGCGTGTAGCCTCATTCTAGAACCAAAGGTATGATATCATGCTAGACAACCACTAAGCCTCAAAAAGTTGAGCTGTCAAGAAATGAGTCAACAATGTATATCAAGCTAAGCTAATAAATTTGTCATTCAAGATACTCTTATGAAAAATGTGTGTAATATTTCTTATCATCATCCAAAAAATTTGGAGGCCTTCTACTATGCCTCATGAGCTTAACAAAACTCACGTAACTCCTCGAAATTGCCATGTTCTTCCTCTATCTCCTCTCTCATTCATTCTTCTTTGTTTCAGAAACCACATCACAAATTGTCTCATATAATTGAACCTAAGCTATTGGAATATTTGTTAGCCATCATGGTGCCAAATATCCTCCGGTGCTTGTAAACTATTAAAATCATTCATCCCTCTTTCTTCCATAAACAACATCATATATCTATCATCTTCCAAAATCATATATTGAATCTTGTCAGACATGGGATCATCCTAATATACATCGTTCTCTGACAAATTCTAAGTAACGAATTATATATATATATATATATATAAATGCCACCCTACATGAACCAAGTATATATAAACCTAGTTTAAAAGAACAAACATAATGAACCTAATACTTTTGGGTACGAGGTAATTAATAAACTTTAAGCCATGATTACAAATAACATATACATAAGAACAGGCTTACAAGACTGGGTGATTACCGTACAAGTTCTTATTTTCGCACACCGTATACTGTATACATAATAAAATTAAACATGGAAGAAGAGATTACTCTTTTATTTATATATTTTTTCATATTTAATTTTCCCAAACCATATGATCGATGATGAGTTAGCCAGTGGGCCCCTCTTATGGCCTTGGTGGTCTGGAGCCGCCTTCTGCTTCTTCTCCATGATCTTCCTCAGTAGTAAAAGTGGTGTTGCCGAAGTTGTGAATCCCAACTTTCTTGGCTCCATCTGCACTAATTTTATTGCCAGAAATGTTGTAACCACCACCATGTTCAGGGAAGCCCTTCGTTCCTTTGCTGCCCCCTTTACCTTGGACGGCGTAGTTGTCAAAGTTGGAGACCCCAACATCTGTGGCGCCATTGGTTGCGGAAATTTCATTCTGACAAATATTGTTCCTACTTCTGCTGCTGCTGCCGTCGCTTTCTTTTTCTTTATTCCTTTTCATCTCTTCTTCCTCAGTTATCTTTCGCTGGAGCTTTGGAATATCATTTTCTTTTGGGCGCAACATCAGTGTTACTGTTTCAGCTGGAGGTTGATCCTGACTAAACCCTTTTCCCCTATCCATTTGCACTTGAATTAACTCATATGTTGACCTCCTCCTCATATAATAGATTGTCGATATATAGGTGGCTTGATTGCCAAGTAAATGGGTTTGGGGACAACAACAAAAAATGGAAAGAAGGAGGAAAGTTAGATTGTCATCTCAAGATGTATTTTATTAAATTAAAAATTTGGTTGTTATATTGAATTTTGATATATTTATCCTTAGGTTTGATGATGAAATAATTGTAGCCACAGAGGAAATTCTAAATAACCCAAAAAATAAAAACTGTACAAGTGGGCTTGGAGCTGATGACCTAACATATTGGATGTATGTTGATATTAAAATGCGGTTTTGCCTTGAATTATACCATAATTGTCAATTTTTTTCTTAAATTTTTTGTTTTTGTGTGTGTATAAATTAAGGCCTTCAACTATATACATATGGGTGAGCACCAAAAAGGAAATATGGCTTCCTAGGGAGAAATGGGAGTGTTTAAGGTGAGGAAGAAGAGGTTTTCAAGTATATGTGGTTAGGAAGAGAAAATGGAAGAACTATGTTCTTCTGGCAGCTTGTCAGAAGAAGAAAATGGAGGAAGATGAACAGTGCACGAAATTGCTGATTTTTGCAAGTATGAGAGGAAGCTTGCTCTCTAGTTGTGGATGATTTTTGTTGGGTAGAAGAGGTCCTATTTATAGCCGTTGGAAGCCATCTTTTCCCAAGAAACCATAATGGCTCCATCCTATTTTGCCAAGTTTTTCCCTTCCTTTCTCCCCTTATCCCTTCAATCATCATTTTTTGGTGAAATCTTCTCTGTTCCTTTGCACAAAATCAGGGGTTTTGGGAGCTCGAGGCTCTCCTTTCCCATAGCTGCGCAGTGGAGGACTCTATTAACAGATGCACATGCTTGGTCTGAAGGGTGCTTCTCTTCCTGGCAGCTTACATGCTAATATTCCCTTGGGTCCTTGCATGTTTCTTTTGCTTTGAAACTTGTTTTTTCCTTCCCATCAACAAACGTGATCTTCCATGGCTTCTTTATGGCTTTATCCTTTAGCCAACAGATGGGGTTTTTTAGTTGTTTGCTACCTCTATTTTCTAGGAGAGGCTCTCCTTTCCCATAGCTGCGCAGTGGAGGACTCTATTAACAGATGCACATGCTTGGTCTGAAGGGTGCTTCTCTTCCTGGCAGCTTACATGCTAATATTCCCTTGGGTCCTTGCATGTTTCTTTTGCTTTGAAACTTGTTTTTTCCTTCCCATCAACAAACGTGATCTTCCATGGCTTCTTTATGGCTTTATCCTTTAGCCAACAGATGGGGTTTTTTAGTTGTTTGCTACCTCTATTTTCTAGGATAGGAAATCAGCCCCTTAAACAAATGGGCCACCCCTATCAAATATTGGGCTATTTGGGTTAGTTTTAGTGGGCCATTTTGACTGAGCTTTTGGTTGGACTATTTTCCCTTTTTTGTGCTCACCCATATGTTTTGGCCTAAGAAATGGGCTTGGGTTCCGAGGCTCCCGAGCAACCCAGAACCTCCACTTCTTGGTCCATCAATAAGCCTCATGACAATTTATTACCATCCATACCACAACCCACTCAAGCAAGCCCCGAGTATTTGAGTGGCTTGTGCCCACTTAAGCTTGTAGCGTGGTTGGGTGCGGAATAATAATTCCTTACTTGGCGTGGCATGTCGCTTGGCGCGCTTCAATTTTATTGTCCTTGAAGAGGGACACGGTGCTTAGTTTAGCATGTGCTTGTATTTTATAATATTATTTCAGCCCTTGGCATGAGAAATTACTTATTTAGCATGGCACGTGGACTATGACTTGTATATGACGAGCCTTCGTGTACTCCGATATGTGACTTTTCTTAATACAGTATCGTATTGGACCAAAAACTTATTTGGGTCCAACCGTGGACTTTTTTGGGCCTCAACAATTCCTTACACATCAAATGAGCAAACTTGATTTTATGGAATTTTAGTATGAAGTACATATTGATTTCATGAGCCATCATTTTTAGCCTAAATTGTATTTTGCACTAAAACCGATTTTTTATATTTTGATTTGGTGGGAATTTGATTTTCTAGTATTTTTATTTGAATCCAAATGAGGGGTACTTCTTTATTTACATTGTAAACTTAAGTAAATGGAGGAATATAAAAATAAATAAAAGAAAAATGACAAAGACATTTACTTAAATGCTGAAAATGAAAATAAGGTAATCTGTACAACACCACTGACTGAGCTAATATTGAAAATAAGTTTTATATATAAGTTTTATATTTTTTTTCTTAAAAAACCACATTGGGCTACAAACCACTGTAGCCGTTAGTGTGGTTCCATCCTTGGTTTCAGTAGAATCTAGTGTTCAATTGGCCACATACCTTATCTACGGTAACAAAAAATTAATAACAACACCATGTAACAAACATAATAATTTACCCTGTGGCTTTTCAGTTGGCAATATATTTTGGCCAATGTCAGTATAATTAGTTGACCAGAGAAAAAAAAAAAAAAAAAAGGATTAGGCCGTTTGTATATTTTACTAATTTTTTTTCTATACATAAAAATAAGCTTAAATGTGAAAATGATCTCCGTGTTTTATTGTGTTGGCTAATTTGGGGGTCAATGTAGTCTTGGCAACTGAAGTTTATATCTCAAGTTGATATCCGGTGTTTCTCCTCCACACATTTATTCTTCAATAATGCGCAAAGAGAGAAAAAGAGTAGGTGGGTGCAGTCCTGGGATGGGATGGGATGGGAGGTTGGGTGGGCTGGTTTTGGTCTTCGTCTTTCTTTATCTCTTTTTGGTGTGAGGTTTTTTAGTCTCATTTTGATAGTCCAAAAAACAATTCACTCTCGTGTGGAAAACTTATGTGGTTGAGGATATCGTTGGGGTTTGATGTAATTTTGTTCCCTTTTTTAGCCCCCGGTCAGCATAAATGAAAAAAGCGAACCACGTGGTCTTCAGAGGGACCCACTCGGGCTCAAGGGGCAGCTCTTGCGGGTCTTTTTCGTCATCTATAGTCTGATATATTATTCTGTCAACCTCCTGTACATAATCATGCGCGCTAGTGGGCTTCGTCGTTATCTATAGAAAGAGGATTGAATCCGGTGAAAATATCATAATAGGACTAATAATATAACATAATACATTATTGATATTAAAATAATAATTGAGAATTTCCACAACCAAAATTTTATTCTCACAAACTTCCAAAATTTATCATGTGCAAGAATTTAGTTATATTTAGTGTTGTACTGTTTACTCTTTTATCAATATTGAGATCAAAACGATCACGCAAGTCGGTTCAATTCAATTTGTGGGTTTGTCAGGTTGAGAAGTTGACTTTGATACTGTGAAAGAAGTTGAAGTTTCAACTTAAAACCAATTGAAAATAAGAGGAGTAATCTAACTCTTTATCAACTCTTGATGGATTTAAAAACTTTCCAATGTTAGACATTTTTTAACATTCACACATCGATTAATTCATAGGACATGAAGCGCATACATACTATGGTTAGTGGTTGTTCATGGAAATTGTTGAGATAGAATGCGGGGCAGCAAGAATGATAGGGAAAAATGACTTGCAGTCTAGTGGTGCGGCGGGCGGCACGATGTGTGTCACAAGAATAGTTATGCGGTGGTGTGGTGGATACATATACAACAGTGATATTGATAAATGCCACCCTACATGAACCAAGTATATATAAACCTAGTTTAAAAGAAGAAACATAATGGACCTAATACTTTTTGGGTACGAGGTAATTAATAAACTTTAAGCCATGATTACAAATAACATATACATAAGAACATGCTTACAAGACTGGGTGATTACCGTACAAGTTCTTATTTTCGCACACCGTATACTGTATACATAATAAAATTAAACATGGAAGAAGAGATTACTCTTTTATTTATATATTTTTTCATATTTAATTTTCCCAAGCCATATGATCGATGATGAGTTAGCCAGTGGAGCCGCCTTCTGCTTCTTCTCCATGATCCTCCTCAGTAGTAAAAGTGGTGTTGCCGAAGTTGTGAATCCCAACTTTCTTGGCTCCATCTGCACTAATTTTATTGCCAGAAATGTTGTAACCACCGCCATGTTTAGGGAAGCCCTTCGTTCCTTTGCTGCCCCCTTTACCTTGGACGACGTAGTTGTCAAAGTTGGAGACCCCAACATCTGTGGCGCCATTGGTTGCGGAAATTTCATTCTGACAAATATTGTTCCTACTTCTGCTGCTGCTGCCGTCGCTTTCGTTTTCTTTATTCATTTTCATCTCTTCTTCCTCAGTTATCTTTCGCTGGAGCTTTGGAATATCATTTTCTTTTGGGCGCAACATCAATGTTACTGTTTCAGATGGAGGTTGATCCTGACTAAACCCTTTTCCCCTATCCATTTGCACTTGAATTAACTCATATGTTGACCTCCTCCTCATATATATAGGTGGCTTGATTGCCAAGTAAATGGGTTTGGGGACAACAAAAAAAAAATGGAAAGGAGGAGGAAAGTTAGATTGTCATCTCAAGATGTATTTTATTAAAATTAAAAATTTGGTTGTTATATTGAATTTTGATATATTTATCCTTAGGTTTGATGATGAAATAATTGTAGCCACAGAGGAAATTCTAAATAACCCAAAAAATAAAAACTGTACAAGTGGGTTTGGAGCTGATGACCTAACATATTGGATGTATGTTAAAATGCGGTTTTGCCTTGAATTATACCATAATTGTCAATTTTTTTCTTAAATTGTTTTTTTTTGTGTGTGTATAAATTAAGGCCTTCAACTATATACAAATGGTCAATTGGGGACTCGCTGTCAATTTTTCGGATGTCCATCCACATTTCTGTCACGTGACCTGCACTCAATTTTTTATTCTAAAAAGGTTAGAAAATGATAAAAACATACAAAACGTAAAAAGAAAAAAAGAAAAAGCTGCAATTCCCTCCCTTTCTCCCCTCACCCTCCCCCGCCCCCCTCCTCTGCTCTCTCTCTTCCCCCCCTCCCACCCCCCCCCCCCCACCCCCCTCCCCTCCCCCCCGCCCTGAATACTACCATGCTTGCATAACTCAAAAAGACACTTTTTTTTCATCTTCAATTTATTCATTTTTCCTCAATTCTGGGTTTTGATTCTTTTTATTTTATTTTTAGGCGAGGTCGAAGAGGCCGGCACTCTCTCTCTCTCTCTTTCTCTCTCTCTCTCTCTCTCTCGCGCGCGCAATTTACTAAATCTGCATCATTTTTCAATTGTATAATCTGTTTGGTTGCCAAGAAAATTCATCTTGCAAGACTTGTAAAGAGGAAAATTCCAAATTCCAGATTTTACTCTCACTGGTCCTGGTTTTTGGAGAAACTGAAGATGTTGATTTTATTGTTAAGTAAACCCTAGAAAATCGTAAATGGTGGCTAGGTGGATTAGTAAGAAAAGTAGAAAAATTAATTATTCAAACTGAGTTCAAGAACATTGAGCCAACGACAATGAATTTAGCTGAATTTTGTGTTTACTGGCTGAATTTATTTATTCAAACAAATACTTGCTGGAGTTGGAAATTCACTCTCTCTTTTTTCGATGGGTTAGGGTTGATGCTGGTTGGTGGGCTGTTTGGGAGGGGTGGAGAGAGACAGAGAGACAGAAAGGGGCGGGGAGGGGGGAGGTGGATAGAGGGTGGGCCTAGGTTGGTGAGGGAGGTGCATTAGAGAGAAGGGGTAGGGGTTGTGGTGGAGGTGTTTTGCATCATTCATTTTGGCATACCTTACAATTACTGACAAATTAGCACACGGGCACTACTAGGATAATGCTAAACTTACCATATTTTTTGAGTGGTGATTTCTTCAATTTTAATTTTATTCATTTACACTATATTTTATAATTAAAAAAATATATAAGTAGATAAAATTTGAGTGGTGATTTCTTCAATTTTAATTTTATTCATTTATATTATATTTTATAATTAAAAAAAATATAAGTAGATAAAATTAAAGTAGGGAAAAAATTTGTTAACCAAGGGTTATTATAATTATATTATATTATCATGATACAATTGAAAGGGATGTGAGAAAAGTATCCAAATTCTTTATATCTCTTGGGTTCTCCGTTGTCAACTTTTGTTGTCTGGATGCCAACCTATGGGCCCACGGATATTGACACCCACGCGTTTTGTGGTCCCTCCCGTTTATACTGAATCGGTGTATGCTTTTCAGATTTCTATCCATCATGTATTTGACAAAGACATCCCAATATTCATTATATAAGTGAAGGGTTGCACATGGACTGGTTTTGTTATTTTGACAGCTTTACAGCTCACCGCGAAGTTCATTGGGCATCGGAACACCAAATCGGACAAAATGAAAAAAATTAGTTAATTAAAAAAGTCAATAAATTGGCATCAAATAGTCGGTGCCAAGCGATTCTGATTTCGATTTCACACCGCACCGCACCAAACTGGACCAGATCAAATCAGACCAGTTGTGCATAATTTTTTTTATTTTTTATACAAATTATTTAAATCCAATGCTACGTTTTTAATCTTATAAACTAATATTTTTCTAAATCCAACTTCAATTTGTATAGAAAATTGAATTATTTTAGGCTCAATATCTCTCTTTGAAAGAGAGATATTTGAGATTAGAATCGACCGAACCGGATCATGCCCACCCCTAATTCATATCTTGTAAGATTGCTACAACTCTTTTGTTTAGTTTGCTTTACACCTGTATGAATTTACTAGCAGAGTTTTGTTTATGATTTCTATTTCTGCACATGATGTTTGTGTTTCACTAGAATTGAGTGTGAAGCCCTTAATTAAGCTTACATTCATTTCATCCACAAGAAGGAAATACACCTTCGGTGAAGAAACAATTTCATCAATCATGGGGACCTTATTGCCTGTCTATGATAGTCATCAATCATCATGGATCACTGATTGCTGCACATAATGGGTAGATAGTAGAACTACACAAAGGAATCTCGCAAAGCAAACCAACTCAAAACTAAAGGGTTTGGACAAGGGATAATATTCGATCTTGATTATCAAATTACAAAAGAAATGGTGCATACATAAAATAAAGAGGCCCGCAGACTACAGATCACCTGAGTTCACTCTTCGTTTTCACCACCGGAGGCCGAGTCGGTTTCTCCACTTCTTGAGTCGACTTGTTTTTCTTTCTTGCGGCCTTTATAAACGTTTTTGTTGCCAAACTCGAAAATTCCTACCCTACCTGAATTGCTTCCCTCAATTGTATTCCCAGAAATGTTGAAGGCAACGCCTCTTTTGGCCTCACCTCTCTCAGTATTATTCTTGGGCTTGGTACTTGTACTAGAAGTAGCACAGCTTTTGGAACCCGTTGCTGGGTTCGAGCTGCTGTTGTTTTCCTGCTCGATGTTCACTTTAGCATCCTCAGACGCTTTCTTGTTATCACCAATTTTAGGCTTTAGGATTAGGAAGCCTGTAGACATATCTTCACCTTGGTTACAATGGCAGACCCACGATTTTTTCACAGGGGTGGGGTAATTTTTTTTTTTTGGACACCTATGAGATTCAGACTACAGTCGGGTCCTCCACCAAAACACCCACAAGCTCAAGATTATCAAACCGCCTATTCAACATCAGCACATAACATCTTCACCACATAAAACCACCATCAATATGTGTAGACAGAGAAACACATGAAAAAAGAAGAGAGAAATAGAGATTTAATAAAACAAATAGAGAAAGACAAAAGGAAAGAAAGAGAAAGAAGAAAAATGGCGGAGAGAAAGAAGAAGAACAAGAAAAGAGAGGAGAGAGAAAAGAAAGAAGAAAACAGGCGAAAGGAGTAAAGAAGAAAGAGAATACGGAGAGAGACAGAGAGAAATTTTGGGCCAAAATTTGATTGATCTAAATTTGGCTTACAAATTAAACCTACTCTCGAAGTCACCAAATGAATTGCCGAGCTGGGGTAGCCCGCACGTGACCCATACCAATCCTACACTCCCTTCTTCTACTTGTTTCTTTGTAACTTCTGTGGACATCTTCATCTCATGTAACGCCTTTTTCGCTCGAATTCTAGCTTTGTCCCAGTGCCATCTTTCCAACTCCCCCTCAGACATGGCATGAATCACCGAACTTGCACTCAGGAGTAGTAATGCTTTGAAAAACGCATGATTCATTAAGTGAAAGACGCTAACCGAGTAGTTAGAGATGCCACAAGCAAAGATCATATAGCAGAGAGTTGGACCTGCATCAACTTGTTCGGCTTCTTTATCATGCAATTGAGTGCTCACCTCAACAGGGAATAGTTGAAGTTTGCGGCCCCAACCCTATAGAATGAATAAGGAGAGGCCTATTGATCACCCCCCCACCTGGCGGGCGGTCACTTTGGACTGGACTGGAGCCCACTCCAGCCCTAAAGTAGGTCCACCCTTACTTGGTAACATCTGCTAACCAGCTGCAAGCCTCTCATATATAAAAGCCACCCACAAAAAATAGTTTTATGTATGCATGCGTATCGATCACATGTATTAAAGAAGTTGAGGTTTTATCTCAAAATTAATTAGCAATTAAGGGAATAGCCCAGCACCTTGTAAGTTAATGTTAAGTTTTTTAACTTTTCAATGTATGACATCTTTCACTTTCACATTCTCACCCCTACATGTGTGGTAAATTTTTAAACTTAACATGTGGACCTTAAACAAAAAATTATCAATCACATCAGAGTCAAGAACACCTTTTTCTTTGTAGATAACTAGCTGACACTGGCTGTACCACTGAATTCGCCTAATCAATAGGCAAGATTCCTCCCCACCACTGTCTTTTTCTGTATGTATACAGGATATATATCCGGCCAGAATAACTTAGCTGCTCTTTTCTACCCAGTTTTTCTTCTGATATGATGTATCACATGATGACCGAATAAGCACTAAACCAAATTTCTCCTTCTGTCTTTGGGAAGAATTACATGTTTATACATAAGCAAAAAGGTCTGCGAGCCTGAGTTCATTGTTGTATGAGCTATAATTACAGTTTCAGTATAATCTAGTGTTCAATTGGCCACATACCTTATTTGCGGTAGCAAAAAATTAATAGCAACACCATGTAACAAACATAATAATGTACCCTGTAGCTTATCAGTTGGCAATATATTTTGGCCCATGTCAGTATAATTAGTTGACCAGAAAAAAAAAACAAAAAAGGATTAGGTCTTTTGTATATTTTACTAAATTTTTTCTATACATAAAAAATAAGTTTAAATATCAAAATGATCTCCGTGTTTTATTGTGTTGGCTAATTTTGGGGGTCAATGTAGTTTGGCAACTGAAGTTTATATCTCAAGTTGATATCCGGTGTTTCTCCTCCACACATTTATTCTTCAATAATGCGCAAAGAGAGAAAAATTCACTCTGGGATGGGATGGGATGGGATGGGATGTTGGGTCGGCTGGTTTTGGTCTTCGTCTTTCTTTATCCCCTTTTTGGTATGAGGTTTTAGTCTTATTTTGATAGTCCAAAAAACAATTCACTCTCGTGTGGAAAACTTATGTGGTTGAGGATATCGTTGGGTTTTGATGTAATTTTGTTCCCTTTTTTAGCCCCCGGTCAGCATAAATGAAAAAAGCGAACCACGTGGTCTTTAGCTTAATCTAAAATTGTACCCTACAAGGCTTAGAAATCTTAAATTCTTCAATTATCTTTTCATTATCGATATATACATTTATTTTAGGAATAATCCAATAAAAGAAGATAATTAAAGAGAAGAGATTAAGAAGAATACTTGTTTTCTTGTATATGAGAAGAGAAGAGAAGAGACTGTCCAGTGTCCACGATTGCATAGCATAGCCAAGACTTGCGTTGAAAAGAAGCTTTCCCGATTCTGTCTGAAATTGCACCACAGCCACTATTTGGCTGCTTAAGTTATATTATTTATTTTATTAAAGTTTGACTGGGCCATTCATAACATGGATTGACTGGTTATAATTTTTTTTCAGTTTTTTAAAGTTTGAGTTGACTTGTGCTGTGAGTTTTATATGGATTGGATAAGCAAAAGTGTATATCAACACATGGAATGGATATCAATTACATAGCTTATATATAGATTTTTTATTTAGTGAAATATTTTTGGGTAGGCGGTAGCTTACCCTGCCTGACTTAAGATCCGGCCCTGCTCAAGGGCCAGCTCTTGCGGGTCTTTTCCGTCATCTATAGTCTGACATATTCTTCTGTCAACCTCCTGTACATAATCATGCGCGCCAGCGGGCTTCGTCGTTTTCTATAGAAAGAGGATTGAATCCGGTGAAAATATCATAATAGGACTAATAATATAACATAATACATTATTGATATTGAAATAATAATTGAGAATTTCCACAACCAAATTTTTATTCTCATAAACTTCCAAATTTTATCATGTGCAAGAATTTAGTTATATTTAGTGTTGTACTGTTTACTCTTTTATCAATATTGAGATCAAAACGAAATATCAATCACTATTTAGTGTTATACATATACATTGATATTGATAAATTTTGGGATTTTGATAAAAGAAATATCAATCACTATTTAATAAATTAAAAGTGAACGAGAAAATGACTATATGAGATAATGCATAATATGTAAATATAGAGGATCGGAATCCTTTATATTGAGACATACTTGAGAAAAACTGTATAAATGATTTTAGATCACAAAAGTGCTTCTTATAGAAGTATTCCCAAAAAAAAAAAACTGCAATTATGATAGTAGGTAGTAGTACCATCGTCTTTTCTCTTAGCAGTGATGACTCGGTGCTCTTCTGCGGAGGCTGATGGTCATCACCAGTCAGAAAATTAGTCGCCATCGGCACTTGACTCTTGACTTTGTGCTGGCGCATCTCTCCATTGTATGGTAGGGGCAAAGTTATTTTGAATTGCATGGTAATTAAAAGGCCACGTAAGGTTGGTAAATCTTTAGCGTGTGTGGCACACTAGAGAAATGAAAAAAGCTAAGTGGAGACTAAAATTTTTAAAGATCGAAAGTAGCTCCTCCTCTGTATTCTGTTCAGCTTTCTTCTCTTCAAAGGCAGAGTACTCCAATTTTTCCCTAAAAACAAGGAAAATATTAAGCTTATCATATATTTATAACACATTGTGTATCGCTTTTCTAATAGAGTGGGCCTCATTGTACAGGTGGGCTCTATCTTTATTAAAAATGTAGTACACAATATGATATAAAAATGTAATAAACTTAGCATTATCCTAAAAATAATTGCCCATATACAAATACATGGGGCCCACTTCAGAAGAACAATAATGTGTGGTGCTGTATACTGTTGGCCCTGTACAATAGTGCGTACAATATTGGCACAGGGCACGAATACAACAAATGGGTGGGTTTCATTTCTTTTTTGAGAGGCTTACAAGCGTATGAAATATAACTAACGTATGTTTATAGAGATATAAATGATGAAGGAACAAGAGGTTCCATAAACCAACCTCAATAAGTTCAAGTACACGCAGCCAGTGGCGGAGCCAGAATTGTATGTGTGGAGGGGCCGAATCGTAATAAAAGTATAGAAATTTTTTTTTAATCTTACATCAATAATATAAATATATAAGAAAAATGGACATTTTTTAGAACTCAACGTCACCGCTGACGTCATCCCTGATAGAATCCAACAGGCATGCACCACGTGTCGCAACCCGAACACTCCGATCGGTTTTTTTTTCCAGAAATCCGACAATCCTTGTTTTTTTTGGCTAAAAAAATTCAAAAAAATTCTGAAATTTGTTTTTAAAAATACCAAAAAATTCTGGATTTTTTTCCCTATAAATACCTAACAATTTTAGCTCATTTTCCTAAATAGATCTAGGTTTTTCTTGAGCTTGCTTATGTTCCTTTGTAAGAATCTTTTTCTACTTAGTGAATTGCCTGGTCAGTTGATGACCCCCAGTTTTTCCCAATTGTGGGTTTCTGGGTGAACAACTTCTGGTTTTCATCTTTGTAAATTTTCTGGGTTTGTGTTCTTTATAGTTGACTAGTCATCTGGTTTGTGTTCTTGCGGTTGACTAGTCATCTTTTTCTGCTGTTTAGTATTTGTTTGATTATACTGTCTTCACACACTTTCACCATAGTTGTTGCTAGCAAAGGGGATGCCTAGATTGACGGGTCCTTCTGAGTGCCTAAGTTATCACTAGTAATTCTCTAGGCTTGCAGGTACGTCTTGGTATGCTATGTGTATGTTATTGTTTGGTATAATTCATATATGACAGTTGACTAATCATAAGAGTTTTTAGTTAAGGTCTAGAGTGTGTGAAGTTTGTTGCATTCTTAGTTGAATATCTTTTAAATTTACCCCTCGTCACCTAAGTACCAATTTCAAAAACTAGAGGGGCTAAAGTGAAAACCAGCAAAGTAGATGGACTAAGAGTGACTTTTTCCCTATAAATAATATCAACAAGAACAATAATACATGAAAATAGCCCTATAATTAAGCCTATGTCATTGTCCTTATTTCGCCAACGGCCCCAAATGGGCCGGATTGGGCCCGTCCATTTATGAAAGTCATCAAGTCCGCCCGAGCCTGCAACCCTCGCACATATGGGATAAGGCCAGGCTCGTACTGGACCACTAAACAGGCAATTACGGGCCCAAGCCAAACTCGACTTATGTATTTTCATGTTTTTGTAATTTCTTTTAACAATTTCATTTCAATCCTTTTCACAATTATGTATATACTAACAAGATTTATTATTTGTTGGAAAAAGAAGGCAATGACTTTAGTTGAAGGACATTTAAATAGAAAAAGGCTAGATTATTGTTTATGTTTAAAAAATTGAAACTTGAAGCAAAATTATTATTTTATTTAGGCTTTTTTTTTATAATCACAAATAGTCCCTGAATTTTACGAAATTGTCACAAGTTGTCCTTCATGATTTTTTGTGACATTAATAGGCTTTAACATTATCTTTGCACATCAAAACCGTCCCTCCCATTAGAAATTCTGTCAAGTAGCTAACGTGGAAGATAACACAATAAAATTACTTAAAATATCAAATATTGCATAATTAAAAAGGAGACTAAGCTAGCTACAGACCTCTGCGAGTCATCAGCTTACTCTTCTTCTTCACTGGAGGCCGAGTCGGTTTCTCCACTACTGTAGTCGACTTGTATTTCTTTCTGGTGGCCTTTATGGACGTGGGTCTTACCAAACTGGAAAATTCCGACCCGCTTAGCTCTGATCCCCTCAATTTTATTGTCAGTAATGCTGAAGAAATTGCTGCTTCTGCCCTTCGTTTTCTTCTTACCTCTCTCCTTCTTGGGCTGGAGAACAGCGCCAAAATTGGAACTCGTTTCTGAGGACTGGGAGCTGCTGTTACTCTTTTTGGGGTCGATGGTCAGTCTAGAAATATCCTCAGAGATTGTTTGCTTGGGATGACGAGTGGTAGGCTTCAGAACTAGGTGACCTGTAGCCATTTTTTCCACCTTGGGTCAATATCTTGGCAACTCAAGTTTCTGAGGTCTATAATATAAGGGAACCGCATCCCAAAAAATATAATAAAAAAACAGGCTCGATATTTCGTAGCAAGTCAGTGAACTCGCTTTCAGGAAGCTTCAATGCATGTTTACTCTTCTTCTTTTTTTTTTTTTATTATTTATTTTTAATAATCACGAAAAAGCAATAATATCTTATTAAGGAAAGAATGAACGCGTATAACCAAAGTTTCCGATAAAGAGAATTAAACGAGTATCTCTACATATGAGAAATTAAAAATATATCTCATATAAAAATCAGTATTAAAGTTAAGAATTTCTTCAAATAATTATAATGCGGTACAAGAGTATTGTATAACTTCTGAATGTTTTATAATATAACCTAAAACTTGATAAACATTAACCATATCATCTATATATATAAACATACAAACGAATTATACCTCGTAGTTGTATTTCAAAACTGTACAATAATCTCACTAACTTATTATGAAAACGAGTAGTTGATCCAATGTCATCCCTTACGTCACATACTCAATTCGAAATACTTAAAAGCATTCCTTTCAAAAAAAAAAACAGAGTTAAAAGCATTGGTGGGGATGAGAGCACGTGGTGGTAGGTTTGGAAGGGCTCTGGGTGTTTCCTCCCCTCTTTTTTTTTTGGTGAAACAGGGGGGTATAAAACCCCAGAAAAGGACAAAAACAACTATACTGGTCTTGGTAACCCCTGTAGAGTCATCCATCAACAGATTATATGAGCCAAATAAGAAGAGAAGAGAAAAAAAAATGAAAAAGGAAGAAAGAAACAGATTATACAAAAGCAAAAAAAAAAAAAAGAGAAGAAGAAAGAAAAACTGATTATGCGAGTCCAGCATTGGTTAGATGCAATAGTAGATTCAGAAATTTTTATAGGGGTAGGTTAATTTTTTATTTTATTTTATAGATGAGATATATTATAAACCATTTTTCTCTTGAAACAAAAATGTAAATAAAATTTTATAAATCAAACAAAGCTACATTACGAGCAAATATAACACAAAGAAGTACAAAATATAAATAAATACCAAACAATCCCAAAAAACGTTCTTGTACAAAACCATCCTTATCAACAAATCTTAAAACAATGGTCATTTGCTCTCTATTAGATGCATCTTTTGCTTCATCAACAAGAATACAATAAGTTGATTCCCAAAAAATACTACACACCAAAAGTTGTTCAAGAGGTAAGACTGTTTTACTTGACTTGTGCTTTCACTCTGTCAAATCGAATCGCTCTTAGTTACTAACTTTGGCATCGGAGGACCTTCGGCCGGCACCACACCGATGTCTTAGACTTCACCTACTGTTCCTCTCCCTATGTAGAATCCGGCATTACCCCTCGTGGGAAGACACCACAAACCGAAGGCTTCTCGAGTCCAAATCTTCCACGTCAACTGTAAGTTAGCTTTATTTATGTCTGTTAGTTTTAAGCGCCAACAGATTGACGCCGTCTATAGGAATCGCGATTGACAATCAGCCCATATATCTTTTTCCACTTAACTATGAACTCACCTTCACCCTTTGCGACCGATGGCCCTATCCTCGGCCTCACTAGCAGAGCGAACCCCGCTGCGCCGCCTGGCACACCCCGAGTGGAAACGCCTGGTCGGTCGAACACCCTGGAGGATATGATGGAAGCCCTATAGCGGGAAATGACGAAAATGCAGGAACACAACAACATCCTTTCCTCCAAACTGGACGACACCCAGAAACAGCTTTATAAACAACAATCACACTCGACCTAACTACAAGACGGTTTAAAACAAACCATGCAGCTTCGGTAGGAACAATCACTCATAAGCGTGCCAAAACCTAGCGGTCAGGAGAGAGGAAAGCAACCGGCCGCAGGCGAGCCGTCAGCCTCCCGAAGGTTGTTCGTGCCTTCTCCAGAAAAATGCCATCGGGATATCGAGTTTACTCCGATTATCGAGACAGACGTAGGGAACGGCGGACTTCCTCAATTCCCATCCAAGCAAAACTCAACGATCGGCACCTGGACGTACTCGGACCAAAATCTCCTATTCGCCGAAGGTATGACGCGATCGATTTAGAAGAAACAGACGAATCCGATTACGTTCCGACCTGTCCTGGCACGACGATCTCATGTCGATCAGCAACATCAGGATCATCCAGACAAGAGCACCCAAGCTACCGATCCACCAGAGGGAACGATCGGCAGAAAAGAGGTCCCATCAGAAACTCCGATCGAGAGGCAGGCTGCGAAACACAAGGACATGACGTTCGCCTTCCAACTGCCCCCAGACGTTAGAGTCCTTCTGCGACGACCTCCCTCCTGCCGATCCCACCATTCGCCTCCTCCTTCAGAAAATCAATCGAATTGGGGAAGAACAGAACCATATTCGGACACCAACCTGGGAAAAGGTACAGCCAGGACCGTTCACCAGCCGAATCCGAGTCTACCGACATGAAAAGGAGGTCCAGGCACTCCGAATGTCATTCTACACAGGAGTGGAAGATCATGTGACACACATTCATATATTCCAGTCGGCCCTGGGTTGCAAAGGGCTCACCGATGAAGGTCAATGCCTCCTATTTCCATCTACCTTAGCTGAAGCGGCCTTGAATTGGTTCTACTGACTGGAGCCAGGTACGGTAGATTCTTTCGATCAATTAAAGCAAATCTTCCTCAATCATTTTATGATACAGACCGATCGCCTTTACTTCGCCGACGACCTTTACACCATTCGGCAAGGAGACAGCGAGCCTCTTTGAGAATACGCAACCATATTAAGCCATGAGTACTCTCGGTGCCCAGAAACCAACGACCGAGCAGCCTTCGGTGCCTTCAAAAGTGGCCTCCGAGCATCTCAATTTCGATATCTGGTCCACAGCAGCAATTGGACCACCTATGGCGAGCTCATGAAACAGACAGCCATTCACGCTAAGGCGGAGCACTTAAACTCCAAGGGAGTATCTTCGGCAACTCCTTGCCTAACGGAAAACGTAAGTCAGGCCCCGATGCCAACATATGACCATTTCTCGCCACACCAGACTGCGAATCAAGCTCCCTACCGAACAACACCTGCTGTATCAGCTCCTTACACAGCAAGAAACAAGAGAAGGGAAGGATTTCAGGGTCTGTAGGACAGGGAGAAACGCAACAAGTATCGAAGTGGCCGAGTCAATTTTCGAAGCCTAAAGAGGGGCCGACCAGAGGAAGTCTTTACCACGCTCAACTAAACTTACGAACATGTCCTCATGGCCGAAAATCAGATAATTCCGAAGCCCAGCAACCAGAAGCTCCCTCGATAAGTCGACAAAGATACGGGAGTGTTCTGTCGATACCACCAGTACAATAGACATGATACCGAATCATGCATCGCCCTCTGAAAAATTGTTGAAAAACTAATCAGCGAAGGCAAGCTAGACGAGTACCTGAATGCACATCCGGCCCCCGAACATCCGAGCAATAGGCAGATCAACATGATTAGCGGCGGTACACCGATTGCCGATTCTAGCAATCGGTCTGTCAAAAATTACGTACTTGCCGTTCGGCATTCTCAGGTCCTCAGTATCACTGAAGGGCCCAATAGCAAAATTCGGCGACTTGGGTGGGAGCCCATCACCTTTTTCGAGCAAGAAGAAAAATGCATCATCTTACCCCATTCCGATCCTATGATCATTCGGGCAGACATTGCTGATTTTGACGTAGGCCGAATCCTCATCGACACTGGAAGTTCGGTCAACGTACTTTTTGCCGATACTTTCACAGGCCTCAGAATCGAACGCCAAAGCCTTAACAAGGACATCACCCCCCTTTTAAGCTTCTCGAGCGATGTGGTGGAGCCAATTCAAAGCATTCAACTTCCCATCGCCATCGGCACCAGCCCCAGAAGGACGTTCGTCTACACTCACTTCTTGGTGGTCCACTGTCCGACAGCTTATAACGCCATCATTGGCAGACCCACTCTCACCTAAATGAAGGCTATTTTATCACTGCATATGCTGCTGCTCAAATTCACAACGCACTCTGGGGTCGGCCAGATTCGGGCGGACCAATTGAGCGCATGGGTATGTTATGTGTCATCCACACGAGAAGGCACCAGAGTCACTGGCAGTTTTCGCGATGACCATGCTGAAAGGCAAGGAAGGGTCAGCGCGTCCCGACGACCCTCGGGATGAGGGCAAAACGCCGCAAGCTCAACCTATTGAGTAGCTAGAAATGATACCCATCTCCGACTCACAGGACCGATCGGTTCGGATCGACACTTCCCTCAGCCCAACTATTCGAAAAGAATTCATTGCCTGGTCCTACGACGACATGCCTGGCATCTCCTCGGATGTCATCTGCCACAAGCTCGCTAATTCGATTTTGATAAAGAAACTTAGTGGAGCCTGGAGAATGTGCCAGGATTATACAAATATGAACAAAGTGTGCCCAAAGGATAGCTTCCTGCTTCCAAGAATCGACCAATTAGTGGACGCCACGGCCGGCCACGAGCTCCTCAGCTTCATGGACACCTATTCCGGCTACAACCAGATCTTCATGCATCCGGTAGATTGTGAACATACGACATTCATCACCGATAGGGGCCTCTATTGCTTTAACGTCGTGCCGTTCGGCCTGAAGAATGCAGGGGCAACATATCAATGCCTGGTCAACAAAATCTTTGTCGAACTCATTTGCACTTCGATGGAAGTCTACGTAGATGACATGCTAGTCAAAAGCAGGACTGCCATCGATCATCTTCGGAATCTCTCTCTCATGTTTGGCACCCTGAAAAAGTACAACATGTGCCTGAACCCAAGCAAATGCACCTTCAGCATCTTTTCCGGTAAATTCTTGGGCTTCATGGCAAGCCAGCAGGGCATTGAAGCTAACCCTGAGAAAATCCAGGCGCTATTAGATATGCAGGAGCCGAAGACAAAGAAGGATGCAGGAGCCGAAGCCGAAGATATCCAGGCGCTATTAGATATCCAAAGCCACCGACCGATGTGCCCCCTTATTCAAAGCTCTCAATGGGTGTAAACGGTAGGTTGATTGGACTTCCGAATGCAACCGTGCGTTCGTAGATCTCAAAGCCCCCTCTGCTGTCCAAACCTCTTCCGGGAGAGAACCTCATCATCTACCTTTCGGTGTCGGCAACAACATTAAGTTCCGTACTCATTCGTAGACCGAACGGCATTGAGCTCCCCATCTTTTACACAAGCCATGCGTTGCAGGATGCAGAGCAACGGTACACACAACTTGAAAAATTGGCCTATGCTCTCATCCTCTCTGCTCGCAAGCTTCAACCCTACTTTTAGGCACACACCATTGACTTATTGACCAACCAGCCCCTACGGCAAGTCCTGTAGAAGCCGAAAACATCAGGACGACTGATCAAATGCGCCATCGAGCTTGAGAAATTCGACATACGATACCACCTTCGACCTACTGAAAAAGGACAAGCTGTAGCCGATTTCATTTCAAAACTCACACCTCCTTCTAAAAATGATCGATTGACCGATACCATCACGGAACCACCTTCGACGTCGGAAAAACATACGGCATTCGATCCCACAAATCCTCACTAGACATTATATGTGGATGGCTCATCCAATAGACAAGGCAGCGGCACCGGCCTAGTCCTCAAAACACCGGATGACATCGAATATGCTATCCATTTCCAATTCTGCGCTTCCAACAACGAAGCCGAATACGAAGCCCTCTTGGCGGGCCTCCGGCTTGCCAAGAGCATGGATACCGAATGGCTAACGATATGTAGCGACTCCTAATTAGTCGTCAACCAGGTGATCACTGAATTCGAGGTAAAAGACAAGTCCATGGCTGCCTATCTCATGCAGACTCGTGGATTGCTTGATGAGTTCAAAACATACCAAATCCGGTAGATCCCCAGATCTGAGAATCGCCATGCCGATGCTCTCTCGAGACTCGCCTCAGCAATCGACGACTGCATCGGACGCCACGTCCTAATAGAGGTCCTCGCTCGGTGAAGGACACACGAAGTTAAAGTCAACGCCGTTCGGCAGGACCCAAGTTGGATGGATCCAATCCACGCCTACCTCACCGATGACACCCTCCCACCTGACAAAATCGAGGCCAAAGCTTCCCAGTGCCGATCAACGCGATACCTTATCTTGCAAAATATCCTCTATCGACGTGGCCACTCCTTGCCGTTACTGCAATGTGTTGCCCCGCAATAGGGGGACTATATCCTGTGAGAAATACACGAGGGCGCATGTGGCAACCATTCGGGATCCCGATCTTTGGCCTTAAAAGTCATTCGGCAAGGCTACTATTGGCCTACTCTCCACACTGATGCTGTCAAGATCGTGCAAAAATGCGATCAGTGCCAACGCTTCGGTTCCATTCCTAAGCTACAGGCTGAGCCACTCACTTCGATCACAAGCCCTTGGCCATTTGCGCAATGGGGACTCAATCTCTTAGGCCCGAAGCTGAAGCACTCGCAACAGTCACAGCTGCTAAAATTGAACATTTCGTATGGAAAAGCATCATATGACAATTCGGCCTACCCAATGCAATTGTGACAGACAACAACAAGCAATTCGACTGCTTTTGGTTTCGGCATCTCTGCGCTCGATTTAACATCAACATATTCTTTGCATCTACGGCACATCCACAATTCAATGGGCAGGTAGAGGCTATCAACAAGATCATCAAGAAAACGCTGAAGAAGAAGCTCGGAGCAGCAAAAGGCGACTGGGCAGCAATACTACCTGAAGCACTATGGGCCATCAATACTGTCACACCCCAACCCTCGGATTTACAAAACCTTGGGTTACGACGTGATTCACATTTTATATATTTATATGGGTTATAGTTAATTATATATAATTGTTTGACCACATAGTTGTTACCTTTATGATAATACTATTATAAAAATACCTATTGTTTGATATAAGTTGATGCCACGTACAAACATATTTACCACTACTTTAGTTTCTTCACAAGTGTATACCTAGAAGACTAAGCTTTCTACCTAGATGACTAAGCTTTTGTATAAAGCATGAGCTGTTGGCATTAAGAGAAAGTTGGATAACTTAGGAAGTGAAGTATATCACCAAACCTACTTTCCGCCAATCAAAAACCATCAATTGCCGCCTCTTGTTAGTATAAATAGAAACCATTCCCTTATAGAAACCATTCCTTTAACTTGTTTAAACAACTTGCATAGTAGTGCATGCAACGTGAAAGAGAGAGAGAGAGAGAGAGAGAGAGAGAGAGAGGTGATAATATTCTTGGAGGAGTTAGAGGTTGGAGCTTGTGTTTTCTTAACTTGGAGTTAGCTTTGGAAACAAGGTAGGGGTTTCTTGGGGGGCCTTTTTCAGAGATTGATTTAATTAAATTTCGTGAGC
>NC_024127.1:32480423-32513331 GCF_000346735.1 Prunus mume
GGATGATTAAAATGGGTGTTAGTTCATATAAATGGGCATTCGGGACCAAGTGGTATAAGCATGGTATGGGACGTGCAGGTCTGCTTGTCCAGTTATATGAATTAACGGGATTAGATGAAGAGCATTCATGCATTGTTACTAATAATGTGAAATTTGGCTGCTTGATTATTTGTCACTTAATTTAATTATGTCAATTTATAGTAAAAAGGTTTATGTCCCTACTGAGCTGTGGTTTCGCTCACCCCCTAATAGATTTTGCAGGTACCGAACCTGAAATCTAGAGCTTGTGATGATTTTTGGCATGTCTATAGAATGTAACATAGCTTGTGGTTGAATAATGAGCTACTCTTTAAGTGAACTCTCGAGTAGTTCTAACTTGTAAAATAATGTAAAATTTTTATGGTTTCAAACGTTATCGTTTCCGCGTTTCTGCTGAATATTTTATGTGAAATATCTATTTTATTTATTTAAATGTCTTCTTCACATTTTACTTATAGTTTTTATTAAATTCTATAATTAAGGTGTAAATCACGTCGTAACCCAATGTTTTGTAAATTCGAGGGTTGGGGTGTGACAAATACCTCCTATTGAAGGTCAACCAGCGAGACCCCGTTCTCACTAGCGTTCAGCATCGAAGCTGTAGTTCCGATAGAGGTACATGCTCCTACATGCCGAACGACATCTTAAGATCCCAAGCAAAATGAGCACCAACTCGCCCTGAACCTAGATCTCATCCATGACCACCGATCACAAGCACAGCTTTGGAATGCACCTACAAACAACGAACGGCCCGGTATTACGACTCATGCATCACACACCGATCGTTCAAGGTAGGGGATCTAGCAACGAGAAACCCTACTGACGGTACCCTCGGACCCTCATGGGAAGGACCTTATGAAGTTTTCAGCATCTACTGATTACATGGCTCTGATGGTCAAACTCTCGGCCACCCTTGGAATATTGATCATTTGAAATATTATTACAAGTAACCTGACCTTCGGTTAAAATTGTGGATTTCCCCTTTTCTTTCGGCATCATTATTCTCTCTCCTATCCTATGCACTCAATTACGCTTTAGTGATACCGACCCACATACACTATCTTCGGCAAGCATGCAGTCATATGAATACGATGGAAATATCAAACCGATTGCAAATTCACTAAAAATAAAAGCCACAGATGGGCACTTGTCTTAACAAAATTGGCCAAATTGGCCGAAGTGTTCCAAAATTACTTATATTACAAATAAAGGAAGTAGACGAAACGCAGTCAAGGCGTCGGAGGATCGACAGGCACGGTGTCAGCAGCATCGGGAACGGTCGACGGCTCGACAGGGGGAGTGGCTTCTTCCTCTTCACTGCTCGACTCCGAACCACTTGAGGAATCGGCTTCCGCATCCTCCCCGAGGTACGCCTCCACCATTTCTTCGGTCACCTTTCCGGGCAACGGTGGTGGATCGCGAAGGAAGTTGAGGTTCAGCTTTTTGTCGGCGTTGAAGCGCTTGAATCGATATATCAAATCCTCGCATTGCTCCATCACCTCCTTATTCAGCAACGTCGTGAACTCCTCTGTGCTTCGGTATTCGACTACGGCTTTTCTTTTCGCCTCCTCTAGCTTCGTCGCACAAGACCGAAGGACCGCTTCCTTTACCTTCTCCGCCGCCGCCCTCGCCCCTTCGTAATCCACTGCCACCCTCTCAGCCTCGGCCAACTTCGAGGACAGCTCTGCAATCTTTGCAGCATTTTCCTCAACATGCCGATCCGCGTCTTGGATTAGCTTCCCCACCTCGGTTATCTTGGCTCGGCTATCATCGTATTTTTTCTGGACGAGCTCGGCAGCATTAACGACTTGTTTCATGGAGAGCCACATCTCCATGTTAGCCTGCAACAACATCGGGTTAGTACACACCGATCGCATATATACTTAAACAAAACAACACACACACTTACGGCAGCCTGAAGGCAGAAGGCTCGACCGGCCTGCTCGCGTACTGTCTTCATCGGTAGTTGCTCCAGCTCTTGGAGCTCCATCTGAGCGTCATCAATGAAGCAATTCACGAATGGGACCACCTTTCGGGGGTATGCCACGTTCACCGGCTCGGCGTCGGCATCCTCATCGTCGTTAGGCACGAGGACGGTCGCATCCTCATTCGGCCCCCTTGGCATCTTCGGAAGATGGGTCACGTCGAGGGCACCTTCAATCACCCTCTTCCACGATGGATGGTTTCGGCCTCGGCCACTCATTTTTCATGACGACCATCGGCCGTAGTAACCTCCGGCACAGAAGCCACCTTGGCCTGACGAGGCGGTTTCGTCCTTGACCTTTGTGAGCCGTCCTTCTTCTTCTGGGGGGCCCTCGACTCCAATCGCCTCTTTGTGGCTTCATTCATCACCCTTCCACTAGCCACTGCACAAAAAAAAACTCAAGTTAAGGACCGATCGACCTACGGCAACATGGAACAAGACATGCCGAACGGCAGTCACTTACTTTTCCTCCTCTGCTCTTCTTCTTTCTCCTTTTACCTCCTGGCGTGCTCGGCCTCACTGATCAAGCCCGCCTTGAACAAATTGCCGAAGTCAAGCGAAGTCCTAAAGACATGTTCTTCTTCGGCAATTTTTGACCGCACGCGCTCGATTATTTCAACCTCCATCTTTGTCACGATCGGTCGTTTCAAGGATACTAAAATATGAAAGTACAACTCTTGTTAGCATCAGCACAAAAAAACAAGATATCGAACATCATTCTATAGGCCTACGGACTGTCTGAAAGGTTGTAAAAGTGCCCCTCTGCCCTGCAGAAAGACAATTCGACTGCACTCATCCCTCCTGATGGGCACTCTTCGCCCTCGTCACGTTGTAAAGGTGGGCGAATTGCTCATAGCTCGGCTCTCCCTCGCCAGCCATGCCGAACGCCGTGATAGTCCCATGCTGTGTAATCAAAAATTTTGGATTAAACTGCTCGAGGGCGTAGCCGATCTGCGCAAGGATCTTCTGCACCGAATGCCTCAACGGTAGCTGAAGCCCATGCTTGAAGGCATCGGTGAAGAAGACTACCTCACCATCCGAATTGCTCAAGGACTCTAACGGCCCTGGGATCTGCATCACTATCGACTCCGGAATATGAAATTCCGCCCGAATCTTTGCCAGCTCCGCCTCGTTCAAGGCATTCAGTTCTAAGAAATGTACCCCGAAGACGAGGCCCTTTGGCTTCGCCATCGGCACCCTCTGACGTCCGGTAACCACAGTCATCACCCCTTCTCCGGGATGGGCCACCGACACACTAGCCTCAGTCGCCTCGGCTCGGTGACCGGATGTAGATGGTTAGGCGCCATTCACCGCAACCACCTCCACGCTTGAGGTGCTCCCAGATTTGGTAGACACCTCTGCCTCCCCCACCTCTACGAAATTAGCACTCTCAAGGCCTGCCGTTGAGCTTTCCAAAGCCGATTTTCCCTCAAAAGCTCTTGGGCTATCACTATAGTGTTATTCGATGTCTGACATCTACAAACGAAACCAAAACGAAACTAAACGCCATGCTAAAACCCAAGAGCTTATGTTCATCTACATTGATCTATGTTCTTACATATTCATACATGTTCATACAAAATGGAAGGCTTTGATTCAGTTTAGAAGAAAACCCACTCGCATACATTGTTTGTTCGGTGGTTGGAAATCGCATACCCTGCCGCAATAATGCTGCCAGAAATCGCCTCTCACCCTCTGATTGCTCTTCAAAATCTCAAAGTCCTTTCCCCATCATCCCTTCGGATATTTATAGGACGAGCCTAGCATCGGGATACGAAATGACGCGACCCTTCGCAGCTCTCCCGACGCGTGTAACGCATGCACAAGGGAGCCCAAGAGTCCTCGCAGCCCAAGCGTCATCACACCCTACTTGAGTGTTTAGATTCTCACTTATTATATCCTCCTACTTTTTAGATAGCAAAGTACACTAGCGAACAGCAAGCGCACACGGGACGAGTTTTCACTCACCTCCCATGCCAAACGGCAGGCATGCGGTGGTTGAGTTTTCACTCACCTCCCATGCCGAATGGCAGGCACGCGGTGGTCGAGTTTTCACTCACCTCTCATGCCGAACGGCAAGCACGCGGTGGTCGAGTTTTCACTCACCTCTCGTGCCAAACGGCAAGCATACACGGGATGAGTTTTCACTCCCTTTCCATGCCGAACGATAGGCACGCAGTGGTCGAGCTTTCGCTCACCCTCGGCTTCTTTTGCCGTTCCCTTCCAATCTTCCAACCTCTCCTCTTGCTCGGGGACTTGGGGGACTACATGATCACCATCGGCATGATCAAACGGTGAAAGATGCTCGTACTCGGGTTAGAACGCCGGAGTTCAGTGACAAGCAAGTCCCCAACTAAGAAGTCCTTCCTCGATTGGAAACTTAGGGGACTCCTGTTTGTACCATATCTGACCCCCCACTCACGTCTTAACACGTGACAAAATCCACACGGCCCGGACCAGCTCTGTGAGCCATGCCGAAACTTCGATCGGCATGCTCCACCGATTCATACTGGTCAAATCGGTGGAGTGCCTACAAACTGACAAAAGACGCAAATCTTCGGCAGACGATGTCGAGCGACCAATCAATACATTCGACCAATTCTAATAGATCACCTCGGAACTCCCGCCAGAACCTGTCAGGGCACGCGTCGACCGCTGATGACACTTCCACGAGTCCCACATAATGAGTGGTGTCTCTTGGATTGACCAGGTATAGGCAACTGGTGTAACTGGACTGTGGACTTTTGTGGAGGTTGATTTCCAAAATTAATTTTAACTGTGCCATCTAAGTATTGTTGAATATAATCTAAATTGTTTAGATTATACTGAACTGGGGTTGGATGACTTTCAATGGTGAGTGTCCAATCTGAAGGAAGGGTGACATCTGACCATTTCATTGTGTGAGGTACTCGTATATTGGCCTCGGGTTTGCTACTTTGAATTAACAGAGTTTGATCTTTTGGACTCTTATTAAGGGCTTGGAAATTCATATTAGTTCCGGTGACTTTATAATAAATTCTATAGACTAAGGCTAATGGCTGTGTTCCTGGTAAGACTTGATACCTGGAAGTCTTAATATTTAGGATTAAAGTTTTCAGAATATGGGGATCACTAAGACTAACTGTAAAATCTGGGTAGCAATCAAAATGAACTAGACCATTAAACAAACTTGACTCAATTAATCCTAGCGTACTGTCACTAAAATTAGTGAATCTAGCATCTCTAAGACAGAGAAGGACAGAAGCTTTTAATCCTAATCTGGCTCAAGATTAAACCAATTTGAAGGAAGTTGTTTCCATCATTTTTATGTTTTTTAATTGACTCAAGATTAAGCAACTGATAAGTTTCGTGTTCTTTACTTAAAGCATAGACTTGTTCAACTGTTTTGACATGGGTGGTTGACTTGAAACTAGACAAAGACCATTTTTTCTTATAGATGTCCTGACTGGGGACTCTAGGTATATTCCAATCTTTATAGTCTAATTCATTATTAGACTCATATTCTAATTGTTCTTCATTAACTATTTCTGGGAGACGACTAATACTGGTTCTAAAGCTACAAGAGTTTGTTCTAAATAGGCGACTCATTCTTACAAGTTTCTGGGTTCGACTCTTTAGGAAGAAGATAAACAAGGACTTCTAAATTGACCCATTACTCTACAAGAAACCTAATGTTTTTCTCGCCCTCCGCTCATGCCGCAACCCCTCATGCCTCACCTGGGACTTACTGTTTGGACTTTAGGACTTACTGTTTGGACACCAAGAGAGAAAAACACAAGAGACTCAAAGAATAAAAAGCAAGTAAGAGAAGACACTGAAAACTTCGACTGTGGGAGCTTAAACCAGCCACTTGAGCAGAATGAATTGCAGATTAAGAATTGACTTTTCAACTCTTACAGCTCGTACTGTCGCTAAAATTGGTGAATCTAGCATCTCTTAAACATAGACAGACTGAGGCTTTTAATCCTATTCTGGTAAGGGGTTTAATAGCAACTTGGACTGGACCAATATGAAGGAAATTGTTTCCATCATTTTTATGTTTTCCACTAGGGCATAAACTTGTTCAACTGTTTTGATATGGGTAGTCAACTTGAAACTAGACAAACTCCATTTTTTATTATAGATGTCCTGACTGGGGACTCTAGGTATATTCCAATATTTATAATTCAACTCACCATTAGACTCATATTCTATTTGTTCTTCATTAACTATCTCTGGTAAACGACTTATACTGGCTTCAGAACTGCTTGAATTACAAGAATTTGTTCTAAATAAACGCCTCATGACTCCTCAAGTGTTTGGACTAGACTTCTAAGGAAGAAGATAAATAGAGACTCCTAAAACTAACCTTTTACTCTACATGAAACCTATTGACTCTCTCTCCCTCCGCTCACGCCCATCGCTCAAGCCCTCTACACTAGGGACTTATTGTTTGGAAAAAGGACTCACTATTTGGACACCAAGAGAGAAAACCAACAGACAACTCAGAGAATAAAAAGAAAGAAGAAGAAGGAACTGAAAACTTCTACTCAGAAGCTTAAACCAGCCACTCGGGCGGGGATGAGTAGCAGACTTAGACAAACTCTTCAACTCTTACGGCTCTGACACCAAAAAGGAACGTGAACCAGGAAGTCGAAGTGGGCATAGATAGTACAGAAGCAGACGTAATAGAAAATTTGTAATTAATTGGAAAGCTTTAGATTGTCATCTTAAGGCCCCAGAAAACCAAAGTAGAAGAGACAGTTATCACCAAGCCTACCCTGATAAAGAAAGCCGCCAACAAATCTTTAATGAATGGAAAGATTATATGCGGTCAGCCAAAGTTGAAATTTTCTACCTTGATTTTATTGAGAGCCGATATATATCTAATGAGTTAAAAACTTTAACTAAAGAAAAATGGAAATTGTTAGGAAATACAGAAGTAGAATCAAGTCATCCCCCAGTAGAAATATTTATATTTGAAAACTTTAATACCCAGATCCATGCAAGTCCTTTCAAAGCCCTTACAATATAACTATAGTACTATTCTTCCTTGTCTTGGTATTCCTTCAGTCGATTCTTTTAAAATAGTTGAAACAAATGCCTCTGACATCGGTTATGGTGGCATTCTCAAACAAAGAGTCAGTCCAGATAAACTAGAACAGATCATTCGTTTCCATTCTGGCATTTGGACCCAGTCGCAATATAACTATAGTACTATTAAGAAAGAAATATTATCTATAGTACTATGCATATCAAAGTTTCAAGATGATTTGCTTAATCAAAATTTTTGTAGTACGAGTTGATTGCAAATCTGCAAAACACGTTTTAGAAAAAGTGTTGGATGTGCAAATCTCACGGCCTGGTGCTCCGGGCCGAGAGGATGTGCGTTAACACGTGACGTCCTTCTTTTGGATGTGGTGTGGTCGTGCGCGGGCGTGCCAGTACGGTCTACCGTGCGTCGAGATAGTGATGAGGTTTGGGTCGAAGATGGTTTAAATGATGCGCCTGTTTCGAGTTCGACTCCTGATCAAACGATTGTGGCCGAGAGAGAAATTGATCTCGGCCGTCAGGTTCACGGCCTGAGCTACAAGGCCGTTTAATGGTGGTATTGGTGGCGGGTTTTAGGCGGTGCTCCGGCGCGTTGCTCAGAGAGCGACGGTCGTATGATATATAGGGTGAATGAGATGACAACAGAGATGGTGCTCCGGCGCCTTGAAAATCAATGGTCGTATGATATATTGATGAAAGGATTTTCCTTACAATCTACCACTACTCCTAGAAAAGCAAATAAAGGTATTGAAAGTGCATTACAAGAAAATATAATTTGCTCCGTGGGAGGCTTTTGGTTTGGTGTTTGGACCCTTTGAATGTGGTCTTGAGTTTAGTATTTATAGGGGGAGTCCTGGAGGGACAATCGAGGCTGACAAGATCTGCGTGGTGGAGCCTGATCGGGGTAAGTGGGTAGTCAAATCGGCATTTGGGATCGTGAAGCATGGTGGTGTGACTCTCATGGATCCGGGTAAATCTCGGCCACCGCCCTGATCGTGGGTTCTGCCCCCTTGGTCGGGGTAATGCATTTAATGCCCTAGTCTGGTGATTGGTGATCTAACCTCAAGTTGTAAACATACTTATGAGAGTGCTTGTGCCTAACCACTCTGATCTCTATTACCAATCCTGACTTCAGTCACTTCCTTTCTTCCCTCGTGCATTAAATGCTTCTTGCGACTACTGGGTTTGCTGTGATAGTCAGAGGCATTACTTTATTAAATGGGGCGTGGGACCCTGAGGCCACGTGGTGATTTGACCACAGTACCCTCGGCCATGTCTTTTACTGCCATCGGCTTTGGCACATAATACCGTGGTCGCGAGGCCGAGAGGATTCTGCCTTCGTAGCTTTTCTCTTGTTTTCAGGAGGGCGAAATGCCTACTGAAATGTGACCGTTTCGGTTCATGAGTAGGTGCTAGGGCCGAGAGGAGGTCCCTTCAGTCAATTTATGACCGTGATTTATTAGGCACAAACAAAAAGATGTTCAAAACATTGCATCTAAACAGATTTTTGCACGATGGCAAAGTATTCTAAGTATATTTGATTTTCAAATTGAGTATTTGAGAGGAAGTGAGAATTCAATCCCTAATTTTCTTACTCGAGAATTCCTACAGGATGCACAACGGCCTCTAAGAAAGACAAGCACAAAGAGTCGATCCCCAGTCAGTCCAGTCAGCCAAAGACATCCCAGTCGCTCCGAGTTCTCCCATCCTCCATGGGCAAAACAAAGTCGCCACAACAGTTAGTCCCTTTCCTGGGACACACCCCAATTGCAGTTGCCACTCTATTATCAGTTGCTAATAGATTTTCTAGCCTAGTTACCAATTGACTTTAGTCTCCAGTTATGATCATTTCTCAATTGGCCCTTCATTTGCCCCGGCATCTTTTAAAAAATTGTCTCCTTATTTTCCCAAGAGTAATTCTCATTTGTTCATCCTTGAGCCAATCTATGATTGTCATTCTGATCCAGTTGCTATAGCTAAACACTACTTCCCTCCGGGATTTCACTATATGCCTCCAAGTCTCTATAAGTCTCTCAAATACTATAGAGATATCTTAATTGAAACCCAATCAGTTGAAATCAAGCCGATAAGGGATCGTGACCATCCTGAGATCATCCTTTATCATTCTATGTATATCCACAAAATCCTGAGTCAAGAATCATTCAGCAGTCATCCCTACGAGTTGAAAACCCTGCAGTCGAAATTACAATATAATTATTCTAATTATATTGAAGCCTGATATTTTATTTTCCTCCATCAATCTGAGGATTTTAGTCACACTTGGTTTATTAATTTTGACAACAAATTCAAATGCTCTTTTCTCTACTGGTTCCTTCACTGGTGGGAAAAACATGGTCCAGTTGATGAAATCCTATCCGTCCAAATTCATGAGTTGATCCGTTATTTTACTCAGAAGGCCAAATTCTCTAAGTCAGATTTGTTCTATAGTTGCTTTTCATTGCCAGATATAAAGTCCCCTGGATCCTAAAATGGTCCTACTGGTTCTATCCAATCTTCTCTCTCAATCGAGGGAAAATCGAAAGCAGAAATACAGGAAATTGCCCAACAATTGATTATCCAAGCCTCACAAATGAATGATGATGATGAGGACAAGGATTCCCAGTCGTCATCCAGCTGTCTCCCCATGCATAGTCTTGCCAAACCCAAGCGGTGGGCAAATTATGAAGATTCTCAAGACCCATATGCCGCCTATGATTTGAATTCTGATTAGGCCAAAGTTGCAAGCATCATAATTGCCCAGGAGAAAGTAAAAGTTAAAGCATCCTGAAAAACCAATCAAAAGCTTTCGCATGCTTCTACAGTTATTATTCTTCGACATTTCACTCAAGTAAAAAGCAAAAGTCCCCAGCATATTAGTCACCCGTGCTTTTACAGTTAGAGCATCCAAAGTAACTATAGTTGCTTTTATCAACCTAAATTACTGAATCAGAGTTAGTTTTCTTTTATTTAAGAAGGCTTCAGCCTCAGTTGTAAGTAGGCAACATTTTCACGAGTTTTTTCAATTTCAAAGTTTTCTCTGAGATTCCCTCTAAGAAAACTCTCACTGTAAATGATGAGTGCTATGTATCTTCCTCACTAGGAGCTTCCAGTAAAAGCTTTCTGTGAGTATAAATAAATAAAAGTTGTATTTTCAGTTATCCCTATTTTGAGTACTTCCATCTAAGCATTAATTTGAAGTATCATCATGTTCTTATTTTCCATGCTTATATTTGCATTCATAAGATTTATGCATAAGTTGCGCACTTTCTATAACGTCTACTTCTGTACTGTCTATGCCCACTTCGACTTCCCGGTTCACGTTCCTTTTTGGCATTAGAGCCGTAAGAGTTGAAGAGTTTGTCTAAGTCTGCTACTCATCCCCGCCCAAGTGGCTGGTTTAGCTTCTGAGTAGAAGTTTTCAATTCCTTCTTCTTCTTTCTTTTTATTCTTTGAGTTGTCTGTTGGTTTTCTCTCTTGGTGTCCAAACAGTGAGTCCTTTTTCCAAGCCTTTGTAATGGTCCGGTTCACTTTGATTGCTACCCAGACTTCACGGTTAGCCTTAGTGATCCTCATATTTTGAAGACATTAACTCTAAATATTAAAACTGATGGTTGTCATGTCCTCCCAGGAACGCAACCATTAGCTTTAGTATGTAGAATTTATTATAAAGTCACAGACACTAATATGAATTTCCAAGCCCGTAAGAAGAGTCCAAAAGATCAGACTTTGTTAATACAGAGTAATCGTCCCGAGGCCAACATACGAGTACCTCACACCATCAAATGGTCAGATATTACCCTTCCCCCTTCCCGAAAGGATAAGTCTAGTTACCCTAGTCACATTAGAAAAAGTCGTCATTATTCGCGTAGGAAACAATCATTCCGACACGATAATGAAAATAATGAGTTTTATAGGAAAAAGAAATTTCACCCTAGGAAAAGGTGGTCAAAAGCACCGAAAAATGAAAAGAACAGTTGCTTTAGGAAAAATTCTAACCAAAAAAAAAGTTAAATGTTATAAATGTCAAAAGTTTGGTCACTATGCTAATGAGTGCAAAGTGAAAGATACTATTAAACAGTTGAAAATTACAAATGAAGACAAAAAAAAGTTTATTAAAGTTTTAGAGTTAAAGAATTTTGAGTCAAGTGAAAACGAATCCATAATTGCCGGTTCTGAGTCCGAAACCTACCAATCTTCGAACTTTCAGTCTAGTTCTCCTCAAATCCAAATTGGTTGTACAGATAAATGTTGTAATAGGATAAAATCTATTTCTGTCCTTACCAAACAGGAAGAACAAGACGAATTGCTAATTGATTTAATTAGTAAAGTGGAAAACCCAGAGTTGAAATTTGAGTACTTAAAGAAGTTGAGAAAAGTCATCAGTCAAGAAAGTCCGTGTAAGTCTATTCCTCAACCGATTAGTCTAAATACAACTTTAGAAAAGTTTAATCGGAAAAAGGATGTCACTATACAAGACTTACAGTTAGAAATTAAATTAGTCAAAAAAGAAATAGTTGAATTAAAACAGATCAGTCACCAGTTGCAAGCCAAGAATTATGCGATTAAACAACATTTAGTTAACTTAATGGAAAAAGAAAGTTCTGAGTCTAGGAGTCAGCTAGAGAGTCATGATAACTCCGACGGTGAACCTTCTAATAAAGAACAAGCCGTCAACCTGATAAGACAAGTTGATTTCAGAAAATGGTATTCAAAAGTTACAATATTTGTCAAAAAATTTCAGTTCAACACAGTTGCCTTATTCAATTCCGGAGCCGATCTTAACTTTATTCAGGAAGGTCTAATCCCCACTAAGTTTTACAAGAAGTCTAAAGAGTCCTTAAGCACTGCTTCAGGAAAATCGCTCCAGTTAAATTACGAAATCCCTAAAGCCCATGTCTGCCAAAATAAGATTTGTTTTAAAACTTCATTCGTCCTAGTTAAGAATATTACTGATGAGGTCATCTTAGGATTACCTTTTATTCCCTTATTGTATCCTTTCCAGGTAGAATACGATGATGCCATCTCTACCCATTTAGGAGAAAAGGTTAAGTTTGAGTTTCTGCCGAAACCTCAGTTGCATAATTTAAAAGCCCTTCAAAAGAGTTCAGTGTACAAAACAGTCAAAGTAATTTATAATAAAAATAACCAGTTGAATTTTCTTAAAGAAGAAGTCAAATTCAAAATAGTTGAACAACAGCTTAGTGATAAGTCTTTATAGTTGCAAATCCAACAATTTGAAAATAAGTTGAAAAATGAAATTTGTTCTGATTTGCCTAATGCTTTTTGGTATAGGAAACGGCATGTGGTTAGTCTTCCTTATGTCAAATCCTTTAATGAGAAAAATATCCCCACTAAAGCCAGGCCAATACAATGAGTCAAGAAATAATGGATTTCTGTAAAAATGAAATAACTGAGTTGCGTCAAAGGGGTATAATTCGTAAGAGTAAGTCACCTGGGTCTTAGAAAGAGGAGTCCCAAGATTAGTTATTAATTATAAGCCCCTTAATTCAGTCTTAGAATGGATTAGGTATCCCATACCTAATAAACGAGATTTAATTAATAGATTAGAAAAGGCAGTTGTCTTCTCTAAGTTTGATATGAAGAGTGGTTTCTGGCAAATCCAAATAGTTGAGTCACATAGGTATAAGACTGCATTTGTCACTCATTTTGGTCATTATGAATGGAATGTAATGTCTTTTGGTCTGAAAAATGCGCCTAGTGAGTTTCAGAATATAATGAATGAGATTTTTAATCCCTTCAGTTATTTCTCAATTGTCTATATTGATGATGTTCTAATCTTTTCCCAGTCTTTGGAACAACATTGGAAGCATGTGCATAAGTTCCTCTAGATTGTCAAATCCAATGGTCTGGTTGTTTCGGCTAAGAAAATCAAGTTGTATCAAACTAATGTCAGATTTCTTGGTTTTAATATCTGCCAGTCACAGATTTCACCAATTGATCGAGTCATTCAGTTTGCTGATAAGTTTGCTGATCAAATTCTTGACAAGAGTCAGCTTCAAAGGTTTTTAGGATCTCTAAAGTATGTGTCTGATTTTTATCAAAATTTGAGAAAACAGTGTAAGCCTTTGTTTGATAGGTTGCAGAGTAATCTTCCTCCATGGTCGTCTACTCACACTGACACTGTCAAACAAATCAAGGTTCATGTCAAGACACTTCCCTGTCTTGGTATTCCTTCAGTTGATTCTTTTAAAATAGTTGAAACAGATGCCTCTGACATCGGTTATGGTGGCATTCTCAAACAAAGAGTCAGTCCAGATCAACCAGAACAGATCATTGGTTTCCATTCTGGCATTTGGACCCAATCGCAATGTAACTATAGTACTATTAAGAAAGAAATATTATCTATAGTACTATGCATATCAAAGTTTCAAGATGATTTGCTTAATCAAAAATTTTTTAGTACAAGTTGATTGCAAATCTGCAAAACATGTTTTAGAAAAAGATGTTCAAAACATTGCATCTAAACAGATTTTTGCACGTAGGCAAAGTATTCTAAGTATATTTGATTTTCAAATTGAGTATTTGAGAGGAAGTGAGAATTCAGTCCCTGATTTTCTTACTCGAGAATTCCTACAGGATGCACAATGGCCCCTAAGAAAGACAAGCAAAAAGAGTCGATCCCTAGTCAATCCAGTCAGCCAAAGACATCCCAGTCGCTCCGAGTCCTCCCATCCTCCATGAGCAAAACAGAGTCGCCACAACAGTTAGTCCCTTTCTCGGGACACTCCCCAATTGCAGTTGCCACTCAATTATCAGTTGCTAATAGATTTTCTAGCCTAGGTTCTACAGTCGGCCAAATTCGCCCTAGTTACTAGTCGACTTTAGTCTCTAGTTATGGTTCTACAGCCGGCCAAATTCGCCCTAGTTACTAGTCGACTTTAGTCTCCAGTTATGATCCTTTCTCAATTGGCCCTTCATTTGCCCCGACATCTTTTAAAAAATAGTCTCCTTATTTGCCCAAGAGTAATTCTCATTTGTTCATCCTTGAGCCAATCTATGATTGTCATTCTGATCCAGTTGCTATAGCTAAACACTACTTCCCTCCGGGATTTCACTATATGCCTCCAAGTCGCTATAAGTCTCTCAAATACTATAGAGATATCTTAATTGAAACCCAATCAGTTGAAATCAAGCCGATAAGGGATCGTGACCATCCTGAGATCATCCTTTATCATTCTATGTATATCCACAAAATCCTGAGTCAAGAATCATTCAGCAGTCATCCCTACGAGTTGAAAACCCTGCAGTCGAAATTACAATATAATTATTCTGATTATATTGAAGCCTGGTATTCTATTTTCCTCAATCAATTTGAGGATTTTAGTCACTCCTGGTTTATTAATTTTGACAACAAATTCAAATGTTCTTTTCCCTACTGGTTCCTTCACTGGTGGGAAAAACATGGTCCAATTGATGAAATCCTATCCGACCAAATTCATGAGTTGATCCATTATTTTACTCAGAAGGCCAAATTCTCTAAGTCAGATTTGTTCTTCCCAAAACAGTCGCTTTTCATTGCCAGATATAAGGTCCCTTGGATCCTAAAATGGTCCTACAATATCACTAATGACACCAGAGTTTTTGCCCGTCAATTCTCTGTTAAGTGGTGGGACAAATTTGAAGTTGACCGAATTGCCAAATATGTTTACAATGACTTCCCCCAAGTTACAGTTCCTCCTAAGCCCCAGCCAACTTCTCCTGCTGGTTCTACTCGATCTTCTCTCTCAATCGAGGGAAAATCAAAAGCTAAATTACAGGAAATTGCTCGCCAATTGATTATTCAAGCCTCTCAGATGAATGATGATGAGGACAATGATTCCCCTAAGTCTTAGTCGTCATCCAGCTGTCTTCCTAATCCAAGTCCTTCCAAACCACGTCGGTGGGCTGATTATGAAGACAGTCAAGGCCCCTATGCCGCCTATGATTTGAATTCTGATTACGCCAAAGGTTCACAAGCAGTCATCAAACTAAAGTTATCGCCTAGGAGAAAATGAAAGTTAAAGCATTCAGTAAAAGCAGTCAAAAGCTTTCACATGCTTCTACAGTCATTATTCCCCGACAATTCACTTAAGTAAAAGTAAAAGTTGCCAGGTGAAAGTAGAAGTTTAGTCGCTCGTGTCTCTACAGTCATAGCATCCAATGCTACCATAGTTGCTTTTGTTTCCTCTAGTTGACTAACCATGGTTGTCTCCGTTTATTTAAGCAGGCTTCGGCCTTAGTTGTAATCAGGTTACATTTTCACGAGTACTCAAAATATAAGCACGGCAAATAAGAACATGATGATACTTCAAATTAATGCTTAGATGGAAGTACTCAAAATAGGGATAACTGAAAATACAACTTTTATTTATTTATACTCACATAAAGCTTTTACTGGAAGCTCCTAGTGAGGAAGATACATAGCACTCGTCATTTACAGTGAGAGTTTTCTTAGAGGGAATCTCAGAGAAAACTTTGAAACTAAAAAAAACTCGTGAAAATGTAGCCTGCTTACAACTGAGGCTGAAGCCTTCTTAAAGAAAAGAAAACTAACTCTGATTCAATAACTAAGGTTGATAAAAGCAACTATAGTTACTTTGGATGCTCTGACTGTAGAAGCACGGGTGACTAATCTGCTGGGGACTTTTGCTTTTACTTGAGTGAAATGTCGGAGAATAATAACTGTAGAAGCATGCGACAGCTTTTGATTGCTTTTACTGGATGCTTTAACTTTTACTTTCTCCTGGGCAATTATGATGTTTGCAACTTTGGCCTAATCAGAATTCAAATCATAGGCGGCATATGGGTCTTGAGAATCTTCATAATCTGCCCACTGCTTGGGTTTGGCAGGACTCTGCATGGGAAGACAACTGGATGACAACTAGGAATCATTGTCCTCATCATCATTCATTTGTGAGGCTTGGATAATCAACTGTCGAGCAATTTCCTGTAGTTTAGCTTTTGATTTTCCCTCGATTGAGAGAGAAGATCAGGTAGAAACAGTAGGAGAAGTTGGCTGAGGATTAGGAGGAACTACAACTTGAGGAAAATCATTGTAGACATATTTGGCAATACGATCAACTTCAAATTTATCCCACCACTTAACAGAATACTGGCAGGCAAACACTCTGGTATCTTTGGTAACTTTGTAGGACCATTTCAGGATCTAGGGGACTTTATATCTGGCAATGAAAAGCAACTGTTTTGGGAAGAACAAATCTAACTTAGAGAATTTGGCCTTCTGAGTAAAATAACGGATCAACTCATGAATTTGGACGGATAGGATTTCATCAACTGGACCATGTTTTTCCCACCGGTGAAGGAACCAGTATGGAAAAGAGCTTTTGAATTTGTTGTCAAAATTAATAAACCAAGAGTGACTAAAATCCTCAGATTGATGGAGGAAAATATAATACTAGGCTTCAATATAATCAGAATAATTATATTGTAATTTCGACTGCAGGGTTTTCAACTCATAAGGATGACTGCTGAATGATTCTTGAAGCAGGATTTTGTGGATATACATAGAATGATAAAGAATGATCTCAGGATGGTCACGATCTCTTATCGGCTTGATTTCAACTGATTGGGTTTCAATTAAGATATCTTTATAGTATTTGAGAGACTTATAGGGACTTGGAGGCATATAGTGAAATCCCATAGGGAAGTAGTGTTTAGCTATAGCAACTGGATCAGAATGACAATCATAGATTGGCTCAAGGATGAACAAATGAGAATTACTCTTGGGCAAATAAGGAGACGATTTTTTTAAAAGATGTTTGGGCAACTGAAGGGCCAACTGAGAAAGGATCATAAATGGAGACTAAAGTCAACTGGTAACCAGGACAAATTTGGCTGACTGTAGAACCTAGGCTAGAAAATCTATTAGCAACTGATAATGGAGTGGCAACTGCAATTGGGGAGTGTCCCGGGGAAAGGGACTAACTGTTGTGGCGACTCTGTTTTGCTCATGGAGGATGGGATGACCCGGAGCGACTGGGATGTCTTTGGCTTACTGGACTGACTGGGGATCAACTCTTTCTGCTTGTCTTTCTTAGGGGCCATTATGCATCCTGTAGGAATTCTCGAGTGAGAAAATCAGGGATTGAATTCTCACTTCCTCTCAAATACTTAATTTCAAAATCAAATATACTTAGAATACTTTGCCAACATGCAAAAATCTGTTTAGATGCAACGTTTTGAACATCTTTTTCTAAAACATGTTTGCAGATTTGCAATCAACTCGTACTAAAAAAATTTTGATTAAGCAAATCATCTTGAAACTTTGATATGGATAGTACTGTAGATAATATTTCTTTCTTAATAGTACTATAGTTATATTGTAACTGGGTCCAAATGCCAGAATGGAAACAAATGATCAGTTCTGGTTGATCTGGACTGACTCTTTGTTTGAGAATGCCACCATAACCGATGTCAGATGCATCTGTTTCAACTATTTTAAAATAATTGACTGAAGGAATACCAAGACAGGGAAGTGTCTTGACATGAACCTTCATTTGTTTGACAATTTCAGTGTGCGCAGACGACCATGGAGGAGGATTACTCTGCAACCTATCAAACAAAGGCTTACACAGTTTTCTCAAATTTTGATAAAAATCATACACATACTTTAGAGATCCTAAAAACCTCTGAAGCTAACTCTTGTCAAGAATTTGATCAGCAAACTTATCAACAAACTGAATGACTCAATCAATTGGTGAAATCTGTGACTGGCAGATATTAAAACTAAGAAATCTGACATTAGTTTGAAACTACTTGATTTTCTTAGCCGAAACAACTAGACCATTGGATTTGACAATCTAGAGGAACTTATGCAAATGCTTCCAATGCTGTTCTAAAGACTGGGGAAAGATTAGAACATCATCAATATAGACAATTGAGAAATGATTGAAGGGATTAAAACTCTCATTCATTATATTCTGAAACTCACTAGGTGCATTTTTCAGACCAAACGGCATTACATTCCATTCATAATGACCAAAATGAGTGACAAATGCAGTCTTATACCTATGTGACTCATCTATTTGGATTTGCCAGAAACCACTCTTCATATCAAACTTAGAGAAGACAATTGCTTTTTCTAATCTATTAATTAGGTCTCGTTTATTAGGTATGGGATATCTAATCCATTCTAAGACTGAATTAAGGGGCTTATAATTAATAACTAATCTTGGGACTCCTCTTTCTAACTCAGCATTTTTCTGGACATAGAAAGTAGGACAAGACCAAGGTGACTTACTCTTACGAATTATACCCTTTTGAAGCAACTCAGTTATTTCATTTTCATAGAACTCCATTATTTCTTGACTCATTTGTATTGGCTTGGCTTTAGTGGGGATATTTTTCTCACTAAAGGATTTGACATAAGGAAGACTAACCATATGTTGTTTCCTATACCAAAAATCATTAGGCAAATCAAAACAAATTTCATTTTTCAACTTATTTTCAAATTTTTGGATTTGCAACTGTAAAGACTTATCACTAAGCTGTTGTTCAACTCTTTTGAATTTGACTTCTTTTTTAAGAAAATTCAACTTGTTATTTTTATTATGAATTACTTTGACTGTTTCGGAGACTGAACTCTTTTGAAGGGCTTTTAAATTATGCAACTCAGGTTTCGACAGAAACTCAAACTTAACCTTTTCTCCTAAATCGGTTGAGATGACACCATCGTATTCCACTTGGAAAGTATACAATAAGGCAATAAAAGGTAATCCTAAGATGACCTCATTAGTAATATTCTTAACTATGACGAATGAAGTTTTAAAACAAATTTTATTTTGGTAGACATGGGCTTTAGGGATTTCATAATTTAACTGGAGCGATTTTCCTGAAGCAATGCTTAAGGACTCTTTAGACTTCTTGTAAAACTTAGTAGGGATTAGACCTTCCTGAATACAGTTAAGATCGGCTTCGGAACCGAATAAGGCAACTGTGTTGAACTCAAAATTTTTGACAAATATTGTAACTTTTGAATACCATTTTCTGAAATCAACTTGTTTTATCAGATTGATGGCTTGTTCTTTATTAAAAGGTTCACCATCAGACTTATCATGACTCTCTAGCTGACTCCTAGACTCAGAACTTTCTTTTTCCATTAAGTTAATTGAATCTTGTTTAATCGCATAATTCTCGGCTTGCAACTGGTGACTAATCTGTTTTAATCCAACTATTTCTGTTTTGACTAATTTAATTTCTAACTGTAGGTCTTGTATAGTTACATCCTTTTTCCGATTAAACTTTTCTAAAGTTGTATTTAGACTAATCGGTTGAGGAAGAGACTTACACGGACTTTCTTGACTGATGACTTTTCTCAAACTCAGATTTCAACTATGGGTTTTCCACTTTACTAATTAAATCAATTAGCAATTCTTCTTGTTCTTCCTGTTTGGTAAGGACATAAATAGATTTTATCCTATTACAACATTTATCTATACAACCAATCTAGATTTGAGGAGAACTAGACTGAGAGTTCGAAGACTGGTAGGTTTCGGACTCAGAACTGGCGATTATGGATTCGTTTTCACTTGACTCAAAATTCTTTAACTCTAAAACTTTAATCAACTTTTCTTTATCTTCATATGTAATTTTCAACTGTTTAATAGTATCTTTCACTTTGTACTCATTAGCATAGCGACCAAACTTTTGACATTTATAACATTTAACTTTTCTTTTGTCGGAATTTTTCCTAAAGTGACTAGGGTAACTAGACTTAACCTTTCGGGAAAGGGGAAGACTGGTTAAACCGTATTGTTCACAGAAATTTCCTAGCTCATATTTAGCTGATTTTTTGTCGGACTGTATCTGTCTACCAATTTTATAATCAACACACATTTTCATACCAACTTGATTAATTGTGCTTATTATATTACCATAGGTTAAACTATTCCAATCAATTTGACCTTGTTCATTACTAAGGGTTGTGCGAATTTTGTGAGCAAACAGGTTTGGAAGACCATTAACAAATTTTTTTTTTTCCAAAACGGCTAATTACTATCATCTCTTAGCATGACTCGGGAAATGAAAACATCTTTATACCATCTAAAATTAGACAACTTAGGACAACGGAGATTGCTAAGTTGACCATGAATTCTAGCAGTGGTATTACTAGGGGTTCCAATAAAATGATCAATTATTGTGTAAAATAAAGTGTTGACTCCATCTTCTATACCTTGACCTATTTGTTCGTCAAATATAGGGAGACCTTCTTCATTAAGCTTGACTGCATGAATTATTAAGTTTTTCGACTCTGTGGTTAAGTGCTTATCCCACCAATACTGGAGAGTTCCAATAAAACCGGTTACAAGTAAAGGCACTATTTCAGACTGCCTAAAACTGTGGTTGGTGACATAACTATTGGCAACCATGGACATATGTTGAGGCTTATTAAAAATTTCTTGCCCAGACAGACCTTCAATATTCCAATCATACAACTTATCAGAAGAAACTAAAAACTGGCTTTGGAAGTTCCATTCTTCAAATTGAATGTCTGGGGGTGTAGGTCTGGGATACCAATTCTTGGTGAGACTGGTAGAGCTGACTCGGCTATTTAACCGTTTGACCCTAGGTTCAACTTCTAATTCTAGATTTTTAAAAGCATTCTCAATTTTTGAAATATTACTAGTTTCTGATTATATACTGACTATTGACTCGGAATCGGACTCAGAGGGGTTCGCGCCTGCAAAAGAATCTAGTGTTTTAAGACCAGATTTTTCAGGTTTAATTGGTGTCAACTGTTCTAGCATTTCTTCAATCTTTTTCATTGTTGGCTTGATCTTAAGGGTAGGACTTGACTTAAGATCCTGGAATTGTACTAATGGTTTTTCAACTTTGGCTTTGGCTTTGTTATCCTGGGGAACTAGTTTATCAACTTCTGTTTCGATTTTATCCAACTATTTTCCTATGACAATTAGACTTTGGTTGGTATAATTATTTTGTTCTACTAGCCTTTTATCTGGATCATTCTTCTCAAGGGCTTTGAAAGGACTTGCATGGATCTGGGTATTAAAGTGTTCAAATATAATTGTTTCTACTGGGGGATGACTTGATTCTACTTCTATATTTCCTAACAATTTCCATTTTTCTTTAGTTAAATTTTTTAACTCATTAGACATATATCGGCTCTCAATAAAATCAAGGTAGAAAATTTCAACTTTGGCTGACCGCATATAATCTTTTCATTCATTAAAGATTTGTTGGCAGCTTTCTTTATCAGGGTAGGCTTGGTGATAACTGTCTCTTCTACTTTGGTTTTCTGGGGACTTAAGATGACAATCTAAAGCTTTCCAATTAATTACAAATTTTCTATTTAGCATTCTTAATTGATTATTATTAACTGCAAAATTATCGGCTTCAAAATCAATTTGCATAGGTGACTCAGATTTATCTTCCTTGACATGTATTTTACCATAACAGGGTTGATTAACCTGGGAAGACTTTCTTAAAGATTCTAATTTAAAATCTATCATGACTTTTCTAACTCTAGGTCACGTTCTAGAGTTGAGGATAAGGCTGCAAAGGAATGCCTTGCAGGAATGTGCCTCTGGGATTGACCAGGGGTAGGCAACTGATGTAATTGGACTGTGGACTTATGTGGAGGTTGATTTCCAAAACTAATTTTGACTGTGCCATCTAGGTATTGCTAGACATAATCTAAATTGTTTAGATTATGTTCAACTGGGGTTGGATGGTGTCTATTCCAGGGGAACGGTAATATCTGACCATTTGATGGTGTGAGGTACTCGTATGTTGGCCTCAGGACGACTACTCTGTATTAACAAAGTTTGATCTTTTGGACTCTTCTTAAGGGCTTGGAAATTCATATTAGTGCCTGTGACTTTATAATAAATTCTATATACTAAAGCTAATGGTTGCGATCCTGGGAGGACATGATAACCATCAATTTTAATATTTAGAGTTAATGTCTTCAAAATATGAGGATTACTAAGGCTAACCGTGAAGTTTGGGTAGCAATCAAAGTGAACCGGACCATTACAAAGGCTTGACTCAATTAATCCTAGCGTACTGTCGCTAAAACTGGTGAATCTAGCACCTCTTAAACATAGACAGACTGAGGCTTTTAATCCTAATCTGGTAAGGGGTTTAACAGCAACTTAGACTAGACCAATCTTTATAATTCCAATTTTAGACTAGGCTTTTAATCCATTTTTTATTATAGATGTCCTGACTGGGGACTCTAGGTATATTCCAATCTTTATAATTCAACTCACTATTAGACTCATATTCTATTTGTTCTTCATTAACTATCTCTAGTAAACGACTTATACTGGCTTTAGAACTGCTTGAATTACAAGAATTTGTTCTAAATAAACGACTCATGACTACTCAAGTGTTTGGACTAGACTTCTAAGGAAGAAGATAAACAGGGACTCCTAAAACTGACCTTTTACTCTACAAGAAACCTATTGACTCTCTCTCCCTCCACTCACGCCCACCGCTCATGCCCTCTACACTGGGGACTTACTGTTTGGACACCAAGAGAGAAAACCAACAAACAACTCAGAGAATAAAAAGAAAGAAGAAGAAGGAACTGAAAACTTCTACTCATAAGCTTAAACCAGCCACTTGGGTGGGGATGAGTAGCAAACTTAGACAAACTCTTCAACTCTTACGGCTCTGATACCAAAAGGAACGTGTCTGATTAAATAGGTCTAGACCAATAATATGATTCTAGTAGTAAAGAACAATTAGACTTTAGAGATTGGAATATACCTAAAGTCCCGAGTCAAAAGATCTATAAGAAACATTGGTTGTCTTCTAGTTTTAATAGCACAACTCATGTTAAGACAGTTGAACAAGTGTATGCTTTGAGTAAAGAACATGAAACCTGCCAGTTGCTTAATCTTGATTCGATTAAAAAGCATAAGAATGATGGTAATAATTTCCTGCATATTGGTCTAGTTCAAGTTGCTGTTAAGCCGCTAACAAGATTAGGATTAGAAGCTTCTATCCTTCTTTGTTTGCGTGACGCTAGATTCACTGAGTTTAGTGACAGCACCTTAGGAGTCATTGAGTCCAGTTTGTGTAATGGCCCAGTACATTTTGATTGTTATCCAGATTTCACTGTAAGTCTTAGTGATCCTCATATATTAAGAACTTTAACTCTGAATATTAAGACTGAAGGTTATAATGTCCTCCCAGGAACCCAACCTTTAGCCTTAGTTTATAGAATTTATTACAAAGTTACAGGCACTAATATGAATTTCCAAGCCCTTAATAAAAGCCCAAAAGACCAAATTGTTTTGATCCAAAGTCATACGACAGATGCCCATATCCAAGTACCTCAAACCATTAAATGGTCAGAAGTTGCCCTTCCAAAAGATTGGACCTTAGTTACTGAGAGCCAACTAGCTTCAATACAGCGTAGTCTAAACAATTTAGATTACATCCAACAATATTTAGATGGTACAGTAAAAATTAGATTTGAGAATCAACCCTTAAAGAAGTCTAATGTCCAGTTACAACAGTTGCTAACCCCTGGTCAATCCCAAAGGCATGCCTCTGTTAGGCACTCCTTTGCTGCTTTGTCCTCCACTCTAGAACGAGACCTAGAGTTAGAAAAAGCTATGATTGATTTCAAACTTGAGTCCCTGAGAAAATCCTCTCATGTAAACCAACCTTGTTATGGCAAGGTACCAGTCCAAGATGATAAGTCAGAGTCACCCGAGTCACCTACACAGTCCGACTTCTTAGCAGATAATAATCAGCTTAGAACCCTTAATAAAAAAATTGAGATTAATTGGAAACGCCTAAATAATCACCTTAAGTCTCCAGAAAATCAACATAGGAGAGATAATTATCACCAAGCCTATCCTGATAGTGAAAGCCCCCAAAAAATCTTTAATGAATGGAAAGATTATATGTGGTCAGCCAAAGTTGAGATTTTCTACTTGGATTTTATTGAAAGCCGCTACATGTCTAGTGAGTTAAAAACCCTAACTAAAAAAAATGGAAAATGGTAGACAGGTCAGTAGTTGAATCTAGTCACCCTCCAGTCGACACCATAATTATCAATCATAAGAATACACCCATGCCTGCTAGCCCCTTCAAAGCCTTTGAAAGCAATGATGACAATAGAAGAATAATTGAGCAGAATAATTATACCAATCAGAGTTTAATTGTCATAGGAAAACAACTAGATACAATTGAAACTAAAATTGACAAGATAAGTTCCCCAGAAACTAAGTCTAAACCAAAAGTTGAAAAACCAATAGTCCAGTTTCAGGATCTTAAGTCGAATCCCACGCTTAAGATTAAACCTACAATGAAGAAAATTGAAGAAATGTTAGAGCAGTTGACCCCAAGTAAAGCTGAAAAATTTGGTCTTGAAACACTAGATTCTTTTGCCACCACAAATCCCTCTGAGTTGAGCCTGAGACAACAGAATCCGAAACTAGTAATATTTCAAAAATAGAAAATGCTTTCAAAAACTTAGAAGTCCAAGTTGAATCCAAAGTCAAAAGATTAGATAGACATATAAGCCCCACTAGCTTAACCAAAAATTGGTATCCTAGACCAACTCCTCCAGACATCCAATTTGAAGAAAGAAACTTCCAAACCCAGTTTTCAGTTTCTTCTGATAAATTATATGAATGGAATATTGATGGTCTGTCTGAGCAAGAAATTTTTAATAAGCTACAACATATGTCCATGGTTGCCAACAGTTATATCACCAATCACAGTTTCAGACAATTTGAGATTGTACCCCTGTTAGTTACCGAGTTTACTGATACTCTTAGGTATTGGTGGGATAAGCATTTAACCCCTGAGTCCAAAAATCTGATCATTCATGCTGTAAAACTTAATGAAGACGGTCTCCCTATATTTGACGAACAAATAGGTCAAGGTATAGAAGACGGAGTCAACACTTTGTTTTACACAATAATTGAGCATTTCATTGGAACCCCTAGTAATACCACTGCTAGGATCCATGACCAGCTAAGTAACCTCAGATGTCCTAAGTTGTCTGATTTCAGATGGTATAAAGATGTCTTTATTTCTAGAGTCATGCTTAGAGATGATAGTAATCGTCCCTTCTGGAAAGAAAAATTTGTTAATGGTCTTCCAAACCTGTTTGCCCATAAAATCCGTACAACTCTGAGTAATGAACAAGGTCATATAGATTGGGATAGTTTAACTTATGGCAATATCATAAGTACAATCAACCAAGTTGGTATGAAAATGTGTATTTATTTTAAAATTGGTAGACAAATACAATCTGACAGAAAATCAGCCAAATACGAATTAGGAAATTTCTGTGAGCAGTATGGTCTTACTAGCATCCCTCCTTCCAGGAAAAACAAGCCTAGTCACCTTAGGAAAAATCGTCATTATTCCCGTAGAAAACAATTTTCCCGACATGATGATGATAATCATGAGTTTTATAGAAAAATGAAATTTTCCCCCAAGAAAAATTAGTCGAAAGCTCCAAAAGGTCAAAAGAAAAATTCCAGAAGAAATAATGATAAAACTAAAGTCAAATGTTTTAAATGTCAAAAGTTTGGTCATTATGCCTCTGAATGCAGAGTAAAAGATACTATTAGACAGTTGAAAATTACAGATGAAGAAAAAGAAAAGTTGATACAGGTTTTGGAGTTGCGAGACTCTGAAACTAGCAATGTTGAAACCATAGTGGCCAGTTCTGAATCTGAATCTGACCAGTTTTCAGATTCACAGTCAAGTTCACCTAATGTCCAAATTGGTTGCACAGATAAATGTTGTAATTGATTAAAAACCATTTTTGTTCTTACTAAACAGGAAGAACAGGAAGAATTGCTAATAGATTTAATAAGCAAAGTTGAGAATCCTGATTTGAAATCTGAGTATTTAAAAAAGCTAAGAAAAGTTATTAGCCAAGAAAGCCCGAGTCAGTCTGCCCCTCAGCCGATTAGTTTAAAACCACTTTAGAAAAATTTGCTAAAAAGAAAGATGTTACCCTGCAAGACCTTCAATTGGAAGTAAAAATGGTTAAAAAAGAAATAGTTGAATTAAAACAAATAAGTCATAAATTACAAAGTGAAAATTATACAATTAAACAAGATTTAGTCCGTCTTATGGAAAAAGAGTCTTCTGAGTCTAAAAGCCAGTCAGAAAGTCCTCACAATTATGATGATGAACCTTCTGATAGCAAACAAGTTGTAAATTTAATCAGACAAGTCAACTTTAGAAAATGGTATTCAAAAGTAACCATATTTGTCCAAAATTTTGAGTTCACCACAGTTGCCTTATTTGATTCAGGAGCTGATCTTAACTGTATTCAGGAAGGTCTGATCCCTACTAAGTTCAACCAAAAGTCTAGAGAATCCTTAAGCACTGCCTCAGGAAAATCTCTCCAGTTGAATTTCGAAATACCAAAAGCCCATGTTTGTCAAAATAAAGTTTGTTTTAAAACCTAATTTGTCCTAGTCAAGAACATCACTGATGCAGTCATATTAGGATTACCTTTTATCGCCTTATTATATCCCTTCCAAGTAGACTATGATGACATCATTTCTACTTATTTAGGTGAAAAGGTCAAATTCGAGTTTTTATCTAAGCCTGAGTTGCATAACCTGAAAGCTTTGCAAAAACAGTCAGTGTTGAAATCAGTTCAGATTATTAGAAAAAACAACCAGTTGAATTTTCTTAAAGAAGAAATTAAATTTAAAAGAATTGAACAACAGCTTAGTGAGAAAACTTTACAGTTGCAAATTCAGCAGTTTGAGAATAAGTTGAAAAATGAGATTTGCTATGAGTTGCCTAATGCTTTTTGGTTTCGAAAACAACATGTTGTTTGTCTTCCTTATATCAAAACCTTTAATGAGAAAAATATTCCTACTAAAGCCAAACCAATCCAGATGAGTCAAGAAATAATGGAATTTTGTAAAAAAGAAATTCATGAGTTGCTTCAGAAGAAAATAATTCGCAAAAGTAAGTCTCCTTGGTCATGTCCTGCTTTTTATGTCCAGAAAAATGCTGAGCTAGAAAGAAGAGTCCCAAGATTAGTTATCAATTATAAGCCACTTAATTCCGTCTTAGAATGGATTAGGTACCCTATACCCAATAAAAGAGACCTGATTAACAGGTTAGAAAAAGCAGTTGTCTATTCCAAATTTGATATGAAGAGTGGTTTCTGGCAAATCCAAATAGATGAGTCAGATAGGTATAAGACTGCATTTGTCACCCTTTTTGGTCATTATGAGTGGAATGTAATGTCATTTGGCCTGAAGAATGCTCCTAGTGAATTCCAAAATATTATGAATGAAATTTTTAATCCTTACAGTCATTTCTCAATTGTCTACATTGATGATGTTCTCATCTTTTCTGAGTCAATAGAACAACATTGGAAACATTTGCATAAATTCCTTCAAGTTGTCAAACAGAATGGTCTAGTTGTTTCTGCCAAGAAAATTAAGTTATTCCAGACAAATATCAGATTTCTTGGTTTCAATATCTGCCAATCACAAATCTCTCCAATTGATCGAGTTATTCAGTTTGCTGACAAATTTCCTGATCAAATTTTTGATAAAAGTCAACTCCAAAGGTTTCTATGATCTCACAATTATGTTTCTGACTTTTACAAAAATTTGAGAAAGCAATGTAAGCCTTTGTTTGATAGATTGCAGAGTAATCCGCCCCCATGGTCAAATGCCCATACCCAAATTGTCAAACAAATCAAAGCCCATGTTAAGACACTTCCCTGTCTTGGTATCCATTCAGTTGATTTCTTCAAAATAGTTGAAACTGATGCCTCTAACATAGGTTATGGTGGCATCCTCAAGCAAAGAGCCTGTCCAAATTCCCCAGAACAAATTGTTCGTTTTCATTCTGGTGTTTGGACCCAGTCGCAATATAATTATAGTACTATTAAAAAAGAAATATTAGCTATTGTATTATGTATAAGTAAATTTCAAGATGATTTGCTTAACCAAAAGTTTTTGATAAGAGTTGATTGTAAGTCTGCAAAACATGTTTTAGAAAAAGAGGTTCAAAACATTGCATCTAAACAGATTTTTGCACGTTGGCAAAGCATTTTAAGTATATTTAATTTTGATATTGAATATTTGAGAGGTAGTGAGAATTCAATCCCTGATTTTCTCACTCGAGAATTCTTGCAGGATGCACAATGGCACCCAAAAAAGACAAACAGAAAGAATCCGCCGCCCAATCTAAGCCATCTAAATCAGCCAACCAGTCGTCCCAATCGCTCCGAATCCTTCCTCCAACCATGAGTCAAAATAAGCCAGAAACGCCCAAGCAGTTAGTTCCCTTTCCTGGTTGCACTCCAATCTCAGTTGCCACTCCAATATCAGTTGCCAATAAGTTCTCTGCCTTAGGATCCACAGTTGGCCAAATTCGCCCCAGTTATCAGTCGACCCTAATCTCCAGCTATGATCCTTTTGCTGGTCCCTCAGTCGCCTTCAAAAAGTCATCTCCTTATTTGCCTAAAAGTAATTCTCACCTGTTTATTATTGAGCCTAACTATGATATTCATTCTGATCCAATTGACATTGCCAAACACTATTTTCCCCCAGGATTTCATTACATGCCACCCAGTCCATTTAAGTCCCTCAAGTACTATAGAGATATATTGCTTGAAACTCAGTCAGTTGAAATTAAGCCCATAAAGGATCGAGATCACCCTAAGATGATCCTTTATCATTCCCTCTACATTCACAGAGTCATAAGCCAAGAGTCTTTCAGTAGCCACCCTTATCAGTTAATTCAGTCAAAATTGCAATATAATTATTATTATTATATTGAAGCCTGGTACTCTATTTTCCTCCACCAATTTGAGCATTTTAGCCATTCCTGGTTCATCAATTTTGACAATAAGTTCAAATGTTCTTTTCCCTACTGATTTCTTCACTGGTGGGAAAAACATGGTCCAGTTGATGAGATTCTATATGTTTCTGTTCATGAGTTAATCCGCTATTTCACTAAAAAAGCCAAGTTCTCCAGAGTTGATTTGTTTTTCCCCAAATAGTTGCTTTTTGTTGCCAGATATAAGGTTCCTTGAATCCTCAAATGGTCTTACAGAGTAACCATGGATACCAGAGTTCTTGCCCGCCAATTCTCTGTTAAATGGTGGGACAAATTCGAAGTTGACAGAATTGCCAAGTATGTCTACAATGATTTGCCAAATGATCCTATTCCGCAGGCAGTCTCCCCAACTGGTTCAACCCGATCTGCCCTCTCAGTTGAAGGAAAATCTAAGTCTGAACTTCAAGAAATTGCTCGCCAGTTGATAATTCAAGCTTCCCAAATGGATGATGATAAAGACAATGATTCTCCTTCGTCGTCTAGTTGCCAGCCCATGCAGAGCCCTACTAAGCCTAAATCCTGGTATGAAGATAGTCAAGACCCCTATGATGCCTGTGACCTCAATTCTGATTAGGCTCTTGGTTGCCGACACAATAGTTGCCCCGGAGGATATGATTGAGGCATCTTTAAAGCAACCACGCCTTCTGCTTTTGTGTCTCCAGTCATTATTCCCCGACATTTCATCCAGAGTAAAAGCATTCCATCCAGAGTAAAAGCAGTTGCCCCGACATTTCATCTAAAGTAAAAGCGAAAGTTGCCCAAGTAAAACAAAATTGAAAGTTGAATCGGATTGTCAGAATCATTTACAGATCTGCTTTCGGTTACCAGAGTTACTTTTCAAAGTTACCTTAGTTGCTTTTTAGTTACTTTCCATAGTTGTTTCTATCTATTTAAGCTGGCCTCGGCCTCAGTTGTAAGCAAGATTACAATTTACAATTCAGTTTTTTAAAGATTCTCACTAAACACTCTAGAGAAATCATCTTTGTAAACACTGAGTGTTCTTTGTATCTGAAGTTGCTGAAATCCTTGTGAGTATAAATAAAAGTTGTTATTTTCAATTATCTATTTTGAGTAATTTCATATAAGCATTATTTTATCTGCATGATTTATTGCATCAATTTGCATCAATCTGCTTCTTCTGATGCAATAAATCATGCAGATAAAATAATGCTTATATGAAATTACTCAAAATAGATAATTGAAAATAACAACTTTTATTTATACTCACAAGGATTTCAGCAACTTCAGATACAAAGAACACTCAGTGTTTACAAAGATGATTTCTCTAAAGTGTTTAGAGAAAATCTTTAAAAAACTGAATTGTAAATTGTAACCTTTCTTACAACTGAGGCCGAGGCCAGCTTAAATAGATAGAAACAACTATGGAAAGTAACTATGGTAAACAAAAGCAACTAAGGTAACTTTGAAAAGTAACTCTGGTAACCGAAAGCAAATTTGTAAATGATTCTGACAATCCGATTCAACTTTCAATTTTGTTTTACTTGGGCAACTTTCGCTTTTACTTTAGATGAAATGTCGGGGCAACTGCTTTTACTCTGGATGGAATGCTTTTACTCAGGCAACTTTTGCTTTTACTCTGGATGAAATGTCGGGGAATAATGACTGGAGGCACAAAAGCAGAAGGCGTGACTGCTTTAAAGATGCCTCAATCATATCCTCCAGGGCAACTATTGTGTCGGCAACCAAGAGCCTAATCAGAATTGAGGTCATAGGCATCATAGGGGTCTTGACTATCTTCATACCAGGACTTAGGATTAGTATGGCTCTGCATGGGCTGGCAACTAGACGACGAAGGAGAATCATTGTCTTCATCATCATCCATTTGGGAAGCTTGAATTATCAACTGGCGAGCAATTTCTTGAAGTTCAGACTTAGATTTTCCTTCAACTGAGAGGGCAGATCGGGTTGAACCAGTGGGGGAGACTGGCTGTGGAATAGGATCATTTGGCAAATCATTGTAGACATACTTGGCAATTCTGTCAACTTCGAATTTGTACCACCACTTAACAGAGAATTGGCGGGCAAGAACTCTGGTATCCTTGGTTACTTTGTAGGACCATTTGAGGATCCAAGGAACTTTATATCTGGCAACAAATAACAACTGTTTGGGAAAAAATAAATCAACTCTGTAGAACTTGGCCTTTTTAGTATAATGGCGAATTAATTCATGAACAGAAACAGGTAGAATCTCATCAACTGGACCATGTTTTTCCCACCAGTGAAGAAACCAGTAGGGAAAAGAACATTTGAACTTATTGTCAAAATTGATGAATCAGGAATGGCTAAAATCCTCAGATTGGTGGAGGAAAATAGAGTACCAGGCTTCAATATAATCAGAATAATTATATTGCAATTTTGACTGAAGGGTTTTTAACTGATAAGGGTGGCTACTGAAAGACTCTTGGCTTATGACTCTGTGAATGTAGAGGGAATGATAAAGGATGATCTCAGGGTGATCTCGATCCTTTATGGGCTTAGTTTCAACTGATTGGGTTTCAAGCAATATATCTCCATAGTACTTGAGGGACTTATATGGACTAGGTGGCATGTAATGAAATCCTGGGGGAAAATAGTGTTTGGCAATGTCAACTGGATCAGAATGAATATCACAGTTAGGCTCAATAATAAACAGGTGAGAATTACTTTTAGGCAAATAAGGAGATGACTTTTTGAAGGCGACAGAGGGACCAGCAAAAGGATCATAGCTGGAGATTAGGGTCGACTGATAACTGTGGCGAATTTGGCCAACTGTGGATCCTAAGGCAGAGAACTTATTGGCAACTAATATTGGAGTGGCAACTGAGATTGGAGTGCAACCAGGAAAGGGAACTAACTGTTTGGGCGTTTCTGGCTTATTTTGACTCATGGTTGGAGGAAGGATTCGGAGCGACTGGGACGACTGGTTGGCTGATTTAGATGGCTTAGATTGGGCGGCAGATTCTTTCTGTTTGTCTTTTTTGGGTGTCATTGTGCATCCTGCAAGAATTCTCGAGTGAGAAAATCAGGGATTGAATTCTCACTACCTCTCAAATATTCAATATCAAAATCAAATATACTTAAAATGCTTTGTCAACGTGCAAAAATCTGTTTAGATGCAATGTTTTGAACATCTTTTTCTAAAACATGTTTTGCAGACTTACAATCAACTCTTATCAAAAACTTTTGGTTAAGCAAATCATCTTGAAATTTACTTATACATAATACAATAGCTAATATTTCTTTTTTAATAGTACTATAATTATATTGCGACTGGGTCCAAACACCAGAATGAAAACGAACAATTTGTTCTGGGGAATTTGGACATGCTCTTTGCTTGAGGATGCCACCATAACCTATGTCAGAGGCATCAGTTTCAACTATTTTGAAGAAATCAACTAATGGGATACCAAGACAGGGAAGTGTCTTGACATGGGCTTTGATTTGTTTGACAATTTGGGTATGGGCATTTGACCATGGGGGCGGATTACTCTGCAATCTATCAAAAAAGGGCTTACATTGCTTTCTCAGATTTTTGTAAAAGTCAGAAACATAATTGAGAGATCCTAGAAACCTCTGAAGTTGACTTTTATCAAGAATTTGATCAGGAAATTTGTCAGCAAACTGAATGACTCGATTAATTGGAAAGATTTGTGACTGGCAGATATTGAAACCAAGAAATCTGATATTTGTCTGGAATAACTTAATTTTCTTGGCAGAAACAACTAGACCATTCTGTTTGACAACTTGAAGGAATTTATGCAAATGTTTCCAATGTTGTTCTATTGACTCAGAAAAGATGAGAACATCATCAATGTAGACAATTGAGAAATGACTGTAAGGATTAAAAATTTCATTCATAATATTTTGGAATTCACTAGGAGCATTCTTCAGGCCAAATGGCATTACATTCCATTCATAATGAACAAAAGGGGTGACAAATGCAGTCTTATACCTATCTGACTCATCTATTTGGATTTGCCAGAAACCACTCTTCATATCAAATTTGGAATA
>NC_024127.1:32533302-32564916 GCF_000346735.1 Prunus mume
GAATTCACTAGGAGCATTTTTTAAACCAAACGGCATGACATTCCATTCATAATGACCGAAAGGAGTAACAAATGCAGTTTTATACCTATCTGACTCATCTATTTGAATTTTCTAGAAACCACTTTTCATATCAAATTTAGAATAGACAACTGCTTTTTCTAATTTGTTAATGAGGTCTCTTTTATTAGGTATGGGGTACCTAATCCATTCTAAGACCGAATTAAGAGGCTTATAGTTGATAACTAATCTGGGGACTCCTCTTTCTAGTTCAGCATTTTTCTGGACATAAAAAGCAGGACACGACCACGGAGACTTACTCTTACGGATTATTTTCTTTTGAAGTAATTCATGGATTTCTTTTTTACAGAATTCCATTAATTCTTGACTCATTTGGATTGGCCTAGCTTTAGTGGGAATATTTTTCTCACTAAAGGTTTTGATATAGGGAAGACTGACAACGTGCTGTTTCCTATACCAGAAAGCGTTAGGCAAATCAGAACAAATTTCATTTTTTAACTTAGATTCAAATTGTTGGATTTGCAACTGTAAAGACTCATCTTCTAACTGTTGTTCGATTCTTTTAAACTTAATTTCTTCTTTCAGAAAATTCAACTGTTTGACTTTTCTAATGACTTGAACAGACTTAGAAACAGACTGTTTTTGTAAAGTTCTTAAGTTGTGCAACTCCGGCTTAGAAAGGAACTCAAACTTAACGTTTTCTCCTAAATAAGTAGACATGACACCATCATAATCTACTTGTAGAGGATACACTTTATGGTAACCTACGAATTTATTTTCAATGATCCAAACCATCTATTTTTTAAGTCTATATTCATAGATCATCCTTGCAAAAAATTAGACAAATCAGAAACCGTTTCGATATCCAATTGTGTCCTACAAAATCAATAAACACGATACTTCAAGAAAGTACTAAAATTTCAAGAACTCAATTGAGTGATCAAATTATATCGGATTCAAGTGATTTTTTTGTAGAGATGATCTTTGAATGAGTATCTACAAAATAGACGGTTCGGATTAGTGAAATACAATCCGGAGTGGGCCCTACAAAGGGTGTCTCTCAAATAAGCTTATTTGAAGGATCCCTCAATAGAAGCTCTATGTATATGTATATATATAATAAAATAAATAAAAAAACTCACTAAGATTGAAGAACCCACTCAAGATAGGTTGGTACAATTTTTTAGAGGAGGAGAGCTCTTTCTTCTGGGCTCTCAAGGTTCAAATATGGCATTTTCGGTGGTTAAAAGAAATATTTTGATGTTTGCTCTATGTGGGTGTAGCCCAATATCAGTACGATTAGTGAAGTTGGTAGAGCCTTAGCGTGAGTTATGCTTCTAATCAATTTTATATAGGTTTGGATTGGATTGACGTTTATTATTTCCTATATGCTTCAAGAGTGGGCTTATTTTAAATAGAGGACTGAGCTATTATTTACTTTACTTAGATTAGGCTATTATTAATTTATTAAAAAAAAGAAAAATAATGCATGTGTTGGGCTATATTTATTTGGTGCAATGGGCTAATATTTATTGGACTAAGAATAAATCTATAATAATAAGACCATGTTTAATATTTCATAAATGTTCCCCTAGGCTGGAGCCCACTCCAGCCTAGGCTTAGGTCCGCCTTTGGTTAGATGTCATACGGGCAACAGGGTTTGTCACGGGTTCTAAGGGGAACTTCAGGGGCGGATTCTGTCAACATCGTCATGATGTTTCAGTCTAAAATTAGTACTTATGCGACAACTTAAACACTCAGAAGGACCTGTAAATCTTGGCATCCCCTATGCTAGCAACAACTATGGTGTTATGTGTGTGAGAATCCATTAAATCAGAATTATGAATAATAATAAGAGATGATTAGTCAAAGTCATAGAATCAACAAACAGACATGTTCACCCAGAAACCCACCATTGGAAAAAACTAAGGGTGATCATCCGACTAGGCAATTCACTAAGAGAATAAGAATTCGTATAGAAAATACTAGTACTAGCTTATAATTTCTAGATCTATTAAGGAGCAGCTATACCTCTCTATGCAATCCTTTTTTTCAGCTCAGGATGTCAGCTCAAGTCCCTCATGAAAGTGGCAGCTATATCCTCAGCTCCTTCACCTCACGACTTCAGGAGCTCAGCAGAATGCAGAGAATGAGATGATGAAATGTAGATTATGTAATTTGAAACTCAGTTCCTTCAAGAAACCATTCTTGAAGAAACTAATGAAAGAATCTCATCTAAATCTATATATATATGTGTGTGATGCTAGATCTGAATGCAGACTCAAGAAGGAAAAGACCAGCAGCTTTTAAAAAGAGGAAACTTCAATGCAGCTGCCAGCCAATCATGGTATTCACAAGAGGACAAAAATGAAAACCATGTGAAAATCACGTGGATCAATTTTAATGAGCTGGCAAGAAAAAGCAGAATGAACCACAGCATATGACAGGTCATCTAAATGACAGAAGAAAACGTGTTTCTAACATTTCGAAATGCTAAATGCAAAATGAATGAAATGCATGAATAACTTACCATCTGAATGCTTCCACACGCAGAGATTCCATCTTGATTGCAGAAGACTTCTTGTGATAATACTTAAACCAAGCCAAGATTACTGCGCATAATTCATTACTTATAAACAAAAGAACTGGTCAAAGAATTTTTAGATATTAATTGCATGTTAATATGATTGACTGGATCGTGATTTCCGTAGCTTTAAAGGCATGAAGAATAATTATACTTGGACTATGATGATCACCTTTGAAAATTAGGGTCACCCCTAATCATGTTCCACCTTTTTTACCGGCTCTTTCTCTCTCTACTTTTATGTTTGCTGTAAAGGGAATAAATTTTGAAATTTCAGACCAAAAAAAAATATAAATAAATAAATTTTGAAATTACCTGGAAGTTATTATTATTAAAGATTGAATACCGATTGGGACGTATGGAGGGAAAAGGAAATTCAACCCCCTAGTGGGCCAAGATGAGCGTACCGCGCAAGTGGCCGGCAAGCCTAATGCTTACCTAGTTTAAGTCTCCATTGCTGACGCAAAGGCTCTCTACTTTAATTTTGGGTCCTTCATTTTTTGGCTTATATGTTAGGCAATCCCTAATAGTTGGTAGAGTTCCGTATAAAGCTCGAAGAAATATTTTGGTCTTTAATAGTATATTTCCCATAATGAGGAGCTCTATACCGAGGGCTCTATAGATATTGTTTATGATGTAATTTAGTTTACATGTTTCTATTTTTTGTTAACTTTATTTTGTGTTAATTTTGGTTTTTTTTTTTTTTATAATGAACATCTAAACGAAAAAACTTTAAAATTTGAACAAGATTAAGAACAACATTGTTTGCATAAATATAAATGAAAAATACACATAGAATTACAACGTTCAATGAGAAATTTGAGCAAAGGGAAGATGCATTAAAAATGTATTATAGGGAAAAAAAATGTTTAGATAATTTTTATTTTAAAAAAAGTTATTAGAGTTATAAATAATAATAAAAACTAGCTATTAATTTTCCCAAAACAAAAAACAAAACAAAAAAAGAAGCTTTCATTTGCAAAGAAAAGTGTTTAGAAAAGAAAGAGAAAAGAAAAGAGGCATTCAGAAGTATTTATTTATTTTATTTGTTTGTCAAGGAGGCTTTCAGAGGTTTAAAAATTGAAATTGCACTTTGTTCTCAAACTGGTCCGTAGATATATTCTCACTAAATGTTGGAATCACCAGAAGCCTATGGGCTATGGATCTTGCATGAGTACAAGAATCAGGTTTTTAATTAATTTTATGCGCTAGCGGGCCCCTGTGTATATTTGGTTTGGCAGGTGATAAGTGAATCACGTGGTGGGTTCTGGAGAGAACAGAGTAAATCACGGGGTCTTCAGCTTTTATTGGGAGGGGGCCCACTCGGGCACAAGAGTCTGCCAGCATCCTACACATAATCATGACTCATGAGTGATGGCAACGGGTCGAATAGGAGCCGGGTATGACAATACAATTTTCGTCTCTGCTTTCCATCTTTACTCATGTACCCGAACTCAACCCAGTTTACGAAGAATTAGGAGAGAGAGGTTAATTTAGGGTTAAACATAAATATTATAATTTTTTATTTATTTATTTAAATATAAATATATATATATTTTCGGGTTGGGTTCGGGGATGGGGACGCCAATACCATCTCCTCCAAATACCCGTCGGGAATTTTTCAAGTTTAGGAATCCCCATACTCGATATCCGTTTGGCCCCAAAATCTCATTCCATTAGAGTCAGGGATTCGACGGAGACCTGCCTCCGCGGGAATTTTTGCCATCCATGAGCTAATAATGGGCTTCGTTGTCATCTATAGAAAGAGAATTGAATCCGATGAAAATATCATAATAGGACTAATAATACATTATTGACATTGAGATAATAATTATGAATTTCACTACCAAAATCCTATTTTCATAAACTTCAAATTTTTCTCATGTGCACTACTCGAAGAATTTAGTTATATTTTGGGTTGTACTGTTAACTCTTTGATCAATACTGAGATCAAAATCGTCACGCAATTTGATTCAAATTAATTTGTGGGTTTGTCAGGTTGAGAAGCTAACTCTAATACCATGAAAGAAGTTGAAGTTCCAATTCAAAACTAATTGATAATAGAGTAAGTAGCCCAACTCCTTATAAATTCTTGATGAATTTGTTAATTTTCCAATGTGAGAGATCTCTTCACATTCGCACATGGATTAATGCGTAGGAAATGAAGCGCAGTTATATACTATAGTTGGTTTGTTCATGAATATTTGAGAAGCATATCGCAACAAGAAATATAGGCAAAGATGACTTGCAGTCTGGTGGTGCGGCATGCGACACGATGTGTGTCACATGAATAATTATGCGGTGGTGTGGCGGATGTGATATTGATAAATTTTGGGATTTTGATATAATAAAATCAACATTATTTTATAAAAGAAATAGCAATCATTATTTAATAAATTAAAATAAAATAAAACAAAAGACAGAGAATAGTAAAACATTCAAAAACCAGAAAATATTCTTAATTAATGCAAACATTAAGAATTGAAATTATTAATTAAATTATGATAATATGGTAAATTCATACTTTTCATATTTAAAAAAATTAAAATTAAAAGAAAAATTAGATAGTGGATCCTATTTTTATAAAATACAACTACCTATTATCTTTTTTAATTCTAAAATAATTTTTAAATTTTTTATTAAAAAAAAAAACTCTTGCATGCGCGGAAGCACGTGCAGAGAGACTAGTTAAAATAAAATGTAAAAATAACAAGTAGTTAATTTTGAATTTTGAATTTTAAAATTAATTTTTAGAGTATATTTCATTATTTAATATCATAAATAATTATTTTAAAGAAAATACACACAAAATTAAAAATTAAAACGCATCAAATTACATAACCAATACAATCAAAGAGATTGAGACTTACATCGAACGTCTGATCTAAATACAACTCATTTACCCAGAACAACTGAGATCAAATTGGATCAACTCATTTACCAAAATCCACAACAACAAAAATGAAGCCAGAAGAGGATAGAGAGGTGGAGAAAAAGAGGGGATTGTTACCAAGAACAAAAACAAACGGAGAGATTAAACTCATCAAACACCTTATTGGATTTTAGTCCATTCTAGTTGAAGAAGTCCAGTCCAGTCTAGTACAACCAACCAAGCAGGCCTAATTAGTTAATACTGCTTCGTCGTCTTCAGAACTGGAGGCCGAGTCTGTTTCTTCGCTACTGGAGTGGACCTGTTTTCCTTTCTCCTGGTCGTGGCCTTTATGGATGTGGGTGGTGTTGCCAAACCCAAAAATTCCTACCTTGCCCGATTTATTCCCCTTAATTTTATTCCCAACAATGCTGAAGCCATTACTACCTCTTCTGCCCTGGTTTGTTTTTCGCTTACTAGTCTCATTCTCGGGCTGCAGAGTGGCACTCATTCTCGAGCTGTTGCTGTTTTCTTGGTCGATGCTCGCTTTAGAATCCTCAGAACAACCTTGCTTCTTTTGATCACCAATCGAAGGCTTCAGAAATAGGTGGCCGGTAGACATATTTTCACCTTGGCTTCATATTGTTAGCTTATCAGTCCTTTATATAAGAATAATGGGCTCACTTCCACTAAGAAATCGGCACTTGCCATTATTCAGCATGATTATGATTTATTTATTTACAAATTAATTTAAGTTTGATTATTAAATTACTTTCATACCCTATTGATTGTTTTGGTTTTTTTTTTTTTTTTGGAGGTTTTAGGGTTGAGCTTATTTTAAGAAATCGATGACAATTTTGTAATTTATAGGAAGTTCGAAGCCTCTTTGTTATGTTATAAATAGGTTTTGGGTATGTTTCTAAAGTCCATTTTATGTAGGTTTTTTTTTATAATTCGGAATCATATATTGAGTATAATAGTGAATATCCAAAAATTTAATTCCATGATGAGCTGTTACATACTGACATCAGTTTCACTAATTGCAAACTTTGCATGTATACAGATCAATTTCATTTATAATTAATTCAAATTTAGTATTGTTTATGAATGGGCAAGAGAAAAAAAAATCAAGATTTTAATGAGGAAAAAACAAAGAGATAAAGTATTTATAAACAAAATAATAATCTTAATTTAGATTATAGGATATTTGTGAGAAAGATCCATAAGAAAGATGAGGGATTGTTGGGAGAAAAAAAGGAGCGGGAAGCACGTATAAATTTAATAAGAGTTGAAGCCTTTAGAGTAATTACAATCATGCTCCTTATTTTTTAGTTAAAATTTAGTTAAAAATACACAAAAACTATTTTAGGAGCTCTTTATAAAATTTAAACTTCAATCGTACTCCCTAGTTTAAGGAGTTATAAATACTATAACTATTTTTTAATTGGTCTATTTCTATAAATATAAAAAATATATACAAAAAAAAAATTAGCATTAATTAAAATTTTAAAATATACATAAAACAAAGCAGCATTAAATTATAAGAAGTCTCTAGTAGTCATTTCTCTCTCCTCAGATTTAGGAGCTCCTAGATGTTTCTCTATTTTATGAGGTGAATAGGGAGCATGGTTGAAGTTGTATTTTTCCAACTCCTTTCTAAAAGTTATCTAAGAATGTAATTTAAGGATTCCATTTTGAATACTTTTAACAAGTCAAGTTTCAGCTCAGTTGGTAGAAAGGTCTGATGGCAATTCCTGGTGGAAAGGTCTGGTGGCAATTCATGGGTGGAAGGGGCTCGAATCACCCAGTGTTAAATTGTTGGAATTTTTAAAATCTCACAGATGCGCGATAAAGAGAAGCATCTACCTATATCGCCGAAATCTCGATAATGGGTTTTCTCTATTCTCAAATATATGCTTCATAAAAAGAACAAAACAAGAAAAACAAACTTGTTAATTACAAAATTATAAACTAACTTCTTCATATTCCAACACACACACACACACACAAAACTAACTTCTTCATATAGAAATTTAATGACTTACACCAGAAGATGTAAAAAGAAACCTAGAAAAATCACGGAAAACTACTTTCACGGATGAAATCACAAAAGCCAATCTGCTTGATGCAACAAAAGTGCAGATTTTTTTATTTGAATCGCCATTCTCCCACCTTCTACAATGAGAGTAGTTGCAGAAGTCCCAATCAATAGCACTGGAAGCAAGTAGCTTGCGGAGAAGAGATAGAATGTGTGAACAGAGAGACGAAGATGATTTGGAGAAAACTGCAGGTTTGGTGAAGACGAAGCTTGACGATTTGGTGGTTGAAAATGAAGACGTCGGTGCTCGCGTCGCGTGCTCGTTTTTGGCATGTTTTTGGGTCTTAATTTGGGCTGGGCTTAATTACGACCTTGATTTTAGGAAGACTAAAATAGGACCACCTCCTAGTGAAGTTCCAGTCCCACCAATCCAGGTCTTAATCGAGACTTTGTTTGGACTAGGGCGAAAAGGCTATAATGAGGGCTTAAAGTGAGGAGGTTATTTGAGGAAGTCAAATCTCACCATCAACAAATGTAAAGAAATCATGGGACTTAAATATTTTAAATGTTTTGAAGGTCGGATCGGTCTCCTCAAATAACCTCCTCACTTTAACTCCTCATTGTAGAAGCTCCCGGACTAGGGAGGACTAGTGCTAAATAGTCCAATCCCTATCTTAGTCCAATGTAAACCTATAACAACATTTAGGGTGAGGAAGAAGAAGATAGAAGAAGAATGAATCAAAGATAAAAGCAATTGTAATTGTATTAGATTGTAATGATATTGTGAAGAATAAAAGAGATGGAATAACACGTTCTGTTATTGATATCTTGCTGTACATAATACTAGACTTTATATATTAGGTTTATAATATCCTATTCTAGCATAATTCCTAACTAAGGCTACAATTCACGTTTGACTCATAAATCTTGGAGTCGGAAAAACAATTACAATATTTACAATCCTTCAATTACAAGATTTGATTTCCAACATATATGTACAATGAATGAGAGTTATATCTCTACGATAATTAAACACTATAACAAGTGCTTCCTCACAGAACCACTCCAAGTAATGTATTTTCCAGCAATCACTTGCCTTTTTCATTTTTATTGGAGGCCGAGTTGGTTTCTCTATTGTCCATGGAGTCGACCTGTTTTTCTTTCTCGTGGCCTTTATGGACGTGGGTGTTGCCAAAACCGAAAATTCCTACCCGGTCAGCTTTGCTCCCCTTAATTTGATTGCCAACAATGTTGAAGACGTTGCCGCTTCCGCCCTTCCTTTTCTTCCGACCTCTCACAGTTTTGGGCTCGAGAGCGGCACAATTTTTGGAACTCATTTCTGGGGACTTGGAGCTGCTGTTGCTGTTTTGGTGGTCGATCTTCACTTCAGAAATATCCTCAGAAACTAGTTGCTTGGGATGACCAGTAGGCTTCAGAACTTGGCGGTCTGTAGGCATTTTCTTTACCTTGAGGCAATGTGTTGGCAACTCAAGTTTCTGAGGGTCTATATAGTATACACAATATATAGGGAAACGCAACCCAATTTAGTGTTTAGTCTTTGATAATATTTCGTAGCAACTGTGAAGTTGTTTCCAGGAAGCTATATACGTCTTTTTCACGTACCTATTTTTATGGAGTGAAGGACCCGGCTGGTGTCTCTCCTCCCACGAGAGAGAGAGAGAGAGAGAGAGAGAGAGAGAGAGAGAGCACGCAGAAGAGTCGTTTTTGCTTGTGGACCCGAATGAACAGGACAGTGTTAAAGAACATAAGTCACTGCTCAAGTCATGACAAGTATAATAATTGATATAAATGTCGTGATTAATCTGATGCTAACTAAATCTCGATTAATGGCGCATATACTCTATATACTCTATAATAATTGACATCAATGTCATGATCGAGGTTTGAGTTTCTGGGGCTTCATTTTAGGCGCAACATGATGCGTGAGTGTGATATATATTGCATATGGATAGTTAGAGAGCAGAAGCAGCAGAGCTATCGAGCCCTAGTTCTAAACCCTACGAGTCTTCACAACAAACAAGCAAGGTTGTGATGATATCATCACAACATTGCTTGGGATGAGCCCTTGTAGGCTTTACTGCGGAAATCCCATAAGTAAACTTGATTGCGTAGCAAGTATGACTTCGGTTTCCTTGCAAATTCTTTTAATTTAGTCTGCTGTATACGTTGTTGGGAAGGCTTTCATCGAGCTTTTGTAATTTGTCAAGTATTGAATTTCCACATCCACCATAAAGTCTAGTATCAATAATGCTGGACTTTCGTTTCATTTGATATATAGAATTTGACAAACCTTTAGGGGAGTTTGGTAGGATAAACCGAGAAATAACGTGTTAGCTTGAGTCGGTTGGTAAAGTCAAGACATTAATGAGTAATGCTAAGTTATTCATATTTTCATACCACATTAACATATGATGTGAAGTGATCATGCACACAATCAACATCCAATATTCATTCTTTAATTGACATGACATATACACGTCACTTGCTACATAGTGTTCAAACTTGAATAGAAAAATATAATCTCCCTAGTATATTTTGAAAATAATATAACAAAGCAAATCAATCTTTACCCGGCCGACTGTTAGTGTTTTGTATTTTATCTGGGTTATGGAATATTGAAATAGATGATTGGAAGAAAGAAGAATATAGAGTGATGATGAATGTTCTTCTACTCTCTTGCTGAAATTGCAGAGAGGAATATATTTCTCTTAATGGAATGAGCACACAAATTGTGCACTTCATAACCGTTAGCCTTAGCTGGATCCACACACATCATATTGGATCTCAGCCACACATTTAGCTACTTTCTAGGATCACTACACGTGGCTATTTTAGCCTTACATATTGGAGCCTCACACTTGTCATTCTAAGAGACTAAGTGCATACACAATTAACATTCTAGGCTTATGATTTACTAATCAGCTCATTACTTACAATTCTACACTCCCCATTAAGTTTTGAGTTGATTTCACTCCAAATTTATCCCTGAGATAGCAGAATCGATACTTAGCCAATGACTTTGTGAAGATATTGCTAGTTGCTTATTTGTAGGACAGTAAACCAAACCAATGATTCCTTCTTGTAGAGCATCCTTGATGAAGTGATATCTTCGGTCAATATGCTTAGTTTTCTGGTGAAACACATGATTCTTTGTGATGGCAATTGCAGCAGTATTATCGCGCTGAATTGGAGTAGCCTCATCTTGAAATTCACCAAAATCTTCCAACACAAACCTGAGCCAAATTGCTTGTGCAGTTGCCTCTGATGCACTAATATAATCTGCTTATGCAATTGAAAGGGCAACACAGTTTTGTTTAACTGAGGCCCAAGCAAAGACTCCACTGCCAAAAGAAAAGGCATACCCTAAGGTGCTTTTACTGTCATCAACTGAGCCACCCCAGTCACTATCACAGTAGCCAATTAAGATTGTCTTTCTTCCTTTGACATACTCCAAACCATAGTCAAGTGTTCCTTTGATATACCTGAGGACTGTTTTAGCAGTTGCATAGTGCTTATTAGTAAGACAGTGCATGAACCTAGCAAGTAGATGAATGGAAGAAAGAAGAATATAGAGTGATGAATGTTCTTCTACTCTCTTGCTGAAATTGCAAAGAGGAATATATTTCTCTTAATGGAATGAGCACACAAAGCGTGCACTTCATAACCGTTAGCCTTAACTGGATCCATACACATCATATTGGATCTCAGCCACATTCTAGGATCACTACTCGTGGCTATTTTAGCCTTATATATTGGAGCCTCACACTTGTCATTCTGAGAGACTAAGTGCATACACAATTAACATTCTAGGCTTATGATTTATGAATCAGCTCATTACTTACAATTCTACACTTACACCCTCTATATCCTACCCAATCTTCGGCCATACAAGGGGATGGTCTTTTGGCTTTCTCGAGGCCGTTTGAAGCTTAGCTATTACTTTAGCAGCCACTCTTCATTTCGTTATGTGAACTTTTATGAAGTTAAATACTGGACAATATATTCAACCTTCCAGCTGCGACAAGGACATCTACTGCCGATATAGAAGAAGTGGTTGCAATGAAAGATATGAAAAGAAAATAACAAATGAAAATTATGCGTGAGCCTTGATGCACTTTTAACTCCCAGCTTAGTGAATTCATATTTGATCACATGAACAATAAAGTTAGAGCGAAGCTTGCTAGCAACAGTTGCTAGTACTAGCACACCCCTAACTCATTCGCTAGCTTCACAAGTTACATATATGTTTGCCATACCTTTTCGTTTCATATTGGAGACAAAATCAAGTAACATGAAAACCATCCGTTTACACTTATTACTAGAATCCCCTTGATTGCCAACTCTAGCTAACATTAGGGCCAGCATTTCAAACAGTAATCAGAGATCTATCGATTCATGTTGGTGTTTCTTTTTTTTTGTTTTCAAATTTCTGTGTCAAATCATCTGTCGGTGCCTCTTCTCTTTTTTCTCTCTTTGCTGCCTCTCTGTCATTGAAGGAAGACTAGGTCTCGTTGCCTTCAAACCATGGCCTCTAATCCTCGTCGTCACTGCCTTGTAGATATCGCTTAATCGACCTCAACTAAACTGATTGTTTGGTGATCTACCACAATTAATTGGTTAAAGGCCATGACAATTCGGCGCCGGTGCTACAATTTTATCCATCAATGGCGGCAGTTCGGAGTTCAATTCTTGATCGTCGGTCCATCTTGGTTTGGTTGCCGAAGTTAATATTGTTTTAAGGCCTTTTATCATAAAATGTCCCTGACGTTTGTGAAACTATCATATTGCATCCTTAAAGTCTTTTTGTATCATTTATGGTCCCTAACGTTAATATGGGTGCTCTTAAATAGTCCCTCTGTAAAAAAAAAAAACTGTTAAATTCAAGGATATAATCCTCAAATCAATCTAAAATTATATAATATATATATATATATATATTAACAGAATCACATCACTGATAATTCAAATAGAGGACAAATTCCAAAAAGTAGTTCCAAATCTCTCTACGAACTACCAAACCAAGCATTTGGGGGTCTTGAATTGATAATGACATAATGATAAAATTAAATAAAAATAAAGCCTTTTTCTTAATCTACGAATTGCTTCTCATCTTCTCAAAAGTTTTGTCTACTTCTCAGATGAGTTGGGTCCCCTCTTCTTGCCGAAGCCAACCACAGCGGTGACAAACCGGCGGTTGTATTGCATGCGCTTGTTGTTAGTCTACAACCCAAACCACCAGAATGAATGTAACTCATGATGCACGTGTCTGTTAGGATGGTCACATGTCTGTTAGTTAGGATGAGCTGGCTAATGAGTTGGCTAGTTGTTATTGTTGTTAATCTGTTTTTAACTTAATTCACTAGTTAGTTAGCTAGAAGAGATATATAAGTCTAATTGTAAACTATGGAAATTAGTGAATGAGAAAATCAGTTTGAGAACTTTACTTTCTCTCTTGTTCTGTTTCGCTTACTCTCTCTCTCTCTCAATACTTCTAGTCTGAGAAGCTTGATCAGGTTCATCCATGGCTTCCATGAAGAAAGCTATCATGGTATCAGAGCATTACCTCTACATATCGTGATTGATTTCTCTATTCCGCTGCTCACTCGTATCTCTCTCGCTCGTCTTTGTGAGGTTCTGCTTTCTTCTCAATTTCTTTGTATCTTTGTCATTTTTCTTCATCTCCATTTTCGATTCTTGTCTGTTCGAATTGGTCTGGCGATACACTCTCTTGCTTCGTTTCTCTCTGAACACAGTCTGAATTTCAGAATTTATGCACTGGTTGATTGTGTGGCTAAACCCTAGCTTCTATTGAAAATGGGGAAAAGCTCTGTTACACCGATTGATTTGCTTCATAATGCCTCCAATTATATTACTTTGAAATTGGATGATACGAATTACATGCAATGGAGCTATCAGGTTGTGAAATTTCTCAAAGTTTATCGACTTTCTGATTTTCTTGATGGCACGGTTACGGTGCCTACTGATCCTGATGGAGATGATTATCTAGACTGGGAAGTAATGGATACTGCTATTTTGAACTTAATTGCGGCAAGTCTCTCAAATGATGCTTTCTCTGAGATGATGAATTGTAAGTCTGCCAAAGAGGCCTGCAATACACTGTGAGATCGTTATTTTTCAATCTCTGAGCTTAAGGTCATGCATCTTAAGAATAATTTGCATGGAATGCAAAAAGGAACTGATTCTGTGGAGGTCTATTGGAAGAAGGTTCGTGCAAGCCGACATCAATTGTCAACTGCTGGTCATTCTATTTCCGATCAAGATATGATTTTGCTTATTCTCAAAGGCTTACCTGTGGAATACAATCCCTTCAAATCTCATATCCGTGCTCGACTAGTTCGAGTTACTCTTCCAGAGCTACATGATTTACTGCTCGAAAAAGAATGCGATTTGGATGCTGCTGCTAAGTCCTTTAATTCTCCGATCATGACTGCTATGGTTGCTCAGAAAGGCACTGTATCTTCATCACCACCTGTTGCTTATGGTGATAATTTTCACTCTGGTTTGGTTGATCGTGGAGGTGCTAATCCAAATTGGCAACCTAACTGGACTCGACGCACGAATTATCGTGGTCGTGGCTCTTGGTCTCGAGGCAGATCATGGAATAATGGTGGCCGAGGCAATACTTGGAATAATAATGGTCCTAGCTGGAATGGTGGTAATAATGGTCCTAACTGGAATGGTTCTACCAATCAGTGGAATCATGGTGGTCAGTCTGGAAATTCCTATGATCAATGGAACCAAGGATCTGGTCCCTGGAATAACAATGCTGGTTTCAACAATCCTGGTTCATGGTATTCTATTGGTGGTCCATGGAATCCAAGGGGCAACTCGGGTTCTTCTACTCAGTATTTTGTCTCTCCGAACTCCAGCCCTGGTGTTTTGTCACCTTCACCCACAGCTCCACCAGTTTCACCTGCTGCATCTTCTCCAACTACTGAAACATGTCAAATCTGTCTCCAGTTTGGGCACACAACTCCTAATTGCCCACATCGTACCAATTTCTCATATCAAGGCACGCTTCCATCTCTAGCACTTACAGCTCTTACTACAATTGCTAGTGGCTCATTCTCAGATCCCAACATATGGCTAACAGACAGTGGTGCTACAAACCATATGACATTTGATCTTCAACTGCTCTCCAATATCACTCCTTCCACTTCCACTGATAATGTTACTATAGGTAATGGTACTGGACTTAAGATTGCTAATGTTGGTAGCTCCTCTCTTGTCTCTGGTCATCAAGTCTTTCATCTACCTGAGGTCTTGCATGTTCCTAATCTTGCCACTAATCTGTTGTCAGTTCATCAGTTTTGTCTTGATAATCACTGCCAGATTTTATATAATGCATTGTGGTTCCAAATCCAGGATTTGCAGGGGCGAATTCTGTATCAAGGACAGTGCCATAATGGTCTTTATCCACTTCCAACAAGGACACCTTCTCTTTTTCCTAGCATGACTGCTTTTCATGGTCACAAAGTGTGCCATTCTCTGTGACACTATAGATTAGGTCATCCTTCTCATGATATTACTAGTTCTATGTTAGCCAAAGCTCATATTCCCATTTCTCCTAGTTTGCCACATATGTGTAGCTTTTGTTTCCAAGGCAAGATGTGTAAACAACTATTTCCATCTTCACATGTTATGTCTCAAATCCCTTTTGAAGTGATACGCTCGGATGTCTGGGGTCCTACTCCCTATTCCTCTCTACATGGTCATAGGTACTATGTAATTTTTCTTGATGAGTGTACCAACTTCTGTTGGTTATTTCCATTAATAAAGAAATCTAATTGTTTCCCTACTTTTGTTCATTTTCTTGCCTACATTGAGAATCAGTTTGCTACTTCCATTAAGACTTTCCAATCCGATGGTGGGGGTGAATATGTTAGTAAAGATTTTCATACCTATCTTGGTTCCAAAGGGATTTTGCACCATAAGTCTTGTCCTTACACCCCTGAGCAAAATGGAAGGGCTGAAAAGAAACATCGCCACTTAGTTGAAACTGCTGTTACACTTCTCACTACTGCTGCTCTTCCTTCCAAATATCTTTTTCATGCATTATCCACAGCTAACTATCTCATTAATAGGATGCCATGCAAGTCTCTAGGTATGCAATCTCCTTTCTCTAAGCTGTTCCACAAAGAACCCAATATTACTCTTTTGAAGGTGTTTGGATGTGCATGCTACCCTCTATTACGACCTTATACTCAATTTAAAGTGCAACCTAGGTCTGAACAATGTGTCTTTTTGGGGTATGCTTTGGATTATAAAGGTTCTCTTTGTTTGGTACCTAAAACTGATCGCATTTACATCTCTCGCCATGTTGTTTTTGATGAGACTTGTTTTCCTTTTAAGAGTTCTTCCTTTTCCCCAGAAAGTACCAAACCACCGGAATTAACACCACTACGCCCTTCCCTTTCTCCTAGATCATATCTACATTTTGCAAGCACTCCTAGACTTGATGGTTTACCAGAGGCTTCTTCTTCTACTAACCAATTAGCAAGTCCAGTATCTAATGCAAGGGAAGCTGTATCTTTTGTTGATGTTATTGATTCTTCTAATGAGTTTGTACAGGATCAGCTCCCACTACTACAGGATCATGTACCAACAGAGTCTTCCACTCAGTCAGTCACATCATCTTCTTCTCCTACGCATGCCTTGGATTAGTCCCCTTCCCTAGATCTGGTTGTGAACCTTCCTGCTCCACCTGTTAACTCACATCCTCTGCAGACTCGCTCTAAGTCTGGAATTATCAAGTCTCGCCATGGTTTCTTGGCTGCCAAGTCCACAAGTGGTCCTTCTCCTTCCCATGAACCACAAACTTATTCTCAGGCTGCCAAGGTTTCAAAATGGAATCATGCTATGGTTGATGAGTTTCAAGCTCTTGAAAAGCAGCATACTTGGACTCTTGTTCCTTATCAACCCTCCATGAACATTGTTGGTTGTAAATGGGTGTTCAAACTTAAGAAAAATGTTAATGGTTCCATTTCTCGGCACAAGGCTCGGTTGGTTGCCAAAGGGTTTCATCAAGAGGCTGGTCTTGATTATGATGAAACATTCAGTCCTGTTGTCAAGCACTCTACAGTTCGATTGATCCTTGCTTTAGCTGCTCAATATCATTGGTTTATTAAACAACTTGACGTGAAGAATGCTTTTCTTCATGGTGTACTTCATGAGGAAGTATATATGCAACAGCCCCCAGGTTTTGAAGATTTTGCTCATCCTAATCATGTGTGCCGCTTATTGAAGTCACTTTATGGGTTGAAACAAGCTTCTCGAGCTTGGAATGAGCGTTTCACTACTCATTTGCTCACCCTTGGTTTTATTCAATCCTTGGCTGATACATCTCTATTTGTTCGCGTGTCTGGGAATGATCTTCTTGTTCTTCTCTTATATGTCGATGATATCATCTTGACTAGGAATAATAGTGTCTTGATTCAGCAGACCATTACAGCTCTCAGTAGTGAATTTGATATGAAGGATCTCGGCCAATTAACCTATTTTCTGGGACTCCAAGTTCAGTATACTTCCACAGGCATTCATGTTAATCAATCCAAATATGCCACTGATCTTCTTCTTAAAGCTGGTATGAATCAATGCAAGCCTTGTTCTACACCCTGTTTACCTACAACAAAGTTACTCAAGTTTGATGGCACACCTCTCTCGGATCCTACGCTCTATAGAAGTCTAGTGGGAGGGCTTCAATATCTTACCTTCAGCAGGCCTGATATTGCTTTTGTCGTCAACACTCTTTGCCAGTTTATGCATACTCCTACAGATACCCATTTTGCTGCTGTCAAATGTGTGCTGCGCTATTTGGCTGGTACTCTGACTCACGGCATTCATTTCACCTCTGGTGATGTTCATCTGCAATGCGAACTGGGCAGGTGATGTCAATGATCGTCGGTCCACGATAGGGTATGTTGTCTTTCTCAGCAATAATCCTATCTCTTGGTGTGCTAAGAAGCAGAACACCGTCTCTCGTTCCTCGATTGAAGCAGAATACAGGGCTCTTGCTATCACTGCCGTCATGCTATGGTTGATGAGTTTCTGGCTCTTGAAAAGCAGCATACTTGGACTCTTGTTCCTTATCAACCCTCCATGAACATTGTTGGTTGTAAATGGGTGTTCAAACTTAAGAAAAATGTTAATGGTTCCATTTCTCGGCACAAGGCTCGGTTGGTTGCCAAAGGGTTTCATCAAGAGGCTGGTCTTGATTATGATGAAACATTCAGTCCTGTTGTCAAGCACTCTACAGTTCGATTGATCCTTGCTTTAGCTGCTCAATATCATTGGTTTATTAAACAACTTGACGTGAAGAATGCTTTTCTTCATGGTGTACTTCATGAGGAAGTATATATGCAACAGCCCCCAGGTTTTGAAGATTTTGCTCATCCTAATCATGTGTGCCGCTTATTGAAGTCACTTTATGGGTTGAAACAAGCTTCTCGAGCTTGGAATGAGCGTTTCACTACTCATTTGCTCACCCTTGGTTTTATTCAATCCTTGGCTGATACATCTCTATTTGTTCGCGTGTCTGGGAATGATCTTCTTGTTCTTCTCTTATATGTCGATGATATCATCTTGACTAGGAATAATAGTGTCTTGATTCAGCAGACCATTACAGCTCTCAGTCGTGAATTTGATATGAAGGATCTCGACCAATTAACCTATTTTCTAGGACTTCAAGTTCAGTATACTTCCACAGGCATTCATGTTAATCAATCCAAATATGCCACTGATCTTCTTCTTAAAGCTGGTATGAATCAATGCAAGCCTTGTTCTACACCCTGTTTACCTACAACAAAGTTACTCAAGTTTGATGGCACACCTCTCTCGGATCCTACGCTCTATAGAAGTCTAGTGGGAGGGCTTCAATATCTTACCTTCAGCAGGCCTGATATTGCTTTTGTCGTCAACACTCTTTGCCAGTTTATGCATACTCCTACAGATACCCATTTTGCTGCTGTCAAATGTGTGCTGCGCTATTTGGCTGGTACTCTGACTCACGGCATTCATTTCACCTCTGGTGATGTTCATCTGCAATGCGAACTGGGCAGGTGATGTCAATGATCGTCGGTCCACGACAGGGTATGTTGTCTTTCTTGGCAATAATCCTATCTCTTGGTGTGCTAAGAAGCAGAACACCGTCTCTCGTTCCTCGATTGAAGCAGAATACAGGGCTCTTGCTATCACTGCCGCAGAGTTATCCTGGCTCCGCCAACTTCTACGTGATCTTCATATCTTTCTTGATCGTCCTCCTGTGCTTTGGTGTGACAATATTTCAGCTTTAGCCCTCGCTAGCAACCCTGTGTTTCATGCACGCACTAAGCACATTGAGATCGACTTCCACTTTATCCGTGAGCGTGTTACTAGAGGTGATATGCTGGCCTCTCATATTCCTAGTAGTAATCAACTGGCTGATATATTCACTAAAGGGCTGCATACTTCTCAATTTTCTTATCTTCGAAACAACCTAATGCTTAGTCCCCTAAGCATTAGCTTGAGAGAGGATGTTAGTCTACAACCCAAACCACCAGATTGAATGTAACTCATGATGCACGTGTCTGTTAGGATGGTCACGTGTCTGTTAGTTAGGATGAGCTGGCTGGTTGTTATTGTTGTTAATCTGTTTTTAACTTAATTCACTAGTTAGTTAGCTAGAAGAGATATATAAGTCTAATTGTAAACTCTGGAAATTAGTGAATGAGAAAATTAGTTTGAGAACTTTACTTTCTCTCTTGTTTTGTTTTGCTTACTCTCTCTCTCTCTCTCTCTCTCTCTCTCTCTTCTTCTCTCTCTCTCTCTCTCAATACTTCTAGTCTGAGAAGCTTGATCAGGTTCATCCATGGCTTCCATGAAGAAAGCTATCACTTGTGGGTGCGTCCATGGGGCTTCTTTTTCTTATCTTGCTTAGCCACTTTGGGAGTTTGGCCTCTCACCTTACCAGCACAAGCCAAAGATCCATGAACCTTTCCCATGGCTTCTTAATAAGAGCTTGAAAGAGCTTTGAGGAGGTGTTTGTATTTGCAGACGAGATCGCGAAAAAGAGAGCTAGAATCCTGTAACCATAACCAGGATCGGGGAAATACAAAAAATAAGGAAATTTGGAACATCCATTGCAATTGGCCAAAGCCCAAAGGCATATATAAGTCTGAAGTTGATCTGAAAATTTGACTTTTAGTGACGAAAAATCTGAAGAACACCGTTGCAAAAAAAATTTAGCTACGAAAAATCTGATGAACATCTGTCACTAAAAACTTTTGGTGACGAAAAATCTTCAAATTTCTGGGCAAAACAGCAGCTGTCATCCCCATAAAGAATCAAGGAAGCTGTGGTAATTAAGAGATCCACCTTCCTTATATTAATTACCTTCTTAACTCATCCATATTCTTTACTAAGTATTGATGTTTTTGTTTTTGTATTATATACGTAGGCTGTTGCTGGGCATTTTCTGCAGTGGCAGCAGTGGAAGGGATTATCCAAATCAAAACTGGGAAACTGATCTCACTGTCCGAGCAACAACTTCTGCACTGTACCAGCGGCAATGACAACCAAGGCTGCAATGGTGGTTTCCTGATTTTTTGTATTTCCCAGATCTTGCTGCTGAATTATGGGCCCTGTACCATGGCTTGATGATAGCATGGATGGAGGGCCATAGGAAGGTGGCTGTCACAGTGGACTTCTCTGGAGTTGCAAGCAATATAAGAAGGGATTGCTGGTTCGGGCGTGAAGGCTCTCGGCTATATATATTATAATTTTGGATTTATATATATTTTATAATTTTGGATTGATTTGACTATTATATCCCTAAATTTAATAGGTTTTTTGACAGATTGACTATTTAAGAACACCCATATTAACGTTAGGGACCATGAGTGATACAAAAAAATTTAAGAATGTAATCTGATAGTTTCGCAAACGTCGGGGACGTTTTGTGATAAAAAGCCTTGTTTTAATTTGACAAAGCATACTCATGCTAAGCCAAAAAAAAAGAGGACAAAGCAAAATCATGTAGTTTACTACAAGGGCAATTTGTGTTTCCGCATTTTATGCAGTTCAATCATTGCAACCGTTCCTTATTTCTTAAGTTTTTCTTCAAGGACCTTCAATAAAAATAAGACAAACGTAAAAACATTAAGACATGTATTTGTGAACATAGTGCTTCCAAAAAAACTAATTGAATACTTAAATAGTTTTCATTTCGACTATTTTTTACAGAGATAATCATTGAACTGTGAAACTTCAACAATAGACAATTTCGACACTAAAACTACAATGCGAAACCACAATATTATGTGCCATTCAATATAGTGTTATTTAAGACATCCTTCAATGGAAACCTATAACAACATATATGTTTTACTTAAGCGAAACACATCAATAAACCAACAGAACCAAATTTCTCTAAACCTAGCCCTACATGTGCCTTGACCTCTTTTGAGCTTTCGAGTCACGTCGACGGTGAGTACCATACTTGTTGCCAATTAACTTTCCATGCTTCTTCTTCCGAACACTACTAGGGCTCAAGTCTTGAGAAGTAAAACAATTGATACCAACGTTGAAAGTTTCATTACGATCTCCTTTGTTTCGGCTAACTCGATTGCCGCACACTTTATTACATGTCTTGTTAATAATGTCATAAGGCTTGCTTTTCTTGCGCTTCTTTTTAGGCACAGCATCATAATCAGGAGCGTGCTGTAACATTGGGTAGTTATAGACAGCAGGAGCATGCTTCGATTGATAATTATCGAGTGCAGGAGACTGAGTATGATATTGATCGTGACATCCATATAATGGAGGGCCAGGAACAGAAGCTGCATGATTAGCGTAAATATTATAATACTGATTGGGAACTAGTGGAGGAGAATTAATACCTGGACAAGGAAATGCAGGAGGACTAGTAAAGCAGTTGGTGTTGTATAATATTGGCTCTGGACAAAAGTGCAGTATTGGCACAAAGCATGTGTACAGCGGATGGGTGGGTTCCATTTTGTTTTTGAGAGGCTTAAAATTAAAGTTCATAGAATAATTAATCGGATCTGCTTAAAGTGTGGCACACTTAATGTGCTATATATATAGCTATAAATGATGAAGGAGCTAGAGCCTGGAGTTTTCATTTGCCATTTGCTTCCTGCTTACTTAGAACTTTCCCCTTCAGTTTCCGTTCCGTGTCTTAAATCTTTTTCTTTCCTCCGGTGACAAACGGAACCTTCACAACCAAGGAAAATACAAGGGGTGATTTGCGTATTTTCAGAGCGGTAGATGAAAATTTCCATATGCTCCTGTCGCCTTTGAGTAATAAGAACGTTAGACAAAGAGAGATTTCTTCCAATTTTGCAAAGGTGAGTGTTTTTGCAATTTTTTTTCCTTTGTTTTCAAATGCTTTTATTTATGTTTTCTATTTTCTTTTCTTATTTCCCTCCATAACAATAGAAGAGTTGGACTTGGTGGTGAGGTGAAGATTCTTTTCTTATGTTTTTTTTGAAGAGAAACACAACAAATAATAAAAGCCTTATGTTTTTTTGTTTCTATGTTTTGATGTGTTTTTTTTTTTTTGGTGTGTTGGTATTTTGTATGAGTTATTTGTTTTGTTTTATAGAATTATGTGACATTGAACTATTGAGAATTAATTATTATTTTAATTGCCGTGTCCTAGCCGTGTTCATGTCCTAATTTTTTTAGATTTTTTGTGTCATTGTGTCTCATTTCCGTATCCCCGTACCCGTGTCCGTGCAACATAGGGTGGGCTATTACTTCTTATGTGGGTAAAGATCTTAATAAAATTTCATTCACATTCTCAAAAGAGAAAACTTGAAGCTTGAAATGTTTGTGTAATGGTATGGCTAACTGGAGATCTACTTAGATAGGATAAGATAATTTTTACTTGGATGGACTAGGCTAATTTTTGTGGAATGAAGCGTAATTCCTTGAAATTATTACTAAATATCTTTTGTCCCAAACCTTGCATTGGGCTAGAGCCCACCCACCTTTGATACTCATTTGATGTTTCAATTTGAATTGGATTAACAAGAGAGAGATGATGTTTTTGTTAGCCAAAAATTTAAAATGCTTGATGTTCCATGTTTAGGTATTCAACGAGCCGAAGAGCAAAGGCTTTTGTTTGTTAGCTAGGACATAGAGCATATGCCATGACTGTTGAATATTGGCCCAAATTATTGTTTCTGCTTTCTTTCCTTTCATGCGGCCGAAAGTTGTGGTTTGTTGATAGAGTTATTTATTAACAATTGGACAAAGGAAAGAGGAAACATGCAGCAAATCACGTGGGAAAGCTTCGAATGTTGGTGTGGAACAGCAAGTGGAGAAAATTCAGGAGGAAATGCCGAAATGTTTGACTCAAATATGCTTTGGGTGGTTTTGGCATTATTTTAATGGAGGTGTCCAATTGGTTGCTGACATGTGCTTTAGCCGTTGGTGTTGTCTGACAAGCTCATATTTATATATATTTTACATCAAATTCACTTGTTCCTTATATTTTTGAGCTATTTACTCTGTTTTTGTGTTTTGTAGGATCTGTCAAGCAAAGAAAAGAAAAATAGCACAAGTGGGCTTTTAAGTCACAAATTCGTCAAAACTGCCTGTGCAGGTGAGCTGACTTTGGAAGCAAGTTGCGAACAGCTCAGAATGAATTAGAGAACGTGCCATATATGCTTGGAAAGCTACAGATGTCTATTCTCTGGAGCATTTCGTGGATTGTTCATATCATTTTTCTAGAAGCAGTAATGACCGTTTTAACACTGAAAGGTTCACAAGAGGCTGAGCAGTTTGTAACTGCAATGAAAGCAATAAACCCAATAAACGTGACAGCCAAAACGGATGCTGAAAAAACAAGCCAGTGGAAACCTATTCAAATATCTGAGGAAATGGAATTAAAGATGGGGATTAGGTGGGAGTAATTGGCTTAAAGGCCACCCAAAGAGTTACAATTGTTTTACCATTTTCTCTCACTTATTGTCATCAATAAATAGCTATTAGTGGAATAAGTTTTGGGGGGGAGCGATCTGTGGAAAAAGAAACAGAGAGGCAAGGCAGGAACGTTGGAGGAGGGAGGAAATCTTGGCATTCTCTTCTTTCGGTTTTACCTTCCCAAACTCATGTCTTTCTTTTGGTTTAATTTAAGAATAATGTGTAACTAAATTTTTAGTAGTTAGGGGCTGTTTTGAAGCCCCATATATGATTGCAAATGTGTTATGACATTTCGTTTCAATTTCTTTCATGAAAGGATGAAAATTGCTTCACTACTTGTCTCGTTGATGAATTCTTTATGTGTTTTCTACGGATGCATACTTAGTAAGCATATTTAGGATTTTAATGCTATGAATATGTGTATGCCTGCCCTTGTTGAATGAGGACCTACATATGTTCTAGAGTAGTACTTGTTATTTGCATTTAACATGTGAATCAATTTCTAGGATAAGTAAGACAACGCCAGTACTTATGATGCCTTGTGATGACTCAAACTCTTTTCGTTCTTAATGATTTCTACTTGTTAAATCTATGAACACGCCATTCTAGATTGCATGCTAGGGACTAAGTTAAGTTGAAAACGTCATTCTCTTAACATACTACATAAGAAAGAGTAATAGGTTGAGTTCTAACATTGAGCCAACTTGAGCATCTTCATCCGGAAATAAAAGGAATCTGATTGAAACATAACATGTTTGCATGACTATTTGGTGGTGGATAGCACTTCCCCTAACTCATTTTCTTAATTGTGAAATATAATCTGTTCTTCAAAATCTGTTTCTGTTCTTTTGTTGTCCGATTTAATCTATATAGCAAATCAACTCTAAAAATCCCAAAAATTTGTGTGAGTGTAGCTCTGCGTGTCTAGTATCTGTGCATAAAATTTCATAGACTTTCGATATGTGTAAGTGGGGATAATAATTATTTCTTCGGTGGCTGGTCAGTAGGGACAGCAGCCCAGTTTTTGTGACATTTCAAGTAGTTAGATAAGACAATCTTCTGCGGGAAAGACCCTTATTTTCATATGCTACAATTGATGAATCTTAGTGTTAATAAGGAAAATCAATAGGTTATTTGTGTGCTACTTTGTGGTGTGCTTTTAAACCTATCATTGTCCACTCTGAGAAAGAAACAATTCTTTCTTTCTCCTTGTTTGTTGTTTCCACGCGGATGGGTGCTTTATGTCAACAACAATAATGATTCTTGCTGTGGTTTTGGCTTCACTTTGGTGCGGTCCTTGCTGGCTGCTGCACTTGTCTACATAAGGGAGAGAGAGCTTCAGTTAGAGTGTGGGCAGTGAGCAGTGGCCTCACTTATGGAGGTGTGCCTTGCCGCACCATGCAAGGAGAGAGGAAGTGAGTTTTGGAGCTGCTGCTCCTTTGTTGTGACCACACTATTTGAAGACTTTCCTTTCTCAAAATCCGTTTCTCACTTGGTCTTTGGATGTGGTACTATTTGTTCTTTCTTTTGTCATCTGTTTGTGAGTAATTTCGGTGTATTTGAAATTTGGTTTCTGAGGGTTAAACTTTGTAATTCTCAGTATAGGTGAGAGGGTTAATTTTCTTTGTTTATAATCTCATTTGGGATATTAGTGAAAATTCTTGCAATCTTCGAATTGGATGTAGGCTACACACGAGCTGAACCAGTATAAATCCTTGTGTCTCTTGGATTTTTGTATTTCATATTTTGCTCTTATTATTTCAATGGTTTCATATCCATCATCCCAGTGCAATCCGCTTCCGCTATGCACAACAATGACCCTATCTGGATTGCGAAAAGAATTTGATGGGAAATAATTTCTCATGTCTTTTCCTAAGGGATGAGAAATGGAAGATTCATTTCCCATGTTTGGTAATGCTATGAAAATAACCAGAAAATACCACTTTATTTCATTTCCTGTGTTTGGCTTGGGTAAGAATGTAAAACAAAGTTTGTTTAATTTTTAAATTGCACCCATATTAGATAAAATAAAATAAAATAATTCATTTAATACTATATTGTAATTCTAAATTGTTAATGAGAACAAAATGTGCATTTAATGCTACTTTAATTTCACGTGGGAAGGGAAAATGAAAAACCCCTTCAGGGGTAGTGGGTTGCATTTTCCCCCTATTTTTCCATGTACCATGTAACCATTTCCTATGGACTTACTAAAAATGGGATATTCCCAAGCCTCATTTCATGTGAACCAAACGGCCCTGAATGTAATGTGGCAGCTAGTGTAGTTCTAGTTTGTTCGTTTTTAAGACTCTAAGGGTCCACTTAGATGGAGTGATTCCAAATTTAAGAGTTTGGATGTCATTATAAAGTTGAATTTGTTTATTTAATTAAGATTTTAAAAGAGTTCAATGGAGTTATTAAGTTTATAGAGTTCGATATATTTCAATTGATTTCTATAAAGTCCACGTACAGTTTGACTGAATTTCTAAATTGATTTGAATGGTGTTTGTTAGAGTTTTATCATAGATTTGAAAAGAGTTTATTAGAGTTCTAAAATGTTATTTTCTTTTTCCTTTTTTTTTTTGGGGGGCTATTTATTGTTTTTCCAGATTTTCAAAATAGAAAAATACCTTTACAAAAATATAGCGTCCAAACATTATACATCAAAAGAAAATAAAAAAAGAGCATATGTTTTGTTCAAATGTGCAACCATATAAGGATTTATGTCTACATGTTTAAGAAAAATGTGCAGAAGTAAAAACATAAAAGTTAATTCATGAAAAAAATAAATGATAAGTAAACTATAATTATAAATGTATAAAAACGAACAGGTATCTGCTTCATTGCTTATCTTTAACCCCCGTCACTCATAGCATCTCTCCATATATCTGAAGATATTCCAACCCTCCATTGGTTAGCATTCTCGCGTTGTTGTTCTTGGGTTTGAAAAACTTGGTCATAATTATTCCCTTAATTTTTTGCTAACGATGACGATGTTGAATGGTCGTTGTCTCCTTCAATAGGAAATTCATCATAATGACACTCCCTGCGCAGAAAATTGTGCAACCCTGCACAAGCCAAGACTAACTCTGCTTGTGTCTTATGTGGAAATGGAGGGGCAGACTTAAAAATTGTGAATAGAGACTTAAATATACTGAATATTCTCTCGATTACGTTTCTGAAGGAAGCATGTCTAAGATTGAACAACTCGGCTACATTTTCTTGATCACGACCTTGACCGGAAAAATCTTGAAAATGATATCGAAAACCTTGAAACGGAGCTAAAAGTTGACGTCAATTTGGGAATCCACAATCCACTAAGAAATATTACCTGAATATATGACATAGGTCCAATTAATATTTACAATACTACCTTATATAGACAAAAATAAATAAATATGTAGCCCTCAATGAAGCCTCCAAATTTGTGCCTAGAAAAGGTGATGAAGTAAAATTTTCAGATGACAAAGTTTGGTGTGGTGTTTCATTTTAACTTGGTACAAATGCCTCATTGGCATCCTGCAATCTCCTAAGTCTACTTTCTCCAACTTTATACGTTCTAGAATCGGTATCATCACCAAGTCCAATTGAGTTTTTCCCAGTAGAAGTTCCATTGGCAATTGCAATTACCAAATCCTCATAGTTTGCAAATGCTTCTCTTTGAAGATGCACTTAACTTGGGTGGGACTAGCAAAAACAAAAAATATAGAAGAAAAAAATTAATAACATGCAAATCCAACCTTAAAGTAATTTTGCCATACTTCTTCAGTAGCTGTGAATTTTGTTGAGACAGAGTCCCACCCAAATCCAAAACTATGATGCATAAGATGAGTAAAACTGTGATATCTTGTCTTAAACTATTTCAGACAAGTCTGATATTGAAGATAAGTTTTTTGGCATCCAAGTTTTGCATTAAGAACATGAAGTATCTTGCTTTCTATTATTTGCTTGCTTAGTAAACCATTAGAATCGCACCATGCACGGTTGACAGCATCAACTATTAGTTCTAACAACATATTGCTCTCTTTCAAAGTCCATGAGTTATAAGATGTTTTTCCTTTTCCTTGTTGTAAATCTCCCATTTATAACGTTACTAGATAATACATCCAATCTTTAATTAGTTTATAAGAAAAAAAAAATACGAAGATTATTTTTTCCTTTCGTTTTGGTGTGGACTATATATATATATATATATCCAATGGCGAACCTACAGAGTCGTAAGAAATTGCAACTGCACCTCCTTTCGCTAGAAAATCCTTTGGAGAGGCTCAACAGCGGACCCAGGAATTTTTTCAGAGGCTGGAATCTGTCCCTCTGCTGGTGCCCACGACGTTTTTGACTAAATGCCTCAAACAGAGAGAGAGAGAAAACCCAAAATGATTTTGAATTGGAATTTAAGTTTTTCGGTTGTTGTTGGTTTCTTGTGTGTTTTGTCTCAAAGCTATGACAAGGGTTTTTTTCTCCTGAAATTTTGTTGAGCTGTTGTACGCCTCGCGAAGAAGACAATCTTTGAGTGTTGTTGGTGACCCAATAAACTCTACACATTGTTTTGTCCATAGCCTGTTTTTATTTAAAGAATAATACTAGTCTTATCACATTTTTATACCACAATTTCATACCACATGATGTGGCAGCTGATGTATACATACCACATCATGTAAAATACTAATTTCTGTTTTTCTAATTTTATTTATTAAAATGCACTTCATTCATTTAATTGATGTGGCATATGATATGGACATGCCACAATATGTGGTATAGAAATGTGGGATAAAAATGAGCTGGACTTTCATATCATTTGGTATATAGAATTTGACAAACCCCAATGCGTTAGAGCAACTCCAGCGAGGCCCCTTTGCCTCGGGCTGGGGGATTTTTTCACCAAAAATGGGTTCCAGCGGAGAGCCCAGGCAAGGAGGGAGGTGTGGGACCCACCAACTCGGGCTGGCCCGAAGGCAGCTTCAGCCCGAGGTCCAAAACGAGGGTTGCTGACGTCAGCACTACAGTACTCGCTACAGTACCCCACTGATTTGATTTTTTTTTTGTTGCCACGTGGCGTCGTCTGGGCTCTCCGATCTGATTTTTTCCTCCAATCCAACGGTAGCCAATTTTTCTGCAATAAAATACTGGAAAAAATTTGGAATTTTTTTTTAAAATACCCAAAATTAATGAATTTTTTTCTATAAATACCAGCCTTTTTTTTTTTAATTTATCTGAAATTTGAAATTGAAAATTTTATCCGATTATGAGATATGAATAGTATTGACACGTAGGAACCCGAAAATATTATCCAAATTAATTATTGTGGTAAAAAAAAAGTTGTGAAAAAATAAAAAAATGAATAGTAATTGCTCTTTGCCATGGCAACGGGTGGAAACGAAAAATACTATTTGCAAGGGCAACTACTATTCACGTGCACAGTGGTTGCCCTAGCTCCCCCCTTGCCATGGCTAAGAGCAACTCCACTCATTTGCCCTTAGCCATGGCAAGGGGGGGAGCTAGGGCAGCTACTATTCACATGAATAGTGGTTGCCCTTACAAATCAGAATTTTGTTTCCACCCGTTGCCCTTGCTAAGGGCAGTTACTATTCATTTTTTTATTTTATTCACAATTTTTTTTACCTCAATAATTAATTTGGATAATATTTTCGGATAAGATTTACGGGTTCCTACGTGTCAAGACTATTCATAATCAGATAAAATTTCGGGATAAGATTTTTGGGTTCAAATTTCGGATGAATTTCAAAATTCAAATTTCAGATAAATTTGGGTTCAAATTTCGGATGAATTTCAAATTTCAGATAAGATTTTCATCCAATCAAATCAAGCCACGTGGCATCTCTATCTTGCCAAACTTTTCTATAAAACCAGAGGCTCACCTCATACCTCTCACACCACATCTTTCAATATTTTCATTTCTTAGAGTTTAGAATTCATATTCCATTCATTCTCAATGGAAGAATATAGGAGATGCTTGGAGAGGCAAGAGAGAGAAAGAAAGGAGAGAAACCGTAGAGCCGATGAAATCAATGAGTTGCAGACGCAAGTCGATGAACAAGTTCTCATAGCAGTGGCAATGGAAGAGGAAGAGAACCAAGGTCGCCGCCGTGGTTCACAAGTCGGCCGTCGCCGAAATATGGACAGACATAGGCATTCTCGGGGTAAGAATCTTTTGGAAGATTATTTTATCCCAACTGCTTTGTACTCTGATGTTGATTTTCGAAGGCGATTTAGAATGCAACCCCATTTGTTCAATAAAGTTATGCATGATATTTGCAATTATGATGCATACTTTGTTCAAAAGTGTGATGCTACTGGGGTTTTGGGCCTTCTTCCAAACTCTGTACACTAGGGACTACCTGCGCAAACCGACTCCCAGGGACGTTCAACGGCTTCTACAAAAAGCCTAAGCTCGAGGATTTCCAAGAATGATTGGTAGCATCGACTGCATGCACTAGCAATGGAAGAATTGCCCAACTGACTGACAAGGAGATTACGACAATAGAAAAGGCCACAAAAGTATCATCCTTGAAGCCGTTGCTGGCTTCGATACATGGGTTTGGCATGCCTTCTTCGGAGTTTCCGGATCCCAAAATGACCTCAACCTGCTGGGTCAATCCCCAGTCTTCAATGATGTTTTGAGAGGCAAAGGCCCTAATATCACCTACCAAGTCAACAATATAGTCTACCAGACGGGGTATTATCTAACTGACGGCATCTACCCGAGGTGGACCACATTTGTCAAATCCATTCCGAATCCCCGAGGTGCGGACCGTATGTTTGATGAAAGATGTCGAAAGGTGTCGAAAGGTGTCGAAAGGTTTGATGAAAGATGTTGAAGAAGGATACATGAAAGATGTCGAAAGGTGTTTTGGCATCCTTCAAACTCGATGTCTGATTGTTCGAGGTGCGGCCCGTATGTTTGATGAGGAGATCCTCCGAAGCATTTTGATTACTTGTATCATCCTCCATAATATGAGTGTGGAGGATGAGTATGATTACGATGCTATAGAGGTCTATGAACCGGATCCCATGAACACGACCTTGACACGAATTTATGAAAGGCCCACAGGGCCAAGTGAAGAACCATTTGAGTCGGATCCGTTGGTTAGGGATGGTCGCTTCATGACCTGTATGCTAGATCGATATATAGAGATGCAATCTTCGTATGTTCATGAAAGGCGTCAACTGGACTTGATGGAGCATCTATGGCCGGTGAAAGGCAATGATGGTGAATGATGGAGCATAGATGCTTTGGTTAGGTTTTAGTTAGTTATGGTTTGGTTGTGTTTTTTTTTTAAAAAAAAAAATTTATGGTTTGGTTGTGGTTTGTTTTTATTATTGTGCTTTGATTGTAGTTTCTTTTATTTTTTATTATGGTTTGGTTGTGGTTTTTCCTTTTAATTATGTTTTCTTTGATGTATGAAATATGTTGAATAAAAATGTATTTTATTGAATGCTTTGTTTATTAAATAAAGAAAGTCAATACAAGTCATTAAGAATTACTACTACCAAAATAAAATACATGAATTACAACAACTTTAATAGAAAACATGAAAAATACAAATACATAAAAGGTATGCCAACTAATTTAATGGTTTTGATCATTTAACCAATCCGTGTTGTTAGGCCCATCATCCTGGAAAAGTCTTCTTCTCATAACATCTCTTCGTTCTAGCTTCCAAAATTGTTGTGTTTCAAGGGACGTGTTGCTTGTATCCATCGCCATGGTTTCCCGATCCGTCTTATCCATCTCTTTTTTGCCCAAACCACATCTGTGCTTGAATCATCTATCAAAAAAAAATTAATGGAAATGCAAGAAATATTTAAAATATATTGGATATGCAAGTAACAAAAAATAATAATAATGGAAATACAATTAACCTTACGAATATATTGGAAGTGCAAGAAATATTAAGAAACAATTGGAAATGCAAGAAATATTAACAAAATATTGAACATGCAAGAAATATTAACAAAATATTGAACATGCAAGAAATATTAATGGAGAGGCATCTCGTTTAACACAACGTCGGGACCCGTGGGAATAATATTGAAGCGTTTACAATATTTCACCACCTCCCAACATTCATGATGGGTGAATTTTTTTTTGCCACCCCCGGTTGCACCGAACCACAT
>NC_024127.1:32564956-32576461 GCF_000346735.1 Prunus mume
ATAATGGAAATGCAATAAATTTTTAAACGATATTGGATATGCAAGTAACAAAATAAAAATAATGGAAATGCAATTAACCTTACAAATAAATTGGAAGTGCAAGAAATATGAAGAAACAATTGGAAATGCAATAAATAATAACAACATATTGAAAATGCAAGAAATATGAAGAAACAATTGGAAATGCAAGAAATATTAACAACATATTGAAAATGCAAGAAATATTAACAAAATATTTGAAATGAAAGAAATATTAACAAAATATTGAAAATGCAATACATATTAACAACATATATATATTAGGACATTAAACTTAATAAAACAAAAATTACAGAATACTTACCTCGTTAGTACGATTTTCCCCACTTCTATGCAAGTTCATCGCTTTTGCCAAGGCATCTCTCCATTTTGCCATCTCTTTGTTGAGAAGTTTCCACCTACTCGACAATGCCATTTCCGTACGAAGCGAGTCCGGAATTTTTTCGCAAAATTCGGCATGAATTTTTTTCCACATATGAAAAAATTTCATCTCATTGCCTGTCACGGGACAATGACAAACTCGGAACCAAGCCTCACACAAAGAAACATCTTTCATGGTGCTCCACGCCCCTCCAGTTTCAATAGAAGAAGCCATAAAAATAAGAAATAAAATTACAAGGTGAAAGAGATGAAAATGTTGAGTGAAGAGTGAAGAAAATGTTGAGTGAAGAGTGAAAAAAATGTTGAGTAATTGTAGAAGTAGAATAAAATGTATGAGAATTGGTGTTGAAAGTGAAGGGTATTTATAGGTATTTATAGAGAAAAAAAAATCGGAATTTTTTAGTATTTTTTTTTTTTAAATTTCAATTTTTTTTCATAATTTTATTGCTGGAAAATCGCCAGCCGTTGGATGAAGCTGTGGAATCAAATTGGAGCGCTGGGGGCGTGCCACGTGTCTTCCAGCCGTTGGGCTTGCGTCGCGCTGACGTCAGCGCACGCTAGTTCAAATTTTTTTTACCGTTGGCGCGTGTTGCGTCGCGCTAACATCAGCGCAAGCTGGTTCAAATTTTTTTTACTGTTGGCGCATGCATTGCACGCTCCAACGGTAAAAAAAAATTTGAATACCGCATGTCAACGTCAGGCTGACGTCACCCCCCCCCCCCCCCCGGGGCCTGGGCTGCTCCGCTGGAACGCAAATTTTTTTTTTTTTCCCCTAGCCTCGGGCTGGGCTCATGGATGGAAAAGCTCTAAGGGCAAATGGGTGGAATTGCTCTTAGGGGAGTCTATATCGGAGATGAAGCAGGCCAAGACGTCAACTGTTCAAATTATTACTTGATAGATCTTTCAACTGAAACCCAAAATAACATATATGTTTTACTTAGGCTAAGCATATATATATATATAATAAACTAATTTGAAACAAACCAAGTCCTTCTATACTAACTCTAGGCCTAACCCCTACTTGTACAGACTAATGCCCTTCAAGGCCTTGACCTTCTTCTCTCCAGCTTTTGACTCACGTCGTCAACGATGAGTGCCATACTTGTTGCCAATTAACTTTCCATGCTTCTCCCTCTCAACAGTACTAGGGCTCAAGTCTTGACAAGTACAATAATTGATACCAATGTTGAAAGCTCCATCACGATCCCCTTTGTTTCGGCTAACTCGATTGCCGCCACTTTATAAGATGTCTTGTGATGTGAATGCCATAAGGCCTGCTTTTCTTCTTGAGCTTCGTTTTAGGCACGGCATCATGTTCAGGAGGGCGCTGTGACATTGTTCAGTTATAGACAGCAGGAGCACGCTTTGATAGATAACTATAGAGTGCAGGAGATGGAGTATGATATTGATCATAAAATCCATATAATGGACGGCCAGGAACAGAAGCTGCTGCATGATAAGGGTAAGTACTATAATATCGATTGGGAACTGGTGCAGGAGGACTAATACCTGCATAATGAAATACAGGAGGACTACTAGTAAAGCAGTGGGTGTAATGCAATATTGGCACAAAAAGCATGCGTACAACTGATGGGAGGGTTCCATTTTGTTTGCTGGCTTTTTGTTTTCTGAGAGGCTTTAAAAGTAAATAGAATAATTAATCGAATCTGCTGTTTCTGGCATTATATTCATGGCATCACTTTATGTATATATACCATCAGTGATGAAGGAGATAGCATGGAGGAATGCATGTTGTCATTTGACATTTGCTTCCTGCTTACTTGGAACTTTCCCTTTTAGTTTCTTCTGTTCGTTTACCTGTAACAAAGGGGACCTTTACAACCAAGGAAAATACAAAGAGAGATTTGTCTATTTTCGGACCGCTCGATAAAGAGACTTGCTCCAACCTTACAAAAGCTTTGGCACTAGATACGTTTGACTTAAAATGGGATTTAAAAGCTACATAGATCTCAAATAGTGACTTATAATATTGTAGCGTAGTTTAATTTACACAAACACAGGTAAGAGTTGTTTACTTTGTGCAACTGTAGCCTAATATTTACTGCTCTCAGTCCCAGAACATAAGTAAACAAACCAAAGCAAGCTCTGCTTCCACTCTTAGGGTTTTGGAGCAGAGTGTCCAGCTGTTCCACAGCTCATGTTCCAGAAATCAACCTCATATTCAAGCACACGCAGGAATGTTACTTCAGCTTTGCTCACCACATCTTCTGAAACCTTCACCAGAGGCTCGCTGCCTGAAGCCGCCTTCTCCAACTGCCGGTCAGCTATGTTTCGGAGAGAAGAGCAGTAGTGACCAAACCCATCATTGCCCCATCTCTGGCAAGCCTCTTGTAGCTCTGGTGGGGTTTTGGAGCCCTCTTCCAGACAATGGGCAAAGCTCTCTTGGTACACAGTTTCAATGGCCCAAAAGGCTGCCATGGCCACAGTATAATCAACCTCTGGCCTCATTAATTCCTCTAGAAATCTGTAAAAACACCACTCCAATTAGTACTAATATTGACATAAAAAATATCCTAAATTTTTAATCCCAACTATGTATCATTTGTTTGTTCCTTCCTAGCCCAATCTAAACTTCATTCCCCTGTCACATGTCACATCATTTGGTGAACAAACTTATAGAAAATAAAATTGGAGAAAACAAAATTGAGAAAATCTCGCATGCCATAATGGACCAAGGAAGGAGGACTAATTGGTACATATAAATACTCACCATGGCCTAAACCCAGCATAGTTTTTGAACACAAACGATAATCTAAACTACTTTGAATTAGATTAATTTAGGGGGTATTTGAACTTGAGTGCAGGGGGTGGACCGACATAAGACACATTACTAATTAATGACTGATTGCTAAATGCTGAGCAAGTAATTTTGAGTTTAATTAAAAGAAGATGGTAGTTAATTACCTGCAGTAATGTTGGGTTGGTTTTTCAGGGGCAACTTGAGAGAGGTCAACACCCCATTTGGAAGCCTCTTGCTTGAACCATGCAATCTCATCATTCAGAGAGCCCAAACCACTCAACATCACTTCCATATCACCACTACTCTCATCACCTTTCTTATAAGCCCTTATCAGCACACTCGCTACAAAAGGCACAAACGCCCTAACAAATATGTAGTCTTGCCCCTACAGCCACACCAAACATTTTAAAATTAAATTACAAAAACGAAATAAAATAAACAAATTGCAATTTCTAAACGCTGTTCGGAGAAATTGGAAAATGAAACGACACCGTTACGAAGTAATTAAACTAACCACGTTTCTTGCGTGCGGCTTACTTACCAGCCATCGTTTGAAGGCTGAAAGATCGACGGTGCCGTCACGAATGCTGAGGATAAAAGGGTGTCGGGTGGCTCCAATGTAGATCAGACGGTGCTTCTTCACCCACGTGTCGGTCATCCCTCCGTACGGCACCCCAGGCTTCGACTTCCCATCCATTTTCTGCGGCTTCGATATCTCTTCCTTTCCTTTCCTTTCCTTGTGCTCTCTCTGTTTGTTCGAGTGAGAGGGAGAGAGATGGTGAAGCGCTTTTGTGTTGGAGAGGACAGGCCCAATGGGCAATCTTCGTCTGCCCAACACGTGGTAGCCATGCAGCAAAAGAACCGCTACGCGTGTCTTATTAAAGGAGCTTTGGACAATGGCCCACCATTGTTGATAATGGGCCCGCAAGTAAAGATCCAATGAGTAATTTCTGCCCTTTGTATATTTGTCCTATTTATTTTTAGTTTTCTCTCTTTTTGACAAATTAATATTCTAAATTACTCTAATGTAAGAGGGGGGAGATTGAACTCAGGTTCAAAGAGGTGGACACACTGCCTTTTTGGTGACACGCTTTTGTAATTGCATTGTTTTAAGAGAGATTTTCTATTATACCCAACATAGGAGCACAAATTATTAAAAAAACCCTATATGAAATGGACTTTAAAAACACACCCAAAGCTAATTTACAACATCACAAAAAGGCTTTTAACTTCTTTTAAATTATAAAACTGCTATTGATTTCTTAAAACAAACCCAACCCCAAAACCTCATAATAAAAAACTCAAAACACACAATAGGTCATCAAAGTAATTTAATAATCAAAATTAAATTCAATAGGGCCAGCTATCATTTTTTAGATTTTTTTTGGGTTTGTTTATATTTATCTATATTATTAGTGTTAAGAATAGTTACATGACTACATATCTCTTGTTGGTCTTGTTTTAACAAAGCATTGTTTTCTTCACTAGATGCCTTTTGGCTTCTTCTTTTTTTTGGTAGATTTGCTAAATACAAGCACTAGCTAAATATTAACATGTTTAGTAGTCTAAATTCCCAGTTTGACAATATAAATAAAAGAATAATTTTATGATATTGCTATGATATAGGGGACATAGGGACATGAAATTTGGAGAGCAGATCCATCGATTCTGTTTTTCACTTTCCCTATTACTAATTTGGCTGATGTCATGGTCTTTTGTTATAATTTCTCCACTAACATCAAGGGAAAGGGATGCACTCTTGATACCTTGTCAGGAAAACAAAATTTAGAAAACATTGATCTCCTCTTTCTTTTTTTTCCTTTGTTTATAGGTGCTTAGCTATTACATGAGATATTTAGCAGTCTTAGCATTGACTGCATGGAACTTCCAAACAGAAAGAGAGAGAATTGGTGTTCCTTTCCATCCAACAACAAGGCCTTTCCCATTAGTATCCAGTGTGCAACAACTCCCACAAGCAAACTGTTTAGCCACAAGGTCTGCTTGGTACAAGGATGACAAGCTGAGCTCTGCTTCTACCATTCCACATTCTGCAAACAAAGTCCTCCAAGCATCGATTTTCATGCACCGGATTATCCTCTCTTTGCCTTCGCTCGCAATGATATTTTTTATCTCAAGGCTCAAATATGTTTCCTCCAATTCCATCCTGTAGGCGCTGCCCCTGTCCATGCAGACATCAAGGCACTCAAAATAAGCACTATAGTACAAGAGTGCTTCATTGAAACGGTTTGTGAAAGTTGGTGAGTTGTGATTTGCTTCGATTTCGGTGATCACCATCAAACGGGGATTGAGGTATCTGAGTACTTTTATTAGAGATTCTGAGCAATTGGGTTGTCTCATTGTGCTGCATAGCAGTAGAGGGCAGTAAACTGCAGCTGCTTCACCATCCTCTAACTCAAAGGTGTCTTCATTGACATCTTTGATATCTTTCACCATGGCTACTTTGAAGGAAAATGGTAATTTCAATGCCTCGGCAAACTGAGCCAACCTTCTGCCAGTGTCCTCAATCTTTTCTCTTGATGTCACTCCAACAGCAGTAACTTTTAGCAGCTCGATCGGGCATTCGTATCGAGTTGCAAGAGCTTGCATCAACACTATGCAGTGCCCCCCAGTTCTGATTGCAAGGTCAATGAAGTGAATCTTTTTGGCTGATGCTACACTTTCAACAATTGCTTGGATCCCTGCAAACTCAGTTATTTGATAAAAGGGAACTTCTAAGAAGCATGCCATTAAAGCAGGAGTCGAACTCGCCATTGCTTCTTGGAAATACATTGCAAGTACATCTCTGCTTTCTGAGCCCTCAGATGCGTTTCTGCCAGTTTCTCTATCAGTCTTCTCCTGAAGAGCTTTGGTAAAATAGTAAACAACTCTTTGAACTGAATTTCCACAGCTGGAAGATAAGAAATGGCATAGGTTCTGTAGTTTTCTTGCACAACCATATTGCTGCTTCGCAACCTTTTCAGCAAAAGCTAAAAGAAGGTGTGCAAGCTCAACATCTTTGGTTTCCTGGTCTGAGAGGCCAAGCGGAGCACTGCCTAAAACACGAGCAGGCATGCAGTCATCAGCGTATCTCCAGGAAGAGAACTGGATGAAGCTTGCTCTTGCTATTCTCATTACTTCAACAGTTGACAAGCCAGGTACACAACTCATGGTTCAAAGTGTATAAAGCTGGGGGTTTTTCTTAATGTTTAAGTGTAAGAGTTCTCAATTCTCATCTTGTGTATAAACAAGCTGACCTCTTGGTTGTCGAAAGCTAAGCTATGACTTTTGACATGGTTTGAAAAAATTTGTAGGATATTCTAGGCTTGGCCTTCCATGAAATTTCAAGGAAAAAACTGTCAACAGCTGTATGGAAAACTGAAATGGTTAAGTAACTTGGTTGGATTGGACAGGTTTACTAAATAAAAAATTAGTACAATACAAATTATTCTGGTTTTCACCAAATGATTCTTGTTGATCCACAATAGCCTGGCCACAGTTTAATACATCCAAAAGCTACAGACAATATTATTTTTGCAAGGAATATGGGACGACATGATCCAAGCGGATAGCTAAATTATTCCTTTTGCTGATATAGGTTTCTCCATTACAAGGATCTGGTATATCTTTAAATAAATTTTCTTAGAATGTCAGCCGGCTTATTATGCAGCAAAAGAATAAGGGAATAAAGATAAAGAATAAGACAAGCTAGAAGACCACACAACAGAGGGAAGAAAGTACAAACTGGAAGCATGTTTTCATGAAGCACCACAGCATGGCATCAAGTTGATGGAAGGGAAATAAAAAAGAAATAGTAGAATTGTAATAGTAATAATACAAATCGAGAGCAAATCGACACCATCTAGTTTGAGTAATATGCACAGCACAATACACTCAATACTAGTTTGACACAGAAGACATCAAGAACAAGACTGACGTTCACAATTCTTGCACGGTAGCTTTCATGATAGTTGAATTTAGATATTAAGTTGTGCAAATATTTATAGAGCAAGTGTGTTATGAACTTATGATCCATGGCTGGAGAGACATGTTTTGTGGTTGCCCTTCTACAGCTTCAGTGTGATGAGGACATATGTCTGTAGTTGAAATCTTTCACTAACAGTTGCCTCTCTTAATGGCTTAGTTTTCTTCACACAGGAATCCATCAGTAGATAAATAAAGCAAAGTGATCATCTCCTTGCACAAGGAAGAAAATTCAGAGAGTGTCATAATTTGGACTTAATCTTAACATATCAAAGTGAAGTTCCTTTTTAGATCATGACCTGATATCATTGAGGCAGGAATTCACTCATGAGAACTTGTGAGACAACATAAACTTCAAAAGAGTAAATGTGGAAGCAAACTATCTCAAATCCTAGGTCAAATAATTAAGCCAATCAATTTGGGAATTATTTGACATAATTGGGAGTTACTCAATTTAATTGGGAGGTTATTTGATTTAAATGGGATTATTTGATTTAAATGGGATTTATTTGATTCTTGCCTTAATTAGGGATTTGATTCAAATCAAATCCCTAATTACCTCGATCTTGCCAAATCAGGGAAGAATAATTCTTTTTCATATATGGAATTATACTTCCGAAACCCTAGCCTCCGAGGCTCCAATAAATACTTGGCTATTCACAAGGGTGAGTTACGTCTAAATTTCTATTTGAAACTCTGCAAAAATTCTCTCTCACAAACCCTAGCTGCCATACTCTTTCTCTCTCACACACAAGGCTCCGGCCACCCGGTTCTCACCCTAGAGATATCTCCACCATATTGTTAGCTATTGTTTTCCTACAAACACTTGACCTAACTTAGGTATCGGAGGGCCTTTGGCCAACACCTTTCGGGTGTGGTCCTCTTATTTCCATTTGTTTTGCATGGAGAAAGAGAAGCGAAGAAGAGGACGGAATCTTAGACGAATATTCTTGTGGGACGAAAATCGCTCCCACAGTAAACAAAACAGCATGAGAACTTGTGAAACAATATAATCATCACTCATCATTATGCATCATATGTGCCAATTAATCATTTCAGTTGAATAAAGCAGAAGGTTAGCAATGGAAATGTGAGGTGAGGCTATGCATGAAGCATGCTTCAATCAGAAACTGGGTTGTGATGAACGCATCGATGATGATTAAAAAATTAATAATAATAATAACCTATAAAGGTCCTGATCATAGTTATAAAACAGAAACTAAAGTTTGAAGCTCAACCAAGAAAAGAATTATATATGAGGGATATAAAACCACATGCCAACTCCATTTCTTATTATTATCAAAGAAATTTCCAAAGAGAAAGAGACTGGAGAGGTGTGCCCTTCCACCCAACAAGAAGGCATTTCCCATCCATATTGACTGTACAAGAACTCCCACAAGAAAAATTCTTAAGCACCAGGTCTACTTGATACAAGGATGATGGGCTCAAATCTATTTCCTCCATTCCATACCGTGCGAAAAATGCCCTCCAAACGTCAATCTTCACATTTCGAATCTTCCTTTCCTCTCCTTCAGCTGCCACAATGTTTCTAAGTCCATTCCCAAAGTACTGTGATTCTAAAATCATTCTGTTTGGATCATTTCGTTCCATACAAGTTTCCACGCAGTCGAAGTATGCGCCAAAGAAGAAAAGGGCCTCAATAAAACGGGTCACAAAGACTGGAGAGTTGTGATTTCCCTCAACTTCAGTGACCACTGTTACACATGGACGGATTTTTTTGATTACTCTCATTGCAGATTCCAGTCGATCTGGCTGTGCAACCATGGTTCTCATTGCGAACTCAGAATAGACAGCAACTGTTTCTTCAGAATCTAGCTCAAACATATCTTCTTTGAGATCTAGCATGTCTGGTACCATCACTAATTTGAAAGAAAAGGGTAAGTTCATGCTTTCGGCAAAACTCTCCAACCTCTTACCTGTTTCCTCAATTAATTTTCTGGAACTAGTTCCTATAGCACTTATCTTGAGAAGCTCAACTGGACAATCAGAACGAGATACTAAGGCTTGCATCAGACCTGTCCATTGCACCCCATTCCTGATTTCCAGATCAATTACATGTACCTTCTTAGCCTCAGCCACATTTTCCACAATGGCTTGAATTCCAGCAAATTGTGCAACTTGGCCGAAAGGAATCTTGATTTGACATGCAAGGGAGGTCTCATTTGGTCTCTTCATTGCCTTATTAACATCAAATGAAGGCCTGTTCCCCAAACCCTTTGGTGTGACTCTTCCAGTTTCGCGATCAATCTTCTCTCGAAGAGCTTCAGAAAAATAGTAAACTACTCGTTCAACTGAATTCCCGGTACTGGAAGACAACAAATCACATCGATTAAGCAATTTGCCTGCACGCTCATACTGCTGATATCCTACTTTCTCAGCAGAAGCCAGAAGGAACTCAACAAGCTCCACATCTCTAGTCTCCTCAACTGAGAGGCCAGAAAAGGAGAATTCATAAGGATGGCTAAGCATGGAAGCAACACCAGACGCTTGGGAAGAAGTCCGAATGAACCTTGCTCCTGCCACCCTCATGATTTCTTCAGTTGATAACTTCCTGCCTGTCACCTGATCTGTGTAATTGCTAGACTCAAAAATCCTTTCCCCATTCAACCGTTTAAACCCGCTGCCGTAGTTGTTCAAGAGATCAAGCCCTGCTAAGGAGGAGAAATCTCGCTTCTCTTTCTTGGGTTCAACATGTGGAACCAAAGTTGGGATATCTTCAAGCTTTGCAATCTCCTCTAAGCATGCTTGAAATGGTGGAGAGAGAGCATCAAACTGCATGGCATCAAATAATCCATAGTCTGAAACCAATGGTTGCTGCTCTTCTTGTTGTTGGAACTTGGGGAAAAGGAGCTCTGAGGAGTAGTGATTATTGCCATAAAATCCATAATCAGAACCAAGGGAACCAAATCCCCCTGAGTCCCCCCAATTGTCAGCTTCATAAGAATGAACTTGTTTCCGAATTTTTTTCACCTCTTCCATTATAGTATCAGAACCTTTATCAGTGGAGCTAAGTTTATCCTGAACTCCACCAAAATTGAACTCCCCGAAAGAAAACATAGCATTCGTCATCTCGAAAGGGAAACTAACACACACACAATTTGTTCTCCAGGTTCAGATATTAAGCAATAATTCAAGATAGACATGAACAAATTAAACATCTTCTGAGTTTCTTATTCCAAGTCGGTTATATATGAAAATCACTTTGTAAATAGAATAATATTTCCCTTTTTGACACAGTCGCACATGGCTCATCATCAAGTACAGAACAACGATATTGATGTTTTTGATGCTATCAAGATGGCCTGCATCCCATAATCCAAATATATGAATGCCATTTGGCCCAATTAACAACAATAAAAGTATAATATAATTCCTTTCAGGATCCAAACGAGGTGTCAATGACAGCCCCCAATCATCAAAACAATTATTATACGAAGTTCCCAAACAATGCATCTCCTAAGAAGTTCAGCCAAGAGAAATGAAACAAAAGGAAGACAATATAGAATGTTGTTATAATCAAGGAGCGAAGAAGATAATGCAATACAGGTAAGTTAGTTGGGTGCTTACAAAGCAGCCTGCCATGTACAAAGCTTGTTATGCTTTCAATCCAAAGAGCTGAGGAGGCTCTGAGAGCGACAGCCGACAGAAGTTGGACGTTATTGTCTTGGAATTGCTGACTCTAGTTTCAAACCCCCGCCGCCGCTATGGGGGTTGATGATTTTTTCAACCCTCATGGAAGTAGCACCACCGACTCCTTCTCTCCTTCTCAACCAACCATACCTGAGTTGAGTGCCCATATGGCTCAGCTCCTACAGATGCAGACTTTGGCCCCGAATTTGATCCTGAATCAGGATCCTATTTTGATGACCCCGAACCCGATCAGGAATCAGGATCCTATTTTGACGACCCCAACCCCGACCTCGACTATGACGACGAAGACCCCGACCCCGACTCCGAAGACGATCTCGACCCCAACTCCGATGATGACCACAACCCCAAATTTGTCTATGATTCAGACCTCGATCCCGATTTCGACTCCGACTCTAGCCCTGACTCAGACTCAGATCCCGATCCGAATTCCTACTCTACCTATATCCTATGCATCTTCCGCTGCACAGATTATGACTTCTCGACTAACGACACCGACACATGGACTAGATTGCGCATATTGTGGTGATCCGAGACACACTCGTGAGACTTGTTTTAAATTGCATGGCTATCCCGATTGGTGGGCTACTCTTAAAGATCGAGGACAATGCAATACGACCAGTAATAGTACTTGTTATGGATTCCATACTTCCGATAAAATTGATTCCAGGAGT
>NC_024127.1:32582117-32629523 GCF_000346735.1 Prunus mume
CGAATATATATATATATATATATATATATATATATATAGCATGGAACACAAGTAGCCCTTCAAATTTGTATGTGTATATATACAAGGACCATCAAAGTATATATTTATATGTCAAAGGTGGAGAAAGAGAGAACGTACTCTGTATCTTCAAAATGTTCAAAATCAACCACCAATTCTCTATGAATGGAAAGCTTAACAAAAGAAAGAAAGAAAAGAAGAAAGAAAAAAAAAAGGAACATTAACCAACATGAGCATCAAGTATGAGTGAGAAGCAGTTCGTCTTGTGATATAGTCGATTATAGGTAAGATTCTATAATCAAGTTCTTTTACTTTTTTGTTTGGAAGGGGGAATTTAAGGGCTCAGAAAATTTATAATGATGGAATTTATAATGTTGGGCTTAAACTTCTTGATTTCGGAGTGTTAAAATCATCACCCTAAATAAATTGAAAGGGAAAAAAATTTAGCAATGCCCCTTAACCCTGGACCAACTTTTAATTTGATTTTGAGTCTCCTTAAACTTGCATTACGTACCAATGTCCGTCCCATCCCAACCTGTGAGAATTGTCATTCACAATAAATAACTTAAGCCCTAACTTTAAGGGCATGTACATCAATTGACGCCTCAACTAGGCATTGACCCCCAATTTTGAGCCTTGGGATCTAGTTGAGCGAGGATAAGATTTTAGGATCTGATAACAAGCAGGCTTGGACTTGAATATATCTGAAGTTAAGGCCCTGTATGGTATTAGGCCGAGTGGTGTGCCATTGATTTAATTTACCCAATTAATCCATCAAGTCACTTTAACATAAAACAAAGTTAGTTCCACGGTATCCAGTAATATTATGACACGTAAGCAAACGCACATCGGATGACGTGGCGAAGAACGAACAAAAATCAACGAGTGTTATCTTAATCACACCTATAAACACCGGCAGGTCTCATTCCTCTCTCCGCTTCGTATAATAATTGTAAATTTAAAGTTTTGTTAACCGGAAGAGGTGGTTGTGGATCGGGTCGGATCTGTGCAGATCGAACAAAATCGAATCGGATCGGTTCGGAGGGTGATGGCGGAGGACAAGTACAACCTGAAGAACCCAGCGGTGAAGCGGATTCTACAGGAGGTTAAGGAGATGCAATCCAATCCCTCCGACGATTTCATGAGCCTCCCCCTCGAGGTTACATTTACTTTTCCCATGCCCTTCCGTTTTTATTTTATGTAATTGATCTTTGACTTTTGGTTTAATTTCACATTGATGGGTAAGTTAAGATTTTGATAGGTGAATTTCAATTCTATTTAAATTTTGAGTATTGGGTTCGAGCTGAATTGGGATTTTTAGCATTCGAATTTGTTCTAAGATATTTTTTTGTGGTTTTTTGAAGAAGATATTGGGCATAATTGGTCACTTAGTTTTTTCGCTTTTCCGCTATTGGAATTGGGCATGTTTTTTGGTCAAAATGCTAATTATCAATCTGTCGATATCTGTAGTTAGCTCATTGGTATTTGTTTTCAGGAGAACATATTTGACTGGCAATTTGCAATCAGAGGCCCTAGTGAAACCGAATTCGAGGGTGGGATTTATCATGGGCGGATCCAGTTGCCGGCGGAATACCCATTCAAGCCTCCTTCATTTATGTTGTTGACGGTAATATGTTCTTGCTTTTTGAGGTTTATGGGCTCTTTTGCTGATTGGGTTAGTTTTCAATTTTATTTTTGTTTTTATTTTTTTTAAAAGATCACTCATGATGTGTTGGCTTATTTACTTTACTTGCAGCCAAATGGTCGCTTTGAAACCCAAACCAAGATTTGCTTAAGCATATCGAATCATCATCCCGAGCACTGGCAGCCATCATGGAGCGGTGAGTTTCATTCTTTCTGAGAGATTGTGTATTCTAGTAGTATTGTATAATGCTGACAAAATTTCATATGATGTTTAAATTTGGAAGCTGATTACTAGGTAGCTAAATATGGTTCACTCATGCTGGATAGGTTTAGCAATTTTCCAATATGCATTAGGAAGGGCATCCATATTGATTAGCCCAATCGTGCACACCTGAACTCATAACATTTTAATAGATAGATACACCACTAAACCATGATTGGCTTGAAATGGAGTTGGAACTGGACTGCTTAGTCCAATGACCAAATCACTCTAAGTCCATGCTGCAACCTGAACTAATTGTCTTGGCTGCATCCATTGTTTTCTATAATGTGACGTGTTTTGATCTTTTCCTATTTTTATTCTTAATGTGTATTTATTCAGTTATTGACATTTTAATCGGGATTGGGAATATGGTCAGTGTGCTAATTGGAAAGACTGCTGAAATTTGAGTTGTGACATTTTATTTTCATCTTGCTAACGTACTGTTGCTGTTTGCAGTGCGAACTGCTTTAGTTGCACTTATTGCATTTATGCCTACCAACCCAAATGGTGCATTGGGTTCAGTAGAATACAAGAAGGAAGAAAGGCGTTCCCTGGCCATCAAATCTCGTGCAGCAGCCCCAAGATATGGCACTGCTGAACGTCAGAAGCTAATTGATGAGGTACCTTACCTACTAAAAGTTTCATTGCAATCAACACAGACTAGCATTTCATGACAAAAACTTGCTAACGGATATGTTAATTTCACAGATTCATGAATGTATGCTAAGCAAGGTACCACCTGTTCCTCAACTGAGCCCCTCACAGGATTCCAAAGAGCATCCTTCAAACAGGGAAGGCGATGTTCAGGTGAGTTCCCAAAATGATGGAGCCACACCTGCTGGGGAAGCTGCTGCAGAAGGGTCTCCAAACCCAGCGGTAGGAGACAGGATTGTTGAAGAAGTACAGGAAGCCCCTTTGAATGGTAACCCGGGCCCTGAAGTAGCGAGGACATTGAATGCAGCTCCTTCCGGTGGATCAAGTCAACTGCTACAAAGGCCAGAAATGAAAGTACAAAAACCGGCCGATGATCGCTTGTTCACATGGGCTGCTGTTGGACTTACCATTGCAATTATGGTTCTTCTATTTAAGAAGTTTATGAAATCTAGCGGACATGGTGCTGTTTTCATGGATGGATCTTAGATTTAGAGATGATTGGTACTGCCTTGGTTACAGAAGATGCCTTTGCCTTATAGTAGCTAAAAGACATCTGTTTAAAGTTTTACATCTATTTGGAGAATTTGTGATCTATTATGATCGTCTTATTGTATACAATTGTAAGTATACTTAACCTGTTTTGCATTTGTAAGCTTGGTCATCCCGGAAACATATTCATGTCACAGAAATTGACAAATCTTTGATATATGAAAATTCTGGTGACCAGTGACCACCTTTATGCGTATGATGCATTTATTCATTTTGGCCAGACCTTGTAGTTGAGGTTACTTTTGTTTTCTCAAGTCTCAAATTACTATAATGCGTCCCCGCCTACGGATCAATCCAAATTTTTCATCTTATTTATTTTCAATTAACGTACTCATTTTCTCCAGTAACAAAACAACCATCACAAAAGACTTTGTTATATGGGCATAGGAAGTCAAAACGTGAACACGGTGGCCATGTTTTTGTTTGGCAACAGAGGTCCACGTGGATTTTTAGTGGTGCATATGCAGTCAGAAAATAGTATTATTTGATTCAAACATGTTTCCCTCGCGCCAAAATTAGCACAAGCCACTAATTATAATGCAGCATTGAAACACATCCGTTTTTCATATAACTATTCTAATTAATTGCACTTACAGCATAATTTGCTTATCCTAACAAAACATTAGTGGTTAGTAGACAATTTGAAGGGGATGATCTAGCGCAATTCCAGCATGACTTCAAAATGATGAGTTTCCATTATCCGTCTGCCTACATCAAACATTTCAATTGGTTCAAAATGATGTGCAAGGGGAGATGATATCAGCAAGCAATTAGAGGCTGCATCATTTCTTGTATTGCCCTGTAACAATGAAGACTGCATAGAGGAAGCTTCGACTTGGAATCCCGATACTTGTATGCATTCGTGCAATTTGGACCCGCACATTTTTCACGTGGGGGAGGATAGCTAAATAACACAAATCATCAAATTTACGCGCCAGTTACATGAAGCAAAAGCAACATTTAAAGATTAAAAACAAAAATTGGGAATGGTAAGAAGGAAGCAAATGCCGTACCTGCAGGGCACTGGACTGAATATACCTGGCAGACCAATATCATCAGAAAATGTAACGATCGTTCCGTTAGGACCAATGACCCATCGGACAGTGTTCGGTGCCAGTGTGACAGCACTGCCAGTCCTTCCCTGCATAATATTATAGTCAACACTGCATCATAACAAATTCAAACAGCCATGAGAAAAAGAAGAAAAATATTCTATAATTTCTCAAATACCTGAATCAATTCATCCCTCTGCTGCTTCAGTTTTTCTTCCTTTTTCTTCTTCTTCGAATCTTGACCAAGTATCTTTCTGATTGCCTCAGCCTAAAAATTAGAAGTGAGACTGTTTCTACATTTGTCACCTGAGATAATATTATAAAACCTGATATAAAGGCCAAACCTCAGCTTCCCTAGCTGCCTTCTCTGACTGTACTTTACGTCTCTGTGTAGCCTCAGCTTTCTTTAATTGTCGTTCCACTTCAGAGACTTTTTCCTTTCCTGCGGTCAACCAGCCAACAGAAAAACTGAAAACAAGTTTAGCAAACATATGCATATAAATATAACCATAATTACGCGATAAACAAAGAGAGAAGATGCGCACTTTTAGATGGGGCAGGAAGCAAATCAGTTGCAAGTTCATGAAAACCTGAACCAGAACCAGTTAAAATATCTTTTCCAGACTGGAGGGCACGGTTACGTGTAGTGGGGGGTGATTCTTTCCACCCTTGTAGAGGTAAACAAAGAGATTTCTTTTTCAGCTTCTTCCCATTTGGTTCAGGCTCATCATCAGATGCCAGTTCCTCTTCTTCCAAATAGTCTTTGTCCTTGTACTTTTTCTCTGATCTTGACTTGTTTATTCTATCTTTTCCCAATCTTGATGATTTATATTCTCCATTAGCATCTCCATGAAAGTCATCATTCATTTGAATTCTCTCTGAACGAGCAACGTTAGAAGCACTTAGTCCTCCAAGGAACCGGATTTCCTCATCTTCATCATCATCTTCATTCGCATCTAAGATACATCTCTTAGGAACCCGCTTGCTCTTACGAACTGGTTCATTATCCATTGGAGCACTTTCCCTAAAGATTTTTCCTTTTGAAGAATACTCCTTTCTACAACTAGAATCAACTTTCAAGTGGTCTTTGCGTTTAACTCCAAAGCCATTTCCCCCATCAGAACAGAAGGGACCCCCACCTACATCATCCTGCATCAACAATATTACTAAACAAGCTCTCATCTAGGTGAAAAGTAAAATGACAAGGCATCCATATATTGGAAACATGAAAAACGGAACAAGTCACATACAATTTTTTCTAAAAATGGGATTTCTTTCTCTAAAGTAACTTGTGAAATCAAAATAGCCATCATTGGACTACAAACGTTTTAAAGAGTTCCTTGTCATTACAGTTGTGATTACACAGAAGAAAAATCAAATTCATTGGAAAATCAGACAGGTTGAAAAAATAAATTCCACTTATACAGGTGGTCCAGAATGAGACATATTAACAGTTGCAATAATTACAAGAATCAGAGTGAGGTACCTGAGGAAGGGGCTTCAGTTGGGGTGTGAAGGCATCGATCGAGCTTGAAGATTTAGTGACGGAAGAGCCGCCACCACAGCCAAAATCTGCTGTATACTTGGTGTGGATTGTATGAGTTACACCTCCAAGCTTAAGCTTTAACTTCTTCAGCTTGTTCCCCCTTCCCAATCCATCAAAAATAACTACTTTCTCCTTATTATTCTGATCCTTATCAATATTTCCAAAGGGTGGAAAAATATTAGAGCTCTGTGAAAATATGGGGGGATCTAAGCGAGGTTTTTGTGCTACAACACTCCTCTTCTTCCTCACAATGCAACCTCCAGGTGAAAGCCCAGCTCCAACGAAACTTTCCATTTACGCGAAAATAGCTGCAGTGCTCTTATGCTTCTACCTCAAATATAAAAATAAATAAATAAAACAAATCCCTGGGTAAGAAATAAATAAATATGACAGCACAAATCTAATGGCACCAACAAGTGGTTTATGACAGAAAACGAAAAGCAGCAACATACTGAAGCTTAAATATTTTCATTGCCGTGGTTTCGCCATGGATTTTTAAGTTCTTTGAGACAACATTTTCGTTTCTAAGCAACCAAACGGAAAATTAAGGCCGCACCAACGTCCACTCTTACTCTACTTTCAAGCTAAGAAGAACAAAAAAAAAAAAGTACCTCCTTACAATTTAGCTTCTTTTCTTGAGTTGGTGCTTCAGATTTTCTGTCAAACCATTCTCCGTGGAAACGAACAGAGAATTGAAAAAGAAATGTGGAAACTGGAAACGAAGACGACATGAAAAGCACTTACTTACATTGAAGAAGGCAGGGAGTAGCACGAAGCATGAGCGATGAAGCGAATAGAAACCCTAGGTTGCTGCAAAGGAAGACTCCAGGAGTTAATGCTCAGAGTGTGAGAGAGTGGAGTTCGCCATTTTGGGACTAGTTTTGGTAAAGCATGAAAATGGAACTCCATTATCTGCTTCATTTTCCTCCATTTTTGTTTTTCCTTCATTTAGTTAGCACAGTTTTTTAAGCAGGTCATATGTGCATGAACCAGTCATGGGCTTGTGGACAGGCCTCAAGCCCAAACAGAAAAGGTTGTTGAAGATAAAAACCACCAAAGGTTTGAGACACCATTTCTTCTTGATTATTTGAAGTCCATATTATCTTAAATTTATTAAGTGGTGAGATATATGTGGATTTGATTAAGCGATTAGTATTTCAAAAATCTCATAACACAATCTTATAATAAGGGAAACCGTTATTCGCCACTCCAGAAAATTCATCATGCATTCCTTCAAATGTAATTTCTTCCTTATATTTTTACAAGAGATTTTTTTAGAGTGCCGATAAAAACTCTCTAATGCAAATTCAAATATTCAAAATCCTTAGTTTGAATGCAAAGATGCAAATTTATGTGTATATTTTGCATAACATTCTTTCATAACCAAGTATATATATGTCTATACAAGTAATTCAAAATGATACATGCTGGTACTTGTTTAACATATTCCTACATCTACTCTTCCCAATTTGCTAGCTATATATATTTGATGTTTCTCTTTTACAAATTAAAAGAGACAGCACAAAAGCAAAATGGAAGCAATTGAAGATTTATATATCATGATCACTTGATCAAGGAAGCAATGGCAAGGCAATTGCTGGCCATCTTGTGAAGCTTGTCATCATAATCCCCTAATGGAGAATTCTCTCCTTCAAACCCATCCCCGCATGTCACAGCATCTGTTACCACCCCGCTGAGCATGCTATTGATCGTGCCAATGTCACGGCTCTGGATTGCATCCATTGCACTCTGAAGGCCATCCAAGGCATCACCGTACATGTCCTTGCAATCGCTTAGCGCAGCGGCTGTGCCACGGGCAATGTTATTCATCAGCACAAGTTTTGAGGCCGCGGCTAGCGACAACTTGGCATGCGTCGTGGCTGCCTTGATTGTCATCTCAAGCACAGCTACAGGGTCCAGCTTGGGTACTAATGGTAGGAAAGGGGCCACAGATGAGACGCAAATATCAGGGTAGTCAGTGTTTTTGCATATTTGTTGGATTGCTGGGTTAGGTGGGACAAAAGATGAAGCTGATTTGGGATATGTAGACTGTGTAAAGAGGTTGCTGCGCGGGCTGTCTTTGGGATTATCAGAAGGGTGGCGAAGAAAGGATGTGGAGGAAGATGAAGGAGAAATAGAATTGCCAGCAGGAGGTGGTTTTTCTGGAGGCTGTGAAGAAGGGTATGGGGCTGATGCAGTACGGCTTGGTGGAGGACCTGTTGGGCGCCATGAAGGGAAGAATTGACCCGGCTGTGGCTTAGTAGGGGACATAGCCGGCTGCGAGTTTGAAGGAGAATTTGGTGATGTCGAGGGAATAGTTAGGTACCTCAAGTTTAAATTCCGAGGCTTGCAAACGGCTTGTGCAAAGTTGAAGCAAAAGAGGAAGAAAAATAAGATGATGAGAGGTGATTGAGTATGGTACTTTGGCTCCATTGTTGTTTCTGAATTGTTTGCAGGGTGGGAGAAACTAAAAGAGAAGAACATGAAGGAATGAGAGCTTTTGAAAGAAGATTTATGTTGGGAGTTGGTTTGGTTGGTCATTCATGCAGAGGACTACCATTAGCTTGGTTTGCGGATTTTTTGGCTATGAATGGGATTCACTTCTTTTAGCTCATTCCTTTTTTCTTTTTCCTTTTTTCACCATTAGCTTTAGAATGAGAGGACTGCAATTCAATCTCCTATAATAGGTGGATGGTCTCTACTCTCTCTCTCTCTCTCTCTCTCTCTGCATACTGCAAAACCTGTTAAAGGCTAATCTTCTAAATGATCTACAGTTTAAGCTCTTCAAATAAAAATAGAAAGTGGACATTCTAAAATAAAGGGAGAAATTAATGTTCACGGTTAAGCAAACATGGATTGGTCATCTTTGGCCTTTCTTGGTATTGCTTAGTATTAATCAGAGCATGGAATGGATTGTCAATCCAAAAGCTTTAGTTTTTTTTTTAATGTTTTTTTTTATACAAGGGATATCGGGGTAGGGGAGAATCAAACCTAGGACCTATAATTCAGAGTAAATGCTCTTGGCCACTTGAGCTACAAGCCCATAGGTAAATACCCTCTCTTCCAAAAGCAAAAGACTCTTAGCCTGAAGTTCCAACCCAGGTGCATGGCAATGGAGAAACCTTGTATACAAGTTAATTAGCCCTTGAATTCTAAGAACAAAATCACCATCATCGGCCACAAGCTGAACTCACATATATACGTTATACGCATACACAAACTCCAGCACATACGTACATGAAATCTGTCCAACTTCAAGATACAGTAACAAAACAGTTGAAAACATAATTTTAACTAAATCTTATGCAAACTAAAAACGGCTTGCAGTTGCAGGAAAGGAAGCAATTGAACCAGAGGCAGCATTGCACTTATTTGCCAAGCAAGGCATTGGGGGACAAAGGATTTAGCTTTCCTGGTCCGCATTGTTCTTCACTACAGTAACTGGACAGGAAGCATTATTTACCACAAAGTTGCTGACACTGCCCATGATGACTCTGCAAAACAACAAACACATCCAGATCCAATCAAAACACAAAAGAAATTAGATGAGGATTTTTTAATTTTAATTATTCAAAGTGGTTTGATTCACAAACCCGCGTTTCATAACAGTACAAACAGTATAACAGTGAAGAAAAGTCTATGGTAGCCATTAGATTATTATTGCCGTCATTGGCCCCAAGAAGTCAATAGGAACTTGGTGATAACCAAAGAAAGCAGCCAACCACGAACTGGAAAACAATGGCAGCCTCCCTCAACCAAACTCAAAAATTCCAAAACAACAAACATGTTGTTGTAACACAAACTCAAATTCATGCATCAAAAAATAATTGATTTGAGTTTGTGATTGGTACCTCTTGAGCTTGCCAAGGCCTCTGTTTCCAATAACAAGGAGGCTCAAGGGAACCTTGTCAATAGCCTCAATGATCTTCTCACGGGCATCGCCCCAGTAGATCTTCATCACCACCGTAATCTGCTCCAAATCACAAGGTCACAAAACACCACTTCATTATTCAATTGTGCAAGAACATCATTGAAACAGAGCTCAAGTAGTATGATGAGCTGAATAATTAATAAAACCAAGTTGCAGCCAACCTCTTTCTGCTTAGCCGCAGTGTTGGCGATGTCCAAGGTTTCAGGGTCAGGATTCACTTTATACTTCTTCATAACGTTGGCATCAGAGAACTCAACCACAGGGATCAAAGCTGCAAAGTGAGTCAATTTATCACGTATCCACTCATAACAAACAAAATCCAGAAAAAAAAAAACTAAAACTTTAAACCAAATAAGCAAAAAAAAAAAAACATAAAAGTTTCGAACTTTAACCAGAAAATCTTGATCGGAGCTGACAATTAACAGAGGAGAGAGAGTTAATTATAAAAGATCTATAAATTTATATCACACGGAGAGAGAGAGAGAGAGAGAGAGAGAGAGAGCATACGGGAACCGGTGACTCCCCAGAGCTGCATCTCGCCTTGCTCATAGTTCTCTTCAGGACGAACGACGACCAGGATGAGGAAATCGCCCTGCCGGGCAACGTTGTCCACTGCCCATTTCAGGGCTGCTCGGCTGCCCGCCGAGAAATCCACCGCCACTCCAATTCTCCTTTCTCCCATCTCTCTCCGTGTTTTTGGGATTTTTTTGATCAGAAAACTTGGTCAGAAGAAAGAACACCGAAAGTTCAAAGGGTGAGAAAGAAGAGCGCTTTATGCAATTGGCTATGGCCACCAACATAATAGAAAGTTCAAAGGGTGTGTAGTTGATGTGATGTGCCACTTGTTGTGATATTTTGTTAGTTATGTGAACCGTTGGATGGTTCTCTGGGTGGGGTCCTGAGGCTTGTGATGACCATCCGACGGTGGATGTTTAGGAGATGCGGTGCTCATGTGATGGATAGGAGGTTTAAGTCTTCGCTTTGAATAATGAGCATAAGACACGACAGAGTAATGCCCGAGTCAAATATGCAAAGGGTACGTGTAATTCTCTGCGTGTCACTCTGTCTGTCGGGTCTGTTGGCCCCAAAATGCGAGCAAAAAAATAAATGAAAATCCCGACAGTTGAAAAGTAAAACGCTTCATTAGATGGGATGGCTTGATTGCTTTCATAAGATTGAGCTTGAAGACAAGATACAACTTGATCTAAAGGCTTTACAGACGGCTTTTTTTTTTTTTTTTTTTTTTGGTTGCCAAATTTGATGTTTGATTATAATGTGTATAGCGAATTTATTTTGGAAACCACTTGCATCATCGCGTTTATTTATTTTATTTGTGAGAGGCGTTATCAATAATGTGATTAGTAAATACGATACATTTACATTGTATTTTTTGTAAATGCTATGTTGTTTAAAGTTATAATGCATTATTTATTGTTCAAGCTATATTAAAGAAATATTGAACCCAAAATCAATCATTGTGAAATCATATTATTAATTAATTATTGAACAATCGTATAATATATAAATGAGGTTTCGTCAAGTGTGTATAGATAGGGGTTGTTTGTTCTAAACATGGTGGAGAGCAAAGGAGAGTATGGAAAAGCAAGCTCCAACAAAGGTGAGAAGAAGAAGCAAAATTGCAACAACGAACACCATAACTGAAGTTGGAGTTTTGAGATGTGTGTCCAAATTCTGCCGCTTTTCATGCCAACTTTTGCTTTTGTATTCAGCCACTTCTTGAAAAAGCCTCTCATAGTAGAAATCAGTCGGCTTGATCTCCTTGCAAAGCTTCTCGAACATTTGAAAAACCTCTTTATCCTTCTTCTCATCGTGGATGAGAATCTGTCTCCGCCGAAGTAATTTCACATCCTTCTCGGAGGTGATGAGGCACCCCATGAGGAAGGCATAAGATGTGACATGCTGTATGGTATCATCAAGCTGACGCTGCTCAAGTGCAATGAGGTTCCTAAGAAGTGTTTCTGTGCAATGATGGACTTCAAGAGGTGGGATTTTGAAAACACCATGAGCGAACTTGATGTCCAAGAAACTATGGCTTGTAGCCGTCTTGAATTTAATGCCTGCACTTTTAAGCTTTTTGGCACAATCCAAATTTTTAGGAGGCACATCTTCTTTTCGATGCAATCTCGGATATGTTGGGAGGATACAATGCCGAATTAGATCAAGTAAATGATACCCTTCTTGATTGAATTTGTCTTTGATAACATGCTCATCATCTCCTGGTATTATTCTTCTGTAGAACCGGGACGCGAGCTCATTGAGTGGCTCGTTGCATTTTGGAGGAAGTGGTACTAATTGAAATAGCCTTTGAACAACAAAGAAAGGAATTTGGTTTTCTAGTAATGCCATGTCACATCTCAGTTCGAAAAGCATCCCAGGCTTGGTGAATATAGGGTCTCTCCGGGACCTAAGGCTCTTGTAGGCAAACTTCAGAAATAGCTCAATGATGAAGCAGCCATCAATTAGCAACACTTGAACAAAGTCATCACTGCTGCTGATATCAATCTCTCCCTCATAGCATCTTCTTGCTTTGTGCTCCAACTCTCGAAGAGCTTTCACGCAGATGCTCAAGGTTGCTTCTAAATTCGGTTTTCGATTGAGGAGTGCGTAACAATAGCGCCACTTATCATCTTGCGGCACTCTAGTCTGTTTTGCACGATGCAAAGGACCAATGGAAACATGATCAGGAGTATATTTCTTTTCGTTATGCTCGCGAAGTTCCTTGGGGACTCTGAAGATACAGACTGATACAGCAATGTTTTCCATCTTTTCCTTGATAGAAGATACAAGTTCATCATGCTCAGGAGTGATTTCAATCGAGACATGGTCTCCTAATTGTGGCTGTCTCCCTGATATCTTGTTGTTTTCCATCTTTCAAAGAGAAGTTGTGGTTTGCTCTATGCAAAAAAGAAAAGCCCTCAATTTGAGTATTGGGAATTCTCAACAGAAAATGCAATGCCATTCTTCTCTAGATGAATACAAGCATGATACAGAACTAGAGTCTCATATGTGCACTATTCATATTAACTTTTCTCTTTCTCCGGGGAGAAAAAGGTTTTTAACAAATTCCTTTACTTTGGTTTCACGATGTTGGTATAAAACCTTGAAATAGCACAACAATTAGGCAACAATGGGTAAGGAGGGTCTGGTATTGTTTATCAGATAAGCAGCAAACATAAGATATCTTAATTTAAATGTAACAGACGTAGTGATAAGTGATTTTTTAAAAAATTTGGGAAGCTCAACTCGTTTGGTAAACTATAAAAAAAACTTATTGTTAAAAATTGTTGTGAGAGAAAGCTATAATGGAAAGCAGCTAATGAGGTGCTTTCATTTTCTGATTATGCAGGAATCAGTTTTGAAGAGGCAATGAGTTTAATAATTATGCAACAATCATTTTCTGATTATGCGGAAATCAGTACCAATAACATTTTTAACAAAAAGTTTACCAAACATCAAACTGGTTTCTCTCACAGCAAATTTGACAGCGATTATTTTCAAAGCACAGCAATGCCAAACTGGCCTGTAGTAAATGTGGTAAAGTCTTGGATTTGTTCTTCGAAATATTTCGTTATATACTCATTCTTAGCGCTAGTGATATAGATAAACATTACACCATTTAATTTCTATAAATAAACCCGAAAAATTACATCTAACCCTATTGAATTTAATTTTGGTTATTAAATTACTTTGATGTCTTATTGAGTATTTTGGGTTTATGATGTTTTTGGTTTGGGGTTGTTTTAAGAAATTGATGGCAGTTTTGTAATTTTTAGGAAGTTCGAAGCCTCTTTGTTATGTTGTAAATGACCTTTTGGTGTGTTTCTAAAACCCATTTTATGTAGTTTTTATCAAAAAAAATTTAGACGCTATATTAGATATAATATTTAATGTGAGCTGATTTTCTCACTTCTTTTTTCTCCACTTACACTCCTTTTTGCTTTTTAATACTTTTTAAATCAATTTTATTCTTTTTTGTTTTTTCTCTTTCCTATTCTACCCTTACCCTACATTTTCTTCTGCTCCCATATCCCAATATGCCTAAATTAGCCATGGAAACCACACCTTAAACAACTCCTAATTTTCACTCACTCTGACCCAATTGCAAAAAAAAATTCCCTTTGTTTCTTTGTTCATTTCAATAGCAGCTTGCCACATTTTTTCCATGGCCACCTATGCTTCCAACATGATTTGCTATCCACACCCATAAAACCCAGTAATCAATGGATTGAGAAAAATCCATCACCTCAATTTCTTTTACTTCACTCTTATATTATTTCTTTTTACTGAACATTATCTTTAATACGGATGAGATTGCTGAAAAATCAAAACTTTTAATGTCAAGGTAATGGTATTGATATTAACCAAAAATTGATATTTGTTCTATTATAAGTGAAGAAGATATGATGACTGGTTATTTTGGGGGAAAAAAATTGGTGTAAAAAATCAAGCAATTAAGCATAAAGTACTCATGCCATATCCAATATTACATTTTTTTTAAAAGAAAAAAAAACACATTCGAAATTACCCTTCTGAGATGCTTTTGATGATAATAAATCAACATCTCAACATAATGTACCTGTTCATATAGATTTACAACCTAAGCATGGAAAATCACAACATTTTTTTATACAGTAAATTGAGTGAGACCAACTTGAAAAGCTAAAGTCAGGAAAACCCATTTTCTTGATATACAAAATGAGTGTTTCTCTGACCTGCAGGCAGAACAAACAGATGCCACAGCAGAAACTATTATATTTGGCTCTTACCACTTGGATGGAATAATTCCAATATAATGTACCTTGTTCATATAGATATACATTCATGGCAAACATTTCTAAGACAGAATATACAGAGAAAATAATAGCAGAATGGTTCAGGAATCAGTGTACCTTGCTGTAATCAACAGGAAAATGTAGCTGAGCTGCTTAGATGGGGCTATTTTGCCCAGTCATTAGCATTTCCATTGTTTTCACAACAAAACTTGATGAGCATTTCATGGTTGCAGGAAACCAAGGAGCTATTTATATGTAAGCCCAAAACTTTCACCACAATCTGGGTGGAAATTTTTGGTCTGACGGTACAGGAATCAATGTTAACTTGAGCAGTTTGTCATACAGACCCAAAACAGAATGCAATTAATTACAAGGAACTTCAGTCTGCAGAGCAGTATTCCTTTTGAAAAAAGAAATGTGAACACCAAAGCATAGCTTTGTCCAAAGATAAAGCTAAATATAATTGCTTAAGAGTAAATTTAGGTATTAGTTTATAGTAAATTCACTGTGGCTTTAAATATGAACGCATCAACAAGGTCTCTCTCTACTTCGTTAGCTTTTTGTTTTGGCTTAATGTCATGAGCCGATTGAGGAGAAACACCGGTATGAATTGGAGATAACAATGTTTTGCTAGTTCCAACCAATTATGGCATGCTATGTTTTAACATGATAATCTGTAAGAAGATTATTAATTAATAAATAATTCTTGTAATATGATGAATTTCCGTTCACTTTACTTATAAAAATTTTAGTGGTATTTTTATGTGTGAAAGAAGATATCCAAAACTTTAGGAATGAAAATAAATGTAGTATGCATAGAATTCAATTCCCGTATACGTGCCATGCCATGGGATGTCACGTGATTGATCGGATATACACGAGAAGTTGTCTAAAACTAAACTAACCACCCCTCGTTTCTCTCCCTCACTTCAGTTCAGTCTCAGTCTTCACTTGTAAATTTACATCATTATCTGAGGAGATCAAGTCTTCAAGACGCCATCTTGGCCGTCCATATTAAATTTCTCGACGAAGAAAGTGGAATACCCAATAAAAAAGGTAAAGTCCGATCCAAAGCCAAGTCCGAGAATCTGTTTCCATTGCTTTTGTTTTTGTTCTGTTTTCATTTTTGTTTTCTTTGAAAACAGAAGAAAGAAACAAAAAACGCAACTTTACCCATCTGTCTTCTCTTGAGCGTTGTCTCTAATTCTCATTTGCAAGAACACTATAGGGGTTCAGCCAAAAAAAGGTTTTTGATTTGTGTTCTGCTTCGAAACGATGGCGTTTTGGTGGCCTCTGCTCGTCCTCGGATTCGCTTACGCCATTTGCAAATTCCTCTTTATGCTCATTCCCCCTAATGTGCCTTCCATCGAAGTCGATGCTTCTGATGGTACCTCTCTCTCTCTCTCTCTCTCTCTCTCTCTCTCTCTCTCTCTCCATTTATATGTTTCTTTTGTATTGGTGATTGATTGGCGCGGTTTAATCAATGGCAGTGTTGGATGATGGGAACCAGACGCAGGAGAATGGTTTCATATATGTGAGTTTTTCTCAAAGCTTTTGTCTTTTGACTGTAATTTTTATTGAAATCTGTATCTTTTTGTAAGCATTTCTCTTCAATTCTTGATTGTAGTTAACTTCTTTGCATTTGTCGATGTTACTTACTTTCTTATCAGTTAAACTTAGGTAATTATAGTTGTGGGTGTACTTAAATTGCTTATAATTAGATTCAAATTTGCTTTTCACTTTGTACTGTTTCTTGCTAGTTTATGGGTGCTTAAGGTTATTACATTGTTTGAGTTGTATGAATGTGATCATGTGCAGCATCCAGTTGGCTGCCTCTCATTGGTGTTTAATGTGCAGGTACCTCCGAGGGGAAGGACGCCGCAAGCTGATACAAAGGTTCAGTGCTATGAACCTGCAACCATGAAATACTTGGGATATTTCCCTGCACTGACACCAGATGAGGTTAGTCATGTTATGCATGTTTGGATTTGGGGATTGGTGAATTGAATGTGTAAGAAACTGTTATATTGTACTCCTCTTTGCTGTTTGGCATTAAAGTGATGAACTTGATTTTGTGCCTACATAGCGCCTGGTTTGGCATTTTGGCACAGAGCTTAAATGATATATCACAACTACTGGGAAATTCGCTTTGTAAATGTGTATTCTCAGGTCAAGGAGCGGGTAGCACAAGCAAGGAAGGCACAGAAAATATGGGCAAAGAGTAGCTTCAAGCAAAGACGCCAGTTTCTCCGGATTCTTCTAAAGTATATAATTGAACACCAAGAGCTTATATGTGAGTAAGTACTTTCTCTCTCTCTCTCTCTCTCTCTCTCTCTCTCTCTCTATGCATGAGCCTGTGCATGCTAATTTGAAATCTATTTTTCATCCTTACTGTGACCTGAAGTATTATGTAGGGTTTATCTTTTGTTAAAAAAATTAGTAATCTATTTACATGGATTCCACCTTTATTGTCTTTTTCTATATTATTTTGTGTACTTACATATACCATTTTCGTTAGAATATCTTCACGTGATACGGGGAAGACGATGGTAGATGCCTCTCTAGGGGAAATAATGACAACATGTGAGAAGATCACTTGGCTCCTTTCAGAGGGTGAGCGTTGGCTAAAGCCTGAATACAGGTATTTGCTTGTTCCTTATTGCATTTTCTATATCTTATTTAATCACTATTAATTCAACTGACATAACAAGGTGTTGTGACGTATATCTTGTTGTCTTGATACATCTCAGTGGCAATCTACATTTTAATATTTGCATTGCTTGAGCTCTTTTACTGTACTCTTTTCTGGATATGCACCATCATTAAATAAGTTTTACCGTTTCCTATCCAATTTTTGGTTTTCTTTCCCGATAAAGAGTGTTTACCTTTCCTTACTTTTCTCAATACTGTATTGTGATTATTTTGTTCATGAACAAAATTTCAGATGTTCTGGAAGGTCAATGCTTCACAAGAAATCCAAAGTGGAATTCCACCCTCTTGGCGTCATTGGTGCCATTGTGTCATGGAATTATCCTTTTCATAATATCTTTAATCCAATGCTGGCAGCAGTTTTTTCTGGAAATAGTATTGTGATTAAGGTAGTTATTGTTGGAATGTCACTGTTGTTTACTTTAATCACTATCTGTACTTTGTGTCTTTCGTCAGAATTAGTCACCATTGCACCTGTTTTATATCCGTTGTAACTCATTCCTTTCAGTTTTGGTAGCTGTTGTTGGTTGTGTGGTTTGAGGCTATGTATCATTAAAAAACTGGCTTCTAAGGATTTGTTGTAAAGCTTGTTTTGTTAATTTGTCAGAAAACCGTAAACTTCTAATTGTAGGTTTCAGAACATGCAAGTTGGTCTGGTTGTTTCTACTTCCGAATAATCCAATCAGCCCTTGCTGCTGTAGGAGCACCTGAAAATCTAGTTGACGTCATAACTGGGTATTTTATTTTTTATTTTTTATTCTTTTTTGGGTGGGATTTCTCTCTAGTCTTGTTTATTTTTCTCCCTATAATCAAACCTTTTTCCTCACTAGGTTCGCTGAAACTGGAGAAGCGCTGGTGTCTTCTGTTGACAAGATAATATTTGTCGGATCACCTGGTGTGGGTAAGATGGTATGGTCTTCTTTTGGCTGATTGGTTAGATTTCTTGTTTTTGTTTAATTCCTGAAACATGCTTCTTACTTCCAAACTTCTAATCCTTCTTTCACTCTAATAGCTCTCAAATTATTAGTTAATTTGTTTCCTTTGCTCCAAATATTCTGAAAGTTAAACCGTAAACTTAAGCCCTAAAACCCGACTGTGCAGCCCTAGATTAATAGCCCCGGGCTAATAGGGAAAAAAAACTTAAGAAAACAAAAAAATATATAGGCCATTTGATCTAAGCTCTCACTTTCCTCGTAAAATTTTGATAAGTTTAAATCATACATTAGAAATGATTTCTAACTGAATTTTTCTGTTTTTCATCTATTACACAAGTTTTATTTCAGTAGTAAATTCGGATACATCATGTCATTTTTGAAATTATTATGTCTGCAGATAATGAGAAATGCTGCTGAGATGCTTATACCAGTTACACTAGAACTTGGTGGAAAAGATGCATTTATTGTTTGTGAAGATGCAGATGTGGAACATGTATGAATTTTTCCCACCTTTACTAGTGTTTTATGATGTCTACCATGCTTGGACATTCAATTGGAGAATGACATTTTGAATTAGATTTTTTTTTGTATTCTTTAACACTATGTGACCTAATAGGAGACTAAACTACTCAATTTAGGTTGCCCAAATTGCTGTGAGAGCTGTTCTTCAGTCAAGTGGACAGAACTGTGCTGGGGCTGAGAGATTTTATGTTCATGAGGACATTTATTCTTCATTTGTCAGCCAAGTTTCCAAGATTGTAAAATCTGTTACTGCTGTAAGTATGCCCCTTCATCATGTTTTTTTATTATAAGGAAGATGAATCTAACTACTTAATATTTAAAATTAATGATTCTTTCATTTATCTTATTTTCTAGGGTCCACCACTTGCTGGAAAGTATGATATGGGAGCTATATGTTTGCAAGAGCACTCTGAAAGGCTTCAAAACCTTGTAAATGATGCCTTAGACAAAGGAGCAAAATTTGTTGTTCGGGGAAGTGTTGGCCATATAGGTGAAGGTGCAGTTGATCAGTTTTTCCCACCTACTGTAATAGAAAATGTAAATCACACGATGAAGTTGATGCAAGAGGAGGTAGCGAAAGTTGTATAGTTTGTTCAACATAGCATTTTCACATGTACCTTTAATCTTCAATTAGTTACATGGAGAAATTCTTTCTACATTTTTGCAGGCATTTGGACCAATCATGCCAATAATGAAATTTAGCACTGATGAAGAGGCTGTCAAGCTTGCTAATGACTCAAAATATGGACTTGGCTGTGCTGTTTTTTCTGGCAGCCAGCGTCGTGCAAAAGAGATAGCTTCCCAGATACATTGTGGAGTTGCTGCAATCAATGATTTCGCATCAACATACATGTGTCAGGTAATAATTTTTTCAAGTGGTCGGCAGCTGATAATGTGTCTTGTTTCTCCTCTCTTTTTTTTCCCTCTTTCTCTGGGTCCTTTTAAAGTCTTATTGGGCCTGTGGGGTATAGAACTGGAGGTAACCCTCCCCGATCTCATAAAACCCCTCGAACATTGGGGAAGGTGGGAGTCTATCTCAGGGCTCATGCAAGAGACTTTACTGATATTTTTTGGATAGACAAGAGACTTTACTGACTTAACTAGATGATACATTGTTTCTTCTTTTAATAATGAACTATAATTTCCTGCTTTAGAGATAGCAGAAAGACTGGATGTGAACTTAAAATAAAAAATTAATGTGATCATTGATTTGTTTTTCTTTTTATGAAGAGAAAGAAAATGCTTTCATTGATTAGATTAGACAGTTTTTCTTTTCTGAGGTCTGAGTTAGACAATTCAGCGACACAATATGAAGCTGATATCATATATCTCAAAGAAATGCTTTCCATTCATGAATATTCTTCAGAACACAAAAGAATTTTACTGCCATATTAATCAGAGATCGCTTTAGTTCAAGCGTATCCTCGTTGAAACATCACTCATTATTATTTCTTTTAATGAAAGATTTTATATCATGGTGACATTGTTAATCCAATGAACTAAAGATGTCTCATGAATTTCCAGTCCCTGCCATTTGGCGGTGTAAAAGACAGTGGATTTGGAAGATTTGCTGGTGTAGAAGGATTGCGAGCTTGTTGTCTTGTAAAGTCAGTTGTTGAGGATAGATGGTGGCCGTACATTAAAACCAAGATACCAAAGCCTATTCAGGTCAGATTTCAAAACTAAACTGTAATGTCATCTCATCTCTCTCTGTGTCTCTGAAATTCTACAAATCTGGCTGATTTTCTTGCTTGACCAACTGTAGTATCCTATTGGGGAGAATGGTTTTGAGTTCCAGGAGTCACTTGTTGAAGCACTCTATGGCATGAACATTTGGGACCGTTTGCGAGCATTGGTTAATGTTCTAAAGATTCTTACAGAGCAAAACTCTCCTGCTAACAGTAAGAGAAGAGATGACTGAGTGGGGCACATGAGGATTGGAACATTTCATCAGTTAACCGAGTTCTAATATATTGTGGATTTTGAGTTCCCATAGATCTCAGAATCATGGCTATTGTTGAGCATCAACCTAATGGCGTCTGTTTTTCCTTCTGGTTATTTTTTAGTTACAGAATGCTTCTGCGTCGAATGTCTTGTCAAATCCTTTCAAGGAAATTCTGATTTTGAATATAGAACAGAGTTTTGTTTGAAGCAACGATCGCGGCTGGTATTTTGGGTCTCTCTAAGACTTGTAGAAATACTGATTTTGTAGATTATTTTGAACAACTATCGGGTCTCCGGGTTCCCCGGTTGGTATTTTGCTGTTTGGGATTAGACGTTTTAGTTTGGGGTTTGGGTCTTGTGGAGAGTTTTGTGTTGGCCAAAACCCGAACCTCAAACTGGTAAACCTCGAAGTCAAGCTGTGAAACTCGAAAACGCAAAACCCCAAATGTCAAATCCCAAAACCTCTAATGCTTAACTCGAAACTCCAAATTCCAAACCCAAAATCTAGAGATGTTTGCTCTCTTGAATAATTAACAACATTCCAAGCAACCAAAATAAGAATATACGAGTACAATGATAATAGCATTGATATGTTGATTAGCCAGGGCTGTTTTTGGAACATTGGCCTAGTAATGAACCCTAGAATTCTCTTGGATCAACAAACACATTACCTAGTTGTCCCTTCAGCAGCAGTTCATCTTTTTCATCAGCGTGGCTAATCAAGCTTTTCACATACCAGACATCATTGATACATGACATATTGGAATCCTTGGGGACATGCTTTATGAGAGGATCACACAACCCCAGCTCAGTTAAAATCAACTTGCTGTCCTTCACATTTTGTCCCAACCGTGATGCGAAGTTCCACACAGATTTCATGAGCTCCCCGAGCTTCTCTCCCTCTCCATGAATCCCGTAGAGAAACAGAAACCCGAAGGAGCTCTGCATGGAGACACGGACAGGCAATTTTAGGCAGGACAATATTTTCTTCCTTGCATGGCTTAGGGAAGCATGAAAAGACCTTAGTGGATGAGACTTTCTTATATGAAGCTTGTAAGCTTCACATGTATTCCATATGCTAAAGATTACCCAAGAGCTTTGAGTTTTACTGGTGATGTCCTTACCATTTTCCTCGGTGTTTAAGTTGATCCAACCCTGTTCTTCGAAATAGCAGACCCAAGTGCCGAGGCTCAGCTTCTCCTTCAAGATCACATCGATGTCTGTCGGATACATGTCTTTGCCTCTTAGCTTATTTTTGTACAAGAAAATTGCCTGGTCTATGTGCAGCTTCTCTATTTTTATCTCTTGGGGAAGCAGATCATCAATAGGGGAACAAATAGGCTGAACAAATATGACTAGTGAGCTGAGGTTCACAAAATTGCATTTGAAAGTGAAGAGATTTGTAGAGGCGATGTTGCTCTTTTCGGTTGCCAGGAATGTGTACTGTGCTCCCTTCCTCAGCAGCCACTCCTCCACCGAGTTCATGAGTTTCAATCCAATTCCCATCCGCCTAAACCAGACACATATAAAAGTTAATCCATCATAAAAAAAATTATGTATATTTATACTTGAGATCTGCTAGAACTTATTAATCTTATGCTTATTTAGATCATTTAGCTTTTCCAATATGCTGCAACTCAGTTCAGAAAGAGTCAGAGCTTTTACACTCAATTTCAGCAGATTGTATTGGCAATTCAGAAATGAAAACTTGTTGCTTAGAGAAGAAGATTTCTTCCAAACTCCATTCTATCTGATAAACAAAGTGGAGAAATACCTGTGTGTAGGAGAGACGCGAAGGCCTAGTACGCAACCTATCTCATAGCTTGCCCCAAAACCAGTGCCTACATGCTTCATGCATCCTCGAACCACTCCAACAAGCTCCCCGTTTTCGAGCAGCTCTGCTACCTGTAGGCCATTTTAATGCAATGATCATTTTACATTAATAAAGTCCAGAGGGGGACAGGGGTTTCCATATAGAAAAGCAGTACAAAATAATATAGAAATCATGCAAATGTTATTGCTTATTGGAGGAGACATAAAAATGATTATGAGATATGAAAAAGTGACCCTAACCCACCAACATAACATGAAGGGGATAGAACCTAATCCTACAACAAGGGTCACCCATCATGTTAGTGAAAATGGAGACCCCCCTTTTAGACCCTAGGTCACAGTTCCTCTCTAGCTTCCCCACCACTTCACTATCTGTGTCTGCATTGAATTCCCTTATAAGAACCTTGTTCTCTGCACTGTCAACCATGTCTTTTTTTTTCTTTCTTGATAAAAGAAGCAAAGTTATAAGATTTGAAGTGGAGAACAATCTTCAATTTGGTTTGCTGCCACAAGTGCCTCTTATTGCTTTCTTATATGCTAGGCTGGGTTAGCTACCTATGTTATAATTTGTTTTTTCTTTTCTTTTCTTTCTCTTTTTTCTTTTTTTGTGGCTGGTTACTTCTGTCAGCAGTCTCAGTACCATAAATCACATTGGACCAGAACTTGATGCATTCATAATTCACAAATAAAAAAAATACCTGCTATCTACATGAGCTGCACCAGAAAAAATGGAACAATGATATTGCAAAGCGATTCAGGGAATATTTGTAATCATTTCTGTATTCTGTGTTTTTTGCTGTACATTTTGTGTGCTCATTTATTAGTTTCAGATCAGGTGCTAGCTGTTGTTTGAAACTAGTCTTCCCATTCATTATTGTGGGTTCAGTGTCCTTTAACCTTTGCTTCAACAATTACAGCATGCATTATGTATGCATATATATATCTAACATGGGACAGTTCCTGGTAACTGGTGGTTCCAGTTTGAAAGTAAAAGAAGAAATTAACTGTCTGACAGGACCTCTAGGACTAAAAACAGCAAGTGCAAGAATTATTACTTGAGCTTTCAACATGATAATGAGTAGGGGGTCAGGTTTCCTTTAACTGTGCACCACAATCACAAACCAAAGTGTGAATCGGTGCCAGAAGGGTTCCAGAAATATGTGTTTGAAGTTGTGAATGAGCTTGTTTTCAGTACAAGTGTACATGACCAAGCCTCACTTAGTTTCACATGGTCACACTCTTGGTTTTGGTGGCTTCCCATTATTGATTACACCGCAACATTCTCATGTTTTAGTGCAACCCCACCTCTACTTTCACCACCACCTAGCTTACAAGGTTTTTTTTTTTTTTTTTGTTCGAAGGGTTTAGCAACATTTTCGTATTTTTTAGTTTTACACTGTTAAATTGTTAACTCCAACTACATGTCAAATTCATGTAAGATTTGACTACTCAGTTGCAATAATTTTATCTTCAATTCTTGTCATTTCATGTTCACATACTAATTTGACATATTAGTTAAAGATCCTTTAACGCATCTCTAAACTTATGCCAATTTGAAACACCACATAGGATTTGACAACTCAATTTAAATAATTTTATCTTTAATTCTTGTCATTTCATGTTCACATGTCAATTTCACGTATCAATTAAAGATGCTTTAACACATCTCTAATCTTATGCCAATTTGAAACACCATTTTCTATACGTTTGAGAGATTCATGAGCACAAAAGCTTATAAACTTTTTTATTCACATGTTCAAATAATTTGTGATGCATAAACATTAGTAAATGGATTCATGTAAAAATAAATTAAAGTAAAAAAATAAGACATTTACTTAAAGGGTTATTTACTCAAATGGTGCTCACACTTAAACCCAAGTTGCATTTTGGTCCCTCAATGTGTATTCAATGTAGATTTTAAACATCTCTGGGGGGAAACAACGATTTTTCATGGCCTAAAATTATTCTATAATCAAACGAAATCCACTACTTTCTGTATTTCCTTTGAAATTAATGAGTTTTTTTTAATACAACCAAACTTTTATGAAGTCTTTTAAAGTCATGATTGAATACATCCAAATTTGAATGAAGTTTAAAAAATTTCAATTGAATACACCCAGAATTATATAGACTTCTATAAAATCGTGATTGAATACACCTGAACTTTTAAACTTCTTCAAATTATGATAGATTGAGATCTGATTTCACCACTTCTATTACCACCATCTTATTATGGCTATCACCACCGCCGCCACCTCCATAGTCATCTTCATCGCAGCCACCACCCCCAGCACCACCATCGCCACCTCCACTACCACCCACTGCCGCCCTCACTACCACCCCAACCACCACCCCCACCATCACCACCACCACCCTTACCCCCACCTCCACCACTACTACCTCCCCTAGTATCAGCTCCACCACCACCCCACTATCACCACCACCACAGCCACTGACAGCATCATCACCATCACTGCCACTGTCGCCACAGCCACTCCCACCGCCACCACCTCACTCCTACCACTACCACCCCTACCTTCTCCACCACTACCTCCCCCACCATCACCCACAAACCACCATCGCCACTGCCATCGCGATCACGACCTCCTAAACCCTTTAGATTTTTAGTGCTATAAACTCCATTAAAATCAATAATAAAACTATAACTTAAAATCTATACACGAATTCAGTTAAACTCAATTAAATTCAATTAAAATCCATCAACTTTATAACTCTTTAAAATCATTTAAAATCTAAATTGAATACAACTTCCTAAATTATTCATTCAAATAGTCCACCAACTTTTTATTAATCAGCACATTGGTCCTACCATTACACTCAATCAATATTGCCATTAATTTGAGGGTTAAAATCATCAATTTATACTAAAATATTAATTAATTAATTAAAACAGAGATAGAGGGAGGACTTAGAGGTGGTGGGCAGTGGGTGTAGGCTGGGGCTAGTGGTGGGGGTGACTCTACCTTCTTCTATTCTCCCATCAATTTCTTCATTCTCTTAATCAAGAACATATAAAATAACAAGTGATAAGTAAAGCAAGAAATATCCCCTTCATCTCATCCCATATATATCTTACAGAGCAACAAAAGAGAAACTACTTTTTTCTTTTTCCATTTTTGCAACTCCAGCGAGAGGAATCCAATACCATAAATTGATTAAGGCACCCATGTGCCTTCTCCCTCAATCCTCTGCTCCCATTTCTTATGATTTAGTGGTGCAACAAGCTCGCTCCATCATTGTAACCTATCACGGAGCTCAACACGTGCTGCCACTTTGGCTATCGAAGTCGGAGAAGTCATGTCTGAACGACGCCGCCGTTGATGTCATCTCTCTCGCACCGACTGGTTGTCTTCCGGCGCCGCTGTCATTTGGTTGTACATGAAGGGAATAAGAAGAAAAAAAAATGGAAATGATAACTCCACTATGAATAAGTCGCATTTACCCTTCCTATTTTCCTCACATGTAGTTCACATGACTAAAACTCATGGAAAATGTAATGATGGACCAATTCACCGAATAATAAAGAATTGGTGGACCATTTGAACGAATAATTTAGTTGAGGAACCAAAATGCAACTTGAGTATAAGTTTAAGGACTATTGTAGTAAATAACCCTTTACTTAAATGTTTACAGTGGAAATAAGGCTATAAGGGGAAACAAAAAACAAGGCAATGAGCAAGCCTATTCAAGCTAGGCCAGATCATGGGTGGGCCTTGTTAGACAAGAGGTTCAAAACCTAAACCCAATCCTTACCCAACCTTAGAACAACCGGGTCAAACGGGCCTAACTATTAGAGTGGGCCGAACTTTGGCCCATCAAGCCTCGAGCTACCTACTTTGGCCCTCGCGGACAATGGGCCAAATGATGACCCTTAGTCCGAAGGGTACCAAACAAATTTTCAAATATTTTAGCCATTTTTTATTGTTTCATTTTTTTTTTACATCTAAGTAAGCATCATCATATCTTTGGTGCTTACAATTTGTATGATCGTAAAACTCTTTGCATTGCAACATGAATACATGATGATGTGAGTGTGACGGGTAAATGTCATGCCACTACACCTCGGAAGGATGACATGATCAACTCATGACAATAGCCTAAAAAAAGATATGAACTCTTTATATGCTATCCAATTCACATTGATGTATGTACTCAAAATGTTCTAATTTGCTTGTTTGATTTGTGTTGGTTAGCTGATTTGTTTATGGGGCCTTACTGCCCCTTCATGAAAAAGAAAAGAAAAGAATGTTCTGATTTGTATAAAATGGGAAATTTTAGAATATGCATGAGACTACCAAGAGTTGCATGTACTTAAAATGTTCTTATTTGTAAAGTATAAATAGATTTATGTTGCTTCCAAGGGCAAAGAAACTGGTGGGAATGGGAATTTTACTGCAACAAATTTTAGTTCTTACCAATGATCAGGGCTTCTGAGTTGTTGCAGCCTATTCGGTCCACTGAGAGAAGGCTTTGTGAATTTTACTTCCGCTTGTGTGATTTCTTGAAGCCCAATGCATGTACGCAAATTACGATTTTGAACATCACCCTCTTTCTCTTGGGATGTCTAAATTTCTATGATACACACATTCAACCTAAACACTACAAGTTCCTAAGATAAGTCAATGCATACTTAAGTTGAACCTAAACAAATAAGATAAGTCAATGCATACTTAAGTTGAACCTAAACAAAACAACAAACCAACCCACCACAACCATCATCCCAAATGCCAACCCAAGCACTATAATTAGCTCCCAAATTTAGTCTCTTTTTTTCCAACCATCTCAATATCTCTCACCCATTCCCACCATATTCTGGTACTTTTCTCTCTCTCTTTCTTTGTTTTTCGTTGGCAAGGTAGGTGGCCCAAACACAGTAACCAAATGCGGCCAAGTCACGGCCTTTGAGTCGCAAAAATAGCAATTTGCATAGGACTCTCCTGCGATCACATCCTTCCATGATTCCATTTCCTTCTGTATAAATAAATCCCTTTCCAATTCTGTCACGCAATTCCAACCCCGTAAGTTTTTCATTTTCAACAAAAGTCTTCTCTCTTTTTCTTCGCAACCCCCAAAGTCTCTATCTTTCTATATCGCTCGCTCCATCTCTCTCGTGGCAATCCAACCACTCTGGTCTATGGTGGTTGGCTTTCAGATGACGATCCATTGCAAATTAGTGTCTGGGTGGGATTCTGAAACGTCATTCTCACACTGATCTGGGTAAGAGAAAAATAAATCATAAACAGAGAGGGAGGGAGAGAGAGACAGCGAGCGAGTGATTGTGCATTAAAAAGGAAGACAATGGAGGTTGAGAGGATTAGGCAGCTTTTACTTCTTTGGTGTAGAAAATCCTTCGTGGCCCTCGTGGGTGGTAATCACACCGCCGCTAGGTTCTGTGCCCGCTAAATCTCAAAATGTTCTTAGTTGTTTTACCTTCGATTCCTTCTTGAATACATTGCAAAATTTGCAATCTTCGGACTTTTTTCGCATCTGGGTACCCGCCAAATCGGCTCTTCGAGCTTTTCTTCTTGACCTGCAGATCGGATCTCACGTTTTCACAGAGCTTTTATCGGATTTTTTATTATTACGGAAGTGTTGAAAAGGAAACAGATAAATGGAATTGGCTGGTGGATATACAGCCAAGGACCAGAGCAAGGTGAAGCACCTTCATGGTGGAAGGATGGGATTGGATTCCGAGACTCATTTGGTGATCAAGCTTCCTGATTCCAAGGTATTGCGCATTATTTCAAGGTCTGTTTTTCTGGGTTTGGTTATTCTCACACTGCCCTGCATTGGGTCCCTTTTGAGGGGAGTAAGTGTTTCTGAATTAAAATATGATACTCAATCTGAAATTTTCAATTTTGAGCAATTGGGTCAGCTTTTCCATGATTTAGCTGGTGAGGGCCTTCGCAGAAAAAGTGACAAGGCTCTCATTGTGAGCCCTTTCAATGTTGGTATGATTCACAATCTTCATCCTTTTGATTATAATGTATTTGACATTGTTATGGATTCGGATTTGGAGCGAAAAAGCTCATTCTTGGACGAGTCTTTGGATTTTGTCTTCGCATTCAACTTGGTTGATGCTAAATTTGTAGATCGCATTTTGAAGATTGGTGGCATTGTGGCTGTTCCATTAAGCAATGACCCTTCAAATGCTTTTAGACCGAAACCCAATTACAAGATCGTGTATCTTCGTCGATATGCTTCCACGTTTGTGGCAATGAGGAAAACCAGCCCGTCTTATGATTTGGCGGTGAAGTCTAGGCGGCTTTGCCAATTCGAAACTGAGGCCAAGAAGACAGTGTTGAAGGGTCTAGAAGATGTGGTGCTTGAGCCACCGAGACGTGTGTTGGCTAAATCAAATGAGTACTTGAAGAAGATCAAGTTCCTTCCTAACTTGTTGGGTGATTCTCTTCAAGGTTATGACCGCCGAGTGTTTGTTTATGTGGACTTAAATGAGGACAACAGCGGCGTGACTGAGTGGTTTCAGCAAAACTATCCAAAAATGGATAAAGAATTTGAAGTTTACAACCTCGAAGTAGAGCCTGAAGAAGCTTCAAGCACAGCGGTGGCACCGCCACGAAATGATGTATCGGATTGGCTAAAGAAAAATGTGAGGGAAGAGGACTATGTTGTGATGAAAGCAGAAGCAGAAATGGTTGTGGAAATGATAAAGAAGAAGACAATCTGCTTGGTAGATGAATTGTTTTTGGAGTGCAATAATGGATGGTGGCAGAAAAATGGAAAGACGTATGGGAGCAAAAGGGCTTATTGGGAATGCATTGCTTTGTATGGAAGGGTGAGGGATCTAGGAGTTGCTGTGCACCAGTGGTTTCTATGAGAAAGATAAATTGATATAAGTATATAAAGTTTGCTGCTTTCTTCTGTCCGTGAATATTATTCGAGAGAGTGATATTTGGGTTGGTTTTTCAACTTGTGGTAGATTAAGTAGTTTGTTTATGTTTTTTGTTGGTCTTGTATGAAGCTTTTGTTTCTTTAGGTGTGTGTTCAAAGGGAGAAAGACTTTGATTCTCCTTTTGACCAGTGGTGTAGTCTCTATTTATTTGAATAATAATAATAATAATAATAATAATAATAATAATAATAATGCGTATTTGAATTTCCAGGTGTTGAAAATTGAGGTATTCACACACCACCGGAGATCACATGTTGTCAATGCATATTGCAATGCAAAAGAAAGGAAACGTCCCACCAAGGTAATTAGGTGCATGGGTTCCAAATTTGTGAGATTGTTGGCAATATGCAAAGGGATGCTAACAATGCTAAGAACTAAATGTATTAAGTGTTCAAGTGTCTCTCATTTGGTGCTTGAAAAAGGTGGAACATTTGGAATCCAAGACAAGAGTACAAGGTGAATTTACCCTTTTGTTTTAATTTTTTTTTTCCAAAAAACAATAATCTTAAGATTATATTCATGATGGTGAACACCAAGTTGGTTTGATGTTAAGTGAGCTAAACAACATTTTAAGTATGAATAAGCGAATCTGAAAATTAAAAAGAAGACTTATAATAAGCGAATTTTGAGTTAACATTCTTCTTCTTTGTTGTATTGGAGGGAATCGAACTCTTAACCTATCTGATGATCACAAATTTCATACCACTAGGTAGGCACTAACATCAGGAGCTTGAATAACTATCTTATAAGTAATGTTTCTTGACTAATTCGCTTTCTTTTTTCTTTTTTTTCAAAGACTAATTCGCTTTCTTTGGGTTAGGAAAAAAATGGGGAAGGAAAAGGAAGAAAGAAAAATATTAATAAAAAAATAAAAAATGACATATCCCGTCCAGGTGGGAAAATTGACGGGTTTAAAGGATAGAACCAAAACCCGCGACCGGGTGTCACAAACCGAACGCCAAGCTCCCAAAAATCAACACGCTAATCCAATCACGACCGTCCATCACGCCATTTGGGAAGAAGAGCTAGAGCTCTGCTCCGGCGTATAATCTCACGTGGGCTCCACTCCCCACCATTTTAAAAATTGAACGTTAAAATGGGTCCAAATCCAATCCAACCGAGAAGAAGATCGACCAGACTGGCGTTAAACTGAAATCACCCACCAACTGTACTCTCTCTGATCCAACTACTCAACGTCACTGAAACCATAAACCAAAACCACTCCGTCGATCTTGAATCACAGCAGATTCAGAGCCCAAAGCCCGAAGGTAGTTCCTCACCAATTTCATTTCTTTTTCTAGGGTTTCGCTTCCAATTATTTTGGGGATCGAGGCGCATCATCCAATTTTGTTCTTTTAAATTTCGTGGTTACAGTTTAAGTGGAAGGTCATGGCTCGGATAAAGCCTCAGGCGCTGTTAATTCAGAGCAAAAAGAAGAAGGGCCCAACTCGAATCAGTATTACTACTATAGTTATGTGCAATTTAATCATCGCTTTGATCGCCTTGTCCTTAGTTGCCACTTATCGCTATTGGTCTAGAAGGTAGCATTTCTTTTTTTTCTATCTGTTGTAGTTTTCATATCCTTCGTGATTTTCTTTCTCTGGAAATTTGAATTGTAGTGCTAATTTGGATAATTTCAGCCTCTTATTTTGTTGTGCGCTAATTTGCTCGTAGGTCGCTGGACCAATCTGGGTCGGACTTATCTACTCTAGAGGTATTTATTTGAAATGACTTTTTTTTTTTCTTTCTTTTTCATTTGTGTAATTATTAATCTTCCTGTTTTACAGTAATTATGAAAATGCATATTTGACTAAATTTATTAATCTTTGTTGTGTAGGATATTGGTGGGTTAGTAAAGAAGTACGATCTTCCCGGTTATGCTGTAAGTGTCTTTGTTGCCAACTTGCCTTTTTATGTTAATGTGAACTGCAACTGCGACTGCTAGAACTAAGAGGGTGCGCTTTTGGTTGTGGTGGTGTGGCTAAATTAGTTATGACGTGAATGTTTATCGATCAGTTTATGGCTCTAAATGAGCACATTGAGCAGTGTTTTGCTTTGTGTTTTAGATTTTATCTTGTTATATTTGGAATACACAAATAATCGAGCAACTATTACTACTGTGCAAGAAGTCACTTAATGTAATAGGAAGCAAATTTCCACGCCAGTTTTGAGAATGAATTTTCGTTTTACAGAAGGTTCATTTATGGGAAAATTTAATGCATAAGGATTGCTGCACTGGTTTCGTTTGGAGACATTTTATTCCTATTCTGCTGATGTTTATGTTTAGTGGTTTAATTCGATGTAACACTGAACACTCCTATCTGCTTCTCTATATTGTTAGTTATTCACTCTCCTTCTCCTCCCCTCCCCTGTGTTTTTTTTTTATATAGATTCTAAATACGTCAAAAGGTCCTATCACAGTGGAACTTTTCAAGGATGGTTCTCCAGAGGTTGTGGATAGATTTCTTGACTTATGGTGAGTATTCAACAGTGCATATAAATCTTACATACATACATGCTCTAGTTATCGAAAATCTCATATATATATATATATATATCTCTCTCTCTCTCTCTTTCTCTCTCTCTATTTGAGTCCTTTTTCTTAAAGATTGAGAGAATAAAGTTAAAATTAGGGGATGGGCCGGATCTTAGTGCATAGCTGTTACCAAATTACCAATAGCCAAACCAACAATAAGTTTCCCATTAATTTGGGTTCTTCTTGAATTTCCTTGTAATAAAAGTTCTCTATCCTATGTGTTAATCATTTAGATATTTTATATTTTTATAAGCCATTGTCATATATTTTGTTGTAGCTCCTTTGTGAAAGGGTTCACCAACGAGTTAAAGGGTTCTGTGTTATTCTAGAAGCTTGGTGATGCAGTTACCTGGTTGACTTATATCTTGACAACATTTAGGTCCTAAATGTAGGCTTGATTAGTACAGTAATTGCAAATAAAATCAGAACTTTGACAATTGGAAAGCATCCCAGTATACTGACTAGCAGTAACATCTACAAATAGACGTGCTTGGTTTGTGTGTTTGGTAATATTGTGTTATGCTCTCAAGAAACTTCTAAGGCATTAGTTTTGCAGTCAAAAAGGGCACTTTAAGGGGATGCCCTTCAGTCATGTGATCAAACACTATGTTATTAAAGGGGGAGGTTCCCAAGGACTTGGAGCAGCTGAAGATTGGATATCAAAAGGAAAGCTTCGTAGTCAACTAGTTATGAGGTTAGCTTTAAAAAAATTTTTTGAATTGGTTGGTATTTCATCCATTGTCACAAAACTGATAGCTTTATTCCTACCTGTGAGAAACATGAAGACCAAAGCATGAAGCTTTTATGCTTGGAACTACGAAGAATAGACTAGATGACAAAGGATTTGAGCTTGTTATCACAACTGCACCAATACCAGATTTAAATGATAAGCTGATTGTGTTTGGACGGGTCATTAAGGGAGAGGATGTGGTGCAGGTATATATATTTTTGCTTCTTGAGAAATATTTTGTCATGCCTAGACTTGGATAAGATCTAATGTATAATTCTTTGCATATGATCTCCCATTCAGGAAATTGAAGAGGTTGATACAGATGAACATTATCGGCCTAAATCTTCTGTAGGGATCACTGGCGTGATTCTGAAACGTGAGATTTAAGGGCAATTCAATACAATCTAATGTGAAGTATTCCTGCATAGTATAGTTGCTGGTTTGAGTATTTTCTTGCCGGACTACCCTTGCAATGTACAACAGTACATCTTAGGTTTCAGATTTTCCCTGTCCAATTTTCTCTTCTTCTACTCTCTTGATTTGGCTTGTGATTTAGTGGGGGAGGGGGGAGTTTTGATACTCATTTTAGGTGTAGGTTCCACATCTGGGGTGGATAAAATACGACAATGAAGCTAATTTGATATGCACTTTTTTTGTCTTGTGTTATGATTATTTGATATGATTCATTTTGTTCTTTTTATGGCATTTCCACTCTTAAAATTATTCTTAGACAATGTCGTGGACTGTTGTTGCCATCACGGAATCACGGAGGTTAAGGTTTCGATTTGCACAATTTGGTAACTGAGTTGATATTTCACCTTGTTAGATGTCTGAATGGGTTACCTTATACTTCCAAACGATTGCCCAGCTTCTTGCTTTGCCCCTTTTATTTTATGTCGTCCACGTGCTGGCCTAAAACTCTTGGTTGAAATTGCTCTCATGTAATTGGATTTGGTGATCAACTTTGTTTATGCATCTATTGGGGAAAAAGAAGGGGTTTTTTTTTTCCTTTTTAAAAAATCACAATTGGTCCTTGAACTTTTTAAAAGTCTTCATTTTAGTCTTTCGAATCTCAAAGCAATTCACGACTCGTGTGAGGTCCTTCGTCTTTTGATATGCACATCAATTTGGTTTTACTGTTTCATTCCGACAAAATTTTCACTAAAATTAATAAAGTGTCATTACGTGACCAATTTTAAACAAGAATTTTCATCAAAATATGGCTTATCATAAAACCTCATATTATTGCTCAACGAAGCCATCTGCTCTCCATTTTAGGGTTAGTCTTGTTAAGCAAAAATAGTGAGTTGTACTTTGTGTCATGGGTGGATAAGCTGTATTATGACACAAACATACCTTTAAAGTTGGCCACGTGCTATCACATTACCCCACATTATCAATTGGGAGATTCGCTCTTATATTCAATATAGGAGCTCAAATTATAATAAAAAAATCCTATAAAAAATGTAATTTAAAAACACACTCAAAATTCATTTATAATATAACAAGAAAGCTCTTAACTTTTTTTAAATTATAAAACTGTCATTGATTTCTTAAAACAAACTCAACCCCAAACCTCATAAAACAGCTCAAAACACTCAATAAGACATCAAAGTAATTAAATCAATAGAGCCAGCTGTCATTTTGGTGGGTTTTTTTGTTTTTTGTTTGTTTATAGAAATTAAACGGTGTATGGTTTATCTATATTATTAGTGCTAAGAATGTTAGTCATTTCTCTTATCAATTTTTACAAAGATCTTCAACTAAATGCGACAAAAGGGATCAATTTGATGTGTGGACCAAAAGATTAAGGACTACATTGTCAAGTTATTCTATAGGAAGGGCCTTATATATGGTCTTTAGGTGAGGTTCTATCTCTTAACCGTTGAATCAAACTAACCACTTTGATCTAACGGCTAACCAATTTAATCGAACTATTAAAAAATAAGATCTCACATAAGGGCTTCGCTATAGAATTCTTGCTGCATTGCCAGGCGCATACTAATCATTAAGTACTCGGCCCTGTCCACCACCTGTGGCTCAATTTTCAAAACCCGCGCCAAAAAAGCTGTACGAGTTCTCTTCCCTCCCCTTTAAAATCCCAAAATGTGTATTATATTATTACACAGTGCAGATTGGTAGGGCTTGTGAACTCGGTGGAAATGAACTCGCTCAACTCGGTCATGGACATTGATCAGCCAAAAAATCAAGAAGATCCGTTTCTCAAATTCATTGATTACGCGAGGTCCGCTCTCTCGCCTGAACCAGACGAAAATTTGGATCCGAATGAAAACGGGGCGGAAACCAGTACTGGACCCAGCTGGAATTGGATAGCGTCTCGGATTCTCAAGACTTGTAGCGCCTACTCCAGCGGTGTCACTGCCGCGATTCTACTCTCTGATATATCTCAGGTACCGTTTTTAATCGAATTCGTCTCTGTTTGGTTGCTGAGAAAATGTGAGAAAATAAAAGAAAGGAACCTGATTTGAATTGTGTTGGTTTTTGCTAGGCGTGGAGTGAGCAACATAGGGACAGGCCTCCAAAGAAAATGCCGGAATGTGTGAAGCAGTCGAGAAAGAAGTACAAGAGAAGGAAGCTTCCGAACACCGTGACCATCGACTCCATTTATGAAAAGAATTTCTTGTCCTTGAATAGTGTTTTGGAAGCCGTAATTGTGGAAGCTTTTGTTCTCCCAGGTAGACTTTCATTTTGAAAATTTGGAGCTTTAACATAATTGTTATTTTCTTTATCGGTGATATTAATTGCTTCTCTTTTCTCAGGTACCAACATCTCTATGCTTTCCTTAGGAGATTATTGGAGCTCCAATACTATTGACATTTATCTCCACCAAAGGTATATGTTGTTCTTGGTGTGTGTTGCTTTTATGTGTATTTACAACTACATTTAAGTTTCTTCTGAAACCCATAGCATGAGATTTTGTCTGTGCAGATACTGTGACTTGACTCGTAATGGACTTCTCAAGAAAGGGAGGGAGATCTTTCTCACTGGGTGCTATCTTCGTCCTGCAACTAAAGGAGGATCCGCTTATATGCGGCTGTTACCAACAGAATATCTGACCATATTGTTAGATGAGGTAATTTTCAGATTTGACTACTGCCCAGCCTTGAGATTAGGAAAAGGATTTGGGGTGTGTCTTTTTACTTTTCTTCTTACATGTCTTTTTTGCTTTCATTAATATAGGCTGAAGATGGTGATTTAATGCTGATAGGAACTAAGTTTTGTTCAGATCCATTCTCTTCAATTTCTCTTGATGCCGCTTATAAAGATGTTTGTTATTCGTTGTACGCAAGGTAAGATAAATTTTTTCTAATAACCAATTTTAAGTATGCGAGATATTTTATAAATATTAATTATTTTCAGATGTCCTGATGAGGTGGGGATGTGATAATCAACTGAGATCCTATAAACATGATATATCATATGGATGTGTCTCGAACTTAGAAGTTCATAACTGGAATAATGCTGATTAGTGAGGTTGAATTTTACCTGTGGTTGAAGTGGTTACCTTGCTTTCCCTATTTATGTGTAGAATTGAAATTATTGGGCCACTGGAAGTACATGGTACTTTACAGAGTAAACAAATTACTCTTGTTGACAATGATGGTGTGAAGCTACAATTTCTGCTGTGGGGTGATCAGGTTGTCTTGGCCAATCTTTTGAGGTAAACTCTAGAACCATTTTTCTTTTTTTAGATACTTTCTTCCATTGTATGTTCATAATTCAATTTCTTCAGCGTGGGAAGTATGCTTGCACTGGATAGACCATATATCGCTTGTTCTGTAGACAGAGGTATTGAAACGAGTAATGAAGTTTGCCTTGAATTTGGTAGTACAACGCAATTGTTTTTGGTGCCTCTGATTCAACATGAGGAGCAAGTAAGCCATATATCACAGTTTGGATAATTGGGTTATCATTTAAGATATGGAGTTAATTTTCTGTATGAATCAGGTATCTGTAGCACTGACACCAAATCGGTATCAAGGTTCAAGACTACAGGGCACAATAGATCCCAGTCAGGCTCCACAAGTTTCTCAAGTTTCCTTGCCCTGTGATTCACATGGGTCCATTGACTTCAGTAGTTATCCTTTTCAAGTGAGTTTCCTTCCATTACACTTCCTTATTGTGTGAACACTATTTAGCAATGTCTATAATTTAATTTGTGTAAGAAGCTATGAGTACCATGATTCTAAAGGGATGCATTATCATTAATTTCTTGAATATGGTTTATTGATTGAATTTTGAAGCTTTGAGCACCAAAGAATTAACTTATGCACTGATTCCATGAACATCTGTCCAAGTCATATTATGTAGTAGGTTGTTGTCATTCTTCAGCAATCACACACTAATGCATTTATGCAATTATTTAAAAACTTATTCCGTTCTTATCTACTTGCTCTGCGAGGATCCAAGTTTGTGTGAAATGAACTGCCTGAATGATTCATACCCGAGTCTTCTGTTAGCATTTGCATAGCGTTGTTTTTATTAATATCTCTTACTCCTGTGAAGTTTGCAGTCATTTGTGACCGACCTTCATGACAAGATGACTGGTGTCAGCCTTTACGGTGTTGTTACCAATATTACCAGAGAAAGAAGTACCACAGAAGCTATCTTCTCCTTGAGAGTTGAAGATACCACTGGAGCAATTTGGGCAAAGTTGCATTTTGTGAAGTGTTGGTAAGGATAATAAGTTAATTTGGTACAATTGGTTTTATGATCCATTCCCCGACTATAAATTTCACATTTTTAATAATATAATTTTGCTTTAAAATGTGTATTTCCTAGGTCATTAAGAAGATTAAGCATTGGTCACACAGTGTACATATCAGGCCTGACATGCTCTATGACAAAGCGGAAGGGGTGAGCTTATTCAAGCATTTTCAATTAGTCATTTTCTAATGTCAATATGTCGGTGGTTAAAGCAAGTTCCAATGTTCTCGACCAGTCACTTTCAGTTATAGTTCAGACACTTTCTGGTTTGTTCCTAGTTATGTGGTTTGTAGTCTGATTTGGAATTTATAAGGGTTCCACGAAAACATTTTTTGCTTGACAGCCTGGAAGCATTATGGTTCGAGAATACTGCTGGATCATCTTTCTTCAACCTCAGTTCCTTGCCAGCGTTGCTAAACTCATCTTGTCTTCATAAATTGTCAAGCCTCTCTGATCTATCTAGCCAGACTAGCTGTATGCAGGTATGGGTTTCCAATAGATTTTTGTTGTGACTAGTTATCATGATAATCTGCCATGATTCCTTTATCTATACTTCTGCTTTTTATGCTGTAAATCTAATATGTTCACTTGCAAAAGGGCAAAAAAAGAAAGAAGTTATCATGTTCCGCTTCTCTCTGGATGTGCAAACGTTTGCCACTTTATCATAACCTTGTTTCCAAAATATTATTTAGAATTGAGGAAGAATAGTAGGCCTGATTTTTTTTTTTTGGTGCTCCTGACAGCTTACACGCACCCAATCACTCACACATACCCAGTAAAACAATAATCCTGAAATTTATGGCACAGAATTACCATGTCTTCCTTCTCTGCAAGTTTGTCTGTCATGATGTGTATTGTGGTAAAACTCTCTTTCGCATTCCTTTTGGTGGAAAGTGTGGGGGAGGGCATGAAGGAGCCATGTTTTCTATTCCTTGCAATGTTGTGCTTTTATATCAGTTATCTACTACACTGGGTATGTCTTGCATTTTATAGCCTGTAAGTTGGGATATCTGTTCTTCTATAATTATATACTATCATGTGGACAGATAGTTCAGGTTTGGCTGAAAATGAAGATGGTTCATGTCAGTAAAAGATTTTCGCATGCCATATGTGGCCATTTTGTTACCGAGCAGCCCAATGATGTTCTGGAATGCAGCTTCTGTAACACCAGTTGTGGTGCTGAAGTTATCCATACTTTCTACCTGAAAATTACTCTTGCAGACGAGAGTGGGGAAGTTTCTGCATGGTGTACTGGTCACACTGCTACAGAGTTGCTGCAAATATCTCCTGATGAATTCTTTGAACTGCCTGAGGTAATATGTGAAATCAACTTATTTTTCTAGCTACATGGAAGTAGGTCAAAATGAATGCATGTACAATTTAAACATTATCATTAACCAAATTACAATCTAATTATGAGGATCTCCATTGTGTCGCTTAATTTTTTAGATCTGCAACGGTATTTTGCTGAGAAGATGCTTCTACTTGTTTGCGTATTTCATGTCCTTTTTAGTCTAACTTTTGATTTGTATTCCAGGATGATCAAGCTATGTATCCTACTTCATTAGAGAAACAGAGATTCACGGTTGCAATTGTTAATTGTAAGCAGCAGGGCTGTGGACCCAATGATGCTCTTCGTATGCTAGAGACTGAAGGGATCTCATGGGAGATAACTGGAGCATTGAAGAGTGAATAATGATGGCTTGCAAATGTAATACTCAGGAGGCAGCTCAAATTATTATTTATGTGTTAAAAAAAAGGTAAAATATATGATTATCAGTCTAGATACAGTAGAAATTCATATTTCATTCGAACAAAACAAATCCAGTAGTGATTTACAAATTTAAATCCTATTATTCAATGTTTTGATCACAACTCCAATCAACAGCAGCATTTGAAAAAAACAAAAATTATAAATAAAAAAACCCCCCAATCATCCACAAAAGAGTCAAAAGGACACCCCTCTCCTCGGACTCCATAACAATGATGAGATGAAATGTACTGAAAACCTTGGCAACAGTTAAAAAGGAGCAGGCTTGCCAGTCCTGAATTGAGATGAATTTGAAAAGCCAAGTCTCCAAGTTCCTTGTATTGCTTCTTAATAATTGATTTATCTGCAATCCCAATCTCCAAGCCCTATGGTCAACAGATGAACTACAGCTACCAAATCATCAGGCTTAGTACCGTCCTCAGCATAATTGGAATAACTGGGATTTGAAGAGCAACTGGATAGCAATTGGGAGTTTCCTTGGGTTTAGGGTGTAGGGTTGGTGGCGACTCGAGTGCCGGACATGACGGCGTTGAAGGCTGATGGGCGAGAGCACATGGCGGTGGCGGGATTGGGGAGAGGGAAGTCAGAAAAAGTGGTTTGAGTTTTTTGGTTATTTTTGGCGGGACAAAATTTAGGGAGTCCAGCGAGGAAAATAATGCAATAAATAAAACAAATAATAAGTGGCGGTGTGCTAGGGTTTTAGGGGTTCAGGGTTTTCCGTTTTTCTTTTTTCTTTTTTCTTTTTTTTGTCAAAAGGGGTTCAGGGTTTTTGAGGGGTTTTTGTCACATTTTTAGCATTTCAAGCTCGAGGCTTTTTCAGAGCAAAAACAAAAGCTCGAGACTTTTATACATCGGAGCCATCCAAAGCTCCTTATCATTTCGTTACCAATGGAGGTTCCCTACCACTAGCAAGAAAAACCCTAGGAGATTTTCCGCTCTTAACTTCCAGGGTTCATAGGCAATGGAGGATTTCGACGATGATTTCGGGGAGCTATATGCTGGTGTTGAACCGCAGGCCAACTCAGCCATCAATGGCGTTCCGAACTTTGCTCACCTTTATACGGAGCCAGAAGAAGATATAAATGATGATGATGATGATGATGATGATCACAAGGCGAAGAACGCTAGGCCTGCTTCTGAGGAGCAATTTGTCTCTGATTCTAAGAAACCCGATTCTGTCTGCCAGGAGTTAGGTGAGAAAGTTTCGGGTTTGGAGGCAAATGAAGACTACAGTGGAAGTGACAGTGAGGATGACTTGAAAATAGTTTTGAATGATGTGGACTGTGATGGTCAAATGTTTCCAGTTGCAGGCCGAGGGAGCATGAAGAAAGATGAGGATGAGGATGATGATGGTTTTGTGGCTACAAAAGAGTACAAGGTATTCTAATTGTGCCAGACAAATTTAATTTTTAAATTTTCTGAACTAATTTGAAACCAGTAATTTTCATTCACTGGTTAGTTATAGAAACTTAAGTATTCAGGAGAAAGATGACAGTGCCCTGTAAAATAAATATATAATCGGAATGTTTCTGGTTACAGAACTGAATATGGATAGATGATGAATACTATGTTTGATTTTCTACGTGTTTAAGTATTTCAACTCCAACACTGATATTTTTCGATACGAAATGTTATGTTTCTTTAGCTGCTGTCTTGTTGCCTACTACTTTTCTAACTGAGGGATGATTACTGATTTGTGCAGTATGTAAGGACTCAAGGATATACTTGTCCAAGCAATGGAAAAGCCAATGAGGCTGTGGGCTTGGTGTCTTCCATGTTGATTAGAGGAGACCATGATAATAATAATATGCGCAATCAACGTAAGGGGTCAAGCTCTTACATTGCTTGTGTTCGTGATACACCCCATCCAGTGCTGACTCAAAATAGATATGGTTTCAGGCTTCCTTGGTATAGGTTAGTAAATTACAAAAAAAATTAAATCTGCACAAACCCAATTTCTGTAATGGTTAACCTGTCGATACGTCAAGTTTCCTGAAATCGAATACCAAAAAAGACAACAAAAGAATTGAGAAGAACTCTGACTCTGTAGAGAATTCTAGAATTTATCTTTTTCTCAAAAAAATGATTTTATAGTAGTACTGTCCAAAGTTTGACGCAAAGCATCCTTATTTTCTTTCTTCCAGGACCATACTTGATGTAAATGTTGAATCATTTGAGGAGAAGCCATGGAGGTATCCTGGAGTTGATTTAACAGATTACTTCAACTTTGGTTTGAATGAGGACAGTTGGAAACAGTACTGCAACTCCCTGGTAAATGAAATGGTGCCATACTTATCATCAAAAACAAATTTATCACATAAAAAAATTTCTCTAGGCTAGTCTTCTAGATCCCATTTGGATGTTATGGCAGGTTTAAATGGTCTGGCCTTATGACCAAACTGGTTCTCGATGGTTTTCTTTGACACAGCAATACGTAAATACAATCCTAATAATAATGCATTGCAGGAACAACTTCGGATGGCATCCATGCAGTTTGGGATCCCTGTCCCAGACTCCTCAAAACTCTATCAGGTTATTTATTTAAATCTTTTGGGACTCTTAATATATCACCACAACTGTTGTTCAAATTTTTGGTGTTTACAAGTCCATCCGTATCTTGCTTATTAGGCTAAAGAAGCTGGATCTGAATATGATAAATTTGCTCAGGAAACTATTTCTAAAGATATGAATCATGCTGACCCAAGGAAACATGGTCCTCCATCAAGATTTTTTGATTCCAGAGTGAGACAGTTGGAACTAGTATGTCAGAATTTATTACTATTCTGTGATGATTGTATTCAGAAACTAGTTTGAGATAATTATAACTTGTTGGCTTTTGATGTTTCAGCCGAAAGGCAGAGCAATTCAGATTGAAGATAGTATTATTGAACGACAACCATCTTTTGATAGTAGGCATCCACTTAGTTTAGATTCTGATGTTGTGATACAGGTGTGTTGTCACTTTGAATTGTCTTATGGATTTTTTGCATCTACTTTATATTATGCTATTACTAATCAGTGTCACATGATTGGGTAGATTACTGTGCAGGGCCCCACTGAGGAAACCTCTGATTCTGGTGAGGGACAGGGCTGTACAAATGGCACTGTACATGAGGCATCTGCAAATGGGGAATTTGTTATTCCCTCTTCTAATATTGCCAAAGAAGACGATTTATCTGTAGGAAGTCTCAAAGGAAACTCGAGAAGATTAGACAGGTCTGTATTCTTGTTTGATGTAGGGCCCTAAATATTCCAGTTATTATACAATTTCTTATGGCACATGTAATGCATATATCTTTCCTTGATATGATCAGGTGTTCCCAGCAGATCAGTCCCATGGTAATAGATTCTGATAATCACAGAAATAACCAGGCCTTTGATCAGGACGGGTATGACCATAAGCAAGGGAATGCTATCTCATTGGAAACCATTGAAATTGCAAATCAAACAACAGAAAGTATTGGCAGGGATGCTGTCTGTGCTGATCAAAGCATGATGGAAGCACAATTATCACTTGGTGATGATGATCAACTTAGCCCCACCTCATCCTGTTTTGTAAGTGATTCTGAAGCATCCAATAATAGTGATCATTTTGATCCAGAAGATATCCGTACTCCTGTAAAGTCAACAGTGAATCCACACATTGAACTATGCAAGTCTGTCAGATCATCTTGTAAGAACTCAAAAGACATAGTCATGAAGAGAAAAGTAGTTGATGTCAAAGATTATCCTGCACGTGGAAGTCCTGCTCCAAAGAAGCGCAAGCATCAGGATAGGAGGCTTGACAGTGTAGTTGAACCAAATGTTCACAGAAAAGATGAACATGATGCATCCCCCACCTCGGAAACAGATGACCTGTATGACAGGGATCACTATGTGAATTCTCGCAGACAGAAAAAAAGGCTGCAAGATTTCAGCTGTAGTCACAGAGAAGATATTTCGGATTATGAAGAATCAAGCCATTATGGTATTAGATATACTGATAACCATGTTCAGACAGCTAATACAAATTATTGGAATAGAAAAGGTAGACAGAAGTTCCAAGACACGCTAGATCCATATGTCAGAAAAACCTGGAATGAAAGGGAGTATTCTTGTGAAGAGCGGGATGCAGATTGGCATCATTTTGGAAGAACACAATTCACTAAGGAGAGGAGTCCTCTCACCAACAGGGAGTCCAGGGGGTTGCATTCTAGGTATTCCTCCCACACTGCTGAAGAAAGGGATGCTCCATGTAGAAGGAATAGCAGCAAACTGCAGTTTAAGAAAATACCAAACCCTAGTGGTGGTTTTAATTATAAATGCGAAGATGACTTTGTGGGAGAAAAATTTGGGAGATGCGTCTCATTCACTGATCAAAAAAGGAAATTTCCCCAGGTTAGGAGAGAATTAAAAAACTCTAGGGGAAGGGGTGGACATGTTGACAGTCCCGTTTTGTATTGGGATGATTCATGCTCTGGGAAAACTAAAGATCAATATTGCAGACACAGAGAAAATCGATATTTGTCCCATCAGTCTTACACAGCTGATGAACAAAGGTGGAATGACTCCCTATCACCAAGAAATGATGTTTCTTACTCAAGAGCAACTGATGAAAGATATTGGAGGCATGCGAGCAAAATATACTCTGCTGAAGCCAAAGAGAGTAACTGGTTTGATAGTCATAATACTGATGAAATTGATGATATCATTTATCCTAATGATCATTTAAGGTGGAGAAGATCTAACTGGCGATCTGAAGTGCTGCACTGGACAGAGGATCAGTTAACTGTCAGGGATCATGGTGACAAATTGTATTCTAAGAAGGGATCTGTTTCTTATCAGAAATATGTAAGGAATGAAACCTTTCATGTTAAATATGGTTCTTCTCATGATGCTATGCATATTGATGATATGCTACCAGAGCAACATAGATTGAAAATGATGAGAAAAAGAAGTAGTGCTAAGTGTATGAATAGAAGTTCTATGATGGGTAAGCATGAGCAGACGATCCCGAGGTGCAGAGATTCGACTGACTTGTTTGTTGGGGAAGGCAAGGTAAAGTTAAGGGAACAAAGGATGAAACCTATTATCACTGTACTTGTATATATGAGTGCTCGACATGAGTTCAGCAAGCCTTATTTATTTTTTTCAATTCTATCCCGTTGCATGTTTTCTGTTTCTCCTTTTCCTTTTTATATAATATTTTCACTTTCCCCTCTCCAGGTAATGTGTTTGTGAAGCTCTTTAACAATTTCTGCTTTTGTTTATATGTTCTTGAGTGTTAAGAGTTTCCATTCAGATCAACATAAGGCCTTCTTAGATCCAGGGTGTGAAGCATGTAATGAGGGGGAAAATGTTCCCTGTCGATCATTGATCCATTAATTTAAGTTCTTCTAGCAACGTCCCTAGTAGCGGAGTTGGTTCATTGACCTTCTGCCGCATGTGTTGAATCATCTACTTTACCCATTTAGTGATTGATATATTATATATGAGTGACATTTCCTTCTTCTGACTATACACTGCAGTCCTCTGGAAGATGCTCCAAAGGCAGAACTTTGATGTGCAATGATAGGCGTGAAAATATGGACCCAGAGATTGGTGGGGCACGGACAACTTTAGTGGGTTCTAGTGAATCTGAGAAATGGGCAGTCCAATTTAGCATCCCAAATGTTCGACGCAACCAAAACAATGAGAACAGGCTTGAAGCGTTTCCAGTTACAGGTCAAAATGATGATTTGGATATGGAGGATGGCCAGATTGTAACAGAAGAACTGACCACAGCACATCCCTTACAGAGAAAACATGCTTCTGAATATGCAGTACCAGCTCACAATATAAAAAGGAGACCGTTTAATAATGGGAGTGCTTCCCATGGGAATAAGGTTGTAGAAGGATATGACAACCAAAGGATTCTTGAGACAATGGCAAAAATGGAGAAACGTGGGGAGCGCTTTAGGGAGTCAATCACCTTGAAAAAAGAGCCAGACAAATTGTCCAAGCCTGAGGTTGATCTTCTAGCTGAAACAGCTGAAACAAAGCAACATAGGCCAGCCCGAAAGAGGCGGTGGGGCGGTGTATAGGTTGTTTAAGAGCAATGCCATGTCTTTTTTTTTGTTTTTCTATATATAGATTTTTATTATAGTAGTCTCAGATTTGATCTCATGGCTTGAAGTCTTCCTCAGAATGACTTAAGCTATTTGGGGCAGGTCAATAAAAGCTTAAACACAGCAGTTTGAGATACAGAATCAGGTTAGAGTTTTTGTTATTTTTCACTTCTTTCAGAGAAATTGGAGGGAAGATTTGATATTCAAGTGACCTATTACCTATTCCTACCTGCAAAAGACTTCATTACGATAGCAATCTTCAATGCAGATTCAAGTTTGAGAAATAAGGGTGATTGTGTTGCAGCAAATGGCCAAGAATCATGCTCAAGAAGATTGGTTGAATTTGTACCACTTTTGACAGAATTCGGACTCATTTAATTCACTCATATCCTGTTGTTGCCTGTATGCATATTTTATTTTTATCCCACTTTTAAAATTAAAAAAATTATAATATTGATATAGTATACGGGTCAACTGATTTGACTGAATATTTTCTTCTGTCCAAAAATCTCCGAATTTGTTGTGAGCTATTGTCCTGATATACCGAGGCTTCGGATTGAATGGATTGTTTTTGGTCTGATAAACTATCTGATCTTGATGGACTTCCAATAAGGAGCTTCCACGTGGCATAAAAATCCGCCCTCTCTAGAACCACAGAAGAAAAAGAAACAAAAACAAAAACAAAAACAAAAGTGAAAACGTGGCAAAGTGTACGCCAATTATCCTCTCAATTGAAGGAAAATGCCCTTCGGTGAATGACCGTTAGTTTTGAGTACGCTCTCTGCAATTGACTAAAATATCCTCTCCAAATGAGATCATTTTCACACTAAAATAAAAAGAGAGCATGAAAAATGTCTTATTCTGTATATTAGCGTAATTTAAAATGTTGTTTTATAAAGAAGAATTTTGGTGTTTGATAAAATTTAAATAAGTAGATAAAACTACATCTTACTCTAAAATAATTGGTATAAAAAAACTACTAGTTATAACTTTCATATAAAACTTACTAAATATCTTGTCTATTTAATAATTTAAAAAGAAAAGACAAAGCTAAAGGGTTTCGTCCAATGAAAAATGATCTTGACTTACAGACTAGAAGTATCAGGTTCGAACTCCATGACATTTTAGTTGTGTATGTGTAAGAAACTCCCCTCTATAGATTATCGCTTGTACTAAAAACAAAACACATAGACAAAAGCACATATTATTAAGCAAAGGAAAAAAAAAATTCTCATATCATACATTAACATCTTTGGACTACTTATTATGGAGCTTCATTCCCCCTAAAATCTCAGTTTATTTCTTTGTCATTGTTTATTGCTATACTCACAAAACAAATAGAAGAGAAATTTGTAGGGTCCAAAAGTGCACACGTCGTCCTACAGCTTTTTTGTAAAATAATTGAAAAGCAAAAATGGTAGAGCTGTAAGGCTATAATGGTAATTGGACAAGCAGTGGTTCTTCCTCTACCCGCCTCACATTCGTTTCAACGTGGATCATACAGTACAGTTTAATCCGTTAAACACAGAGAGAAATGCACCTTCTCTCTTCTCCTTCTCCTCCTCCCTCAAACCCCAACTTCACTGTCTTCTCCTGCACCTCCCAAAACCCGAACAACCACTCCAAGTTCGCCTTCAAAATCCCCACTTTGTCCCTCCACTCTTCCCCTTATTCCCTCTCAGCCCCTCCACGCTGCTCCTCCCGGGACTCCTCCGCACCAGTCCTCGACCAGACCCCGCTCCCAGGCTCCTCCAATGGAGCCGTTTCGAACGACCAGAGCCAAGGCAATGCCGTGCTGCTCGAGGCAGAGTCGTCAAAAAGAGTGCTCGCGGTTCGCCGGCCGGCCATGGAAGTCTCCGGCGACGGAGAAGGTGGCGAGGAGGCACCTACAGCCCTCGATGCAGGGCTTTCCGAGTTGGCGAAGAAGATGCCGATATTCGAGCCGGAACAGAAGGCTGAATCGGGTGCTAAAGAGAAGCCATTGTCGGTGAACTTGGACTTGGCGTTGTATAGAGCTAAAATCTTGACCAGAAACTATCAATATGCTGAAGCAGAGAAATTACTTGAAAAGGTATATAATCTTCCAGTATCAATTATCAATTGTGTTTGCGGTTATGCATGTCTGAATTTTTTGAAGTGTTTAAAAATTAAAATTAGTAGTGTTCTGTTTCACTGAGAGTGGCTTTGTTTGCAACAGTGTATATATTATTGGCCTGAAGATGGAAGAGC
>NC_024127.1:32629609-32650273 GCF_000346735.1 Prunus mume
ACGGCTGAAGCTCGAGCTGTTTATGAGAAAGGCTGCCAAGCTACTCAAGGAGAAAATCCATACATTTGGCAGGTTTGGTTTTCTCTGTTTTCCAAATTGAACTTTGTGCAACTGGTTAACTGGTATGCAAAATTGAAATTTTAAAGCGTGGGGCAGGCCTTTGTTAATATGAGTGAGTGTACAAATTTCCCCACGAGAATATTCGATTCGGAAGATTCCCCTTTCTTCTTCGCCGCCTCTTTCTCCCTGCAAAATAGAACCCATAAGAGGACCACACCCTGGGTGTTGGCCAAAGGCCCTCCAATGCCTAAATTAGTTCAATTGAATCGTATAGAAAACAATAGCTAATAGGGTACGGAGATGTGTTTATGTTGTAAACCGGGCGGCCGGAGCCTTATGTAAAAGAGAGAGAGAAAGGAGGTGGCTAGGGTTTGAGAGGAATTTTCTGCAGAGTTTCAGTAGGGATTTTCAACGTACCTCAACCCTTGTGTGTGGCTATGCTTTTATAATGGTCTTGGAGGCTAGGTTTCAGAGGAATAATTCCGTAGATGGAAGGGAATTATTCCTCCCCTTTTTGGAATTGATTTGACTAATTAGGGATTTGATTTATTAGGGTAAATCAAATCCCTAATTGTGGTAGGTATTAAATCAAATCCTAATTCAATTAGGTAACTCCTCATTTAATTGGGAATCGTGGTAATTAATCAAATCAATTCTCAACCCAATTAGGTAACGTTCAATTTAATTAGGTAATCCCCAATTAAATTGAGTAACTCCCAATCAAGTTAATTAATTCCCAATTAGGTCAAATAATCCCCAAATGGAATGAATTATTTGACCTAGGGTTTTGATTTAATTTGGTTACCACAATGAGTACCACTTATTTTAAGATTTGGTATTGGAAAATGAAAATATAATCTTCCATTGATGAACAAAATGGTGAATCATTAGTTCTGGTTGATGATTTTTAACCATGAACAAGTCAGAAGTCCGAAAGAAAGTACCTTGTTAGGAAGTCATATGTGGGAATAGTTCTTGTTAGGACTGATTGATTGATTGATTTAATTGAGGTGGTTGTTTACAGTGCTGGGCTGTTTTGGAAAATAAGATGGGAAATACAAGGAGAGCAAGGGAATTATTTGATGCGGCCACGGTTGCTGATAAGAGGCACATTGCTGCCTGGCATGGGTGGGGAGTTCTAGAGCTAAAGCAGGGAAATATAAAAAAGGCAAGGCATCTGCTTGCTAAAGGTCTAAAGTTTTGTGGAGGGAACGAGTACGTATACCAGACACTCGCATTGCTGGAAGCTAAAGCCAATCGCTATGAGCAGGCTCGATATTTGTTCAGGCAGGCTACCAAGTGTAATCCCAAAAGCTGTGCCAGTTGGCTTGTAAGTCATCATTCTCCTGCACGTAGGCCTCTCTGTTACAAGTTAACTTTCCATGTCTTTCTGGCTGCGGAAATGTCTTTTTCCTGGTAGTAAATTGTCCAATTCTTATGATTCAGGCGTGGGCTCAATTGGAGATGCAACAGGAGAACAATCGTGCTGCCAGGCAACTCTTTGAGGTGATTGTTTATTTTACTGTGATCATGCATGACTATCAGTTTCCATTTCCTTGTAGATTAGGACTTTGCTGCAGTTCTTCTCTTAGAATGTTTCAGTTACTAAATTGGATATGTTTAGTTTATTTTGTTTTATTTTCTGTATTTACAGCGTTGATTGTGATGTTTTCCACCTCTATTTGTAGAAAGCGATACAGGCAAGCCCCAAGAATAGGTTTGCATGGCATGTTTGGGGAATGTTTGAAGCTAATATAGGTGACGTTGACAAAGCAAGAAAGCTTTTAAAGATAGGTCACGCGCTCAATCAAAGGGATCCAGTTCTGCTTCAGTCCCTTGCTTTATTGGAATATAAAAACTCAACTGCAAATCTTGCTCGACAGTTGTTCAGGAAAGCATCTGAGTTGGATCCCAGGCATCAACCAGTGTGGACGGTAAGACTCGCTTATCCGTACAGAGATCTGAGTTGGATCATAAATCATAAACCTGATGCCATTTATTTGTTTGAGATGACGACCTGATAAATTATGTGTGTGGATGATGCTTGTATGCTGCTAATTGTTTGAAGTATGAATGCTCTTCAACAGTACTAAAAGCAGAATTGGAATTAGTCAGACTTAGCGATGATAGAGAATACGAGAACATTTATTGGGCGTTTTTTGTTGCCTACAGAAAGTGATGGACTGCACAGGCCATTACCTTTCCCTGTTGCATACCATTGATATTCTTCTTATCAAAGTTATTTCATACCACATCATCATTTCTTACACCAAAAAGAAAAGTAATTTCCATCCTTTATGCATTGGCCACTTTCTGAAATAACCTGACAGATTTATCTTCGGGAATTACAGGACTTGTTTGTGTATGCATGCATCATTGTGAATTCAACAGAAAACTAATTCTCTAAATGTGAAATATTCGGGTATTTAGGCTTGGGGATGGATGGAATGGAAAGAAGGAAACATAGAGACAGCAAGGAAATTATACCAAAAAGCATTGTCCATCAACTCAACTAGTGAAACTGCTGCTCGTTGCCTGCAGGTAATGACCGTAGTTGGGTGTCTGGTTTCTTATACTTTGAAAATGTTCAGTTATTTTATACTTGAAACAGCAACTTCCTTAAGGTCTTCTCTATCATGTTTCTTATAAAAAAAGATTCGCGACGATGGCACATAACAAGCCATATTGTTAAGGAAGAAACTTAGATCGATGCCACAGCAAACATTATCCACATGTATGATTATTAAGGCTTCTTGCCAATGACCATCTGTTTCTGTGGTAGGCTTGGGGAGTTCTAGAACAGAGAAATGGTAACCTATCAGCTGCCAGGAGATTGTTTAGGTCCTCCCTTAATATAAATTCTCAGAGTTATGTCACATGGATGACATGGGCATCATTAGAGGAAAACCAAGGAAACTCTGTACGTGCAGAGGAAATTCGTGAGCTCTATTTCCAGCAGGTTAGTAATTAGCATAGTCACTGCATTTTACATGTGAGAAAGCTATCTGTTTGGGATATTTGTCTTGGAAGGCTTCAAGCCCTCAACTTTTTACACTCATTTGTTTCTCGCAACAGCGCATTGAAATTGTGGATGATGCTTCATGGATTATGGGATTCTTAGACATTATAGACCCCGCGCTTGACCGTATAAAGAGTCTCTTGAAGTTGGACCAGAATTCACAACAAATACAACAGGATTCTCTGAGAACAATAACAGGAGCAAATGAAAATAATACCGATGAAGAGTCGGCTGGCCTTTCCTCTAAAGAAAATGACATGGAAAGTGAGACTGGTTTTGATGTGGATGCTTTTGTTACAGAAAAATTATCTCTAGACCCATCCAAGCTAGAAGTTCAGATGGAAACCTCACGGCCTTTTGTACTAAACAGAACAAGAGCGAAAGTATTATAGTGATTTGCCAAATGGAGAAGAACCTGTTACATAGTACAGAAAACATTAGAGCATTTTAATCGTATACATGACAGGGCCTCTTGTGGGTTTTGTGGTTTGTATCATGAAATTTGAGGCTGAGGGCTCGCCTTGTATATTTCATACCTCGAAGTAAGGTAACTTGATATGCAAGTAAAACTTGTAATTTACTGGACAACACAGAAAAACCATTTGCATTGGGCTTCAGCCTTCAATGATTAAAGAAAATATTTTGGAATGTAAACTCTTTTCCTGTTTTTAGTTAATCTCGTTTGCGTTTCATTTGTTAGTAGCTCACGTACGGACATGATTTCGATTATGGTTTTAACTTCTAACAAACAATTTGACAACATAAATATCTAGTGTCAGATCTTATAAAACGCTACTCCAATGCTCTCAAATCTCATTAAAGTTTACTATAGTATGATAAAGTTAAAGTAAAGATAATTTATGAATTTAACTATATTATAAATTATAATCAAACCATGAATTTGGTTATGATGTTGATAAACTAAACACAACTATCACCATGCATACGAGAAATTCTTCGGTGTGACAGTCCCACTACATAACTACGTAGTAATACTAATTCACTCATATTACAATACATATATAAACTTATTAATGTTACTCTAAGATATCACACATATTATTAATGTTATTCTTCGGTGCACGCGTTTCCGAGATTGCGAGAGGCTTTTAAAAAAAAATTAAAAATTAAAAATGTATTTTTGAATTAAAAAAGATAATGGTAGTTGTGTTTCATAAAAATAGGATCCATTATTTGATTTTTCTTTTAATTTTAATTTTTTTAAATATGAAAAAAGTGAATTTACCATATTATCCTCATTTAATTAATAATTTCAATTCTTAATGTTTGCATTAACGAAGGGTATTTTCTGGTATTTTGAATATTTCACCATTCTTTGCCTTTTATTTTATATATATAGATAACACATGAATAACACCACATGATAATGTGACTGTCACATCTAAGTATTTTTTCAGTGGAAAATGATAAACTAACCCCCATGCTGTCATCTATGCAAAGGCAAAATAAATTCCTATGCTTTACCATTTGTGCATCCACGGATACCTCTTACTGGCCTCACACAACACATGCACTCAATGCCATGTTAATGTTAGCTTAGCTAGCTTCAACCAACCGGCCATAACCAAGTCGCAAAGTTTGAAGAAAATCGTTACCGCCCCCTCTCACTCACTGGAACAGTCGCATGAGTAATTCTGGTTCTTCATCTCTAGTCTTCAGTCTTCCCCTGGGATTATAGGGACATGCACTTACGAGCACTTAGCACCATGAAACGGAAGTACAGCTGCAGCAGCAGTAGTAGTTAAAGGAACGCAACATACCTTGCTAGCTTTAGTTTGTCAAATTTGTCCAATATAATTGTTTAAACAAACAAGTTGGTCGGCATATGCACTAGTCTATAACTGGATCCAAGCCCTTCATTGTTAGTTTCTAGAATTTTAATGTCGGAATTTTTGTTTATTGTCCTCGACCTATGCGAGGGAGGGAGATGTCAAAATTCAAATAAGCATGTCTTTTATGCAAATTTTTAATTATTTATAGGAATTAAAGAGCCCGTTTGATAGGTGACGTGGAGCACGTATGGCCGTTGAGCTTTCATACATTGGCTAACCTGTTTTGATATCATGAAGGAAGTTGAGGTTTCACCCTAAAACCAATTATAAGTCCTTGATAGGTTTCTCAACTTTCTAATATAAGACTCTTTACCTTCATATTCTCACAGTCCGAACTATAAATCAAAACCGGAATGAAAACACGATAACCTTTTTGAAATAATCCATGTAGGATTTTCAATTTTCGTAGGATATATAGATTCTAATTTATATGTCCTACGAAAGTCACGAACTTTTGTCTTTTCTCTAGATGCTGGTTCCGTCTCTAAGTCTTGAGAAGACAGAAAGAAAGAAGAAAATTTTGCTTTTTGACCGAAAAATAGTTCCATTAACGGGAGACATTAACAGAGTATGAGCTGCAGAAACTGACATAGTGAATGACTCTGATTAGATGTAACAGGCATCCCACAGAATTAACCCCTATATTATTATAATTCTCAACCGGTGTAGGTTTTTGCTTTTTGGAGACAGAAGATCAAGAATCTCAATTTCCGAATGTTAATGAAATTATTAATAAAGGCATACATGAGTTTAGTCAAATTGACCAAAATGGTAGTACTTTCTACTATTTATCCGAGTTTGAATCTCCCTATCCATAATTTAAAATAGATTAAAGTAGAATATTGTCTGTATAAAAAAAACGAAAATATTGATAATGAAAAACCCCTAAACATCATCCAAGAGTAATATAAGGAAATTTAACCGAAGATTGTCAGTTTTTATAGGGCCGTTTAAGGGTTCGAGTTTCCAGGCTTGTATAACCAATGAGTTGTGAAGTGAAAAAATAAACTAAAAACACTATTTTGTATTTAGCCTTGTATATATGTGAAATGCTGCTCTATCATTCAGCGAGGGGGCAATATATGGGTAAAAAGTGATTTTGTTCAAAGCTGGTAATGAGTTATGGCATTGGTTTAAAAAAACAACTAAATATTTGTACTTAGGCATGGTATATCTGATTCTTGATATAGATAGTGTTTTCTTTTATTCTTTTACTCTTCTTTTTCTTCTGTTTTTGTCTGTTTTGGGAACAGTTTTGTGAAAGCTATAATATGGGATGGACCGTACGGTCATGGTAAAACAGGTCTTGCCATTGTGCATTGCATGGCTGCTGCTGCTGCTCCCTGTCATGGTAAAATATAATTTGGTTGTGGGAGGAAATATTTCGGCTTCCAATCACAAGGTGCTATGTGGACAAAAAGAATATCTTATAGGTCAATAATCAGGCCTATTTATTTGGGGGATTATTTAGGCCAAAATTGGGAGATATTATCATCAATTAGGGATTTGATTCTGATTGAAATCTATAATTTACTCAATCTCTCCATTTAAGGGAAAGAATATTTTCCTTCCAAATAGGAAAATATTCTTTACAAAACCCTAACACACGAGGTGATTATAAATAGATGGCTACACCAAGCATACAAGGTAATCTGAAACTCAACTGACTTGATTGTTGGGGAAGGCAAGGTAAAGTTAAGTGAACAAAGAATGAAACCAATTATCACTGTATATATGAGTGCTCGACATGAGTTCAGCAAGCCTTATTTTTTCTTTTCAATTCTATCCGGTGGCATGTTTTCTGTTTCTCCTTTTCCTTTTTATATAATATTTTCACTTCCCCCCTTTCCAGGTAATGTGTTTTGTGAAGCTCTTTAACAATTTCTACTTTGTTTATATGTTCTTGAGTGTTAGAGTTTCCATTCGGATCAACATAAGGCCTTCTTAGGTCCAGCGTGTGAAGCATGTAATGAGGGGAAAAACATTCCCCGTCGATCATCGATCCATTAATTTAAGTTCTTCTAGCATCGCCCTATAAGGGAATCACCGCAGTCAATGCAAATCAATGTCAGGGCGTTGATGAAACCCTTTAACCACCAAACGGGCCTTAGAGCACTTCCAACAACAAGGGCTGGGGGGGTGGTTTAGGCCCAAAAACAGTTTCCAACAACAAGGGCTGGCCAGGGCAATTGCTGGGGCCCACAAAACCAGGCCAGCCCTCAGGCAAGATGAGCTCGAGTTCAAGTCCGGGTACAAAAAAAACAAAATTTTCAGTTTTTCTTTTAAAAAAATAAATAAATACTTAGTCATAGTTTTCACTTCCCACACCAAACTCTATACAAATTTCTCTCCTCATATCTCATATGAATAGTTGTTGTCATGGCAATTGGTGAAAACACCACAACATTTTGCAAGGGCAGCCACCCACTATTCACGTGAATAGTGGTTGCCCTAGCCTCCCCTTTGCCATGGCAAAGAGCAAACTACTAGAAGTGCTCTTATATCGGTCAATAGCGCCATCAGGATGGCGTTTGATGGTGAATACCCATTTGCACCCAATAAGATTATGATGAGGATTTAGTGATTGATATATTATATAGAGTAATGCTACACTTACCACATTATTATCCCACATTTCTATACCACATGATGTGGCATATCCATATCATATGTCACATCAATTAAATGAATGAAGTGTATTTTAATAAATAAAATTAGAAAAACAAAAACTAGTATTTTACATGATGTGGTATATACACATCAGCTGCAACATCATGTGGTATAAAATTGTGGTATAAAAAATGTGGTAAGACTAGTATTATTCTATTATATATGAGTGACATTTCCTTGTGACTATACACTACAGTCCCTCTATAATTGTCTTGTTGATTGGTTTCTATATTAAGCACTTTTGAAAAAAGCGACATCATGAGAAGCCAATTCTGTTTGCAGGCTCACTTTCTGACTAAAAAACCATCATGGCCTCTTTTCATTTGTGCTTCTCCTACATGGTGATGATGCTCATGGTTATATCCTGCAATCTATATGGAGCACATTCTGGTACTGCAAACCCTAGCTCTGCTTTCTACATCAAGATGTATAATATATATCCATGTTAATTTTCTCTTGTTTAATTGTTGCTTTTATTAATTACTCTTTCATTAAATATTAGGGGGTTGCAAAGCCAGAGACATAAGCATCTCACAAGGGAAAATTTCAGAGACTGGGATCCCAAAGTACAGCGTACAGATTGCGAACGAGTGTTCTTTTGACTGTGCTGCTTCAGACATCCACGTCCACTGTGGTCAGTTTGCCTCTACAGAAGTTATGAACCCAGCTGAGTTCAGGAGGCTCTCTTTTGATGATTGCTTGGTGAACAACGGACAGCCTTTGAAGCCCCATCAGCTCATCAGCTTCACTTACTCCAACACCTTCATGTACCCCCTTGCTTTCAAGTCCGCAAAGTTTATTTGCTAATTATATTTTAGCCCTCGCAACTATCACATTCTACTTACGGTGATCATTTTGAGACTTAGCCACCAATAGTTTATGTTATTCTTCTCTCTCTCTCTCTCTCTCTCTCTCTCTCTCTCTCTCTCTGTGGCTTTGGCAACCAGAGCTCAAGTACAGATAAGTAGAAAACAGAATGAATGTTGACCTAAAAAAAAGCAGAATGAATGATTGGAGATACTCTTTTATTCTTTGCCTATAAATGGGGTATTGAATTTTGTACAAAGAAAAAGGGGTTTTGAAAATGCCCTTCTTCATGCTAGTTGTGATGGAACAACAAAAAGGAAACCAAATTGTTATTTTTGTAATCATTCTGTAAATAGTATTATGCAGTTCAGAAGATTTGGTGTCTGTGTTTAAATGCTTCCCCTGTGCTTACTTTATGTTTGTCTTCAACTTTATAATTTACGCTTACATGCTTACATGAGTTGTGTTGTCATTTTGCCCGTATCTGATTGGTATTGGCATATTTAACACATGGTACTTGAAAGCCACATTATTTTCCTTCAAATACAGAAACCAAAACAAGAATTGAACAAGAATTGACAAATTCCTTAAATAAATAAAAATAGGTATTTACCAGGTGGAGAGATGGGATCATGCCCCAAAAAATTTCTGCAATAGTTTCCATTCTGTCTTCTTGTATCTACCAAGGTGAAAAACAAAAATTTGAAGAGGCATTATATCAATAGACAGCCTACTTAAAGAAAGTTCCTAGCCAGAAAACAAAACAATATAGAAAAAGAGGTGACCGAGGCATAGTTTACATGATTGGCCTCATCTTCCTCTTGGATTCACTATTTGTGAAAAAACTGCACTTGTGTTTAAATCTTCTACAGTAGCCTCACTTGCAGTGCTTTCTTCCTCGATGGTCAATGTGGAATTGTGAATTGCATAAGCATCATTTGCTTTATCTTGAGCAACAACTGCTTCTCCATCAGGGTTTTCATGCAGTTGAAGTGCGAACTCGAGGTTCCAAAGCACGTCACCCATTGAAGGACGTTCAAGTCCATGATCAGCTAAGCACTTCTCAGCTGTCTCTGAAAACTTTTTCAGACACTCAGGATTTATAGGGGGTCCTGCCTTAAGATGTGGATCGACAATTTCGCTGAGAATTCCCTTTTTTCGACAATGTATAGCCCAATCTGCTAGACTAACTTGTTCCTTTGGCAATGTAGCATTAAGCGCTGGCCTTGCACACAGGACTTCAAACAGAACCACCCCAAAAGAGTACACATCAGATTTTTCTGTCAATTGTTGCCTGCGGAAATATTCAGGGTCCAAGTACCCAAAGCTCCCCTTCACCACTGTACTAACATGGGTTTGATTTTGATTAATATTAGGACCTGTTTTTGATAGCCCGAAATCAGACACTTTAGCTACCCAACTCTCGTCCAATAGAATGTTTGTGGTTTTCACATCTCTATGGATGATGGTGTACCTGGCACCAGTATGAAGATAATGTAATCCTCTAGCAGCTCCAATGCAAATTTCCAACCTTTGCTTCCATGACAAGGGAGGTTGGTTGCTCTTGTATAGGTGTTCCCTTAGAGTCCCATTAGCCATGTAATCATAAACAAGAACCATCTCGCCGTCTTCTTCGCAAAAACCAATCAAAGAGACTAAATGCTTGTGTCTAAGCTTTGAAAGCATCTCTATTTCAGTTTGGAATTCATTAACTCCTTGCTCCGAAGATGGATTCGATCTTTTTATAGCCACTTGGGTCCCTCCATCAATAATGCCTTTGTAAACCTTCCCAAACCCTCCAACCCCAATAACTTGAGATTCATCGAAGTTCTTGGTACCATGTTTTATCTCAGACAATGAAAAATGCCTACATAGACCAGCAGCCAGACTTGAAAGGTGGCTGCTACCAGTGTTGCTCTTGCCAGAAATAGTTGATGTGTGAGAGTTACCATAAAGGGGCAACCAAGCACCCATCCCAGACTCCATTCCATTCTTTCTCTTCTTCTTTATGTACACGACAAAGCACACTGCTGCAACTACAGCCGCACCGCCAGCAGCCCCACCAGCTATTCCAATTACTTCACCCTTGCTCTTGGATTCCGGCGGAGGAGAAAAATTACTAGCTGCAGCAGCCTCGGCTTCTTGAAGCATCTTCGAAGGCTCAGGATTTGGGCCTGCCAAGTTCCCACGTGTGTCATTGAGCTTAAAGATCTCCAAACCATTAAGAATTGAGTCATAATACTCAGGCTTCTCTGACACAGATGGATGCAATGCCACCCATATTTCCTCATCACCATCTCTATCATTAACAACAGTTGCATAATCTTTATAAACTGGCACTCCTATGGACCCTGCCCAAGCAATCGCATCCGCAGATTGCTGTGCTGTTCGGTTGTTGAGGAAAATATCAAACACCCTCTGATTAATCTTGGTAAGTTGAAGCTCACAAAAATGGAACCTAACAACATATGTAAAATTGGCATCAACAGAGAAAACCCATGTGAGATTGTAATTCTGATTGATTTTGGGGTCCGGTCCCATTGATCTAGCCGTGCTGTACACATTCAGAGGTGCAATATAGCCTGGCACTTCAGGAGGATATTCAATGCTAACATTTTTACCAGCCTCAGATGTGACCCCAAATGCTGCACCAAACAAGTATGGCGAATCATCGTACCATGTCCTTGTAAGCCCTGAATCATTGGTTGTAGGAATAAACTGTCCACCAACATTGAGCCTGAACATGGTCTGAAGGGAAGAGCTCTGGACCTCGACATTTTGGTCCTGGAACCCGATCAAGTTTGCAGGCTTGAACATATCAGCAGGCATTGAGATGACCTCAACCCCATTGACAAAAGCATAGGATTTATCATGCTGTGAAGAGGGTATGAATGTGATGTTGAGATTGCCAGACTGGGGAGGAATGAGTGAGAATTCTCTCATGATATAGGCCTGTGTGAGAGCTTGGGCTGTAATGGAGGCACTGAAATTGTGGAGGAGAGTAAACCCATTTGCAACCACGTCGAAATATGAGTTGGAAGGCTCGAGGCTGTTATAGGAAGTTGGATAAAAATGGAGCCTGACCAAAAGGCGTTGCTTGGGTGAAACAGAGAACTTGTACGACGATGCAGAGTTGAAAATTCTTGCAGACATGTATGGAACTTGAGAAGGCAGAGAAGGGTCTTGGTATTGGGCCGTTGCCGTGTTCGATTTATCGGAGGACGTAAGAAACTGGGAATCTGAGGCCCATTTGCGGCCATCGGAATCGGTGCCTCCACTTGAAGAGCCACAAGAAATGACGTAAGAATCAGAGTCTTTGCCATGAACATGAACGGTGTTTAATGAGAAAGATAACAAGATCAGAGAAAATAAGATATGGGTTTTGGAGATCATTGCTGAAAAGAGAAACCCTTTTGATGGAGAATTCAAGAGCTGAAAGGTTAAGGAAGAACAAGATCAATATATATGTATGGTACAGGGGAAAACATAGTACAGGAGAACAAGAACAATGAGAGAATGTTTTCCTGTACTTTCCTGATGTTCAATTACAATAACTGTATTAAATCCAGATGGGTTCTTCTGGTTTTCATGAAAAGTAAAGATTACAAATTTACCTGGGAATTTCAGGATGCTATGCAAGAATTACAAATCAACATGTGTTTTTGCTTTCATTTTTCTCTGTTGTTTTTTTTTGTTTTTTTGGGTCCAGGGTCTAGGGAACGTTACGATAGGAGGTAGTTACTGGTTAGAGAGTAATTGGGTTAGAGAGAGAAACGGTAAATGGTGTTTGGCATTGACTGCCTTGGCGTTTCTTTAGGTTTGATTTTGAGTGGTGATTCATTCACCGAGTGGATTGATGAATGAATCCGAATTATACTTTGGTTTTGTTTGTGATATGTATGCTTGCACTGCATGGGTCAATTGAAATCCCAATCACAAGGCATAATATCCGTCGCGCATTTTTTTTTTATATAGAAATTATGAAATTGCATTTATAATATAGCAAAAAAAGTCACTAACCATAAATGGCGAATACAAACTAGCCACAAAGGGTCATTATAATAATGAAACGGTCTAACATCAAAATTAAGACAATCTAAGGCTTCTGCACGCAAAATCATATCCATGACACACTAAATTCGTCTTTTTGGTAATTTTATAAGAAGCTAAGTATAATCCTTCTCTACACAAAAGAAAAAAACATGTATAATCCTTTTTTTCTTTTTTTTAATTAAGATCATATTCAAAATCAGATCATTTGGAGACCTATTGGATTTGGCGCCATTGTCTAAGTTTCTACACATATACAATATTCATAAATAAATAACTATATAAGACAACTTATATATTATACTAATTCATATTTATAATCCCTATTTGATTTGTTAAGGCACTTTATATCACATTAATTACATAGAACTTAGGTCAGATCTTGATAAAATTGTGTAAGGTAATAGCTCATCTTGGCATTATAATTATATATAAATTATAACAAAATATGATTACATAAGGTTCACCACTATAATAGTGCAAGAATAATGTTTAACAATGTATAAAAATGATTACTGTAAATCATTTTTTCTTACATAGGGGTGTAGATGAGTCGAGTCAAACCGAATATCAAGGTTCACAAGCTTAGCTCGAATGATTTTTTTCGAACTATGAGATTTTGAAATACACTTTTTTTTGTCACACACACACATAGAATGTTGCATAGAGTATTAGAAACATCATAAAAGGGCTTTTCTCATAAGAATGGAAGCTAATGCCCATACTCCCATGCAGTCCACTTTTAAGTGATTGTGCTGCCTTTTTTCTTCGGTTGTTTTTATTATTTCTTGTTAACAAGTAATGTAATTGGTACTCAAAGTACCTCACAATCAAAAACTAATTAAGGAAAAACACAATTACAAGTACTCGAACTTTTTGTGTCTTTTAAAGGGTTGCAATATTGTTATTAAGATAGAAACAAAGGATGATGATGCTTGTTTCAATATATAGTTCTTTGTCACCAAAAAAAATAAATTATGGTGCAAATGAAAGAGATTTTACTATCATAGTCGACTATTGTATGCTTGTTTTTTACATGTAATGTAGCCGATAAATTGCATTAAAAAAAAGTATCACACTTATATACTTTGAAACCCTGGAAATTTGGAATCAAAATAGTTGAAGTTAAGTATATGAATCAAAAGGGGATCCATTTCCAGAAAATCCCCCAACATCAAGGTCTAGAGTAAGTTTGGCATAAAACTCCTGGCTGCAGCGTCAGCGTTAAGAAGCATCTTTGAGGGCACAATATTTGGACCTGCAAAGTTCCCATGGGTGTCATTGACCTTAAAGATCTCCAGTCCATTAAGAATTGCATCATAATACTGAGGATGCTGCTCCCGGTTTGGATGCATGGCCACCCAAAGTACCTCATCTCCCTCTTTATCATTAACATGAGTTGCATAATCCTTATAAATTGGGGTCCCTATGGACCCCGCCCACTGAATCACATCTGCAGTGTCCTCTGCTGTTTGGTTGTTGAGAAAAATTTCGAACGATCTCTCATTGGCCTTGGTGCTTTGGAGCTCACAGAAATGGAACCTAACCAGATATGTAAAATTTGCATCAACCTGGAAAACCCAAGTGAGGTTATATTTCTCATTGACTTTCGGATCGGGCCCCATGGATCTTGCTGTCCTGTACACACTGAGAGGTGCAACAAATTCTGGCACATCAGAAGTGTGTTGAACTGTGACATTATTGTCAGCCTCAATTGCAACACCAAGAAAGACCCCATCGAAAAATGAGGCCCCGAAAGCTGCGTTTAACAAGTAGGGTGAGTCATCTAGCCAAGTCCTGGCCAGCCCTGAGTCGTTTATTGGTGGAATGTAGCCTCCGCCGACATTGAGCCTGTGCATGGTCTGGAGCGAAGAGCCTTGGATGTCGATTGATTGGCCCTTGAACCCGATCAAGTCTGCGGCCTTGAACGTGTCCTCCATGGGGATTATCTCGATGGAATTGACGAAAGCGAAGAAATTTTCGTGTTTCGAAGAAGGTGTGAATGTGATGGTAAGAGAGCCGGATGGTACAGGGACGAGCGAGTACTCTCTTATGATGTAGGCCTGCGTGAGAGCCAGGGCTGTGATGAAAGGACTGAAATGGCGGAGCAGAGTGAGGCCATTCGCCTTTACGTCGAAAACTGCTTTGGTGTTTTCCAAAGACCCGTAAACAGATGGGTAAAACTGGAATCTCAAGAGAAGGCGCTGACTGGATGAAACAGAGAACTTGTATGATGTTGCAGAGTTGATGATTCTTGTTGTCATGTATGGGACTTTGGAAGGCAGAGCTGGGTCTTGGTAGTCCGTTGTTGCACTCTTCGTGTTGTCGGAGGAGGTGAGAAACTTTGAATCCGAGGCCCATTTGCGGCCATACGAATCAGTTTCGCCATCCGGGGAAGAGCCACAAGAGATGAATTGGGACTCGGAGGCTGAGGCTGGGGCTGAGGCTGGGGCTGTGGTTGGGGCTGGGGCTTCGCAGAGAACATGAATGGCGTTTAATGAGAAAGAGGAAAGCAAAATCAGAGAAAACAAGATTTGGGTTTTGGAGATCATAGCTGAATGGAGCAACCCTTTACAGATGGAGAGATTTCAACAACTGAGATGTCAGGGGAGGACAAGGCCAATTGTTGTCACAGGGGAAAAGCAGAGTACAGGAAAACTGGGAAACATTCCTGTACAAGAATTCAATTGCAATGGCTCTATCAAATCAAACTTTGTTTTGGTTTAAATTGAAGAAAAGATTACAAATTTACCTGAGAATTGAAGGAAGTGATGCAAGAATTAGAATTCCAACTGTGTTTTGCTTTCATTTCTCTGTAATTTTGTTTTGTTTTTCCTTTGAATTTTTGTGTCCTTTTCCGGTCCAGGGTGGAGGGTCGTTAGGACAGGAGGTCGTTATGTGGTTGGAGAGCAACGGTAAGAGAGAGGCGCTTAATTCTCTATGGCCTTGACCGAGTCGAGGAATGATCCCAAATTATCTTTTGGGTTGTAGATGTTTTGCATTGCATGGGTCTATACAATACATCTATTCCTTTTACCTTTAGTACTTTCTATTAACTTTATATATATTTATATATATATATATATGTCGATTTTAATATAACATATTATACAAAAATTTATATAGAATCTATTTGAAGAGAAAACCCCAAAATTAGCAAACACTAAATCAAAATGGAGCCTTCATCAATATTAACTTTTAACACGTGAATTAATAATATTACGTGAGAGTGAAGTTTCCATCCCTTTTTTTATTTTTTTGTGTTTTAATAATAAACAATACTTCTTTAATGCATCTACTGAGGTAGGCACTGCCTTCATTTACCTGAAGAAAGATAAAAAGCAACACTGCTTTGCCAGTGAGCTTCTAAATAATACGTGAAAAACACGTCTTATGTATAGCTTTTTAATTATTCTAGTAAGTATATAAAAATTTGGGAATTGGAACAATATTGAAGATTTAAGACCGACCACCCCCCCACCCTATTAAAAAGGAAAAGCCGTTATCAACATTTCAATGTGAGCTGGTGGACGACGATGAGCAGCCATGGATTTCTTCATATGGCTTCGGACCATCCATCACAAAGCTTCCTGATCCTTAGCATGACTCTATAACATACATGTGTCTAGTAGATTATACCAAAGGCACAAAAATTTGTTTAAACGTTTGAGAACAAATTAAGTCATAAGTTTCTAGTTTGAATTTATGAGGAGGGAGGAGAGAGAAAATGGGTTAGTTCAAGGCATATTAATCAATCATATATAGTTGAGATGATATTGATTTCTTTTCGAATGCAATCTCAACCATTAAAAGTTTAAAACTGCTTTAATATCATGTGAACCATTTACCCACGTATCAGATAACCCTAAACTCTAAAGAAGAGATACTACACTTGATCTTAGCCAAAAGGCCAAGAAAGGTATGCTTATTATTGTCTTGGGCTGATTCTTTTATACGCACACCTTTATTCATTTCCTTTCTTCAACTTGTCGATGTGGGATTGCGAACACACTCTCTTGAATCCCACCAAAAATAATTGTGGGCAGCCAAAGGCAAGTAGTTAGAGCACTTCCATTGGTTACCTTTTGGTCTGGCAAAAGGCAGCCCAGTCTTGAATTAATGCCCACAACAACAAAGGTTTGACTAGGTAAGAATGGGCCATATTTACCCACCAAAGATATTTCACATGTCCAACTTGCGCCTCTATAGATCCGCAAGTGAATGGGTGGGAAAGCAAAATTAAAAAGGGTAGGTGAATGATATTTTTGTCCTTACTTGCCATTGCCTTTTGTCATGGCACAATGGGTGGAAATGCATTAGGTAGGCACATATATATCATGTTCCCAAAACAACATCAGTTCATGTGTTTGTACTTAAAGGTTTCGTATACAAACTCATTGAAAACCAACAATGTTTCAACAATAAGTAACTAGAATTAAAGTGTCTAAATGTGAGGAGATGGTGTACTTTAAAATTCAACTTTGTAAATTGAGAATTTGTTTGTTTGGTGAGTGTGTTAGTTTTTACCAACTCTCTGAGTATGTTATAAAAAAATACTATTGACATGCCCTTGCCAATTATGAACATCAAATTTTCAAAGAGAAAATTTCTACACATAAAGAGTTCTCAACACTAGCATATCATCATAAGCCCTTCAACACCGTACCAGAGGGTGCACCTCCCCCAACTACCCTATCCTCTCTCCTTTCTTCCCTCTTCTTTTCTCAACCTTTTTTTTTTTTTTTTTTATTCATCTTTTTCTCTCTACCCTCACCTTTTTTCCCCTAAAATTTGGGTGAATATGGAAACCCTAGATCTACAACTTCTTCCTAATCTTTCTCTTCCACCCACGACCTTTAGTTTTCACCATACACTTCTTACTTTCATCCTCTATTTTTCCCCTATATGTTATATTGTTCTCTACCCATCGCATGCAGCTGCATCTCTGCGTTAGATCTCCACCACCATCATTTGCTCCTCAACTCCACTGATGCCTCTTCCGTCATTTTGCACTTATTTTTTGGGATTGTAGTAGCACTCTTTAAAGCTTTGGTGGCTTGTTCACCACCATTCTCCGTTGGAAGCTTTGGTTTTATTTAACAGTTACTCCTTCACAGTTGTAGACGTACTTTGGTGGTACAGTAGTTTCATGTTCTTAGGTTTAGGGTTTTCTTTGTTTATGTTATTTTGGGCGGGATCTTTGTTTTTGGGACTCGCCAACACTCCCCCTCAAGTTAGGGCAAAGATATTTCACATGCCCAACTTGACAAGTGAGTCATAAAACACCATACTCGACATTGACCAATCAAATAACTGTAGAGAAGGCCTTCTCATAAACCACGAGTGAAACAACTGACAAACCCGAACAAATAAGGCACATAGAAGAACACATAAAAGCATAACACAAAAACCCTATGAGCACTTCAGTAGGTAAAGTAGAACATAGAAACCTTATGAGCACGACAGCAGGTAAGTATGAAACATATTCAACATGCTGATTTTTTTTAGAAGAAAAAACATGCTGATTTAGAATCAATTCTTTGAATTAAATAATGGATGTATTAAACAATTATATCAGAAAAATTGAGAAATTAAGCCTATTTTGCTAGCCATCAGCATAAAGTTGATATTGAATTGAGGTAGGGGCCGAGCGAACGCATGCCCCCACTGCAACAAATTATGACGTTAGCTCTCCTACGTTGAGGAGACCATAGGCAGGCACCCCTCCTAAGTGCAATGGAGGTCACCAACCTAGGCCATGAGTCTTCTTGATCACCCATAGACCCCGTCCAGGTAAGTATGTTTCAAAATGTTTCTAGTTCCTCTTTAATACATGAGTCTCGCTTTCCATTTCTTGTGCATTTCCGATGTGGTACTTGAAGCTAGATATAATCACAAGCTAAAATGATGGGAAAACTAGTGCCAAAGATACATGCGATTTGGGATTGTGAACACACTCTCTTGAATCCCACCAAAAATAATTGTGGGTAGCCAAAGGCATGTAGTTAGAGCACTTCCACTGGTTGCCTTTTGGCCTGGAAAAAGGAAGCCCAGTCTTGAATTAATGCCCACAACAGCAAAAGTTTGACTAGGTAAGAATGGGCCATATTTACCCACGCCTGCCCAAAGGCAAGAATTGCATGGGTTGCTGCCTGGGTTTACTAATGTCAACGTGACATCAACAACCAATTTAAATACCCAGCAAAATTTAAGAAAAAATACATAGCCTTATTCTTTACTTCCCACACCAAAACTCCATATAAATTCCTTTTCTCATATCTCATGTGCATAGTATTTGCTTTTACTTTCCATGGCAATGGGTGGAAAAGCAAAATTAAAAGGGGTAGGTGAATAGTGTCTGCCTTTACTTGCCCTTGCCCTATGGGTGGAAATGCTCTAGGCAGGCACATATTTATCATGTTTCCAGAAAAACATTAGTTCACGTGTTTTTACTTGAAGGTTTCGTATACAAACTCATTGAAAACCAACAATGTTTCAACAATAAATAACTTGAATTGAAGTGTCTAAATGTGAGGAGAATGTGTACTTTAAAATTCAACTTTGTAAATTGAGGATTTGTTTGTTTGGTGAGTATGTCAATTTTTACCAACTCTATGAGTATGTTATACCAAAATATGATTGACATGCCCTTGCCAATTAAGAACATCAAATTTTAAAAGAGAAAAATTTCTACACTGAAAGAGCTCTCAACACTAGCATATCCTTATAAGCCCTTCAACATCGTACCAAAGGGTGCACCTCCCCCACTACCCTATCCTCTCTTCATTCTTCCCTTTTCTTTTCTCAACCTTTTTTTTGTTCACATTCTTCTCTCTACTCTCACCTTTTTTCCCCTAATATTTGAGTGAATAAGGAAACCCTAGATCTACAACTTGTCCCTAATCTTTCTCCCCCACCCACCACTTTTGGTTTTCACCATACACTTCTCATTTGCATCCAACATTTTCCCCCTATATGTTATATTGTTCTCTACCCATTGCATGCCGCTGCATCTCGGCATCAGATCTCTACCACCGTCATTTGCTCCTCAACTCCACAAGTGCCTCTTCCGTCGTTCTTCCTCAATGGCACTTTCTGATATGTGAATACATTTAAAGTGCATTTTGCACTTATTTTTCTGGATTGTAGTAGCGCTCTTTAAAGCTTTGGTGGCTTGCCCACCACCATTCTCGATTGGAAACTTTGGTTTTATTTAACTGTTACTCCTTCGCAGTTCTAGACGTGCTTTGGTGGTACAGTAGTTTCATGTTCTTAGGTTTAGGGTTTTCTTTGTTTGTGTTATTTTGGGAGGGATCTTTGTTTTTGGGACTCACCAACACTCCTCCTCAAGTTGGGGCAAAGATATTTCGCATGCCTAACTTGACAAGCGAGTCATAGAACACCATACTCGACATTGACCAATCGAACAGCTGTAGAGAAGGCCTTGTCATAAACCACGAGTGAAACAACTGACAAACCCGAACAAATAGGGCACATAGAAGAACACATAAAAGTAGAACACAAAAAACCTCTGAGCACAGCAGTAGGTAAGGCAGAACACAGAAACTTTGTGAGCACGATAGTAAGTAAGTATAAAACATATTCAACATGCTGATTTAGAATCAATTCTTTGAATTAAACAATGGATATATTAAACAATTATACCAAAAAGATTGAGAAATTAGGCCCATTTTGCTAGCCATTAGAATAAATGACAGGACCCGTCCCGAATTTCCCAGAACCCGAGACGAACCCTGCGGAGACCCCGGCATCACCTCCAAGCCGGGTTCACTCCTTAAATCTATGTCCTCGTTTACCAGAGAGGACTAAGGGCACGAGACTTTCTGCCAAAAATTCGGCAGAGTCTCCCCTATAAATTGAACATTTCCCCAAAATTTCCACCTGCATAAAACGCATTTTATAACCCAACCGGCAGCATGCACAATAAAATCTCATGCAATTTACATAAATGGCCTCCGGCCTTCAAATGCTTCTAGCAGAACTGCCCACAAGGTTCTTAAAATAACTTAATGCATTCAACATGCATATAACAACTTCAAAATCTAAACACGCACACCTTCACTTGCTCAGTCCACAGGACGAGTCTCAATTCAACCAAGTTTTGGGACCAACAACGAGGTCCAACCCAAACTCAATAAGACCACCTAAGTGGGGTCTAATATGTGGCTGCACCTAGTAACTTCA
>NC_024127.1:32664954-32688633 GCF_000346735.1 Prunus mume
CCACACAAAAAAAAAAAAGAAGAGACAAGGGGGGAAAATTTTTAAAAGGCCCAACCACCAAAATATAAAAAAAAAAAAAAACAAAAAAAAAAAAAAAAAAAAAGGTCACAGTCAGTGAGCTAACTACCCAGCGCCACGTGACCAGCTCACCCCGCCCTCCTTCCCCACTTCTCTCTCGTTGGTAGCAACCTCTCCGTCTCAGTGCCTCAACCCAACCCCTCTCTCTCTTCCCTTGTCTTCTCTATATATGTCTCTCTCTATTTAAACACTTCCTCTATCCCCCCTAAATTCCAGCATTTACATTTCCCCCAAATCCCAAATTCCACTCTCACAGCCTCACAGGTAAACTCCAATTCCTCTCCTTCTTCTACTATTTCCGATTGACCCTCCAACTAACAGCCATGGATTACAAGATCCGCTGTTTGGTTCCGTTTCTGGGATCCCATTTCTTGTCCGTATTTGAAACTTCCCCTGGTTTTGATGTCGTCGAGGAAAAATTGATCCTCTGTTTTGTTTTGTTTACGTTGTTTAGTGATATAAATGGAAATAGGAGTTTAGGAGGAAGCTTAAGATCTGCTTCTGCTTCTCTTGTCTTGGACAATTGGGTTGGTTGGGGTTTGTTTGGGTTGGTTGGTTTGTTAGGTGCATTGCGTAGAGATCTGTTAGGTAACTATAATTGCGATCTGGTTGGCTTTAGTTGTGCTTTAGCTAACAGAAATTTGACCAATATTGTGCCTCTAGATCTACCTAACTGGATGATTTCATTTTGATCTACTTAATTCTAAATGCTTCTGCCTAAACCCATAATTATTGAAACAAGAGCTATGAATTTGTATGAATCATGTATTCATGTGTGATGCATCAGTGTCAGTAGTTGACAGTTTTGGTTTCCTGTTGTATGTTCTGAAACCGGAGGTTGCCTTGACCCGAAACCATGGCCACCGGACAACTTTTCTCGTGCACCACTCAAGCGTTGTTCTACAACTACAAGCAGCTCCCAATCCAGCGCATGCTGGATTTTGACTTCCTTTGTGGTGTGTATCAGTTCCTAATTTTGATCACGAAAGTGATCTTACTTGTATTCTTTTAGAATAAAAAATGTAATTGTAGTAACTGAGCTTTGTAATAGGGAGGGAAACACCGTCCGTTGCTGGAATCATTAACCCCGGTGCTGAGGGATTTCAGAAACTCTTTTTCGGTCAAGAGGAGATCGCCATACCAGTGCACTCAACGTAAGTCATCATTCTTTCATTCTCTTCTTAGATTTCATTTGTCTTTTTTAGCTGCAATCCACCTTATGTACATGTGCAGTTAGTCTTAACATAACTGAAGCATGCCAATTAAGTTATTAATCAAATTTCATTGTTGATCTGTTGTTATTGATTTTTTTTATTTAACTTTCTGAGTTTGAGATTGCCTGACCTTCATTTTGATAACTGTTGCAGCATTGAAGCATCTTGTGCAGCACATCCTACTGCCGATGTCTTCATCAACTTTGCTTCCTTTAGAAGGTCAGTGCTTATTTCGTGAGTAGTTTATTGGAGTGCAGAATTTCGATCCTGAATATATGTTGACTTATCTGCAGTGCTGCCGCTTCCTCCATGGCTGCTCTGAAGCAACCAACGATTAGAGTTGTTGCAATCATTGCTGAAGGTGTACCTGAGTCAGACGCTAAGCAATTGATCGCATATGCACGAGCAAACAACAAGGTTAGACAATAGATACAACGTCCTCTGAATTGCACTAACTATGAAAATGAACAGGCAGTACTCACTCGAATGATCATATAATTTTCAGGTTGTTATTGGCCCAGCTACTGTTGGAGGAATTCAAGCTGGTGCTTTTAAGATTGGTGACACTGCTGGAACAATTGATAACATAATTCACTGCAAGCTGTACAGGCCTGGATCTGTTGGTTTTGTCTCCAAATCTGTATGTAGCTATTCCAGTGCTTTTTTTTTTTTTTTTTTTCATTTTCGTTCTTGCATTCTGTTTTGTTCCATTGTTGAGCATTCTTTATGCCCACTCAGAAGTCAATATCATAAACTTTCGGATAATTTTGGTCAATGTATATGTCAAAATGTATATACATTAAACATCTAGCAAATTACATTATACTTTTGTATTTAATGTCTGATCAAGTTTATTCATTTAAGTCCTATGCCCTTAGTTTTAGAAACTACTGAGAATAGTTCTAGTTCTGCAATGTGCCATGAGTTTCCACATATTTATTCAAACTGCGTTGCGGTGTGCATTGTCAAGAAACTCATATTTTTGTTTAGAATTCTTAAAATAATAAAATATGTTGCAATTGCAGGGTGGGATGTCTAATGAATTATACAATACTGTGGCTCGTGTAACAGATGGGCTTTTTGAAGGTATCTACGTTTGGTCTGCTTAATTTAGTCTTCATAACTGATTTAATATTTAAGCAAGGTTGTAAAATTTGGGTGTGTTCTTGAAACTCTTTAGGTATTGCTATTGGAGGAGATGTGTTCCCAGGTTCTACTCTTTCTGACCATGTTCTGCGGTTTAACAATATCCCCCAGGTAAATTTTGCTTTCAATTACTTCTCTTCAGGGCCTGTCCATTTTTGCATTTTGTTTGGGGGCATCAGCATCCTGAAATTTGCAATCTGATTTCTTGATCTAATGCAGGTTAAACTTATTGTTGTACTTGGGGAACTTGGTGGGAGAGATGAGTATTCTCTAGTTGAAGCTTTGAAACAGGGGAAAGTTTCCAAACCAGTCGTTGCTTGGGTTAGTGGAACTTGCGCAAGGCTTTTCAAATCCGAAGTACAATTTGGTCATGCTGTAAGTTGTCATCTCAGTTGCTCTTGACGAATCTCTTCCCAAGAACCTAAAAGGGTTAAAAATTCTAAATCTTCCTTCACAATGTTTAAATCAGGGCGCAAAAAGTGGTGGTGAGTTGGAGTCTGCACAAGCAAAGAATCAAGCCTTGAGGGATGCTGGAGCTGTTGTTCCCACTTCATATGAAGCTTTAGAAACTGCCATCAAGGAAACCTTTGAAAAATTGGTAATTTACAGCATGCCTTGAGGATAACCACCACAAAGATTGCTTGAAAAGTTCTCTAATTCCATTAGTGTCCGTGGCTGTCTAAGCTTACATATTTGGTTGATTTCCACAGGTTGAACAAGGGAAGATTACACCAGTGAAGGAATTTAAGCCTCCACAAATACCTGAAGATCTTAACTCTGCAATTAAGAGTGGAAAAGTTCGGGCTCCAACTCACATTATATCCACAATCTCTGATGATAGAGGTATGTATTAAATCCAACGACATTCCTATATATTACTCACATGTTTGATATTTAGACATCAGTTTCATTGACTTCTTTTAATCCACTTTGCAGGTGAGGAACCATGCTATGCTGGTGTACCTATGTCCTCCATTGTTGAGCAGGGTTACGGTGTGGGTGATGTTATCTCTCTTTTGTGGTTCAAGCGCAGCCTTCCCCGTTATTGTACTCAGTTTATTGAGGTAGATTCCTGATTACTATGGAGCTGCTTATTCATACTTCTTCACCCTTCTGTTTAACTTTTGTTTACTGAAAATCTAGCTGTGATTGCTCTAGGAGCAAAATTGTGTATTCTAGCCTCTTTCACTAATACATATGACATTCATTTCAGATATGCATCATGTTATGTGCTGACCATGGTCCTTGCGTCTCTGGAGCTCACAACACAATAGTAACTGCTAGGGCTGGCAAGGACCTTGTTTCCAGCCTTGTCTCAGGTAGATATTTTACCACTGAATGTTCTATACTTTGTTATAAAATTTTCTACTTTAAGGACTGGGCTTCTCAGAGATGATTTGGTTATGGAATAATTATATATGAGCCTTTGAAACAGGTTTGCTCACAATTGGTCCCCGATTTGGTGGTGCCGTTGATGATGCTGCTCGATACTTCAAGGATGCATATGACAGGGTGAGCTTTATTGGACATTTTGTGTGTAATAACTCAACGCTTAAACGTTAAAATAATGTTTTAACTCTAACAAGCTATCCCTCTGCTGTGTTTCATCAGAATCTTACACCTTATGAATTTGTCGAGAGTATGAAAAAGAAAGGCATTCGTGTGCCAGGGATTGGGCACAGGTATTGCGAGTTTTCAATATTATGCAATAGTATAAACTTGGGGTTTCAATCTTTAATGCATTTAGTAGTTGCATAAGAAATCTTATTGTTGGAAGTTCTTGTTTCTTTGCTGTGGAAAAGGATCAAGAGAGGGGACAACAGAGATAAGAGAGTAGAGCTGCTACAAGCGTTCGCACGCACACATTTCCCTTCTGTCAAGTACATGGAATATGCAGTACAAGTTGAAACCTACACACTCTCGAAGGCAAACAACCTGGTCCTTAATGTCGATGGTGCTATTGGAACCCTGTTCTTGGATCTTCTCGCAGGCAGTGGACTGTTCAGCAAGCAAGAGATTGATGAGATTGTTGATATTGGCTATCTGAATGGGCTATTTGTGCTGGCACGTTCCATCGGTTTGATTGGGTGAGTATTAAAAAAAATTCATTGGCTAGGTAGACTCAAATTCTGGATATAGACACTTGAAGAATTGATTCTACATAGGCACATAGCTTCTTTACACCAAAGGAAAATGCATTTGGACTTAAAAGGTCGGTTAACAGATTAGGTGGTCCTACGGTCCTGTTGTGGCTGATGCAGATAGGACTTATTAATAACTCAAGTAGTCAATTCTTATTTGTTGGGTTTATATATAGGTTTAGATACCCTAGCTTTGTCATTGAGAGTAATACGAAACAAACGATTGTCCTTGATGACAATGAGGTTCTGTGGTGGGTCAGATAAACATAGGAGAGAGGACATCATTTTCTGCTTTATATATGATGTAGTCCTTAGAATTTCTGTAAAATATCCTTTTACCTGACTGATTACTCCCTGCCCTTCATCTCAGGCACACTTTTGACCAGAAGAGATTGAAGCAGCCCCTATACCGCCACCCATGGGAGGATGTTCTTTACACCAAGTGAAAGGCTCTCAGATAGCAGGTGCAAAGCCGACTTACCTGCTTTCGACGAGCATTGTTGTCTTCAAGGTCCTTGAGTTGTTCAGTTGTTAGAATAGTGTTTGTATTGCTAATGCTGGAGTTGAGTATCTTCATTTGTAAGTTGTATCCAAAGTTCATAAAGGGACAAGCCTCGATCAGTTTACTAAACAAAGTTATGTTTTCCTATAAAATTTCTTGGTTTCACTTTCTGGGGTTTTAGGAGAGAATAGAGTAAAGTGGGTATTCTCTTGGGCATGTTTTGTCCTCTCCAAAAAAAAAAACAAAAACAAAAAAGGAAAGGTCAATGAATAAATAGAAATTTGTCCCACACATACCGTCTTCTTTTTATTCGGTTTCTTTGGTCCATATTTTGTGTGCCGGTCTGTATTTTAACGGAGGCTAATGTTTTGATTAACTTCTACCGGGCAATAATGAACTATAACTTGAATGAGTAACTTGAGCTAACCAAAACCAAGGATTGCCCATGGGCAAACATACTTGTATCTCCACTTTTACACCTCAAACCAAGTCAATTATAGCATTTGTAACACGATCTATAAATGTTGCAGCAGGTGTGAATTTATCCACTTCGGGAATATCAATACAAGCTATTGAAAGAAAAAAAAACGACCTTCATAAGCTGAAATTAGAAAGGACAATGGTTTCTTCCTTTCTGATTTCTTATTATATTATATTTGTGAAGAAGGAAATTGACTTGACGGAAGAATATTTAAATACGTCGACTTGAATGACAGAAATATTATAAAGAGGAAAACAAAATCTGCAGCATCAGAATTATTGTCATTGGCCCAATTCCCCAAACGGACACGACCACCAATCGGATGGCCTCCATTATATTCTCGCCACCACCGTAGCTCTGTCCATGCCCACAAGTATAACCCCCGAAAGAAAATGAAAATGAAAATCCAAGAAACGGCCAGAAAAAAAGGGATAAATCAGACAAACGAAAAAATAAATGAGAAAAAGAGAGAGAGAGAGAGAAGTGTCATTCTCATTTCTCAGTTCTCTCAGAGCACAGCAAAAACAAAAAAGATCAAACCAAAAGAGCGTTGCTTCATAGGCCCCCCTCCCTCCCTCTCTCGCTCTCTACCCATCTCACAATTGAGCCACATAAACAACTGAAAACCAGCCTCCACCTCCAACAAGTCACAAGCTTCACAGCAACCCATTTTCTGGTCGACCTCAAATTTTTATGGCCAGATGGGTTTTCGGCTTTTATTAGCCTCTTTTCCTCACTCGCTGCAAATTTAACACCTCCCAAAAAAAAAAAAAAAAAAAAACCAGGGAGAATTGTGTCAAACAGAGACCCAAGTCAGCAAATGGCTTCAGGTGCTCAGTCGTCGGGCACAGGCCATGCCAAAGCTCACAACAATACAGAGTCTGTAAGCAAAGCCATTGCTCAGTACACCGTCGATGCTCGGCTGCACGCGGTGTTTGAGCAGTCAGGCGAGTCTGGTAAGTCCTTCGACTACTCACAGAGCATGAGGACCACCAAAGACTCAGTCCCGGAGCAGCAGATTACAGCTTACCTGTCCAAAATTCAAAGGGGTGGCCATATTCAACCCTTTGGGTGCATGATGGCTGTGGACGAAGCCACCTTTGGGGTCATTGCGTACAGCGAAAACGCCCGAGACCTGCTCGACCTAACGCCGCAGTCAGTTCCGAACCTCGAAAAACCTGAGATCCTCACTATTGGGACTGATGTCCGTACACTCTTCACGCCCTCCAGCGCAGTTTTGCTCGAGAAAGCATTTGGAGCTCGGGAGATTACACTTTTGAACCCAATTTGGATCCACTCCAAGATTTCTGGAAAGCCCTTTTACGCAATTCTGCATCGGATTGATGTTGGGGTTGTGATTGATTTGGAGCCTGCTAGAACAGAGGACCCTGCGCTGTCTATAGCCGGCGCGGTTCAGTCTCAGAAATTGGCAGTGAGGGCAATTTCACAGCTGCAGTCACTGCCTGGTGGGGACATTAAGATTTTGTGTGATACTGCGGTTGAGAGTGTAAGGGAGCTTACTGGTTATGATAGAGTTATGGTGTATAAGTTTCACGAGGATGAGCATGGTGAGGTTGTGGCTGAGAGCAAGAGGCCTGACTTAGAGCCATATCTTGGGCTGCACTATCCTGCCACGGATATACCTCAGGCGTCGAGGTTTTTGTTCAAGCAGAACCGGGTCAGAATGATAGTAGACTGTCATGCCACGCCGGTCCATGTAATTCAGGATGAAGGGCTGATGCAGCCTCTGTGCTTGGTTGGATCCACACTTCGTGCCCCTCATGGTTGTCACTCCCAGTATATGGCTAATATGGGCTCCATTGCTTCGCTAGCTTTGGCAGTCATCATCAATGGAAATGATGAGGAAGCTATAGGCGGGAGGAACTCAATGAGACTATGGGGCCTGGTTGTTTGCCACCATACCTCTGCTCGGTGCATTCCGTTTCCCCTTCGGTATGCTTGTGAGTTCCTAATGCAGGCCTTTGGGCTTCAGTTGAATATGGAATTGCAATTGGCTTCACAATTGTCTGAGAAACATGTTTTGAGGACCCAGACTCTCTTGTGTGATATGCTTCTTCGTGACACCCCAGCTGGCATTGTTACTCAAAGTCCTAGTATTATGGACCTTGTGAAGTGTGACGGGGCTGCACTATACTACCAAGGGAAGTACTACCCAATAGGTGTGACCCCGACTGAAGCGCAGATAAAGGACATTGTGGAGTGGCTGTTGGCTTTCCATGGAAGTTCAACAGGTTTAAGCACAGATAGTTTGGGTGATGCTGGGTACCCTGGAGCTGCCTCTCTGGGCGATGCTGTTTGTGGGATGGCTGCTGCTTATATCACTAAGAGGGATTTTCTGTTCTGGTTCCGATCCCACACTGCAAAAGAGATCAAATGGGGTGGAGCAAAGCATCATCCAGAGGACAAGGATGATGGACAGAGGATGCATCCACGCTCTTCATTCAAGGCATTTTTGGAAGTGGTTAAAAGCCGTAGTTTGCCGTGGGAGAACGCAGAAATGGATGCAATACACTCTTTGCAGATTATTTTGAGAGACTCATTTAAGGATGCAGAGACAAACAATTCAAAAGCTGTTACGCAGGCCCAGCTTGGTGATCTGGAGTTTCAAGGGATCAATGAGCTCAGCTCGGTAGCAAGAGAAATGGTTAGATTGATAGAGACAGCAACTGCTCCCATATTTGCTGTAGACGTTGATGGATGTATAAATGGGTGGAATGCAAAGGTTGCAGAGTTGACAGGTCTCTCAGTCGAGGAAGCAACCGGGAAGTCCTTGGTTCATGATCTTGTTTACAAAGAATCTGAAGAAATTGTTGACAGACTTCTTTTCCGCGCTTTAAGAGGTAGTCTTTCTAGACCTGATGTCTTTATTTATACTTAATTCGAGAAGTTTATTAATGGGGTCTTATTGACATTGTTTCCAGCTCATTCTCAATTTCAAGTAAAACCGCAAAGCTAACCTTGGCCATATAATCATTTCAAACCAAAATAAATAAATAAATTCGCTTCATTTGTCTTATTGAAAGTTGACTTACTTCAAGTTGTGAAGTTCACTGAGACGGTTTCATTGTGATGCCTAGGTACCTTCTATTTGATTAAATTTTACTGTAAATATCTACATATGTTATCCTTTCTTGAATTAGCAATGCAATTCTCATATTGTGGTTATTGCTCGTATTGTGTTGTATTAATATATGCATTTCTTATTCTCTCGCGTGACTATTAAATGATCAATTAGGTGATTGCTTAGTAGCAATGGAACATGGACAGAACATGAGTTTTGATGTACCATATAGGTTTAAGTTTCTGAATGCTACCTTAAAAAGAAAAAATGAACATGACATTAATGCCAGTATGGGTTATTATGCCCAAGAGAGGGGACTAAACAGTTTTTATTTTTTATACATTTTTGTTTCATTTTTGATGATTTGGATCACATGTTTAATGTTTATTTTGAAAGCAAGTCTTTTTTGGTAAAAATTGAATATTTTACTATATTAGTATTTTCAATGCAGGAGAAGAAGATAAGAATGTAGAAATAAAAATGAGGACATTTGGCCCAGAGCACGACAACAAGCCTGTTTTTGTGGTGGTTAATGCTTGCTGTAGCAAGGATTACGCCAGTAATATAGTTGGAGTTTGCTTCGTTGGTCAGGACGTAACTGGTCAAAAAGTAGTAATGGACAAGTTCATAAAAATACAAGGTGATTACAAGGCCATCGTTCATAGTCCAAACCCTTTGATCCCTCCTATATTTGCTTCAGATGATAACACATGTTGCTCGGAATGGAACACTGCCATGGCAAAGCTCACTGGGTGGAGCCATGGAGAAATCCTTGGAAAAATGTTAGTTGGAGAGGTCTTCGGCAGTTGCTGTCGACTCAAGGGTCCGGATGCTATGACAAAATTCATGATTGTCCTACACAATGCCATTGGAGGGCTAGACACAGACAAATTTCCCTTTTCATTCTTTGACCGAAATGGGAAATATGTACAAGCTCTCTTGACAGCCAATAAGAGGGTGAACGCAGAAGGTCAGGTTATTGGAGCTTTCTGCTTTTTGCAGATTGCAAGTTCAGAACTGCAGCAAGCTCTTAAAGTTCAGAGGCAACAGGAAAATGAATGTTTTTCTAGGATGAAAGAATTGGCTTACATTTGCCAGGAAATAAAAAATCCTTTAAGTGGTATACGCTTTACCAACTCACTTTTGGAGGCTACAGACTTAACTGAGGATCAAAAGCAGTTTTTGGAGACTAGTGCTGCTTGTGAGAAGCAAATTTTGAAGATTATAAAAGATGTTGATCTGGATAGCATTGAAGATGGGTAAGTAGGTTTTAACAAAATTCTTCTCACATGCTCCAGTTTAATATCTTCAGCTACGACTGCATTATTAATACCTGTATCCAAATTTCTTTATAATTGAAAATAGGAAAAACACAATTAAGTTTTTTTTTGGTTGGTGAATTAGATCACTGGAGCTTGAGAAGTCAGAGTTCTTTCTTGGGAGTGTCATAAACGCTGTTGTTAGCCAAGTAATGTTATTGCTGAGGGAAAGGGATCTACAATTGATTCGGGATATTCCTGAAGAAATCAAAACATTGGCTGTTTGTGGTGATCAAGTGAGAATTCAGCAGGTCTTAGCTGATTTCTTATTGAATATGGTACGTTATGCACCATCTCCAGAAGGTTGGGTGGAGATTCATGTTCTTCCAAGCTTGAAGAAAGTACCTGATGGAGTCACTCTGCTTCATACTGAATTCAGGTACTTTGGCTTCTCAGTATTTATATATTATTAGTTGGATGTTGATGGTGACAAGATAATTATGTACGCAAGTTGTCCTTGCAACCTGACTTTACCTGATGTCCCATGGGCTCAAATTAAGAACCTCAACCAACCAGGAGGCGTTGTTGGGTTGGACTGTGGCTGTCTTGTTGAACCCATAGGTTTGAAAACTATCTGCTATGTTTTGTAGGAGCAAAATTGCAATCATGGTCTCTGAGCCTTGACGTCTGTTGAATAATTTGGTTGGGTGATTATGGGTCGGTAATGCAAAGATCTGTTTTGTACTTATGGTCCTCTTGCATTCTCTTGGCATAGTCTGCCCAGAATGATTATGTGCTTAATGGCATACAATTGTAAAATCTCTGTCTGCCAACTTTTTTCATAGTCCATTCAAACATCCCTTGGCTAGTCTTGTTGGGCATCACTTGCAAATTGCAATGCACAAAAGCAGCGCTTTTCTTCTTATATTGTTATTGCCTATTGGCATGGATATTGTTTTTATATGTAAATGACTAATACAGTGTTTATGGTGAAGGTTGGTATGTCCTGGTGACGGTCTTCCTCCTCAATTAGTTCAAGATATGTTCCATAGCAGTCAATGGATGACTCAGGAGGGCCTAGGACTGAGCATGTGCAGGAAGATTTTAAAGCTCATGAATGGAGAAGTCCAATATATCAGAGAGTCAGAAAGATGTTATTTCTTAATTATTCTTGAGTTTCCTATGCCTCGGAGTACAAAGAGTATTGACTAGGTCATTGGATATCCAGGACTTTATAGTCTCAGCAGGAGATGCTCCTTCTCCCAGAACAAACTGCACCGGGCACCAAAGCTACCAGATTCGTTTCAAGGGTACTTGACAAAACTCAAAACATGTTTGCGTTATCCAAGATTGCTGTTCGACTACACAAGTTCAAATGACAAACATGCTTGAGTAAGGTAGCCGATAGTCTACGTGCAGTCTTAAGATTTCTCTAGTGCAGTTAAGCCAAATCTTAATGCATTAGCGTGCTGCCCTGTGTTATTCATTGAAAAGGACCAAGTGGGTCCATTTGAGGTAATTGTAGAGAGGCTTCCACGATCAAAAGCTCTTCCGTTAGGAGACTTGTTAGATTGAGTCACATCTTTCTTTCGCATGTTTCTACTTGATTGCTTGTACTAAGTCGTTTCCGCTGCATGTTCTCAAAGTGCCCACAGCGAAAGCTTTTTGGCCTTTTCCCTTATAATGTATAATACTTCTTCTGTGTAATAAAGCTGATACTGATAGTCATCTTCTAGTTGCTGGATTTAATGAAACATGGATGACTTGTCTGAGTAATATATGTTTTTGTCTTGGCGAAGATATACTTTGGATCACCTCTGTCTGTCAACATCGAAGATAGACTTCCATAAAACAGGGATGACACTATTTTGCTATTTCTGCTAATAATGTTATGACACCCGTGATAACACTTCCATGTAGCATAGAATTATTAGCCGCGGATCACCGGTGCAACTAAAATTTTCTGGTACAGCAGAGTGCCTTACCAGCCTCATTGATTATATTAGTTTTTATTATTATTAATAAAAAAAATCCCATTTTTGCTGTGAATTGTAACTTCTTTGGGCAAGTGGGTGTCTACAAGAGTAATATTATACATTACAGTTGCCCATTTTTCTTAGAGCTGGATGGATTTTAGAACTTGCTTGTTGTCTTGTCTCTCATCTGTCAAAATCGTCCCCATACTTAGTTTATTGTAGAATTGGATGTAATGCGCCTAAGTCAACTTGATAGGTCACTATGAGCTTACAAGATGCTTGGGTTTGGTATGAGATAAGGATATTTTATGGTAAAGTTCAGCACTTAAATGGTAATAATGGAAGTGTCACTTGCTTCGTTTTTTAATGATAATATTATCCCATAATATTTGGAGAGAGAACAAGAAGCTTTGTTGCTGCTGCTCTTTGTCTCTTTCACTCCAAAAGTTGTGTGCTTGCACGCCCATTGTAATGCTGTGCACGCAAACTGAGTTCTAGTTTTAGTGTAAACACTTTTGTTCTAGAGGCAGAGAGACAGGGCAACTTGCCGCTTGCTTCCAAAGTTGAAAGTGTCCCATTACAAGGAAGAAAACGTTTTAACTGAAAAATAAAAGGCAAATGTTCACCGACTCTCGCGCATTCCAGCGAATACGAGACACACGCAAAATAAATATAAGACAAATGTCAAATATTATTCATGATTCTCGCGCATACTAGCGATTATGAGACACGCACATGTAAAATAAATAAAAGATAAATGTACAATATTATTCATGTGTGCGTGGACAACAAATAAATACAAGAAAAATATTAAACTTGTTCATGCACATACAAGATTACCAACTAACATTTATCTACACCAACGTTGAAAGCAACGCTCTAAATACAGAAAAGAGAAAGGATTGAAGAATACAAGAAAAATGTTAACCATCTCTCACATGCATGAACGATAAAAACGAGTGTCAAATAAACATGAGATGAATGTTAACGTTATTCATGCACATAAATAATGAATTTTTTTTTACCGGGGGATATTTTTTTAAGTACTATAATCTAGATAGAGAGATTCAAACTTGAGTACAATAAGACCGATGCATTGACCTAACAAGTTGACATAAGCCGTATATGTGCAAATAAATAATGAATAAATATAAGACAAATATTAAACGTTATTAGTGCTTATAAAGGATTGTCAAGTTGTCAACACACATATTACCAACTGGCATTCCTCTATACAAATGTTGAAAGCAAAGCTCTAAATACAAAAAGACAGATAAGGGTAGGAAGGAGAAAGAGTAAACAAAAAAAAGCCACCCAATAATGCAAAACTCAAAGAGGATAACCGAGTCAAACCCCAATTGGTGCTTATGTTATGTGTCTTCTTTTCGAAAAATTATAAAGTAATACAGATATATTACGTCAGTTTATGATATTCCCATTCAAATATTATCATGTGTTTATTTTTTAAATTAAATAATTTACTTTTTTACAGCTGGACTTCTCAATTTTTATATTTCAAGAATTAGAAAAATAAAAGACTTGATAATAAATTTATATTAAAAAGAAGGAGCATTGCCCCAACAGCAGCAGCACCCCAGCCCAACCCCTCTCCCTTCCTCTTTCTCTGTACCCCTTATACTAATTTTACGCAGTGGGATTGGGTTTAGAGGGAGGATGATTAAGCTGGTATTGATGCTATTAGTTGGGAAGTAGTCTTGATAATTCAAAATGGGTTCATGCTTGGGTAATAAGGATCGGGCAGTGGCAATATAAGAAAGGTCGAGGTCTGAGAGAAAACAGAGAAAGGTGTAGGTGCATTATGGAAGATAACTACATTGTTTGAAAAAGGAAGAGAAAGAGAGAGGGATGGCGGCTATGGTACTTTTTAATTTGTTTTTATTTTTCTAATTCTATTTCAAAATATGAAAATTAAGTAAAAGTCCAACTGTGAAAAAGCAAATCATTTCTTTTTCAAATTGGACAAGTGGCAATATTTGAGTGGAAATATCACATGATGACGACATGATATAGTATAATTTCTCATTCTCCTCTCCTTCAATTAAGCCAGACCATATTAAGCTATTTTTATTTATTTATAATATAAGCGATAGTTTAAATTAACGGGAAGGGGAATTCATCACATACAACTATAACAAAGTGAAAATTCAAATTCAAGATATTTAGTCTGCGAGTCAAGACCCTTTTCAACCACCTATATCATGGCCTTAAAGGAAGCCAACCAACACAAATTCTTCTCCATTTATGGTATGCTACCATTGGTAAATCAGGTTCCTAATAAGTCCAAAAACATATGATTAGACAGCTTTTAGAGCACAGAATTGCCCCTTTCTCATGATATGTATGAACGAACCTCATGAGCTCATTAACCTAACCTTATCCCTCCCTTTATGAAATAGTTTCTCATAGAACACAATTTGCATACCATAAGAGAGCTGAGGGCAAAATTGTAAACTCATTATAGGTGAACTACAAGTCAGTCCAATGTATATTATGTGCAAATGCAAATTAAGTAATCTAAAGCCTCAAGCTAACCCAATCCCATCTTTTAAACATGACTTTGATAATAGACCAATTAAATTCCAAAAAAAGAAGAAGAAGAAATTTATGGACAAAAATGGACATTGCCTTGCGCACTTGGAATTTATGACGTACAATATTATTATTTTGCATGGCCTCCAAAAAAAGAAGCAAAGTTAAAAAAGATGGGGGTGGTAGGATCAAAAAGAGGAGTGGAAATAGACTAACTAAGAGGGCCTTTTGGCGGAAAAGGAAAAGCCTTACTTGCAGAAGATAAACACAGCAGCTCGGGCGGTGAAGACGCCCATTGCTGATTGGAGTTAAAAGGTGAAAATCAGGAAGAATGATTGGTTAGTCGATGTACTCGCTTATTCCGCGCGTGGGTAAAGCATTTGCAGAGATTAAGCATGTACATAACTTATGGTCTAAATAGTAAGATTCAGATGATGATGATGATGGGATAAAAAATTAGAGAAAACAGCAAAACCGCCCAAAACAAGAGAGTCTGAGAGAGAGGTGACAGCAGAAAGAATACGCTAAAACCTAAGAGCGAGAGGGAGAGTAAGAGAGAGAAGAAGAAGAAGAAGAAGGTGAAGAAGATCAAAAGCAGAAAACAAAAAAGTAAACAGAGATGTTTAGTATGCTATTGACCTCTCAAATCAGCAAGTAATTTGACTGCACTTATTATAGGAAGCAAGCAAAGGAAAGAATGCAGTTATTTTGAGAAAAGAGGGACAGAGATTCATCAATCTCTCTGACTCTGTCTTATCAATTTCAACCCATGCTTAGTAGTTGCTTATAGGTAGCTTTCAAGATCATCAACTGGGTCTCCATTATTTTCTCATTTTGGGTTATTGGAGAAGCAAAGAGAGAGAGAGAGAGACAGACCCATGAATCTTCTTCTTCTCGAGCTTGGTATAATACCATTTTCAAACCAAGCTTGTTCATTTCATTGAAGACTCTCAATTGGGTTGTTGTGTATTGCTTCAAACTTGGAGCTTCTTTCAATGGACAGTCCACCTCCAGAGGAGCTTCTCAAGAAGATCCAAGTACTTGAAGCAGGTCACGCCCACCTCAAGCAAGAGATGTCCAAGCTCAGGCACTCTGAAGATGTCAAATCAGAGCACCAAAGGGCTCACTCCGTTTCGCCACAGCGCTCAAGGTTATCGTCTGTGCCTAAAAGGAGAGTCGGTGCCGGCGCTGGCGGTGGTGGTGGTGGTAGTGGAGGTTTCGATGCGGCGGCTTGGAAGAAAGGGTCTACTTCGTTTCGGCATTCGTCGCCGCTTCAGAGGGAGAGCCGCAGCCATGATCCTCCGACTGGAGGCACCTTCCGTGGCGTCGGTGGCAGTGCTAGCAGCGGCGGCGGTGGAAGTGGCAGCGGGCCGTCAGCTGTGAACTTTACTGATAGGCAGTATCTGAACATATTGCAGTCAATTGGGCAGTCTGTGCATATATTTGATCTTAATGGCCATATAATTTACTGGTGAGTAGCTCAATTAAAGTGTTGGTCTTGCAGATTTTGAATTTTTTTTTTCTGTCGAGGTTTTTTTGTATGGGTGAAATTTGTTTTGGGATTAGTATGGATTGCTTATATTTTTCTTTTTCTTTTCATTATTTGTTATATTATTGGGGGGTCATTTGATTTCTCGTTGCAACTGTTAATTTGTGGTGTTAAAATGAGATTGAGTATTTATGCTTTGAAGTTTGGTTTCTGTGTTAGAAAGTTTCAGTTTGGTGCATTTGGGAAAATTTAATTTTGCAGGAACAAAAGTGCTGAAAACCTATATGGTTTTTCTGCGGCAGAGGCCCTTGGAAAGAGTCCCATTGAGCTATTAGTAGAACCCCAGGACGTTGCTGTAGCAAATAATATTATCCACCGTGTCACCAAGGGGGAGAGCTGGACTGGGCAGTTCCCTGTCAAGAACAAGTTTGGGGAGAGGTTTACTGCCATTGTAACGAATACTCCATTCTATGATGATGATGGCACTTTTATTGGGATTATAAGTGTGTCAAGTGATATACGGCCCTTTCAAGAAACGAGGATTCCATTGTCAGGTGCGAAGCACCCAGAATCAGATTCAAGCTACAGCCGTTCTAGAGCTAGTGTTACAGCTAAACTTGGCCTTGATCCTCAGCAGCCTCTACAAAATGCAATTGCATCAAAATTAACAAATTTGGTTAGTCTTATAGTTCCCCTTTTCCTTTGATTTAGTATTGAATGGCGCATGCTGATTGTTAAGAGTCATGAAACAGGCATCCAAAGTGAGCAACAAAGTGAAGTCGAGAATTCGGGCAGGAGAAAACAACATGGATCGCGAAGGTGGGAGTGAAGATAGTCATTATTCGGATCATGGTTCAGATTCTCTTTTCTCTGACCAGCGGGAGGATGCAAATTCAAGTGGGGCTAGCACACCTAGAGGAGATATGCCCCCATCTCCTTTTGGTGTGTTCTCCCAGATTGATGAGAAGTCTCCAGGAAAACCCTCCAGAGATTCTGGCGATGAGAGTGAAGGAAAACCTTCAATCCAAAAGATAATATCAACAAAAGCAGAAGCATGGATGGGTAAGAAAGGATTATCATGGCCATGGAAAGGGAATGAGCGAGAAGGGTCAGATGCTAAGACTACTCGTTTTGTTTGGCCTTGGTTGCATAATGAGCAAGAAAATGATTTGGTTCATCAGAAGAGTTATTTTGATTCAAAACCAGAGAGTCAGGTGAATGAAAATAATCGGACTGCAAATAATGAGGCTTCTGGATCTTGGACCTCCTCATTTAATGTGAACAGCACAAGCAGTGCCAGCAGCTGTGGAAGTACCAGCAGTAGTGCTGTGAATAAGGTGGATGTGGACAGTGACTGCCTGGATTACGAAATCCTGTGGGAAGACTTGATAATCGGAGAACAGGTTGGGCAAGGTAATCATCTTTCAAGTGACCAGTGCATGCTTTTGAAGAATTAATATTCTTCGTTTCTCGAAACTGTTTGATTGATGCTGGTAAAACATGTCTGTAATCACCCAAAGGACCAAAGGTGATTAAGCGGGTTGTCCATTATGTATTTCATCGTTCCTGAATCATCTACTGCATTGAATCATTGGTGACTCTGATTATGGGACATGCTTGATTGCCAAAATGTCCATCTAAGGGCCAACACAATTTCTCTTGTGACTTTATTCTTGGTTTATTTTCATTTTGATATCTATTTACCGTTTCCTCTTTCTGCAGGTTCATGTGGAACTGTATACCATGGTCTGTGGTATGGATCGGTATGTTCTCTGACTCTTTCTTTAGTTAACTACAAATTGAAGTGGATGCTAAATTTTTTTTTTCCAGATCTAACCGAAGTGATATGTTCAAGTAATGATTTCCAATTACCTTTCTCTTCAAACAAAAAAATAAATAAAAAGAATTCCAATTACCTAACGAAGACAAAATGCAGTTCAAATTGCAAGCAGTAACACCGCTTGCCCAGAAGAAAAAAAAGCTCGTTAACTGTCTTGATGACCATAGTGTTCCATGCCTACATGTTATGCCTAAAGCATAAAATTGGATGAAATGTCAAACATATCAAAGTCTATATAATATGGTTTTGTTCGAGAAAAAGTCTATAAATATGGGTGTTTGCAGTATCAGTGAACAACTCTTCTTATTCATGCGAACTAGGTGTGGTATGATGACGATGCATGTGGGATGTTTATACTGTTTTAATTGTTTAGAATACGGAAGGTGAAGAAGCATTAGAAGTATTGCGAGCATATAATGTTCATATGTGTTTGACTGATATCTTTGCTGTTACAGGATGTTGCTGTGAAGGTATTCTCCAAGCAAGAATATGCAGAAGATGTGATACTTTCCTTCAGACAAGAGGTGTGCTTTCTAGCTGCATATGATTTGCACTTGCTTATGTACTTAGGAAGCAGATGAGAGTTTGACTGGAATGTTTGAATATACCTTTTGGAGATTTCTCTTGATGAGTATGGGATTATGTAATGTACATTCCATATTAGAAGGGACTTGTGGGTGTGACAATCTTGACCACCCAATGCCAGACTGCAAAAAAATATTTCTATGGCATTCCTTTCGTCGTTTGTCTTTATGGTTAATTTTGTAGTTATTGATTTTGTTAAATGCTGATGTTACAATATGGTATTGTTTATCAAGGTGTCTCTTATGAAAAGGCTTCGACATCCAAACGTTCTGCTTTTTATGGGAGCTGTGACTTCACCTCAACGTCTCTGCATTGTAACAGAGTTCCTCCCACGGTTGGTTCTGAACTTCCCTTTCTGGAAGCTCTATATTTACTAGTGTCTGAATTTATGTTTATCATTTCTGGAAGTTCATATATCCTTTTTAACGTACTTCGCGAGTTCACTGGTGCCACTCATGTCAATATTCTCTTAATGCAGTGGAAGTTTGTTTCGCTTACTACAGAGGAACACATCAAAACTAGACTGGAGACGACGTGTTCATATGGCAATAGATATAGTGAGTATTATTGAGTAATAGTACAAAAACGATATATATTAGAGTAACCTCATCAAGAAATACTGAATTTTCCACAGGCACGAGGCATGAATTATCTTCATCATTTCAATCCACCTATCATTCATAGGGATCTTAAGTCTTCAAATCTCCTAGTTGATAGGAACTGGACTGTCAAGGTCTGTTGCTGGTCATGTTTCTATTTCTTAAATCCCTCTATTTGAAGTTTTGTGGTCCATCAGTTTTTTCTTCTTTGGGTTACACAGCAGTTCTATCAAGTTAAACAATGACCCATTTAATGTTATCTGAACAGGTTGGTGATTTTGGTCTTTCGCGTCTCAAGCATGATACATTTCTCACAACCAAGACTGGGAAGGGGACGGTATTTTAACTCGTCTTTACTAATTATATTAAACCAATCAGTCTAATGTCACTATATATGAGCCTGCATAAAATTTTGAAATTCTCACTTACATGTGGCAATTTTCTTTTTTGTAGCCTCAATGGATGGCACCAGAAGTTCTACGTAATGAACCCTCAGATGAGAAGTATGTAATTGTTCATCTGGAATATTTACCTTAACAGTGTCTTGGTTCCTTCTATGGTTTCTATAACTAAATTTATATCTCTTTGTGCTGTTTGGATGGATGTATATAGGTCTGATATATACAGCTATGGGGTGATATTGTGGGAGCTTGTTACTGAGAAGATCCCTTGGGACAATCTAAACTCAATGCAGGTATTGTTTTCTTTGATAAAATATCCAGACACTATTCAAGAACGAAAGATAGCACAACATTTCTGTAAACTTACATAAATTAAATTCTTTTGTATTTGTTTATTACCTTCTTTTAGAGATGTAATATTAAACTCAATATCCTCAGTTCTCCCACAAACCTTATTTTTCAATGGCGAGAAATGAACCAAGCATTCTTAGTAGTATCTCTTGAATATGCCATTTCTTTTGATAATAATAACAAAAGGGGCCAGGACATATTGTGTGCACATATGAACAACAATTTTTTTAGGAGACTTGCAGGTGATTGGAGCTGTAGGGTTTATGAACCAAAGGCTAGAGATCCCAAAAGATGTGGACCCTCAGTGGGCTTCTATGATTGAGAGCTGCTGGCAGAGGTAGTAATTCTTTCCATGCTTCTTAGTTGATTTCATATTTTAGATCCAAGGATTAAATTTAGTATATGAAATGCTACCCCTCAACTGGGATCAGTTCACATGTGATAATCATCTCAGTAGTTGGTCAGTATGCTTACAAAATAGTCCGTATGATAGTTGCAAAGTACATGACCCTCACTTTCTTTGTTTGACATGCTGCTAGAAGCATATCTTCATATCATTTGCTGCACTTGTTTTACCAACTTGCCTTTCTAGCCAGAATTAGCCTAATCAATAGGGCTTTTGCATTAACCATCACTATATTGTGGACTGTAGCCAACTGCAAGTAGGCGTATATATGTTATATATGATCATATTATTTGCATGTGGATAAGGATCATATTATCCTAGGAATATTTTATTGTCTTCAAAAGATGTGTAGTCTGATTTTTGTGGTAAAGGTAGTTCGGCGTGCGTTTGTTGGGTCGTATGGATATTTGATAGGGACATTGATGGCATCCGAAGGTCAAGCTTAATTGTATTATCCTGTAGTGTCTGGTGTCTATAATTCAAGACTATTCTATTTTGTTATTTCTTCTAACTGTTATGAATCAACTTTGGTAAAACGGCGGCTAATGTGCTGATTTCAACTTCATCAAAACCAGTGATGCAGCTTCTCGGCCAACATTTCAAGAACTGCTGGAAAGGCTTAGAGACATGCAGAGACAATATGCTCTTCAGTTTCAAGCAGCACGTTCTGCCGCGGGTGATAGCTCCCAAAAGGAATTGTAGCTCAGCTTTGTGTGGCATAGCATTGGGTTTCTTCATCTACCACATTGTTGGATGAAGAAGCAAGGCACTCTCAGATAGATGCTTTTTCACTTGTTGCTGGAAAAATGGTAATTAGCCAGAGATGGCCACAAATGGCAAGTGGTATTTGCAACCACAAAGTTGAAAGGCAGATAGATAGTAGCTGAGAGGGAGCTGCCTAATTTTAGATGGTGATGGGTTTGGTTGTGTGATGATGGTTGTTTATTCACTCCACTGACATGACATCCTACAAAAGTAAAATTATGGGCTTCAAAGTACGCTGTGTCATGCAACAGGGCGCCACATGCCGCCCATTTTGTGATTCTATATTGGAAAATTCCAAGCACCATTACTCAGAAAAAAAAAAAAAAAAAAAGGGTTGTACAAAGGGGCGGAGTCCATATTCATTTGAGTAAATAGAGAGAGTTGCCAATCTCTTTGCTTTATCATTTCAATTTACTGGGTTTTTATTAGAGATATTTAGCCATATCTATTCTTATCACTAATGATATAAATAAACCATACATCATTTAATTTTTATAAATAAATCCAAAAAATAACAGCTGACCATATTAAATTTAATTTTGATTATTAAATTACTTTGATGCCCGATTGAATGTTTTGATGTTTGTTTTTAATGAGGTTTTGAGGTTAGGCTTGTTTTAAGAAATCGATAGTAGTTTTGTAATTTATAAGAAGTTAAAAGCCTCTTTGTTATGTTGTAAATGTGTTTCTAAAGTTCATTTCATATAAGATATTTTTATAATTTAAACCACTATATTGGGTATAATAGTAAACCCCCTTTATTATTATTGATCCCTCATAGGCAATTCTGCGGCAATAAAGCTTGAAAATTGTTGTGTGCTTATGCTTTGCTGATATTTTATCACATGCACTGGTTGTTATAAAGCACCTGGCACTTCACTTTGTCAATGTGTCTCTCTGCAACCAATATCTGGGTCCAATGCATTGGATTGGACGGCCATCGCATGCCGTAAGAGGAATTCCCTAATTTGTCCAACATGCATATAAGTTGATAATATCCACTGCAGCAGAAAGGTTTTGGGAGACAAAAATATCTTTAAAGATGGTGTTAGGCCAACCGCATATTGGTAACAGACAATATGGACGGGCAGGAAAATGAACACTTTCCTCTTGTCATGGAATCTTATCTTAGGAATTAGGACGGCCACTTCTATTTGGTATAATCTACCATTAAATGCTGAAACAAATCTGAGTCAATCCAAGCCAAACATGTAACACTCACAAACCTGCACGTTTCTTAATAATCTATCCTCATCACAAATCACAATACAACAATGTGAACATCTGATAACATTGAACAATGAAAATAAGATGAAACCCAAGTTCTTGTCATCTTCATTTTGTCAAGGGCATGATTCTAGTGAAGCAAGTGTCGAATGGCAGCAACGGCATCACCTTTGTGCTCCCGCAAGGTCCTCTCAGCAACCTTCTTGTCCAATTCTAGTTCATTTGCAATTATGTCAACATCAGCTGCATTGATCTTCACTGCAGCCAATTCCTTCTCCCTGTAAATTGTGATGAAGCATGGAGAGCCGTGGAGCTCTTTCAGAAAGCTAAAAACTTTAAATATGGGCAGGCCCAAGTCTTTAACAAGCTCATCTTATGCTTATGTTTGGCATCAAAATATAATACAAATATATAATTATTGCTACCCCAACTTCAGTTCTGCCAAAACCCCAAATCAAAGTTAACAACTTTATGCAAATTTCATGACAAAAAAATTGTGCTTTAATCGCATACGTAATTCAAACTCAATTAAGTTAACCCTAAATTGAAATTTTTGATAGAAAGGAAAAAATAAAGAGTGAATCTGAACAGTGACCTCAATCGCATAGCATTCCAATCGGCTTCGGAGGAGGCAGCAATGGAAGCCATGGCCTCCTGGACGCGGGTAGAGTCGAGCTGGCGATCTTCGACGCGGTCAGTGAGCTTATCGAAGGCTTTGCTCTGCTGCTGCAAGTCCTTCGAGTCCTCCACCCTCTCTACCTCTCCTTCTCCACCTCCCTCCATTTTTTTTCTCTTCTCTGATTCTGCTTTCGATTTTGATTGCGTTTTCTTTCTGATTCTCACACAATTCAGAGAAATAAAGAGAATTAGAAGCCTCTTTTTTTTTTTTCTGAAGGAATTTCCTAAAACCCTAGATTTTGTTGAGACTTGAAGTGGTGGGTGAGTGCCTGCTTAGAAATTGAGAATTGACCGAGGAGCCCGTCACTACTGGGCTAGAATGAGAGAAGGCCCAATCAGTCAGTTTTAAATTGGGCTATAATCATAGCCTGCTCAGCCCTAACTTGTGTGCAAAGTCAATGGTAAAGCCTAGGCATGGCCCACGAGGGTGGCAATGGTCAACTGAGAGAATTAATCGATTTTATTTTTCTTTCTCCTCGCTAACGGCCTTTGTTTTTTTTTTTGAACAAGCAAAGGTACAACTTAGACCCCCTTGGAGTCCTTACCCCAATTGTATCGACTAATATGACAAAGTACAAAGTCGTAGGAAAAATGTTAAGTTTAATACACTTGTATTGAAGAATTTAGAAAAATCTAGAAAAAAATAGAAATTTTAAGAAATATCCACCAACTTCGATAAAGTCAAACTTTAAGATATAATTGTTGTAAGCGTTCTAAAAAGGTCAATAATTTTTTTGTAAACTAGTGGCTATGAGAAGAAAGCCAAGTCCACCGACTTGGACAATGGCGGCAGCCTATATCTATAAATAGGTGTTGCCCCTTGTGTAAGTGAGCTAAGAGGGAGGGAGGAGGCCAATAAGCCGGAAAATAAGAAAGTGGCCAATAACATCACACATCACCTAAGAGCGG
>NC_024127.1:32720448-32746088 GCF_000346735.1 Prunus mume
AAGCAATTTATGTGGTTGTAATTGGCTCTAACGACATAATGTTCAAGGAGTCAGCACCCATTGCTATGTCAGAAGAAGCTTATATGGATTTCTTGATTTCAAGACTCAAATTAGCACTTACGGTTAAATTTCCTTCTTTAAGACTTACATATGTTGGCTGAAATAAAAAAGTTAGAAGCACACACACTAAGAAAATTCCTTTGCAGACACTCTACAACTTGGATGCTAGAAAGATTGTGGTGAGCAACGCTGCACTTCTTGGCTGTATCCCATTTGAGAAAGACATACATCCAGTTGAGAAGGGAAGTTGTGCTCGTGTGCTAAATAAGATGGCCCAGATATACAACAAGAAGTTGAAGGGCATGCTTGCAGAGCTTAACAAAGAGCTTCAAGGGGCAAAGTTTGTTTACGCAGATAATTATCGAATATTGCAAGATCTCACCCAAAATTATGCTTCATATGGTCTGTATATTCTATGATTTGCAGTTTGTCATGTAACAACTAACAATATTAGTAACCTCTGTTATGTTTGATAGGATTTGAGGTTGCAACTTCTGCATGCTGCGCGTTTGCCGGGAGACGAGGGGGACTGGTACCCTGCAATCCTTTATCTAAAGTTTGTCCCGACAGAACAAAGTACGTATTCTGGGATCCATTTCACTTGACGGATGCTGCTTGTGTTGTTGCAACAAGGCATATTATGGATGGCGACTTAACTTATATGTCACCTATGAATTTGAGACAGCTTGTGCAATCTTGAGCTAGCAATCCATGAACCTGAAATGAGCTGAATATGATGTAGGACGACCCTGTTTGTAATTCCAAAAAAAAAACAAGATGGTTCATTGATGAAATAAATGATGGAATCCAAGCTGCATGTGAGTGGGTTTTGAAGAATTTCAAGCCTTGTTTGGGCTGTGTCATCTAGGCCCAGTATGATTAATTCCAGTGTAGTTCTGTTTTGTTGGTCTTCCACCATCCGAAATAATTATTGGTTCTCAGTCTTTAAACCTATATATCAAACTTTGCTATGAATATTTAATGGCTTTTCTAAAGGAAGTTGAGGTTCCATCCCAAAACTAATTGACAATTGAGGGAGTAGCTCAATATCTTATAAGCTCTTGTTAGATTTTTCAACTTTTCAATGTGAGATATTTTTACCTTCACATTCTCACACGCCATCGCACGTATGACGAATTTTCAAGTCTAACACATGAACAATACATATTGACATAGAGCATATGTGGCCGTTGGGCTTTCACACATAAACAATCCCCATGAAGGAAGTTGAGGTTTCACCCCAAAACCAATTGGCAATGGGCAGAGTAACCCAACTCCTTATAAGCCTTTCCATTCCATGCCATTTACTGAATAATTAAAGTTCAAAATCTGATCTTCTGCTTGTGGTGGTCATGCAAATTTAATTAAGTTAATCTAGCTAATAGGTACTAAAAACATGTGTTAGAACTTAGAATATGGAACAAATCGAGCTGTTCCTGGCATAGAGAGTTAGGCCACAAGTTTCCCATAGATTTAAAAAGTTGAATATATTACATAAGGCCTCCTACCAAAAAGAAAAGAAAAGAAAAAGGTTGTCAATTATGCTTCCTGTGCCGCTGGAATTTCCAATTCCGGTGGATTTATCTTTGTAAGTGTTTTGTGCTAAGGAAGTTTTCTCCTCATGAAGTTTCTTGTTTATTTGTTTCCCTTTTAAAATTCCCATGAAGTTCCATATTTATAAAACAAAATTATGTGAATAATTGATATATAGTACATACATATATGCATAGGGTGATCGAATCAATTTTGACATGCAAATCAGTAATCATGAGACAACTGTCGCGGATGGCGTTCCTGCAGCTCAGAAATTGTTGAGAAAAGCAATTTATGCAGTTGTAATTGGCTCTAACGATATAATGTTTAGGGGGATATTATCCCCCGGGGCTATGTCAGATGAAGCTTTTTTGGACTTTAATTTCAAGACTCAAATTAGCACTTGAGGTCAAACTCAATTAACTACAGTACAAACATATTATTTGTGCAGCTAGCACATCCGTCTTCCTTTGTTACATGACGAGTTTTGTATCGGTATGTTTTGTTATTCACATATTATCGATAATAATATCAAGGTTTTATTAATATCATATCAACAGTTCGTCCTTTAATAAAGAGTAAACGTCTTGTTCATAAAACATATATGTATATATGTATCGGAAGAAACACATTAATATCTGTTTGGGCCTAATTTGACACACACACAGCCCACTTCTCAAAGGCCCATGAAACCAAAACCGGGCTTCAAATTATTGGATCGAGAGAGAGAAAAAGCCTAGCCCACGTCTTTTTCAAAGGTGATAGGAATAAAAAAAATACCAAAGGGATGGCAGTTATGTTTTAGACAGATCAAATAGAAAATTTGGATTGGGCCCAACCTGTTACCATCTCTCAAAAAGGCCCAGCAGCAATTTCTCAAAAATCCACGTGAAACCCACGTGAAACCTTTCTTCTCAGACTTTGAAAAATCAACAAAATCAACTATCACAGAGTTGATTGGGAATTTAAAAGAAAGGGTCAGTGGCTGGCAAACTAGGAATGGACATCTCTGAAAATACTGAAGATCTAATCCCTCTCACACACACATATATATATATATATTCTTCTTTTTTCTCTATTCCAGAGAATGTGATTCTCCCAAGAGATAAGCAAACTTCAATCTCAGAAAGAAATAAGCAGGAAAGTAGGGAGTTGTTCAAACTGAAGAAATCAAACTAACCATCACAGTTGAAATCTCATAAGGGGCAGTTAAATTGGGAAAAGGGACTAGGTTTTCTTTTAAAGAAAAAACATAGATGTGATCTTAAGAACTGATATTGATGAAAGCCTATCTGACTGAATTAAAATCCCTTCCTCTCTCCTGAAATACTTTGTAGATCCTTTTGAAAAGACTTGCCGCCCATTATTTTAAGAAAAAAACTCCACTCCTAAGCATTTCTTGTAAATATAAGAAGGAGTGAACAGGGCAAAGTAAAAAAACAACAAAAAATTCATCAACCAAACAAACAACAAGAAATCAACCAAAAGCTCACTCGAACTCCAAGAGAAACTAGCTTTAGGTCAAAATTCCCAAAGTTCAGGCTTAGAAAATAAATCATTTAAAACGAAGATCTCTCTCTCGTTACAAATTTGGTTCAGTAAAAGCCAAAACAAGCAGAGTTTGAGTTTTTCCCAAAACCTCAACAAAATCTTACAGTGCAGTCCCCAGCTTACTAAGTCCTCAAGAACAGCCACTTCTGCCCCTTCAGACTGAAGAAGTAGCAGTTCTGCTAACTCAAAAGCCTCACAAAGCTTGAAGTAGATTAAAGCTCTGCCAAAATTGAACTTTGGTATCGATTTACAGCTGAAGCTTAGTAGTTGAAGTTGTTGACAGCTTAGTCCGGCCGAGACATATCCAGTCCAGCCCGGATCAGAGCCTTCTATCTAGGCAGAAATGGAGTTCCAATTGTCTTTTAATCCTTCTAGCATTGATATGTATGTTTATAGTCTTGTAAAGGGCAATTCTGCCTAAAACAGTCCAATTTCTATCAACTATTCTGGCCAGAACAACCATTTTTATACTGAGATAAATTATGAAAGTCCTCACCAGTCTGAGGCAAGAAAAGAACTTACTTATGAGATATTCCTCACCCAAATTCACAATCGTTTGTTTTAGGGAGCAAGTTATCTATTCTAGAAGAAGTCTACTAGAATTTTCATTGCCAGGAGTGGCACGCTCAAACACTAAAGAAAGCTGACTTGTTGACCAGTCAATGGTTTCCAAGGCAGTGGGGAACTTTGCCATTCCAACTCAGGAGTAAACACTAAACGGGTGAACAATTTGGCACGCCCGGTGGGACTTCTTAGTATACATGCTCTGATAGAATTATTTTCAAGTTTATGAATATTGGAAGCTCAAGCCAGAACCCGCGCCACGCCATGGAAATAAATCAGGTAGCTCTCAGGGAAGGTCTGGAGTCAAAAGAAAGTGACACCAGATAATCAGCCCATGGCAGTACCGGAAGCAGACGATCCAGGACCGACTCTAGGATGATGAACCAAATACAGGAATCTGTGCTCCGACAGGATGTCACAACACAAAGAAGCCAGGATACTCTCAATAACATGACGGCCATGATGCAATGGCAGGTCAATAGGCAGCTCAGAAAGGATCGTGAGGCTGCCATTGCCAGAATTCCAAATCCGGATGTTGTAGTCCAGCAGCTAGACCTCCCCTATGGTCCTCCACTAGGATTAGCATGGCCATACCAGGAGAACCCTCTCATTGCACAAATAGCTTGGATGCCAGGGCATGAAGAGATCCAGACTGGACAGAGGGGAGAAGCCATTCCCGTCCAAGAACGTGAGACCCCAATCCTGCCAGTAGGCCCTGCACCAGTTCAGATCTAGCAGAACCGGCCAGAACCTCAACCTATTCCACAACCTGTGGCCCCCACATAATCAACATTTGGCACTTCTGCCGAAGCCACCGGCAGTTTTGCCATATAGGCCCATAAGGATGGATCCCAATTCATTCCCTCCACCTGCAAGAGGCAGAAGAGGCAGAGGGGGAAACAACTCTTTTGCTAACAATAACAGGGACATGCTGTGGGCAAACTGGAGGAACCATCCAGACTTAGAAGAAGAGGAAGAACACAGGGAGGAAGTTCTGCCCAGGCTATATAGGGCAGAACCCAGGATTGATCCCATCCAGCCAGAACAGGGACCAAACCTGCACCCTGTCAATGCTTTGAACGACGTAGGGGCATTACAAAGAATGATCAGAGAAATGATGGAACCTGAAGCCAGAAAGGGAGAAAGGCCCACCTATAGGAGGCCATATCCAGCTTATATCGATCAGATACCTCTATCCCCAGGCTTCAAAGTGCCAAACTTCACCTTGTTCAATGGGGAGAAGCCCCATGCTTCGTTGGTTGAGCATATAGGCAGGTTTTCTGTCCAATGCATAGCCATAGAAAATAACCCACTGTTAAAACTGAGGCTTTTTGGCAATTCTCTCTCTGGACAAGCTTTCACCTGGTACACTAGTCTGCCAGCCAATTCTGTTCAGACTTGGGAGCAAATGGAAAGTGTTTTCCATGACTATTATTACTGGATTCAGCCAGAAGCCACCATCAGTGATCTTGCCGCCCTTAAGCAGAGTGAAGATGAACCTGCTCAAGATTTCATAACCAGGTTCAGAAAGCTCAAAATTAAGTGTTAGATCCCTATGGAATAAAGACACTTCATCCAAATGGCTCAGGCTGCCCTCAAGATCTCTCTGAGAAAAAGATTTGATGGGATACTGTTTGGAGATCTGGCAGAACTGGCAGATAAAGCATCCAAGTACAAGGAACTGCTTAGGGAAGAATAACAGAGGAGAAACTCTTCCAAAGGCACGTATTACAAGTCCCCTTCTTCTTCAATACACCTAGTTCAGATAGAATCAGAAGAAGAAGTAGAGGGCTCGAAGGAGGGAGAAATTGTAGTAGCAGAGATGGCAAAGTTGAAACATCCCATCAGCTGCAAGGCCCTTACAAAACCACCAAAGGATCAGAAGCCGCCACCATTCACAAGAGGGTTTGTTCCGAACAAACCAACGTAGAACAAGGTTTATTCCTTTGATCTGACCAAGGTGGATGCTTTATTTGATGAAATGTTACTACAAAAAGCAATAGAGACACCCCACAGGATGCCCAAGCCAGAAGAACTCAAGGGCAGGCAGTATTGCAGGTGGCACAACTCTTGGAATCATTCTACCAATAACTGTGTTGTTTTCAGAGATGTTATACAAGAAGGAATAATAGCAGGAAGGCTAAAGCTGGCGGAGAAACCTCCATCAGTCACAACAGATCATTTTCCCCCGCCACAAGTCAACATGGTCAACCTAAATTGGCCAGAACAGAAGAGAAGCAGATCGACGACAGAAGCTAGCTCTATCAGAGGCAGAATAGTCACAAGGGAAACTATTGAAATGCCAAAAGCAACTATCTCAGCTGGGGTAGTGCTCTGCAGCAAGTACAAGTGTGAAACTGAGCTAGAAGTGGTCCTAGACAGGCAGAGTTAGCCCATTCCGAGTGTTTTTTACAGGATTGGAACCTCATCCCGAGATAGAGCTAGGCAGAAAGACTATCCCAGGCCTGCCCAGCGCAGCAGGAGAATGACATAGCAGCCCAAGAAGGAAATACCAATCAAGATGCCCGGGAATAAAAAACTCTTGGCAACTATCATAGAAGACAGATGGTATTCTGTGGGGAAAAGTGGCAGACCAACTCTGGAGATAACCAGAACTCAGAAGAGGAGGGTTCAAAGACAATACTACACATTCCTCAAGAGCAAGAGTAATGCACAGGTACTTCCAGAAACCAGTTCTGTCAGAAAAGGGAAGGAACCAGAAGTGCCTCCTCTGGTAGAACAAACAACCTGCCAGGCATAAAAGCTGGTAAAAATAGAATCTCCAGATATACCTCCTATCCATCATGCCCCATCCTCAATCAATCAACTCGAGCCTTCACAAGTACAAGGTGAATCTAAACCCATCCCAGTAAAAGAACAAGAAGATTAGACTGAAGAGTATGAAGAGGAGCAGCTGGATTATGAACCATCTGCAGACGATCAAAATGGACTCCTCGAAACAGGAGAACAGGAAGACTAGACAGAAGAGTACGGGGAATAGCAGATGGAATATGATGGAGAATTAGATGAAGAAACTGAGGCTTTTGGTGCATAATTGGAAAACTTGTTGCAGGGAGATCTAGGCATTAACATGGTGTTCATCCTGCCAGAGAAGTTCAGAGCCGCAATAGGAGAAGAAAACACTCTGGAAGGAGATGTTTTCTCCCAGGAAAGCTTTGAGTGCAGGTTGGCAGAAGTAGAGGAGACACCAGAACAGCAAACAGGCAATCCCAAGACTGGTGGAACTGCCAACAAACCGGTTGTAGAACAACTTTGCTTCTCCAAACCAACCAAAGAGATAGCCAATCACCTCAGACCCTTGTTTATAACAGCAAACTTTTGGGGTATTCCTATTCCCAAGGTCATGGTAAATGGAGGTGCAGCCATTAATCTTTTGCCTCACAGGATGCTGAGCAAGATGGGCAGAACAAAGAAGGATTTGATTCCAACACGCTTAACCGTCACCAATTTCGCTGGGGGCATCACCAAAACCCATGGAATCTTATATGTGGATGTTATAGTTGGAAGCAAAAAGCTGAAGATTGCATTCTTTGTGGTAGACACCACTTCTACCACTTATAATGCACTGCTTGGCAGGAACTGGATTCACCAGAGTCTATGTATTCCTTCACTCTCCATCAGCAGTTAGCTCTGTGGAATGAAGAGGGTTACATGGAGATATCCACGGCTATTTCTACCTTCTGCCATGTGTTTTGAGGCAAGGTATTACCATGATGACCTTGGTCCTGTCACTTTCCTTAGAGTCAACCAGAATGGCCACCCCCATAGTGTCACGGCGAAGAGGCTCATTGAAGATGGTCTAGCCAGTTCCCTAGAGGACTGGAATAGACCTTTTGTTCTAAACCTCCAGAACTCTTATGTTTAGTCCCAATCAACAGAAAAAGGATCGAGCTGCAACAATATGATCCATTACAAAAAGATTGTTGATATATTGGGAGGAAAGAAAGCTCTTCATGCAGAATCCAGCCATCAATATGGCAGAATTCACCCATGAAAGCACGAAAGATCAAGAGGAAGAGAGTTTGCAAGAGGAAGTATTAGATTTTGCACCAGCAGCACTGGATGATTCTCTGCCAGAAGTGGAAGATCCTTTGCAAGAAACAAACTTAGGGACAGAAGAGAATCCAAGACCTACTTTCATTAGCGCACTGTTGAAAGAACCACTTAAGAGTGAACTAATTGCACTTTTGCGGGAGTTCAGAGATTGTTTTGCTTGGCATTATCATGAAATGCCAGGGTTAGACAGGGAATTGGTAGAACACAAGCTGCCAATTAAAGATGGCTACATTCCAGTTAAACAGGCCAGAAGAAGAATGTCTATGGACACAGAATTGAAGGTCAAAGAAGAAATAGAAAGGTTGCTTAAGGCTGGATTCATCAGCCCAACCATCTATGTTGATTGGCTAGCCAATATTGTACCGGTTCTCAAAAGAAAACAAGGGCAGTTAGAATCTGTGTGGATTACAGAAATCTGAATGAAGCATCTCCCAAAGATGAATACCCTATGCCAATGGCAGACATGCTAGTAGATGGAGCTGCTTATAACCAGATGCTATCTTTTATGGATGGCAATGCAGGTTATAATCAGATTATGGTGGCAGAAGAAGACATCCACAAGATAGATTTCCTGTGCCCAAGACATATAGGTGCTTTTGAATATACTGTAATGCCTTTTGGTTTAAGAAATGCAGGAGCTACTTATCAAAGAGCAATGAATTCTGTTTTCCATGATATGATAGGGCATTCTTTGGAAGTGTATATAGATGATGTGGTGATTAAATTCCCAGAGGAGGGAAATCATACATCAAATCTGAGAAAGGCATTCCTAAGAATGAGGCAACATAAACTGAAAATGAACCCCAAGAAATGTGTTTTTAAAGTTCAAGCAGGAAACTTCTTAGGATTTTTGGTCCACCAGAGAGGCATAGAGATTGACAAGAACAAAGCAAAATCCATCATAGAAGCTCTACCATCTCAGAACAAGAAAGAACTGCAGAATCTCCTAGGAAAAATTAATTTTTTAAGGAGATTCATATCCAATTCTGCAGGAAAGATTCAGCCTTTCTCTTCTCTGTTAAGATTGAAGTAGGAACAGACGTTCAAGTAGGAAGAACAGCACCAACAGGCTTTCGAGGAAATCAAGCATTACCTCTCAAATCCACCAGTTATGTCCCCGCCAAAGAGAGGCAGACCACTCAAGCTCTATGTGTCTGCATTAGAAGTGTCCATTGAGAGTCTGTTAGTCCAAGATAACAAGGAAGGGAAGGAACAGGCAATCTACTATCTGAGCAGAACCCTGACAGAAGTAGAAAGAAAATATTATGCAATTGAAAGACTTTGCCTAGCCTTGTACTTCACTGCTGTGAAGCTCAGACACTACATGCTGCCATATATCATCTACATCATTGGCAAGACAGATCTAATCAATTTCATGCTAACAAGACCAATGCTGAGAGGCAGAATTGGAAAATGGACTCTAGCCTTGACAGAATTTGCCTTCAGATATGTTCCTCAGACAGCTGTCAAAGGACAAGTTGTGGCAGATTTCCTAACAGATCATACAGGAGAAGAGATTGAAAACATGGGCTCTTTGGACATAGCAAATGCGGATCTGTTGACTAGAGCTCACACTTGCCTTAACAATCATATCTATTCAATTCATCTCACACCTTGGAAGCTGTATTTTGATGGGTCAAAAACTGATGTAGCTTCCGGGGCAGGGATTGTATTGGAGGAACCGTTGGGAATCAGACATTGCTATTCTTTCCAGTTAGATTTTCAATGCACCAACAACAGGGCTGAATATAAAGCTCTAATTATAGGCCTAGAAATGCTGGTGGAGTTAGGGATCCAATCTGTGGAAATCTTGGAAGATTTCATGCTTGTCTTGAAGCAGAATGCTGGAGAATACAAGTGTCTAAGTCCTTTCCTAGCTGTCTATTTAGTGGCAGCTAGGAATCTTCTGACAGAGTTTAGAGAAGCTACTTGGGAACATATCCCAAGGAAGGAAAACTTTGCAGCCAATGAACTGGCTCAAGTAGCAACAGGTATACAAATGCCTGAAGATTGCGTATAGAGGATTATCAAGGTGGGAAAGAAAAGCCTGCCATCAGTTCTGACCAGAGGATGGAGATAGATGTCAATTCTGCCATAATCACTGAAGATGATTAAAGAAATACTATCATAACCTACTTGCAGTATCCAACCTTACCTTCTGAAAAAGAGTTAGAATCATGGCTTTGAACTACCTTATGTGGAATGGAAATTTGGTCCGAAAAAGCAAGGATGAGGTGCTATTAAGGTGCCTTGGGAAGAAAGAATACATGAAAGTCATAGGAGAGACTCATGAAAGAATCTGTGGAGCTCACCAAAGAGGAAGAAAGATATGCTAGTTAATCAGAAGGTATGGCTACTTCTGGCCAATCATGATAAAAGATTGCATTGACTATTCCAAGAGGTGTGAGTCTTGTCAAAGGCACGGCCCAATCCAGCATGCTCCTTCAGTTCCCATGAATCCAATGGTAAAGTCATGGCCTTTTAGAAGATGGGCAATGGATCTTATTGGCAAGATTTATCCAGCCAGCAGCCAGCAACACTGTTTTATTATTGTTGCTACAGACTATTTCACCAAATGGGTGGAAACCAAGCCTGTTAAATCCACTACATCTCAAGAGATCATTACCTTCATAGAAGAGCAGATCATACAAAGGTTGGCAGAAGCATTGGATAGCTGGAGAGATGCTAGATATGGCAGAAGCATTCAAATTCAAGCTGCTTCAATCCACAACTTATTATGCTCAAGCCAATGGACAGGCAGAATCAAGTAACAAGGTGATCATCAACATTATCAGAAAAATGCTTGAGAAAAATCCAAAACAATGACATGAGAAGCTATCAGAAACTCTGTGGGCTTATAGAACTTCAAAAAGAGAGGCAACTGGCATGACCTCCTATGCATTAACCTGTGGTCATGATGCAATTCTGCCTATGGAGATAGCTGTCCAGTCCCTTAGAATTTCTCATCAACACAATCTGGTTGGAGAAGACTACTTTCAAGCCATGCTGCTAGAATTGGAAGGATTGGATATAAGTAGGATTGATACCCTCAACAAACTCTTAGCAGGAAAACAGGCTGTGTCAAGGGCCTACAACAAAAGAGTCAAGAACAAGAGTTTTGAAGAAGGATAGATAGTCTGGAAAGCAGTTCTGCCCCTTGGAACACATGTAGCTGGTTATGGAAAGTGGTCACCTACATGGGAAGGTCCTTTCATAATTAATCAGATCGTTGGGATGGGGACATACAGGTTGCAAGATCGAGATGGAGAAGTACATAATGCCCCAATCAATGGCAAGTGGTTGAAGAAGTTTTATCCAACTATGTGGGATTCACAGGCTGTACAGACAGATCCTGGGATAGAGAAGGAACAAGACTGAAACTATTTGTTTCAAATTCTGTTCAGAGTTATTTTTGCTCTAAGTTGTTTAAAGTTTGTTTACCTTTCACTTTTTACTTCTGTTTATTTCATCAAATGAAATTAAAAACCCAAAAATTGCAGCGAATAAATAAACTTTTATAAAAAAATAATAAAGCCACTATCATGGCAAATTATTCAAACATAAAGCCGAAAATTAAAAAAATTTAAAACCCTAATTTCCTAAGGGTTTCTTGCAAGTTCGCTTTCTTGATGGAGAGTTCCTTCTGAAGCAGCACCCCCTGGTAGATTGAAGCCTCTGCAATTTTCAGGGCTGGCCTGGAAGCTACAACCATGCTCTGAACAAGGAAGATAGCCTTGGTCTTGGAATTCAGTCCAACCCCGAGCCTGCTCTGCACCTCTCTGCACTCCGCCAATTATTTTTGGAGCTCTTCAATCTGCTTCTCCAGCTTGTTTGCGGTGGCCTTAGCTTCCTTGTATCCTGCCACCATCTGGTCCAGTTCTGCCTTCTGCTTTAAAAAATCAGCCAAGTTGGCTTCATGAGTGGCCTTGCAGAACTCAGAGTCTTGAAGGTGGGCTTGAGATCCTCATAACGATCATGGAGGTTGAGCACATCTCTTGCCAGGCCAAGACTTATCTCAAGAATGGGTTTGGGGGCCATGTTCTGTCTATGCAAAAGGTCCAGATCTTTCATCAGCTGGTCAATGGCTTCCTTATCCTCAACCAGCTCCAGCTCAGTAGACTGCCAGATCTTCAGTCTCTCCATGGCCTCCTCCATTGCCTTGGATTTTGCCTTGCCTAGAAGGGAGCTGAGTTTTTCCAATCTGTCCAGCTGGGCATCCAGGTCCATAGCTTCAAACTCTTCCAGTTCTAGATCAGCAAAGGAGGCCGTGGTAGATGAACCTGGAAGGGAATGAATAGGCATCTGCAAAAGGGAGCATAAGTTAGAACCAGGCAGAAACAGAAAAGAAAAAGGCTAAAAATATAAAAAAGCACTTACAGCAACAATTGGGGGCTGGTCACCACTGCCAGGGCACCAACAGATCTAGGCACTCCTACCTGGAAGGACTACAACAGTTAAAGAGGCAGAACAAAGCAGAATTGCAGGAAAATGTGGACAGAATGAAGAGAAAATTACCACAACCGCAGGAATAGCAGCAGCTGTTTCCACTTCAGCTTCTAGGACCGCAATAGGTAATTCTACCTGTTTCACAAGCTCCAATGCAGATTGCTCCGCTTGTTCCTCAGCTGCTGGAATGGCAATAGAGTGATTTGCCTCTGCATCTTCAAAGAGGGCCAACTCTGAACTGGTTAGCTCTGCCCTTGTGCTCTCTTGCTGCTTCTGCGCCAAGGCAATGCTCTCTGCTATTACCTCAGCAGAAATCTCCTCCTGCAGAAAGACAGAAGTCAGAATAGAGGAAATGAAAGACAGAAATGACTAATATAAAGAACGAGACTTACCTCTTCTTCTGTTTCTTTTGTCTTTTCTTTAGATCTTTCTTCTACTTCTTCTAGCTCTTTCTCCCGTTCCACCGCTTCAAAAGCCTCCCTAAGTTCTTCATCTGTACCAGAAGTGGTTGTGGGAACCACTGCAGGCTCTTCTGTAGCCACATACTCCACTTCAGTCATCTTTCTAAGTCTTTTTGACTTAGTAGGAGGAGGATGGGGACTTTCAGCTGGACAGAACAAAGAAATGAAGGTTAAAATGGGAGAACAACTTTTGACATTCTTTGTAAGATACGTTTTGATGATATTCATACGACAAGTCTTTATAATTTCAATTATGGCAAATTAGTATTACAATTTATATATGTACACTATTTTTGCAACAATGTAGAGATATGTACTTAAATTAACTTCACTACTTTCTCATTTTGTTATGACAGAACAGGAATTGGGTTTCGCACATTTTACTCCTCCTTACTTGGCACCAACTACTGTTGGAGACGCACTTCTGCAGGGTGTCAATTATGCTTCCGCTGGCTCTGGAATTTTCAATTCTACTGGATATATGTTTGTAAGTTTTCCCCCAAACCTACAAGTTTTTGGACTTAAGGAAGTTAGCAGTCTTAATTCAGAACTAAACGAGTTGTATTATGCGTTCAAATTAGTTTCCTGATGCTGAGGAAGCTAATTTTAACTTTAATACATACCATACCACGGTGTGCAATTTACTTTTATTAATTGTAAGTCAGAATATTATGTACGTATATAATAGGGTGACCAAATCAATTTTGACATGCAAACGAGTTACCATGGAAGAACCGTGCTTGCTATCATGTCGAGGATAGGCACATTCCTGCAGCTCAGAAATTGTTGAGAAGAGCCATTTATGGGGTTGCAATTGGCTCTAACGATATAATGTTCAAGGAGTCTGCACCCGTGGCCATGTCCAAAGAAGCTTATTTGGATCTCTTGATTTCAAGACTCAAATCAGCACTCACGGTAAGTAAAATCAGTGTTTTCAAAGGCATGCCTAAGCGCGCGTCGGAGCCCGCGTCGGAGCAAGGCGGAGGGAAATCGCCTTAGGCGTACGGTTGTTTAGCTTGTTGCCCGCTTAGCGTGGTGAGGCGTGGCAAGGCGTGCAAGGCAAGGCGTGGAAGGCGCAAAGAAGCGCCGCTGTCTGCAAGCCAGAGCGCTAGGAAGAAGACGACCTGGCTTGAAATTTGTTTGTTAGGGTTTGTTTTAGTGAAACGACGTCATTTCATGTAGTCAATTGTTTTTTTTTTAAACTGAGGTGACTAAACGTACGTTTTGGTTTTTATTTTTTAACAAACAGCATGCCTTAAAAGGCCCCCACTGAAACAAACGATATTTCCTTTTTTTTTTTTCTTCTAAATAAATACATTAATGGATCTATCAATATATTCTTAATGCGATAATCTCCATCAATTTTAATTCTTTCCATAAGTTCAAGCGTCTCTCTCCTTCAGTATGCAATTCTCTTTGTACAAGATTCATTTAAATATATATATGCTTTTTTTTTCCAAACAACACAATAACCAACTAAAAATAACACTCAAGTCCACACATAAATACCGAAAATTATAGTATTTTATGTTTCATAATGAGGAGTGGGATGCATGAATTGAGTTTTTTTTTTTTATGTTGAATAAGTATTTTATGTTTTGAGATTGATTATTATGCTTGAATGACATTTAGTACTTATATTCTTTATAGAATATTCTGGCTCAATAAGAATTAGCAGTACAATTAATCTGTATTATTATTTATAATTTTTTTATTAAAATAAATTAATATTCGAAAGGCTTACGCCTCGCATAGCGGACTAAAAACGCATTGCCTCTACGCCTCGCCTTTTAAAACATTGAGTAAAATTCCTTAATAGAGACTATTGACTCATGTAAACTAATCACATTAATCTTTAGTAGTAGTTTTGTACAGATTAATTTGACGATTTTTTTTTTTGTTCCTTCTTTGCAGACACTCTACAACTTGAATGCTAGAAAGATCATCGTCACCAACGCTGGAGCTTGTGGGTGTATTCCATTTGAGAAAGATATACATCCAGTTCCAAAGGGAAGTTGTGTTCGTCTGATAAATCGTATGGCTCGTACATATAAGTTATAACGACAAGTTGAAGGGCATGCTTGCCGAGCTTAACAAAGATCTTCAAGGGGCAAAGTTTGTTTACGTAGATATTTACCGAATAATACTAGATCTCACAAACAATTATGTGTCATATGGTGCGTATATATTCTATCTTTTGCGGCATTTATTTGTTTATTTATAATGTAATAACTATAACAATATTAACCTCTGCTGCTGCTGCTGCTGTTGTTGTTGTTGTTGCTGTGTTTCACTGTATGCAGGCTTTGAGAATGCAACTTCTGCATGCTGCTGGTCTGCCGTGGGCCAAGGGGGACTGGTGCCATGCAATCCTTTATCTAAAGTTTGTCCCGACAGATCCAAGTATATATTCTGGGATGTGTTTCACTTAACAGACGCTGCTAATGTTATTGCAGCAAGGCATATAATGGATGGTGGCTTAAATTATACATCACCTATGAATTTTAGGCAACTTGTTCAGTCTTGAGCTAGCATAGCAGTCCCTGAATGAACTGCAATGAGACGCCCATGTTTGTTTTTCAAAAAATCAAGATGGTTCTGTGATGAAATAGACTTTGGAACCAAATCCAAGCTAGCTAGCTATTATGGGTTTTGAGGAATTTCACATTTCAATGTCATTATTTGAAGTTTATAAGTTTTTCACTAATAACCTCAAGAACATTCAAACCTCATCCTAAGTTCAAAACATACTCTTCATAAACATGGCATTAGAACATTATGGGAATTATAATAAGAATGTAAGTATCTTATGCTCTGCAAGGGGCTTGTAGCTCAAGAGCATTTATCCATGCACCTGAGATCCTAGTTTCGATTCCCCCCTCCCCCCATATCGCTTGTATGAAAAAGAAAAAGAAAATAATCTTATGCTCTCTACTCAATCAACCAGTGATATACTATCGGTTTCTGACTTCTAATTTTAAGTCAAATTTACATTTAGGGCATTTGGTTGGACTTTTTTATGTATTTATTTTCTGGTTGAACGGAGGGCTACCGCCCAAACAAAAACGAATTAAGCAACACCCAGTCTAGGTCTAGTACGACCATCTTTATCATCATAGAGGCTGCTCAAGTAACTGATGAAAACTCTGCTGACTATCCAGACTTGATTTAGGCTGAGTACCATTCGGTTCGATTGTTTCAAAGAAGAGTAATTTACTAGAAAGACTGGGACTTTGCAAATTGCAGGTAAAGGATTGCAAAAGAAAACAAGTAAAAAAAATTGAGATTATAAGGAAAAACGTTTACTCCTCATTACTTAGTACAAATTTGTTGAGATTAAAAGGTGCAATCGATTGGTAGGTGTGGAGACGCCAAACTAGTTGAGAAATATGTATGCTGTCATGATCCGTTAGACAGAAGTTTAATGTGATTTTTTTTGTTTACAAACACCATACAGAACCTTAACATTTAATTTAATTTGGGAGACAATAGGTGGTCTTAAGGCAGTAAATTCCATACAGAACCTTGGGTCTTAGGGTCAGGCCACACAGCTAAGAAATCCAATTCCTACCTAAATACAACATAAAGAGAGTGTATTAAGCTCTTAAATGGATTCTCCGATCCCTCTTTTCTTTGGCACCTAAGAAACTTAGCTCAGAAATAATGGCGTTCCAATATCACTGCGGCCGGCCTAGACTGTATAATAGAGGAACAAATCCAACTGTGGCCTGTGGCCTGCCTAGAGAGAGTTAGGCACAAATTCAATGGTGAATTGAGAGGGAATTTCAGAGATCAGTTAGACACAAGTTTTCCCATAGATATCAAAAGTTGTATATAAACAACCCCCTTATAAAAAAGAAAGAATGGTTATTATTATTTCTATATCTTAAAATTAATGGGGATAAATATTATATTCCAAATTTTTGTAGTCTACTTGTTTTTGTTGGTTAGTGTTAAAATTAATGCACATTTGTGTCTTGAATAATATAGAATAATCTAGAAAAATTGAGAGAAGTTGACAAGTTTAAAGTCACTAGAAACATCATACTAATTATAGAATGTATTATAACTAGAGAAATCTAAAATTAGAAGACGACTTATGACTGAAAATGACTTTGGGAAAGTCGGTTACTGTGCAACCGACTGGTCCAAAGCCAAGTTGCCGACTTAGCATCCCTATATATATAAGCTAGCAGCCCACTTATGTATTCAAAGCAAAAGAGGTTGGTTAAGAAAAGTACATTCTAATGAGGTGGAGTGAATTAAGGTATGAAATCCAATTCCTAGCTAGATACCACATAAAGTGGAGTGAATAAGCTCTTAAATGGGTTCTCCGATCCCTCTTTTCCTTGGAAGCTATGAAACTTAGCTCAGACATAATGGCGTTCCAATATCACCGGCCGGCCTACAATGTGGATCATAATAGAGGCAAACATAACAAATCCAACCGTGGCCGGCCGGCCTAGAAAGAGTTAGGTACAAATTCAACCAATATATACTAAGAGGGAATTTAATAGACCAGTTAGGCACAAAGTTTCCCAGAGATATGGAAAGTTGTATATAAAAAACGAAAAGAAAGGTTATTATTATTTCTATCTTAAAATTAATGGGGATAATTATATTCCAAATTAATGGGGATAATTACACTCTCACACGCCCTTGCACATGTGGCGAATTTTTAAGTCTAACACTTGAACAACATATATTGGGTGACATGGAGTACATGTGGCCGTTGGGCTTTCACACATAGGCAATCCTCATGAAGGAAGTTGAGGTTCCATCTCAAAACTAATTGGCAATGGACGGAGTATTCCAACTCCTTATAAGCCTTTCCATTCCATGCCATTTACTGAATAATTAAAGTTCAAAATCTGATCTTCTGCTTGTGGTGGTCCTGCAAATTTAATTAAGTTAATCTAGCTAATAGGTACTAAAAACATGTGTTAGAACTTAGAATATGGAACAAATCAAGCTGTTCCTGGCATAGAGAGTTAGGCCACAAGTTTGCCATAGATTTAAAAAGTTGAATATATTACATAAGGCCTCCGACCAGAAAGAAAAGAAGGGAAAAAAAAAAAAAAGGTTGTCAATTATGCTTCCTGTGCCGCTGGAATTTCCAATTCCGGTGGATTTATCTTTGTAAGTGTTTTGTGCTAAGGAAGATTTCGCCTCATGAAGTTTTTTGTTTATTTGTTTCCCTTTTAAAATTCCCATGAAGTTCCATATTTATAAAACAAAATTATGTGAATAATTGATATATAGTACATACATATATGCATAGGGTGATCGAATCAAATTTGACATCCAAATCAGTAATCATGAGACAACTGTCGCGGATTGGCGTTCCTGCAGCTCAGAAATTGTTGAGAAAAGCAATTTATGCAGTTGTAATTGGCTCTAACGATATAATGTTTAGGGGGATATTATCACCCGGGGCTATGTCAGATGAAAGCTTTTTTGGACTTTAATTTCAAGACTCAAATTAGCACTTGAGGTCAAACTCAATTAACTACAGTACAAACATATTATTTGTGCAGCTAGCACATCCGTCTTCCTTTGTTACATGACGAGTTTTGTATCGGTGTGTTTTGTTATTCACATATTATCGATAATAATATCAAGATTTTATTAATATCATATCAACAATTCGTCCTTTAATAAAAAATAAACGTCTTGATCATAAATCATATATGTATATATGTATCGGAAGAAACACATTAATATCTTTAGTACTTTAATCCTTTTCCACATATTTGACCATTTTCATGAGATAAATTATATGGAACCTAATCCAAGCTGCATGTGTGAGTGGGTTTTGAAGAATTTCAAGACTCTCTTTCTTCTGTGGAACTTAAGACCTAGGCTAGCTGAATGGTTTTTCCTTGTTGCCTGTCGTGCACGAAAGAACAAACTTTTCTAGTGCTCTAGCTGTAAGTTTCGGTTGGGGTTGCTATTTGAGGAATTAGAAATTATAAGCAGAATGGTTTACTCTACTGCGTCAAATTTCGTCCATGCGATAGGTTACTTGCTGGTTTCAAATTTGTACAGGCCTCCTCAGGCCTTTAGGTTCGTTGGTAGTTGAAGAAAGAAAGAAAAGACGTCCTAGTCTTTTTATTTTTCAAGCAGTGCACGGAATCTAGTACATTTGGGTTGCAACTGTTAGCCGCTTGAATCTGCTTCTTTTGGCCACTTGAAACTCTAAACCAGATTTCTCCTCACGAGGGGTTGCTGAATTTGCAGGGCAATCAATAGTCAAACAAAGTAAGGAAGATATTCAAATATGCTCATATATGTTCATATTAGTTTATCTCCAATTAGAAGTATTTATAAAGAAGTACAACTCTAAATAAAATATGAAATATATCTAAATTACAATAGGAAATAAATCTCTATTACAATAGAACTAAATAATAATTGGTAAGTAACCAAAATTCTAACTAAATAAGGAACCAAAATCCTAACTGAGTAAGGACTCGCCAACATCAATGTTGTATACTTCACCTTATGCCATGCTTTGAAAATTTTACAAACAAAGGTGCTCCATACATAAAAACTTAAACAGGGTATGTTTTATTTACCCTAAACTCTTCTTCTACTTAAAGTCTTAATGATCATGTTCACAATATCAAAACTGGGTTAATCTTCTTGTGTAATTTTCTGGTGAAGAAAACAGCTGGTGATCAAAGTACTCGAACTTAGCAGCGCCCGAAACTAATCCCTCTCACTAATGCTGTTTACACTCTGATTATCTAAATGGAAAATAGGAATGGGCAAAAAGTACCGTTATATGTTGCTTTCCTACACCAAATTCAGAGTTTTTATTTAATAAATCAGAAACATCTCACTTCTAGCTAGGTGCTGCTGTTTATTTAAGATTTGTCACATTCTTTCATATCTGAATAGCTGTTGTTGCCTCCTTACGGCTGTGAAATAAGTGGCCAAGTAATTTTAACAAGGTCTGATCTGATATTCTACATTGTTTCCTTACATTCTTTTTGTAATGGGTGGCCTATCAGATAGAGCAACCATTAGCCTTGGCCTTGTTTTCCAAATATCAACAATTTCTTTTGTACTTTGGAAAATATGCTTGGCACAAGATGTTCCTGCCAATTTTGTGTTTGGGGATTCTCTGGTTGATGTGGGAAACAACAACTACATTGTGTCACTCTCCAAGGCCAACTATGTCCCCAATGGAATTGATTTCGGAAAGCCAACGGGACGATACACAAATGGGAGAACAATTGTTGACATTATAGGCAAGTTCTCCATTTTCCCAATTGAATGCTTGTTCTTCTTTCACAGATTCAACAAACAAGGATGGCTGATTAATTTTAGCCTCAACAGGTCAGCAGCTGGGTTTTAAAGTTTCTCCTCCTCCTTACTTGTCTCCCTCAACAACTGGACCTCGAATTCTGCAGGGTGTCAATTATGCTTCAGGTGGAGGTGGAATTCTTAATGACACAGGAAAAATATTTGTAAGCTTAAAAATGGAGCTTTGATACTTCAAATAAATTGATACTATTGTGTGCCTTGATGTGATGAAAAATCTCATGTGATCGTTAGGTGGGTCGAATAAACTTGGATGCACAGATAGATAACTTTGCTAATACCAGGCAAGACATTGTCTCCAGGATTGGCCTTCCTGCAGCTCTGAAGCTATTCAGCAGGGCTCTCTTCTCTGTAACAATGGGCTCCAACGATTTCATCAACAACTACTTGGCGCCGGTTATCTCAATTCCTGAGCAGAAATTGATATCTCCAGAAGTGTTTGTGGCCATTTTGATTTCAAAATACAGGCTGCAACTTACAGTTAATGTTCTTTTTTTTTTCTCTCTATTTTTTCTTCTTTATATGTTGTGATTGTTCTTATGAACAAATCCATGATGCTTGCAGAGGCTGTACAATTTGGGTGCGAAGAAAATTATTGTGGCAAATGTAGGACCTATTGGGTGCATACCTTTCGAGAGGGAAACAACTCTAGCTGCAGGAGATTTCTGCGTTGAAAAACCGAATCAGTTAGCACGATTGTTCAACATCCAATTGAAGAGCCTTGTGAAGGAGCTTAGCACCAATCTTGAGGGGTCCAAATTTGTTTATGCAGATGTTTATCGTATCGTAGATGACATTATCCAGAACCACATATCATATGGTGAGATTTAAATTTAATTCATTCTAGCTATATGAGTTTATCTTAGAATTGTAATTAAAATCAGAGTGATTATGTTTTGTTAACTGCAGGTTTTGAATATGCAAATTCTGCATGCTGCTATGTTGCTGGGCGGTTTGGGGGTCTGATTCCATGCGGTCCTCCATCCAAAGTTTGTAGGGACAGATCCAAGTATATATTCTGGGACCCCTACCATCCATCCGATGCTGCTAATGTGATCATAGCAAGGCGTCTCTTGTATGGTGACACTAATGATATTTCACCAATGAATGTTGTGCAACTTTATCAATCTTAATCTTGTAAAGCATGCCCAGAAGAGCCTGCTAACTATTGATTAGGGGTACCGTAATAAGCTTTCATTATGCCTTTATTTAACCAAAAACCATTCAAGGCTTTTGAATTTCATTACAGCCTTTTTTCATTTAGTAACCTGAACAAATAAACAAGGTGTTGAGTCCTCAACTAGCTATTAGTCTAGTATTACTTCTCTTCCCTATGTTGAAAGAGATCACGAGTTCAAATTTCCTCTTTTCTTGTAACCTTTAAAATCTATGGCATATCAATCACGTCCGCCATCAGTTTGAATTATTATTATTATTATTATTATTATTATTATTGGTAAGTACTATGAGGTGTTCAGGCCAGCTTGCGTGCACCTTGACTAATCCCCACTCATGGAATTAAGCATATTGTTGGTCACCAGGTATTGCAACTGTTGGGACTCGAATTGGGGAGAAATTATTTTTTTTTTTCAACACAAACGATAGTCTAAACTACAAGGGGAACAAGAGTTTCTCATACACTACCAAGGTGTTTGGGTCCGAACCTAAAACCAATAGTCGGCAAGTCAAAACCATTTTTCACTAAGCAAGACCCTGAAAATGCACCATATGATAGTAAAAGCACAGTTGGGCTGGGCCTTTTATGCAATATTCAGGCCTATGAAGCATGTGATTTTATTTTCAGGCCTGTGAAGACCATGCTCCATTATGTGGTGGGGCCACCGTACCCCAACACAACACTCAATAGTCTATTTTATCCTGGCGGCAAGTGGCACCTGAACGTCACTAACCCATCCACGCATTCCAACGCAGAAACGACGCATTCAAATATCCGTTCTCATCCGATCCCTCTCCAATCCAAATCCCAAATCGAAGTTGATCATTTTCTGCTAAAACGTCGACGTCTTGGCTCCCAAGATGGCCAGCCACCAATCCTCGCCGGAAAATCTCATACTCGTAAACCGCGAACCCAGCGGAATCGCATTTGTTACGATCAACCGTCCCAAGTCGCTTAACTCGCTGACCCGGCCCATGATTATAGACCTCGCCAAGGCCTTCAAGGCCCTCAGTCAAGACGAGTCGGTCCGGGTCATCATTCTATCCGGGTCGGGTCGCGCCTTTTGCTCCGGAGTCGATCTCACGGCCGCGGAGGACGTTTTCAAAGGGGACGTGAAGGACATGGAGACCGACACGGTGGTGCAAATGGAGCGGTGCCGAAAGCCCATCATCGGAGCCATTAATGGGTTCGCGGTCACTGCCGGGTTCGAAATGGCGCTCGCTTGTGATATAATCGTCGCCGCAAAAGGAGCTAAATTCGTGGACACTCATGCCAGGTATGTAATTTTGTCGGATTTCATTTTTTATTTCGGATCCAGACCCATCAGAATCGGTACGACCCGATCCGATCCTAAAATCTTTTAACTGTTTTTTAACAGGTTTGGGATATTTCCGACATGGGGTTTGTCTCAGAAGCTTTCGAGGATTATAGGGGCCAACAAAGCGCGGGAAGTGTCGCTGACAGCGACGCCTTTGACGGCGGAGCTGGGTGAAAGGTTGGGGTTCGTGAACCATGTTGTTGAAGAGGGTGAGTTGCTGAAGAAAGCTCGTGAAGTAGCTGAGGCCATTGCGAAAAATAACCAGGACCTGGTGTTGAGGTACAAGGCTGTTATTAATGACGGGCTTAAACTGGACCTGGGCCATGCTCTTGCACTAGAAAAGGTAGCCATAAATTCCAATTCAAAATCTCAGATGATTTTGACCATTTGGCCCACCCGGCTATTGATTTACTTTTTATTGAAAGTGTTGGGTTTAAATTTCTACAAAACATATGCTCAGATGATTTTGACCATTTGACCCAGCTATTGATCATGTTGTTTAGCAGAAAAACTTGTATGAAACGGGTATAGCACTGGCTGTAAGTGCTGCACTTTCCCGTTTCATGTAAGTGTTTCTGCAGTGGCTGCTCTTCTTCTTCTTTATGACAGAGTATGTATGTGATTGTTATTTTCAGGAGAGGGGTCATGACTATTACAGTGGAATGACCAAAGAGCAGTTTAAGAAGATGCAAGAGTTTATAACAGGTCGGGGTTCGAAAAAGCCTTCTTCCAAGTTGTAGAATTTACTGCTGTAAGCACAAGAATGTTATGTTAAGCTCTCGAAATCGAAAACGTAGGAATGAGCTTAATTTGCCCCTCAAGTGGCCAGCAATCAACATGTTTAGCTGTTTTAAGTTATTGGGCATACATGTAACTCTTGTTAATAACACATTTTCCTTTGTTCAAATTACAATTCGAAATTTTGTTCGAGTTTTATCAGCTTTCTTGAAGTCCAGAAGTATGGCCAATTCATGAATTATGGTATATGGTACATGGAAAATGGTGGAGCTGGTTACCATTTTGTTACAATTTTGAAGTGATTTGTTGCATTGGACAAGAGCTGCTTTGTTTGATGTAAGTTAACCATCGAGCTTTGTCTTCAACAGTTCATCTTTAGGGTTGATTAATACGACTTTCCATTTCCTGTCACTTTATTTATTATGTCGTCTGTGTTCAAATTAGGACGTTCTGTTGTTCTTGTGACGTCTTTCTGCAAATGGAAATGGTAATGGAGGCCTTCTTGGCTCTTGCTCACCCTTAATAATTTAGTAGTTGCTACTTTGAGCTTTCTTACAAATTAGAATTCAGATGTGAAACAAGAACAAGATATGAAATGAAGGAATAGTACCAATTATGATGAGTTTGTTACGGTGTGGAGAACTCGACCTATAGTGCAAAGGAGCGGGCTCACTGCCCTGATAATTTGACAGACTTACCTCTACTTTGATGGATTTGTTTTTATTGTAATAAAGAGCGATATGATCTTATTATTGATATGCGTCTGCAAACATAATTTACTACAACGCTAGAGATTTGCCTTTGGTTTACAGTGTCACTGATGAAAAATCAATGCTGATGGTGACTGTATTTACTGGTTCCTACTAATAGGTCAAAATGGCCGCAGGCGCTCAACCAAATAAGCCTCTGGTGGTTAAAAACGCACATGATGACAACGTGTCAAGGAACAGAAGACAGAGTATACGAACATGCTAAAGAGGCTCACTAGTGAAAAATAATTAATAAGATATGAAGGCATTGTTTAATTTTAGTGTGTTGTGAATAATGGTTTTTTCTCCCTTTTACCAACAAAACAATCCACCCTTTTGACTTTGAGGAATGCTGGTATCTTTTTGGTGTTTGTCATGTACTTATGTTCTAAAAAACTATGGGGTTTTAGGCTTATCAATAGAAATTCAAATTACCAAACCCGAAAGTAAATGTTTTATCCCCTATCAATCAATAGAAAACTCATTATAATATTTGGTTAAAGACATAGCTCGTGCTTTAGGGCCTATGATATAATATTGATAAATAAATACACGTTTTATAATATGAATGAATTGTAATATTATGCGGCAGTGTGACGATTACATTGAAGAATTCCTCATCATACGATAGGATAAAAGTTTGTTAAAATTGTGTTAATCTTTGTTTTATGTCGCTCTTCTTTGCCAAGTTGGCTGCTTCTACTTTCCACATTCCCCTTTTTTCTTTTGGATTAAAGATTCATCCAAAGATTTTGCATATTTCAAAAACTTGTCAAATTGCAAGTCATTGATTAAAACTCTAAATTTGTTTCTTCACTTTTTCTCACTTTGTTACATGTTGAAGTAAGGGATCTCCTGATCAAAATCAGTATCTAAGGAGTAGTAATTAATGTACAACATAAGCAATACTTATAAGGAATTTGCTTAAATTCTTCCCCACGTAAAAAACACGCACGAAAGTATAAGCCAAAGCCACTCACCACAAGTCACTCGGCACTAGGCCACCCCAACCTAATCCATTATCAAGTCCTACTCCTACACCAATAACTCATTACTTGTTCACCCTAAATCAGACGAAAAGCTCTAATCACCGCCTATTACGCCACAATCCGAGTGGGCCCCGCAGCCTTGACTATTTATTTTTATTTTGTTTTTGGTATCAATGAAAGCACAGTCGCATCAAAAAAAATATATTGAAAGCATAGTCACAACAGTCCACAGTCCGTCCAATCACCAAAAAGTCCTGAAAGAAAACGGAACGATAATGGCCCCCTCTTCTTCTTCTGTGACGCCAAAGACGACGACGTCGAAGCCCAACGTGTTCAAGCGATTCGACGTCGTTTCGGACCACTCAGACCACCACTACGTCAACAACAGAAACGGCTGCTGCGGCGGCGGCCGGGTTCAGAAGAAGATCATGCAGGAGTGGAAGATTCTGGAGAAGCACCTCCCGGACTCCATCTACGTGCGCGCCTACGAGACCCGCATCGACCTGCTCAGGGCCGTCGTCGTCGGAGCCTCCGGCACGCCCTACCACGACGCGCTCTTCTTCTTCGACATCGCGTTCCCCTTCGATTACCCGACCCACCCGCCCGAGGTCCACTACCACTTGTCCGGGCTGAGGCCCAACCTGCACC
>NC_024127.1:32746521-32759685 GCF_000346735.1 Prunus mume
CGGGCTGAGGCCCAACCAGAACGTTTACGCGAGCGGGTATGTCTGCCTCAGCCTGCTCAACACTTGACTGGGAAAGGGGAAGGAGAAGTGGGACCCATCTCAGTCGACGATCCTCCAGGTTCTGGTGTCGATCCAAGGCCTGGTTCTCAACAAGGAGCCCTACTTCAACGAACCGGGAACCGGGAACCGGTTCGGATGCGAGGCGTCTCGGGCCTACAACGAGAAAGTCTTCGTTTTGACTTGCAAAACGACGCTGTATTTGCTCTCGAGGGCGCCGCTGAATTTCAAGGCTTTCACCGCCGCGTTCTATAGGCAGAGAGCGGGCGTGATACTGAGAGCGTGTAGGGCCTACGCGAACGGGCGCGTGGTGGTGGGACACTACAAGGATGAGGATGCTGGTGTTGCGGTTACGAAGGTTAAGCGGAAATTCGTGGCGTCGATGGTGGAGTTGTACCCTCAACTGTTTAAGGCATTTCAAGGAACAGGGGCTTCTTTGGAGGGTTTGCTCGAGCACCTGACGGTGGAGACTCGTTATCCGGCGCCGTCTAAGCCGCGGGGGAAGTGTATTGTGAAAAGGGCGTTTGACAGATTGAAAACAATTTTGGGATTGGGGGGATCGAAGAAGAAGACGAAGGAGGGGGAGGAGAATGAGAATAGTAACAACAAGAATGACGATGGCACGAATGGCAAAGCTGGGGTGGCTGCTGCTGCTGCAGCAGCTGATTGAGATTGGATTGGGAGATGCAGGGACACATTCGAGATTTAGGTTTGGTTCCAGGGGTATTTTTGGGTAAATAAAAGTAATAGGGGATTTATTGATAGGATTTAGGATCGGCTTCTTTTGTTTTGCTTTGCTGGTGTGATGAATGGTTACGTTACGCCGGTACAGGACGTTAGGATTTAACACTTGAATTTGAAGTTTAAAAAAACACACATATACTGAATGCAATGGGACGTAAACAAACGCGAACTTTTCTCCACTTTATTGTCTTTTTTTTTTTTTCTTTTTGGCTTTAAAATATACTGATCTTTAACAAGTTGCTTGCGAAGATGATTATCTTGCGTAATTAACACGCATAAGTATATTAAAAGCATAAAAAACAAAGATAAGTATACGAGATTAGACATACTCATTTATTAGTGAATTTTTTTATATTTTTAATGAGAAAAAGCTTATGAGGAAATTGGCTACTCTCACCACTGATTTACCTTACATTGAGCAAAGTTTTGATTATAACATGACATCCAATCACTGCCCATACTCTTCTCTTAGATACTCTGCAGTTGATCTCTCTGGTAATTTGGAGCAATCCCCAGTCTCCTCCTTGAGTTTTTTCTTTTGCTTTGCCAACTCTACGATTTCTTGAAACATTTTGTCATGCTTTTGTGGATCAAATTTTGGTGCATCTGGTCTCAGCATGGTGCCTGCTTGTTACTTGGAGAACTTCTGATTTTCTTTCAACTGGTAGAGCCTCTGCAAAGCACTCGACCAGTGAGATCCTTAGAATCCTCAATTGGGTTTTCATGTTCCATGTTTATGCTTTGCCATCCAAATCATCTATGACAAAAAAATCTTTTGGTGGAGTGGAGGGTGTGCATTTACCACAAAGGTCTTAACAGAAGGCCTTTTTACTTCTGTGGAGCTACTCTCAACGCATGGAATGACGTATTTGTTCTCCCCTGGATGAATCGCCCTCCGAAAGCTGCCTTCTATTACGGCAAGGATGAAAGCATAAGAGTTTAACTCAGGGACTTGTAGAAGGATCAACTTGGTGTCTGCTTTGTATATCATAACCATTTGAACCAAACCACATTGTTGACCACCACGTCTTGAACCGGAAAATGCTCAAGAATTTACGATATGCTAGCTTCCCAATTGAGTTCAGAATCCTGTTACTTGCAAACCAAGAAAGGAGCCGTCTCTGAGTTTGCATTAACGAATTTCTACGTGCATGTCAGTGTTATGAAGAATTGAAGAGCAAGCAGACACTCTTACATTCTTAGGACATGAGATCAGAGAGAAGTGTTATGCCATCATCATCCAAATAAAGATTACCATTGAGGGACAGAAAAAATCTAGATTTGGAGGTAGGAAGGGTCTTAGAGATTACGTTAGGAGGAGGAGAGCCATATAGACTTATGAATGAACAAAATGAAACAAGAAATTGGTGATGCATGCGCAGAAAAAAAAAATTCTGAACCAAATGAATAATTCTATAAAAAAAAAAAGGAAGCTAGTGGAGATATTCAAAAGCCATAACATGAGGCAGTAAAACTGAAAAGCATTGACATGTTCAGTCAGAGGCAATTTGGATTGAACAGCAACCAGTGTGGGGTCCTAATGAATGATCAAATGGGCCAGTGCTGAATTCAACCACATTTATCATAAGTATTGCAATCACATCAACTTCGGGACAGTACGTACTTTGATTTTCTACCATACTGAAGCAGAAATTTCTGAAATGTTAGCATGGATCTTATTCTCTTTCAAGATTTTTGCCATTTCATAATTAGTCAAGCATTTGCCAAATTATACTACTTTTTATCTTTATCTTTTGCTAATTGATCGGCATCGACGTATTTGTATTTTTAACATCTGAAACCGAAGCGACCAAGATCATCAGCCCAAACCTGGAAACAAGCTGCATTATTCAATCCAGTTTTCTCCTCGATTTCTTTCTTTTGTCGCTTACTCTATGATTTTTTATTGCAGGATCAGAGATTCATTTGATTGCAGATCTAAGATTCTCCAAACACAACCAAACCGATATGGGATCTCATATACAACTTTGGATTGGTAGAAGCTTATAGATCAAATGAAAGTTTTTTGGCCTTGATGTGTACTGCAAGAAAAGATTTGGGACCAAGTTGAATGCAAGTCTGCAAGATATATGTACACTACATGTATAAAAGCTTGGTCTCTTGTGCAGGAATTGACAGCGGGCCTAGTAGTGTCTCATATTTTGGTAAAAATCTAACATGCTAGAAGATAGGGGCTCCCATGGATACCAGACCAAACATAGCCAGCCACATTAGAAATGTATATCACTCCGGCCACAACGAACTGATCCGGCAGATTTTGTTTCCGATTGACACTTTGCTACCGTAAATGTCATCAAATCGGACCCATTTTCCGCATGGCTATGTTGTGCGTTTGTTGCTACGTGCAACTTGCAAAATTCCTATCTAGAAATTTAGAATAACCAAAGCACGCTAGCTTTTTTGGAACATTATAAATGGTGGAGCTTAAAATTGGTTATCATGTTCCCTATTCTGCCACAGTTAGACCAATAGAGAGGGAAAGCTGATGATGATTTTCTGGGTTAAATCACCGCCCCCACTTGAAAATCCACAGCAACAAGATGTCTTGTTTCTTTCTTCTCTGATGAGTTGAAGCTGAAATTTTGAGTGCCCTGCGCAGTAAGCCATGCTTCACATTCATAGTTGTACAATTGTAATTAATGATGGGCTTAAATCCAATATGTTGGGCTGAATTTGTACTATACGGTCCCTTGAAGAAGCCGGGCAACCGATCACATAAACAATTCACAAGGTTAAAAAAAAGAGATCGCATAAACAATTGAGGGAAAAAAACGACATACACAAATCCCATTTTTCCCAACAGATAAAAAAAATCTTCATCCGTATCTTCCTAAAAACTTCTAACGTGCTTTCATATAAAAAATTTAGAGTAGGAATATGAATGTGACGAAGTTTAAAAAGTATTTTTAATCATTTAAATAGCGTTTTAACGCAATTTTGTTCGTTTAATGTTTTGAGGGGCATATTATTAGTAGTAGACATTTTCATTCATATTCACAATCATACTACAAAAAATTAGATTACCAAGTGTCCAAGATGAGTTTGATTTTTTCATACTCTTCCCAAGCCTTGACACCTTTATAACCAAAATTGAGAAGAAGAAAAAAAAAAAAAAGCGAGACATATACTTAGCATATTTTAAAAAGAAATTAATGAAAAATGAAAAGACATTGAAGGGTGACACCCAACAAAATGCTTCCCCACACCATCTTCTGCCCACAAGACAGCCGAGAACGAGGCCTTCCCTGTTCCTCTACCACCGAACACAACCCTCCCATCACTTTTCGCTAACATACGCGTCCCCTCTTACCCTACGCCCCATCCCTTAACCTACGCACCCCCTTTTCCCCTATCTATCTATACCTTCCCCGACCCCAATTCCATTAAGACCTAGGGTTCCCCTCCCAGCCTCTTCCCCCAAATTCCGAGTCCTCCAGGGTCTTTGGGTTTAGGGTTAGGGTTTTTGAGAGATGTGGGATGCTTCAGGCATTGATGAATCTGCTCTCTCTGTGCTGGAGGCCATTTGGGCGAGGCAACGGTGAGGGACTCGACTCTGTCGGAATTGTCGGTGCAAATTTCCGGGGCGGTGGACGAGATGGCAAAGATAGCTTGCTTTGGTTCCGAGATTTCGGAAAGTACGCGTGGGGCGATTTCTCCATGGCTGTGGTTCAAGCCAACCAGGTGCTCGAGGACCAGAGTCAGATCGAGTCTGGACCCTTTGGGACCTTCGTCGGCGTTTATGATGGCCATGGTGGCCCCGAGGCTGCTCGATACGTTTGCGATAATTTATTCAGACATTTCCAAGGTTCGTGATCCCCGACCCTCCCAATCTGTAGCGAAAGCTCTTACATTCTTCTTAAATATGTATGCTTTTTTTTTTGGGGGGGGGGGGGGGTTTGATTGGCGTGGTTTTGAATTTGCCACGTTTCGTGGATAATATGTGATTGTTAATTTGTGGATTTGAATTGTCAACCGTGATGTCTTCTGGTTCATTTTTCGTGCTTTTTTTTTCTTTTACTTTTTCGTGTGCTTTTGTTAAAGTTGTGATTTTGATTGGTCATTTGAGTTTGGATCACGTAGTATCTTTGCATACAATGCCTATGGGAATTGAATTTATACTTCCACCAACAATTTGCTTAAGACTTTGAGCCCTTTAGAAATATTTTTTTTTTTGGGGACACTCATTGTAATGCAGTGTTTTCATTTCCTCTTTTTATTTCTTTGTGGTTGATTTTGGGGTTGGGTTTCTTGTTTGACTATTGAAGAATGAGCCGCTCTTATGTTGGCTATCTTAGGCATTGTGTTTATGCAGCAATATCAGCAGAGTCAGATGGGGTTGTGACAGCAGAGACCATTAGAAATGCTTTTCTCCGAACAGAGGAAGGGTTTACTGCTCTTGTTTCGGAGTTGTGGAGTACTAGACCCAATGTAGCAACTGTTGGGTCATGTTGTCTGGTTGGAGTGATATGTCAGCGGACCTTATTTGTGGCAAACCTTGGAGATTCCCGTGTTGTGTTGGGGAAGAAAGTGGGAAACACTGGGGAAGTTGCTGCGATTCAGTTATCCACTGAACACAATGCAAATCTTGAGGAGGTTAGGCACGAACTGAAAGATTTGCACCCACATGATCCTCAAATTGTTGTTTTAAAGCATGGAGTTTGGAGAGTAAAAGGGATTATCCAGGTAATTTTCAATGCTATTGTTCATGTAAGAGCTCATTGATTAAGGTGTGCATTAATTCATAACTGCTTAAAGTTCTGTCATGGGTGTTTTTGTTTTCGTACCTGTTGATTTTGACGCCAACATGCAGGGCAATGGTGCAAGGACACTAGTCCTAGCCTCCTGGGTATTCTCTAAATTTTTTTCAAAGCAAGTAGTGTTTAGTTCGAGCATTGGTAGCCTCTGCCCATAGGATCCAACTTCTGATTTATCTGTTAGCTTAGCTCTGTATTGGGGTTAACGTGACTAATGCCCCCATTTTATTTTTTGGGGGAAAGGATTTTTGGGCTCTGAAATGCTTCTCTGCAAACTTTCATAATTTTGTTTTTTCTTAAATGGGGATTTCTTGTGAATAACTCCTTTATTGTATTTAGTGCAGGTGTCGAAATCAATTGGTGACGTATATATGAAACATGCACAGTTTAACAGGGAGCCAATTAATGCAAAATTCAGACTTCCTGAACCAATGCACATGCCTATCTTGTCTGCCAATCCGACTATTCTTTCTCATCCTCTCCATCCAAATGATTCTTTCCTTATATTTGCATCTGATGGTCTATGGGAACACTTGACTAATGAAAAAGCTGTTGAGATTGTCCACAAGCATCCACATGCTGTAAGATTCTGGCCTTTCATTTTATTCGTGTTTAGTAACTCGCATTTGCATGCACGTTTGTTTCATAATTTCATTCCTACCTTGATGCCTTGATGTAGACATCAAATGAACTTAAACTATTAGTACAATATATGAAGTATTTGATTTTTTTTACTGGATACTTGGACGAAAACCTAAACATTTCAATATTCTTGAAATTTTTATTCTTTATTCCTTGCTGCCATAATTTATCTGATAGCAAGAGGTTGATGATGATTGTGCTTACTTGAGTTTATAGGATCTAGAACGAGTTAACAGAATCTTTTGAACAACTCTTTCTGAAGACTACCCATCCAAGGAAATATGAACTTAAGGATAAACACTTGTCTTTTTAATTTGCAACTAAGGTTAAAAAGAAGATGGAAAAATAAGCATAGTTGTTTTGAGCCACGGTTAATGCAATGACTTGGACATAAAGTTTCAAACATTTGCTGGTATATGATGCTTTATTCATATTTCTGTTTTAACGTGATTATTATTCCATTCTTGATCTCTAGTTCTGACTATTTCTCTTAATATAGGGAAGTGCCAAAAGGCTTGTAAAGACGGCTCTCCAAGAAGCCGCAAGAAAAAGAGAAATGAGATATTCAGATCTTCGGAAAATTGACAAGAAAGTCCGACGCCATTTTCATGATGATATAACTGTCATTGTTTTATTCTTAAACCATGACTTAATATCCAGCGGCACAGTGGAAGAACCTCCAGTCTCAATAAGAAGTGCTGTTGACCACTGATACTTTTCTGGAACCAAACGTCTCCACCACCTCCGATTTTGGTCCATGCTTCAAAGATCGTACCACTCGGAAAGAATTTTTATTATGCATGGCTAAGAGAGGAGCACTGACAAACCACCCGGATCCTGTGATCATGCTCGAGTGAAGAGGCTTGAAAGTTTTAAATGTTAGAAGATTATTTTAATAATGCCTGTTGTAGTTGGTTGCCTCCCAAATACAGAATGTGAGAGCCGCAATGTTCTATTTATTTTTGTCATTTTTAAAACCACCAAGTGCAGATGCCCCTTGTTTAATTTATCCAACTAGCGTCCCTGGAAATTTGTATCTGGGAGATTCAAAATCATAGATCCCAAAAAAAAAAACATAATCTTTAACAACATTTTTGCAAGAATGAGTAATTTATAAGCACACAAAACTGTTTCATATAATTTTCAATCTTTGCTTCAGTTAAAGACCGAGCAACAGCCGGGCACATGAGGTCATGTGTTTGATTCTCCCTTATACCAATGTAGCATATAGATGCCTTCCTTCTCTCTGACCCAAATTTAAGGCCTAGCTTGAGAGTTGCTCATGATTGAATTTTCAAAATGCACATTGCACATCTCTCTTCTCCCATTTACGACCGTCTCACAAAAGAACCGCATTATTTGGTCCAAAAACTCATTAAAACCCCGCCAACCCAATTCGCGAGTCCATTATTGTATTAAAGCGCAAATTTTGAGAATAACAATTTAGCATTTTCTTCTCTTGCTCATCTCCTCAGGCTGAGAGTCTCGTTCTGAGTCTCGCCCAGCTGACCCAGCCATGACAAAGTCCATCTTCAACCATTAGTATATGTAATTTCTCATACTCTTCGCCTACATTTCAATTGCCCTTCGGGTTTAGCTAATTCTTCGACTGAGCTACCGCAGCTATGGCTGCCAAATCAAATCCAATATCAACGCCAATGATACATGCCTTTGTTTTCGCACTGAGCCTGTTTGTGTTTCAATCCGAGTCGGCGCCTCAGGCTTTTCGGAGAGATCCAGGTCACCCTCAGTGGCACCACAGTGCCTTCCACGACGTCCGAGATGGCGTTCGATCCGATGTTCGCCGCATGCTCCATTCTCGTGCTGAGGTGATTTTATCATCCGCTTAATCTATATTTCTTTCTCAACAGCAATTGGAAAACAAATAGGAAACTCACACAATTTTGAAATTAGGTTTTAATTTTTGAGAAATTCAACATGTTCCCTCATGACTGTGACTGTGAGTGATTCTCCTGTGTGTGTATGTAGGTTCCGTTCCAGGTTCCGCTCGAAGTGAATGTGGTGCTTATTGGTTTCAATGCTGATGGAGGCTATAGGTACTCGGTCGATGCGCACAAATTGGAAGAGTTTCTGAAAATCAGCTTCCCATTGCATAGGCCTTCCTGCCTGGAGACAGGACAGCCTCTCGACATCGAGCATCAAATTGTCTATAATGCCTTTCCTGTAAGCTTCATATCCGACTGTAGCATTCTCGTTTAGATATTATTCACATAATATTCGATATATGGATGCATATGATATGATATGTACATTAACTATATATTTCATCCAGTGTTTGGATCTTGTATTTGTTCTAATTACAGGCCGGGCAGCCAGAACTAATAGCTCTTGAGAAGGCACTGAAAGAGGCTATGGTTCCTGCAGGAAATGCAAGAGAGGTGACTCCCATTGTTTGCCTGCTGTACCTTGTTTTCTGGAGAAAGTTATGAGTATTATTTTGTCTTTTGGAGAATGAAGTTTTAAATTGTTGTTCAATATTTAGGCTGATTTTGGAAGGGAAGTACCTCTGTTTGAAGTGGATGCAACTGTAGTGGAGCCTGTATTTCAGACGTTATATTCCTACATATTTGACACAGAGAGTGCTGCTTATTCCACTGCTGATGATATGGATCGGCAAGTTCCAAGTGCAATATTTATAGTCAATTTTGATAAGGTATGGTCTGCAATCATCATAGTTAATGGTCTCGCTTTGTCTACCACATTAATCCTTCAATTTATGTGTTACTTTACCATATGATTTTGCACATGTGAAGTGCGAATTGTTACCGCAAAAGAAGAAAGAGGGGAATGTGCTTATGAAGTATTTCTCAAACCATTCGTTAATAGTCTCACTCAACTGTACTTATTATTTCTGTGTGTTCACTTGTTTTGCAGGTCAGGATGGATCCGAGGAATAAGGACATTAATCTTGACAGCTTAATGTATGGCAAACTTACACAGCTCACTGAGGAAGATATGAAAAAACAAGAGGGAGACTACATTTATCGCTATCGATACAATGGAGGTGGTGCATCTCAAGTTTGGCTTGGCTCTGGCAGGTATAGTTAGCACAGTTTTATTTGTAGAAGAAGCCTGATTTTGGTATACCAAATCAGTTGCATACTACTTTAGGGTGTAAGTAATCCATTTGGTTATGCACCTATCTTTTGTGCTCTTTGTTGTAGTAAAAAGAGGGGCAAGCTTAGTACATAGAGTAATGTGGACTGATGAACATGCAAACATGTTGCAATGCAATAATACTTCAAGTATGTGGAATGATGTGCTTGAACATGTGAAGTATTGGGTAGTCTGTTACAAAGATTTTCTCGAAGTCTTTTAGGTTGTTCTGAGTTATGGTTGGTGTGTTATTTTTGTCTCTATATAGGTGGTGTAGTTATTTGTGGGAGAGTTGTTATTTTGTGTTTTTTTTTTTTTAATTATAAATTTTTTACATTGGGGATAGCACGTGAATAAAAGATAGCATTATACTTTGCAGTTTACAATGGTGGTTAGAAACATTCATATGTTCCGTATCACATTGAAGGGGTTGATAGATTATATGCTGTGTTTTAGGAATATGTTATGTTACTCTCTCTAACCATCTGTCTCTGCATTTTTTTCTTTTTAAAATGAAATTAAAAATCTAATTTCCTGCCTGTGCTGTTCAGATTTGTTGTGATTGATCTCTCAGCAGGCCCATGCACATATGGAAAGATTGAAACTGAAGAGGGAACTGTCAGTTCCAGGACATTGCCACGACTTAAGAATGTGGTGTTTCCAAGAGGTTTCGGTGCAGCTAGTGATCATCCTACACATGATGTATTTGTTGGACAACTTGCCTCTTTAGTATCCACCACAGTTGAGCATGTTATAGCTCCAGATGTTAGGTACTCAGTCTATCTTATGGCATGTTGATTTGACACCAAGCATGGTGTTGTTTATAACAATTATGCACTTTTTATTTGTGGTTGTTAATCATGTGTTTATGGTCTTAACTCAGATTTGAAACTGTTGACCTGACAACAAGGCTGCTTTTACCAATAATTGTCCTCCAAAATCATAATCGCTACAACATTATAGATAAAGGCCACAACTACAGTATAAATATTGAAGCAATTGAGGCAGAGGTGGGTTGTTTCCTCTGGGATAACTCAACATCTTCATGATTGCCTATGTTAACAAGTGCCAGAGTAAAGAAAGAATAACTCTTTCACTTTTAGGATCATGCAGTCGCAGCAACCCTCGCCCATGAGTAATTCCATATTTGTGATTTGAAATACATAAACCCAAAATCACTTCCATTTTTGTTTGATATGTCCTTTTCAGGTGAAGAAAATGGTTCATGCTGGGCAAGAAGTTGTGATTGTTGGGGGTTCACATTCGTTACATCGCCATGAGAAGTTGTCGATTGCTGTTTCAAAAGCTATGAGAAGCCATTCCCTGCAAGAAACTAAGAATGATGGGCGCTTCCATGTTCATACCAAGACATATCTGGATGGAGCTATTCTTAAAGAAGTGGGTACTTCTTTATTTATCCTAATGTCATCAAATTTCGTTACCCGGTGTTTTTGGTGTCAAATTATTCATTTCTATTTTATATACCATTTGCGAGGTTCTTGGTGAAAAATTGTGTCATGAATGTCTTTCTATATGCATTTCTGTGTACTTTTGGCCCCATTTAGATGTCATCATATTTTGAGTTAAAAATTCATGCTTCTTTCCTAGATGGCATTTGAATTAGTGAGATTATATGTACGTTCTATTTTTCTTTTCTCACTGAGAAGTGCTCATTCCAGGAGATGGAACGTTCCGCTGATGTGCTTGCTGCTGGTTTGCTTGAGGTGGCTGACCCAAATCTTTCAAGTAAATTTTTCCTCCGCCAGGTTGGTCAAATCTGATACAGTTGTACATGTTTTGCATGTGGTGCAACAAATGTTCACATTGATTTTTGTTCTCTGAGACTTGTTTCTTCTGTAATTAATCTCTAAGTAGAATTTTCTTCCCTTCTTGTCTTCATTGTCCTAATTTTTGTACTTTTTGTTCCCCAGCATTGGGCAGATGAATCCGAGGCTTCAAGTGATTCTATTCTAAAGCATAAACCTCTTTGGTCCACTTATGAATCAAAGCACGGAAAGAAAAAAAAAAGAGTAGAAAGGAAACAAGGAGAGTTTTACCGAACTTATGGAACAAGAGTGATTCCTGTGTGAGCATCCCACCTTGAGTTCCCCTGCAGTATAATTTTAGTACTATTCTCATAATGGTGTCTTCATTCTTCTTTCATATAATTACATGTAACATGCTTTTGTTGAGTCCGTCTTGCTTAACTATTTCCGCATTTTTATGTATAGCCTGCTACCAAGAAATTTAGAATGAAGATATGATCATTGAATTTTATAGTTAATTATTCAGATTTCTGTTGCATATAACTTTTCAAGGCTTGCTTCCAATTTTTAATGACATGTACTGTCGCCTATCTCTGGTAACTAGAAGTTTGGAGGTAATTCTGGGTGTCCTTACCTGTTTTTTACTACAGTGCTAGCAACATATAGCTTGCATCACTCATCAAATTAATCTGTAATGATTGCTGTAAATAATTGTTTGATATCTTTTTTTTTCCCACAGTTTTGTGCTATCATTGGCTGATGTGGATCCACACCTTATGATGGAAGACGAAAGTCTTGTATGGACAAGCAAAGATGTAGTGATTGTACTTGAGCATCAAAATGAAAAGATACCTCTTAGGTGAGGAAACAGTGATTTATTGCCAGGCTTCCAGCATTGTAGCATCATTGAACATGTACTGTTTGTGTTTCAATCACTATAATGTATTGGTTAGTCACAGCTATTTTGCTAACTTTCCCTAGTTACAACATATGTCATGTGGGTGGGTAAACGTCAAAGAAGAGTATTGAGTCAAATCTGTTTTATTTTGAAGTCTGTGCAGGGTTCAGCATAGTACATTGTGGCTTTTCTAACTACTTGAAACTATCTTGTCATATTCTGTAACACCTTTAACTTAGGCAATGTCAAGCCCTCCTAGCATTTAGTTATACTTCTGGTAAAATTAGGACATCATTCAACCAGTGAAATTGTCTAAACTCTGAAGTATTGTATAATTTATTACATTTCTAGGATCTATGTGATTTTTCTTAAGAACCAACTACAGCAGTTCCTTCATTTTTCTAGGATCTATGTGATTTTTCTTAAGAACCAACTACAGCAGTTCCTTCATTGCAAAATACAAGTTTTATGTTTTACATTATGGTCTCTGATTGACTACGCCACTCATGTTTCTGTGGCTTTCATTTAGAGTTGATTTTGATGTGCTTCTCCCCCTCCTGTTCCATAAGATTTTTTTAACCGTTTTGTTGAAATGTCTTGGTGCGCAGTTATGTTTCAGAAACTCAGAGAAGGCATGCCTTTCCATCTCAGGCACAGCGCCATATATTGGCAGGACTTGCTTCCGCTGTTGGCGGGTTGAGTGCACCATATGAAAAGGCTTCTCATGTACATGAAAGGTCAGTTGTGAGTTGGCTTTGGGCAGCTGGTTGTCATCCATTTGGACCATTCTCTAATACTTCTCAAGTCAGTCAAATGCTTCAAGATGTTGCATTGGTAAGGCCAGTCTTACAATGCCAAATTCTGCACAACTATCATAAATGACACTTCAGCATTTGCTTCATGATGACCGTATATTTGCAAGTTGGCACACACAGACAGACATAAAAATGTATAGATACATTCTTTTAAGATTGTGATATCTAAAGTAATTGTTAATCTTTTTGGCAGAGGAACACAATATATGCACGTGTAGATTCTGCTCTCCACAGAATTCGTGAGACGTCAGAGGTAATTTGGTCTTTCATTTGGCCATTTATTAGAAATTAGTTGTATGATTTTATGCTTATATGGTTTCCACTATTTTCTGCAGGCTGTACAAACTTTT
>NC_024127.1:32759700-32813626 GCF_000346735.1 Prunus mume
AGGAACAAAACAACCACTGAACTATGGGTGGAGAAGTTTTACAAAAAGACAACTAACTTGCCTGAACCGTTCCCACACGAATTAGTTGATAGATTGGAGAACTACTTGGATGTAAGTGATTCCTACTTTTAAAATTCCTGTGTTTCTCAAACATCTTGAAGATTATTAACACATGTAAGACAATCTAAACAACAGAAACTTGAGGAACAGCTTGTAGAATTGTCTTCATCGTTATACGGTCATCGCTTACAAGATGCACATTTGAACAGTTCGGAAATTCTCCAGAGTTCCATATTTACCCAGCAGTAAGTGGCTGTATTGTATGGGTTTAGTTTTGTTTCGTATTGTGATTTCCCATGCAGTAAAAGGCTATCAGTGGTTTTTGGAACCTGAAGATCAGTGGAGCAGGGTTTCTCTCATTTTAATTGTTAATAATCATTTGCACGATGCAGGTACGTAGACCATGTTCTGGCCAATGAGAGGGACAAGATGAAATGCTGCGACATTGAGTACAAATATCCTGTGCAGGCATCTCAAACTTATATCTATGGGGGGATTCTTATTGCTGGATTCGTTGTATATTTTGTTGTCATTTTCTTTTCATCTCCCGTGCGCTGACTCTAGTTTAGATATTTTATGGCAAAACGGATATACCCATCAACCCTGATTCCCGAGGCACAGATGTCTCTTACACTGAAGAAATGCAGGAGCAAAATGTTAAGACACAGAAACTTCGAAAATTTTGCAGCACGCTGTGTCACTGCGTTGTTCTAGCCAAGTTAGTTAACTAGAACAGATTACAGCATGAAGCTTGTGGCCTTGGAATTATGACTGACCAGACTGTATCTGTACTTACCTTTTAAAACTTGGTTTTAAATACGCATCAGGGATTTCTAGTTTTGATCTTTGGGTACAAATACATTGCTTGCGATAGCTTTCTTGATTCTATTCAGCTGAAGTCTGGAACTAAGAATATTGATTTTTCTCCCAAAAACATAACTGAGTACTGAGTTTCATCATTTTATTTTTATGGTATTTGTACACTTACCACATTTTTATCCTACATTTCTATACCACATGTCATTATATGCCACATCAATTAAATAATTGAAGTATATTTTAATTAAGAAAATTAGAAAAACAAATATTTGAATAAATTATAAAAGAAAAGAAAATTATAAAATATTTTTAATTGATGTGAATGTCCACCTCAGCAGCCGCTCATATTTGCTTGCGGTATGTAATCATTCTAGTATTTCTCATTCTGAAACATTCCCCTACCGGATCAATATTAGGATCCTACAACATTTTTCCTCCTCTTTTTGGGTACAAGTTGCTTCTTTCATTTCATTTATTTTAGTGTTCTAAAGGAACCACGTTAATTTATCTTCATTTGTCTCCGAAACATTTCATTTACTTGATAGTTCGCAGATTCCAGTGCAATCTACTGCCTTCCTCTGGGTTTGTCAATGAATTATATAAATCATAATTAGTTTTTATAAAATTGGGTTGGCTTGCTCAAGTACGGAACAGGGTAAATGAATTTTGAACAAGACAAGAGTATATCAGATTAGCTTTCTAGGCTGCAATGTCCATCAAAAAGAAGCTCATAGAGCTGCTCAGAGCCCAGTGCATACTTCATCATCTATACTTGCATATCATCAGTCCAAAATCCAACACATTTTTCAAAGCAAAATACGAAATGCCCATCTGAGTTTTTTATGGGGAAAGTTTGAATTTCTTAATAACAGTAATAAGGGATCCTCAGAAACCATGCTTATAGTTATCATCAATTGGATGATCAGGTCTCAAAGATTTCATGCCATCATCGGAACCCCTATGCAGTGAATATTTTACAATCAAACTGAAAATATCAATTGCCAAAACAACAAAGAAATTCAAACTCGCGCAAAAATAAAATTGAAATGGGAAAATTCAATAGAAATAGAGGATGTGGCAGGGTGTTATTCACTGAGCCTGGTAATCGTTCAAAGGCTTACCTCCTATTCTTTATAAGAATATAAAACCCTGGCTCCAAATTAATTAAGACCCAAGGCTTCATCAAGAGGCACTATACCAATCACCACAGATATTTCTCCTTCTTTTAAACGAACAAAAAGAGAAGAGGACAGAGAGAAGAAGCGGGGAGGAAGAAGACGCAGGGAGGTTGCGACCTAAGGCTACTGGTGTTTGTTAGGCGTGGTTGTGTTTAAATACCGGAATTTAGAATTAGGGTTTTCGCCCATGAAATATTTGAGGTTTATGAGAAGCCCATTCATATCAATGATATTACGAATTTGCCATTGTTTCGGCTCGTTTGCATCCAACATGAACAACCCAAATGAATGAACCACAAACCCAAACCTTCCCTGGCCTCATGGGCCCAAAGAGAAAAAGGGGGAAGAAAACCCAAAAATCGTTCTGCATAGGCATCTCACTTAAGGGCCAAGCCATTACATGTCCCATTGTAGAAAGTTTTGATTGCATTGGGAAATAACACTATTTTGTTAATCTCAGTTAATAATGCTATATCATATGAAAAAGTTATTATGTATATTATAGCGTTATTAGTCAGGGATAGCAAAACAATAATATCCTTGTTTTCGTGCAAGTGTATCTCGTCCCATAGTCAGTAGGCTCTTTTTGCTCAGTTTCAAACTGCAATGAAACCCTTGACCATAGTCATAAGGGTAACTCTGTGTCACAGAAATTCAAAAGACACTCTTCCCAGAACCAGCATGCTTTCTGTTGGGTTTTTAGAGAACAAAAGAGTGATTTTATTTATTCAAACATAGATGGGTACAAGGCTTTATAGAGGATTAGGCTTATTGGCTAGGCTTATTGGCCTCATCTCTCTCTTAGCTCACTTGTACAAGAGACAACACCTATTTATAGATTAAGGCTGCCGCCATTGTACTTGGCTTCTTCTCATAGCCACTACTTTACAATATAATATTACCTTATTACAAGATTTTTATTAGAACTTTTCTAGAGTTTCTACTTTTTTTTTCTAGAAATTTCTAAATCCTTCAAGTGGTGTATTAAATTTAACACTCCTCCTTAATGCACACTTAGAGCTATATTGCTAGATATTCTGATCTTGTTGATGCCATATTTTTTGCTTTTGCTGATAATTGAGCTGCAGTCTCTATCTTCCGGTCATTGCCATTGCTATTGATATGCCAATTTGTGTTGTCTTTTTCTGATAGTGCTGGACATGCATAGAACACATATTCGTACTTATCATTTTCTTTTGTGTAGTTAGCTTGATAGTTTTTCTTGAATCGACAATCTTTTTCTATATGCCCAAATCTTCTGCAGTTCCAGCATTTTGGTATGCCTCGGTACCAACAATCTTTCTCTTGGTGGCTTGTCTTTTTGCATACCCGACACGGAGGATAGTCTTTCCTCCCTGCAGTTTCTCTTTTATTTTCCCAATTATTGTTGGGTTCATTTTCTACTTCTCTAGTTTTTTCATCATCTTTAGACTTCTAAGACCTTAAATTTAGTTTTGACTGGAAGGCACTTTTTACAAGACTTTCATTTTGCCCACTCAGTCTTTTTTCATATGCTTCCAGAGAGTCCTTTAATTTTGTCACTGACAGACTAGTTATATCTTTTGTCTGTTCAATGGCAGTTACTAGTGGATCATACTTATTAGTGAGACTGATAAGTATTTTTTTACTACAATTCTTGAATCATAATTTTTTTCTCCATAGGCTCTTAATTGATTGATTATTTCTTTCACTAAAGCATAGTACTCTTGTGTGGTTTCAGAATCTTTCATTTTAATGTTTTCAAAATCTCTTCTCAAAGTTTGTAGTTTAACTACACATTGTAGGGGCTTTTTCGTTCCGGTAGCTATTGATGGGCTTAGGCTGTTGTAAAGAGCCACATGTGTGAAATTGCTCTTAGGTCTAAGTTCAAGAATTAGACCTCAAGAGAACTTCAAAAGGGTAGATGAGCCTTATAAAACACATTGGTCTTCTTCACCAATGAAACCAACAGTTGTTTACAGATAAATTTTTGGCTTGACTTGAGAGGCTTGTGACATGGAAGCTAAGCATTTATGAGTTTAGCATGAGAGAGAGAGAGAGAGAAAGACCTGATTTTCTACAAGAAATAGAGGTTTAAAGCAAAGGATTTCGTGAGAATTTGCTGAGGAGAGAGAAAGACAGAGGTTAGGGTGGAAGAATGGATGCTTTGGGTAATTTTCCAACAGCTCCTCATGCTTTGGAATGGCTTGCCAGAGGAGAGGATGGGGAGAGATGGAGGAATATGGCTCGAAATTGAAGGTTCTAAGGATGAAAGGTGAAGCTTGCTCTCTGGATGTTGGTTGGTTCTGATGGGTAGAAGATGTCCTTTTTATAGCCGCTGGAAGCTCCTCCTTCCCAAGAAACCTTAATGGGTTCTCTCCAATTTTGCCAAGTCTTCCCTTTCATTTCTCTTCTCTCTTTTTGATTCATCCCATTTTGTGAAATCTCCCTTTGTCCAAACACACAAAGACAAGATTTTTGGGAGCTCTAAGGCCTTCCCGCAGCTGCTTCAGTGTTAAACTCCTATTTTTGGCTACCACCTTACCTTCTTTCCTCCCTTCTTCCATGGCAAGAGCTGGTGGAAGAAAAAAAAAAGAAGTAAATTTAGGTTTTAGCCATAAAAAAAATTTCACTTTTGGAAAAAACCAAAGCTTTTTCAAAAAAGACAGAAAAACCTCTCAACTTTAAAATCAAAGACATGCAAATATAAAGGATTCCTTAGGAAATCAAAAAATAAATAAGGGCAATTTTGTCCATTTTGACTTCTTTTACAAAATTTCTCTCTCCTTTGAGTTTTTCTAAAGTCTCCCAAAAAAAAAAAAAAAAAGGTAAGGGCATTGGTTTGAAGGGTGCCTTTTCTCCTAGCAACCTGCGCGCGCTAATACCCTTTGGTTTTTTGGACGATCTACTTTGAATTCTGCTTTTGGCCACATGTTGGAGCCTCCCAGCAGCCTACCTTCGTGAGTGGCTTTTGGCTTCTGTCGTTGTTTTGTCTCCAGTCATGTGCTGGAGACTTTCAGATATTTTCTTGGTCATTTGGGCCTTCCTAAGGTGATGGGTTAGTGTACTAAAGGAATGGGTCAACCTCCTAAAGTGATGTACCATTTTAATTATGGTGATGTGCCAATTTTCTAAAGTAATTGGCTACCTATTTCTCTCCTTATCATTTCCCACATATTTGCGCTCAAGAAATGAGCTCGAGTTTTGGGACTCCCAAGCAGCCCAGAACTTCCATTTCTAAGCTCATCAATGAGCTTCATGAAAGCTCGTTACCATCTATACCACAACCACTCTGCAAATCCCGAGCATTTGCGTGGCTTTGGCCCACTTAAGTTTGTAGCATGGCTATGTGTAAAAATAATGATTTTCTACTTGGCATTGCATGTCGATTGACGTGCTTGAATTTTATCATCTTTGAAAATGGATATGATGCTTGGCGGGATAATTAGCATGGGCTTGTAGAGCCAGTGCCTTTTGTAGGCTTATTTCAATTCTTAGCGTGATAGATTGCATATTTATTTGGCATGACACGTGATCATGACTCGTGCAAGCGTGCATGATGAATTTTGCGTGCTCCGAACCAGGTCTTTTCTTAATAAGGTGTCACACTGGGCCGGGAATTTATTTGGACCTAAACCTGAATTTTTTGGGCCTCAACACATGTACCTTGGCGTTTCCTTGAAACTCCTCCTTCAAAGTATCTCATGCTTCCCTTGATGTTGTGGCTCCCATAATCCTTGGAAAAATACTGTCATCCAAAGCTTGTTGCAACGCAAATAGAGCCTTTGTATCCTTCTGCTAATCTTTCTTTAGCTGCTTTAACTATTTCACAGTTGAATTTTCTGGATTATTGAAGCAACTATCAACTATATCCCATAAATCTTGAGACATAAAATAGGTCTTCATTTTGATGCTCCAGAAATCATAGTTTTCTCCAGAAAAGATTGGAAATGAGATAGAAGTTTGGCTAGCGGTAGACATGATGGAGGACTGTATCGAACTCTTATGCTCAAGATGATCGAACTTTGCTCTAATACCACTTGTTGGGTTTTTAGAAAACAAAATAGTGATTTTATTTATTGAACAATAGATGAGTACATGGCTTTATAGAGGACTAGGCTTATTGGCCTTTCAACAACTAGTAACTTTTTGCTAGGCTTATTGGCCTCTTCTCTCTCTCTTAGCTCACTTGCACAAGAGACAACCCCTATTTATAGATTAAGGCTGCCGCCATTGTCCAAGTCGGTGGATTTGGCTTCTTCTCATAGCAGCCGCTACATCACAATATAATATTACCTTATTACAAGATTGTTATTAGAACTTTTCTAGAGTTTTCTACATTTTTCTAGATATTTCTAAATTCTTCAAGTGTGTATTAGATTTAACACCTTCATTACTTGATTGGCATCTGGACATGTAGCACCAATTCCAAGTAACAATATAAATTATACGATGAGCGTTTGCCTAGAGTGAAAGCAGTGGAGAGAATTAGATACCATTGGAATGCATAAAAGATATTTGCATTTGGTATCGAAATGCCAAATGCTAATTCAAATCTTGATACTTGATTAGTGACGTCGTGTTCTCAGCACAGAATTTATTTATTATTATTTTTTTTTGGTTGGGGGTGAGATGGGGCCAAGAAGGCCAGAACAGAAAGGACTAAACAACTACTCTAGGCCTAGCCAGGCTGCAAACATCAGCAATAAGGCTATCACAAACGCAAGGAGGCGCCAGCTCAAACCGATGAAAGCCAGGAACCATATCATGACTCATGTGAGCCAAAATATCGGCCTCAGCACAGAATTTTGAATTGGTAAAGAATAAGTAAGTTGTCATGGAATAGAATTGATGCTGAACCACACTAATGGTTATGGAGGAGATACAGACACCTTGTTCTTGGCTGGTTCTGCATACCTTTTGGCCATGGACTGTGTGTCAAAGACCAATATTAAATGACTAACCTACCAGTCAGTCTCAGTCCCCCATACGAGAAAAACTTAGCTACCCCACCCCGAAACTCTTAACTACGTCACTCCATACGTAGCCTCTCAATCAAAACCTTGTGAACCAAGCCATTGTGGGCCCCCCCTCCCTTCCATCTATAAATACCACAAGGCCTCTCTTCTGCAGCTCGATCAATAATTTTCCTCCATACGAGCCAGTCTACGACTCGATTCTTCGTTTCTAAACACCAACCACACGCCGCAATTAGCATCACAATGTGTCCCTCTGGCCGCACCCTCTGCGCAGAGACCGCCACGACGACGACCATGACCTCAGATTTCAAGCCAGCCTTCGACGTCCTCGACTCCGACCGCGACGGCAAGATCAGCAAAGACGATCTCCGAGCCTTCTACGCCGGATTTTCCAGCTCAGGCCCCGACGAAAATCTCATCGGATCGATGATGTCGGCCGCCGATTCCAACAAGGACGGCTTCGTCCAATACGACGAGTTTGAGCGCGTTTTGGGAGGCGGCGGGGGTGCAAGAAGCTCGGGGGGAGTGATGGAGGAAGCGTTTAAGATTATGGACAAGGACGGGGATGGGAAGCTTGGCCATGAGGATTTGAAGAGCTACATGAGCGCTGCAGGCTTCGCCGCCACTGATGAAGACATCAAGGCCATGATTATATTGGGCGGCGGCGATGACAACCAAGGCGTGTCTTATGCTGGCTTGCTCAAGATCTTGGCCGTTGATCATGTCGGCTAGCTAGAGACTTTGTCCTCTCATTGAGTCGTAGGCCAGTTGCCAAGTCTTAATTATTGTTTTATTAATTATTTACAAGGAGGATTTTATTTGATATTTCCCAGGCAATCCGAGGTGGTGGGAAACAAAATTATGGTTTTGTTTGAATTCGAATAAAGTGAGTGATGCCAGAGCAAAAATTTGTATGGGATTGGGTCCTGTTTCGTTTCCGTCGGGTTTGTTTGAATGCGTGTTTGTTTTGTTTGTTAGCACTTGGCTCCATAGACGCATATCACATGCAGGGAATCTTTTGGATTTCCTTTTATCACATTGTGCGATATTTTCTTCTAAAGACATCGTGGCATATTAAGCACATACTACAGTACAGATTCCATATCAGCATATTAGCATATTTGTTCTTTTCTTCTACTAAAGATGGCACTTGATACCTGATACGATGTGTTCCTCTTTCCTTGCAGTTTAAATTATCGATTATATTTTAAAAAATAGAAAAAGGCAAAAATTCACTTTTGATCTTTGTAGTTTGTCAATTTTACCACTTTAGCCTCTATAGTTTCAATTTTATCATTGTAGTTTCCATTTAGAGCAATTCAAAGACACATTTCAATTTATATTGAATTCTGCCAAATTCCATTACATTTTGACCACATGCCCCTCACGTGGAGGTGGAGGGGTATTTCAATTCACTCAAGCCCATCTAACTATAAAACACAAGATGAAGCTCTTCCAATTCACTTTAGGAGCCATTTTTGGGGCTTTGGGTTTCAAATTTTTTTGCATCACAGGGTCACAATTTGATTGAACTGGGACGAATTTGGCTCAAGTGGACCAAAATACCACCATACATGAAGTGCAAGTGGTCAAAACTTAATGGAATTTGGAGAAATTTTAATAGAAACTCAAACGGGTCCTTGAATTGCTTTGAATTGAAAACTACACGGATAAAATTTACAAAATTGAAAAATTACGGGGACAAAATTGACAATTAAAACTATGGAGACCAAAGTGGTAAAATTGACAAACTACATAGACCAAAAATGACTTTTACCTAAAAGAAACGTAGATAGAAAACCATTCAATTCAATGTTGCTCGGAAACTCACTCCCATGACTTGCCATGTTAATAGTTTCTCAAGAAACCGGTAAGGCAAAAGGTGGGGAGATACAATGACATCATATTTTGAGATAGAGGAGGTCTCAAAGCTATTTACCCCAAGATGCTGGATACTCAGTATAAATCAATCTTCCCTTCCTCTACAAATTTCTTCACTGCTTTATAACGTACAAAGTATAAAACATTGGGCTCCATCTCAAAAGGCTCCTCCAGTGGTTTCTGGCTCCCACTGTCATATGGTGAACTGAAACCAGTAAGCAAAAAAGAAGAATACAAACATTTTCTATGAAAGTAAATGTTTATGAATAATAAGTTACCTGCCATCTGGTTCTCCATCTGCATTGTCCTCAAGCTGGATATGTCCAAGATAATACTTGGTTTTGCAGACAACAAATGTGTCCAATTGCGGTTTTGCCACTGGAAGTCAAACATATACAGAACACTATTTGAGTTCACATGTCCAATCTACAAATTGCCTACCATATGCATAATGAAAAACATATGTCTAGAAGAAATAGTACACAAAAATGATTGTAGAAGAAGCAATGTGAAGTGTGAAGATAATTCTATGGAGTTAGATCAAGACACCAAGAGCATTAAGAACTCATCCAAGATGAGACAGACCAGGACTACATGGGAAGCTAAGCATTTCAAGTTGTCAAACAAACTATTGCATTGTTTTCTGATAAAAAGGGTTTAGGGTTTAGAGGGCAAATAGTTCAGAAGAATTTGGAACAAATTCTCAGCCCCATACACTAGCTTGTCACTGGTTCCCTCACAGCATGCAAATGCACAGTATCACATTTTACAAGTTTCTATTAGCACAATTCCAAACACTAATCACATCAAACTTTAAAATAGTTCCGCTGCAAGTTATATGAATCTGCCAAACTAGATCAGAAAATCTAAACCTCTCAGGTAAATTGTACAAAAGGTCACCACACAACTAGATATCTTGGAATGAAAAATTCAAAAAATAACCACAGCACTGAGCACCTTATTTTGAATTGATTTTGGGTCAAGGATAAATAGTTCGCAGAAAATGATACAACTGTTCCCATAACACATTCACATACAAGGGAAAAAAACAGAGATGCATCACCAAAATCTGAAAAAAGATAACGTGACTAATTAAAATAATGTGAGTCCGTACCCATGTCCGTCTCATCATTAATTACAGACTGCTGAAATATAGACTGATAAGTATAAGGCAATTGCGACAGGACGCTCTTTTCAAGATGCGTCTGCAAATCAACACAGCACCTGTAAGCAATAACCATGTCAACTCTAAACCACAATAAACCTAAACTATGTGCTGTAACTAAACGAGCACAAACTAATAAAACAGCTAGAGTCCTCACCTTTCAATAAACCACTTCTCCTCTTTAGATAGACGTGTTAGAAGTTCAGCAGTAGCAAAGATGTGAAACATGTATTTCTCAATCTGCAAAAGGAAGTTACTTGAAATACGAACAGCAAAGTTCAACCAACATGTTCTTGAGAAACCTTGTCGCATTTAACATCTAAAACCAGTGGAAAATTTTCGGGCAATTTCATAATACTCAGAGCAAGCAACTTAGAATTCACTATTGGACTTTCTTTTGATCAAATTATCATCAAACATGGTGAGTGCTCCTGTTTCTCTAATACCAAAAATATAATCAAAGAACCAGACAGTTGATTTCAAATGCAATGAAAAAACAAGCATGCACAAATTAACAAAACAAGGAGAGAAGATGGCCACCTTCTGCAAACGAATTCGTAGATAAGATCTCAACAAGAACTGAGTCCTGTCCAAATCCATCTGGTAGAGTGACACAGTAAGTGGATCAAAACCACTTTCAGTAAATTCCTCCACGGTTTCTTCCTGTAATTATATGCATCTAATTGGAGTGAGCAATAACACAACCGCAAATAATACTAGCACAAGCATTTCATCTACTTGCAAAAGCTTGTTTGCCACCCAATAATAGCATCTAGCACCCTTTCCAACCTAATTGAGATCCTAAACTAAACATTTTCTTTTCAAATTTCAGAATTATAAATATAAAATAAATAAATAAATAAGAAAAAAGCACTAGTAATTTTTCTCAGGTAGTCATCATTTCAACTAAAATCCTGATTGTTTTACGGTACATATACAATACAAAATAAGCAGGAAAGTTAGATTAGAAATTTCCACCGTGAAATTGAATTTTCCTATCAATTTCTGAGGAACCAAACAAGGGAATTAGGGTTTTTTTTTCCTTCCCTGTTTTTGAGTTTCGGGGAATTTACCATCAGTTGGATCTGCTCTCTGACTCTCTTAATCAAACGACTCTCGAACTGAAGAATCTCCGGAGCGGCCTTCTCTTGCCGCCACGCGCTCTTCAAAAGCTCCACATCGGTCATCGACATCAACGCCTCGTAATCATCCGTTGACCCTAAATCCGAAGCTGAAGCCATCAGAATTCCCGGGATTTTTTCTCTGCTCGCTAATTCGAATGTCTTCTCTTACTGTGAGTCTGTGACTGTGAGTGAACAGATTAATTGAGAGGGAAAATGTAATCCGAATTGGCGCCAAAAGGAATGGTTTTTTTAATTTTTGGAACGAAAAGTAACGGGAAAACAAAAAGAAAAAGAAAAAAAAAGGGAAATAAGAGAAATACGGCAGTGTTATAAAGAGGAGACATATCACGAGTTTGTGCGTGAATCTAACACCATTGGATTGAGTTGACAGCGTGATCATAAAGATGGACGGCTGTGATGGGGTTCGATTCACGCACAAACTGGAGATGTGTCCCGCCTGAGAAAAAGAAGATACAGGATTGCTAATTTGCTATGAATGAATGAGCCTACAATGAAGAAAAAGGGATGAAATGTTGCCTTTTATAGAAGGCTTGGAGATGGAGATCGATCGTCACCCTCACCCCCATCGCAATTTGGACCAAGCACTTGTACGTTTTCCATAAAAAGACGTGGCACCCCACTTGGGCCACCGTAAAACCACTTTAGTGTAGAACCTTTTTTCTTTCCCAGTAGAGATTTTCTATATATTTTATAGAAAAAATATTACTTTTTTTTTATATAATTAATTGGAACTTGAAAATGAGTTTCTTAAACCTTCCAACTTTACTAAGCACCATGGCTCAATTCACAAGTAGGCGGCAAGTCAACTCCACATAACAAATTGATACGAGATGCTAACTTTTTGATATTAGGGATAAAGTGAATTCCACAAAAGAAATTAATACGAGATGCACCTAAATTTGAATTTTCTTTCCGCAACTAGAGAGCAAGTATAAAAGTTGTCTTTTTTCATTGTAAGATCGTCATGGATGCGATTTGTTTTTGTTGCACCACTGGTTGCGAAACAGTAGTTCATGCCTTACGAGATTCCCAACTATTCGTCCCATGCGGGAGTCTTCAGAACTGCCGACAATTTTTCTTGGTTTGACTCTGGACGACACTGCTACTTGGCTGTTGGTGGCATGGAATTTAATCCCAATTGCTCAGCAACCTTTTTTATTACTGTGTTGTGGCTATTGTGGAATGATCGGAATGCTATCCTTTTTGGTTCTGATCCTATGTATGCAGAGCATCTCCTTTTATGTGTAAAGAACTATGTTGCAAAATATCATCAATATCAGTTACTACTTCATAGGTGTATTTCTTTGCCCACTTCAGACCAACATTGGCGTCCTCCTCAAGCTGGTTTTTTTAAGCTCAATGTCGATGGTCTTTGCCAATTTCAAACCAACATTGGCGTCCTCCTGTGTTCGTTTTGTCCCATTGCCAACATTGTGGCTCATCGTATTGCACGTTATAGTCTTCGAGCGGAGGAGCTTTGTTATTGGTTGGGTGATGGACCTCCCTGGCTCCTAGATGGCGATAAGTAATAGGTTTGTTGACTCTTCTATTTAGTCATTAGCATGTGTTGTGCTCTTTCATAATCAGGGGTTTTATCCCTTGTGGTTTTCCCTGGGAAGATTTTAATGAGGTCAGCATTAACATGCTCGTTCTTATCATGTAATGTTTGTTGAGGCCCAAAAAATCCAAGGCTAGGCCTAAATATATTCTCGGCCCAGTGCGATATCTTATTAAGAAAAGACCCGGTTCGGAACACGCGAAATTCATCATGCACGCTTGCACGAGCCACGACCACGTGTCATGCCAAATAAATATGCAATCCATCGTGCCACGTGCCATGTCATGGATGCGATTTGTTTTTGTTGCACCACTGGTTGCGAAACAGTAGTTCATGCCCTACGAGATTGCCCAACTATTCGTCCCGTGTGGGAGTCTTACAATGTTCTCTTTGGGTTGAATGCAATACCATTTTCTCTTATTTAAAAAAAAAAAAAAAAAAAAAAAAACTAGGGAGCAAGTATTATGCCATAAATGTATGTACTTCGGGCTTTAGCCAATTGTTTGTTTACAATTGGAAAAATCCCAATGCAGATAATTCTATTCGCTCGTTCTCTTGGCCCAAAATAACGCTCATGGCATGTACGGGATAACCCATTCATACAGACTCTTGTCTTGTCCACATAGTCATGTCCAGACCAAAAGAACAAGCCCATTGCTAAAATTGGAAATGGAAGCCTGTAATATAATTTTCTTTACTTTTTTATTAAGTAATTAGGTGGCACAAAGCCTAAATGGAATTATACAAACGGCACTTGCCTTGTCCTAGCAAGATCATCTAAGGGCTCATTTGAATTACACAAACGACCTTTACCATACACGTGCTTCTCTATATAATCATCTTTAGTGATTTTTTAAGTGATTATAGGAAAAAATACATGGGAGGTCCTTCTCCATTAAAATCACTTAAACTGATTATATGGAAGTGATTCTCCACAAAAGTGATTATTGACCTTTTTCATAATCACTTTCAATTTCCAAACGAGTCCTAAGTCACATCTAAGACGATTGAAATAACTTATGAAAGACGGAGGGGAATCATATATCATCTCTTTGCGAAAAAAAGGATCTCATTTTTGTTAGAGTAATTAGATGGACTATATATTCTTTCTTATTCTTTTAAATGCTTTTATGATTTGCTTAATACATATAATTTGTGTGTCTCTACACGGAAACAAATGAAGTATGCGCAAAAGTACATGATGATTTTTGAAAAACAATATAATGAAAATGTTTCTTGAAATTAGGTTTTCAGATTTCTCAAAATTCAATATTATTTTGCACAAAAAATGCTACACTAACATGTATTTATACCTTAATATGTGGAATTTTATTAGATGAGCTTAAAATCACAATACACGACATGATTAATCCTAGACAGTACAATCAATTGTAAACACACACACACGTATATATAAGCAAACTGATTGCCGTATGTCTAAGAATATATGGTGAAATCAAACACATGTGCCTTAGATATCTTTTGGATATAATATGGTGACATGTTAATGAGTTTCACTTTATTATTAATTACAAGCCGAACATATATTTTACCTATTACACAACCTTGATTGCTGAATGCTTGAAGCTTCCTTTTACAAGCTCAAGGTTTGGATCTGTTCTAATTAATGGGGGTGAAATTGGTCATCAACAAAATAACGGTGAGAATCACTTTCAGAAGAACCATGTCCGAATTTACCATAACTCTCGTTCACATCATCGTCATCATGCTTGGCCTCGTTGTTGTTGTTGTTGTTTGTGGTTGGACGCTGAGATTGATCCTTTGTGTCACTAGCAACAGCCTCATCTGTGCTTCGACTCTGCATATTTGGATCATTTTTCCGTTGAGCCAGGTGACGTTCATGCAAATTGTACCTTTTAGCATCAGCTTGCGAAGAAGCCAAGATCAAGGAAAAGGCAACACATAGTACAAGTAAGGTCCTCATGCCGATCAAACTCAAACTTAAACCCTGAAATAAATTTTAAATTAAAGAGAAGAGGTGCATGCAAGTACTGCGAGTTAGTAACTAATCAAAGTGTTAATAATTTAACAAGACAATCAACAAACAAACCAACAAAATAAAAATAAAAATTAGGGTTTGGAAGAAGATACCCTGAACGTTTTGCTAAGTGAAAGATCAATGTCTGAAGAGGCAATGACAAAATGGATTTCGAAGGCCACGTTTTATAGGCAATTTTGGCCTCTGTTATAGCTTGGATTATGGGAAGGTAGTTAAGATAATTCAAACTGTGAGCACTAATAAAGCAAACGCAGTGCGGGGTGTGGCACCATATCTGTCGAGAGAGGCCACCAAAGAAGCAATTATGATTATGAATGATAATTAAGGCGTTTAGTTGACTTTTAATTATTTAATCTAATGGTTTGACATTGAGTATATGAAAATCTTTCGTCTTTCATCTCAAGTACATGAAAATTAATACTTACACCACTGCATGCCATTCATTCAATTCCAATACACAATTCTCTGTGGTAAGTTTGACCTCTCTGAGTGTTCAGCAGCAAGGAACCAACAATAGCAGTGCCAGTACTGTCATAATTCGTTGAATTGGATGCTAATATTAAGCCTTCGATCTCCTATCCAGTTTTCTTTTGTCAAGAGAAGTGCACGCATTGTTTCTCTAGGGCAACCCAACAATGTATTTTAATGATCAGAACCGTCTATATCCTAAGTTATTTTTTAAGAATTATCCTTGCAAAAAATCATTTAGATTGGAAGTTATTTTATGATTTAAAAAAATTGTGTAAAAAAATGTTGTTCTTTTGATAAACCTAAACAGAAATATGAATAATTAAGTATGTATATGTGAGGAATCCCGATCGAGCATGATAAATTCGAATTTGTCTACTAACAATTTCCTGTTTTTTCTTCTCACCAAGATCTGTCTCCTCTGCATAAATATGTTGGCGTTGCTGCATATATAATGCGCAAGCCAAATAACATGGCGTTTAGTCTGTGTCATTTTATTTATAATTAATATATCTTAAGAAAGTTTTACGTCAAGGTTTACCCAACTTGTGATGATCAATGATTATATACCCCACAGATGGCCAAATTCGTGAGTTGACTGGTACTAACTTCTAGAAATCACCGAGGCTACAGTGATGTATAGTGGCCAATGTTACCGCATTAAAATTAAGACAGTTAAATTCATTGGTAGGCAACATTTCGCCTTCAATCATTTTTACACTTTTTTTATGGGGGGGGGGGTGCTTAGTGTGATTTTACAAAATAAACCAATCACTTTAATGCGTTCTGTACAATAATGAGTTGAATTATGGCATCTATCATAAGTCAACAAACCGCAATTTGAAAAGTTTAGTTTGAATTGACGGTTGGCTTACTAGCCAAGGCATAATTGATTACTTAAACGTGGTGAAACTGAACATCTGCCAGTGAAATGCATACGAGCCTAACACCTTCGTTCCACTTTATTTCTTATAATTAAAAAAGCTAGCCACACAAACACAAGCTCCTTACAATAGATCGGTTGATCTCCTTTGAAATCTCTTAGAGCCTGGGCTTGCGATCGTCACCGGTCGAATAGTAACGGTGGGTGTCCGGCGATGAATCAGAACTCGAACCAGCTCCATATTGCCCAAAAGTAGGGTTCGCATCGCTTTCGTCATTGTCATCCGCCCCAGTATTCTTTTCCGTGGCTCCAGATTTCCCTTGGTTTTGATCAGTGACCGCATCCTTATCATTCGTGTCTTTAGCACCATTAACAACACCCGTTGGGACAGCAGTTGGTTTACTTTCTTCCTGATCAGGAGTGAGCTTACGATCATGGTGGGCTTTCAGCCTCTGCTTCTCCTCCAAAGTCAGCCGTTTTGCGTTGGCTTGCATGGATGCAAAAACCAAGACGAACGCAAAGAACAGCACAAGTGATGATGATGAGGTCCTCATGTTATAATCTTAGTTTCATTCACCCTGAGAACAAACAAAAAAATAAAACAAAAATTGTAGTTATTCTCTAATCAAATTGTTAAACAAAACACAGCGAAGTAATTAGGGTTGCGGAAAGTATAACCCACGTTTTGGTAATTAGAGATAAATATCTTTGTGGGATGGGAGCAAGGTGGCTATTTATACATAAAACTATTTGACTTACTATTTCTTCATGAGCAGTTGATTAATTACCACTATAAAAGCAATATCCAGTGGAGATAACACAAACGTTAAGTTGCCCACCGATATGGGTTGATCGAGGGTGTGGTCATCATCAGTGGCCACCGAATAAGTAATCATGGTATTAAGCTTTCATAATTACGGGTTTCTCATCATTTCAATGATTTAATAATTAATTTATAGTGCATTGCGGTTCTCCCGTTGGAGGAGATACGCAGGTTGGGTATTGATGAAGCGAAAACTATTTTTTTTTTTCCCAGTCCAGATGCAATAATAACGAGAACATCGATCCTTCAATTTTTACTTCATGTAATAAAGTTCGTGCGCGAGAGTGATGGGAGACTTCCTTTTTTGGGGAAGATAATGTCATGCGCCATTAAGCATTGGATTTGCGTGGTTAAAACATATGAGCAATTACTATAATATTTTACGATGCCAAGCTAGAAAATGACCATGGCCATCTCGATCAATTCATGCACACATCAATCAACCAAGTGAATTAGAGACTTCTCTAAAAAAAATTAATTTGGTATATATATAACCGTCGTATCTCCATGTGATGTTCTTATAGTGGATGACAAGATTTAATCTAATATAGTATTAATAATAAATATACATATTATAACACGAATGAACTATAACATCATGTGAACATGTGACGGTTGCACTGAAATATTTCTTCATATCATTGCACTAGATAATGGAGTATGTGAGGAGAAATGGATGGATTTTGATGATCAATTATTTTCCGTAGTGGATAGAATATTATGGCTTGTTTGATATTTAACTTGAATCCAAGTTTTTAAACTCAAAAACAAAATTTGAGTCTAAAACAAAGAAAACTTATTTGACAGCCATATTTTTAAAAACTTGAACTCAAGAACAACTCAAAAACACCCAATTATTAAAAATACAAATTTATAAATAAACTCAATCCTAGACATGTATTTATAAAAAAAAACTCAAACACTATTTAAATATAGAAACACACCCAAAATCAACTCCAAAGTCAACAATTGTATATTTTTTGGGTGTGTTTATAAATGGGTTTTGAGTGTGTGTAATGATGGATTTTGGGTGTGTTTATAAAGTATTTTGGGTGTTGGGTTTTTTTATAATTTCAGCTCTCATTTTGGATGTTTTAGTGAAACTCCCCTATCTCCTCTCTCTTCCTCTTTGTCTCCACGCTCTCTCTCTCTCTCTCTCTCTCTCTCTCTCTCTCTCTCTCTCTCTCTCTCTAATTTCCACACTTACATTTCCAGCATAATCAACATTGCAATGATAGACGGTTTGGGTTTGAGATTTTCTTTATACCTGAGTCGACGACCAAAAGTGACCGGAGAAAACCCTTGATTTCTCCGATGTTGGTTTGGGTTTTCCAGCAATGTATGGGCCAGACCTTTGGGGGAAAAGAGAAAACCCTTGATTTCTCCGATGTTGGTTTGGGTTTTCCAGCAATGTATGGGCCAGACCTTTGGGGGAAAAGATAGAAGAGATATTGGGGAAACTTTTTCATGAAGGAAACCCGGCCAAAGGTGGCCGAAGATGGTCGGACTGAACTGAGAAAGTCCGGTACCGACGGGGTAATTTTTGGGATATTTTTCCAATTGAAAATTTGAGCTATCCTTTGGCTAATCGGGGCGAATCTTTTATGGGATTTTGTAGAGGAGGATGCGAGGAGAGTTTTTCATGAAGGTTGCGATGGCAACAGAGGTCAGACGATGTCGGGAAATGGGCTAGAAGTGGCGGCACCACTGTTCACATACGAGAGAGAGAGAGAGAGAGAGAGAGAGAGAGAGAGAGAGAGAGAGAGAGAGAGAGAGAGAGAGAGAGAAATAATTAATGTTTTTGAATTTTCACTTTGCAAAAATTACGATTGTGCTATACTTTCATAGATCATAACTTCTTCGTTTCTAGTCGGAATTGAGCCTACCACTTGTTTACAAACTCTCATCGACAAGCTTCGTGCAACGATGCAACTTAATTTTCCAAATTCCTTTCTGAACAAAAAGTGACCAAAATACCCCTACCCTCAAGGACAATAATGTAATTTGAAAAGAAAATATTTTCAAGAATTCAACCAAAAAAGTTCTCAAATTTTTAAGATTTGAAAACTGTTTTCAAGTTGTATACCAGACAAGTTTTTGAATCTTAAAAATAGATTTGAGAACTCCTTATTTAAAAATAAATAAATTAAAATTCTTAAATTCCCAATAGGATACCAAACGCCCCTTATCCACCATTTATATTAGCATCTTTAATCAGCTCTAATATCTGATTTTGAGTTGGGTTTCCTCTCATAGTGGACTGGGCCTCTAGTTTATTAGTTTGATTGGGCCGGCCTGTCATGGACTTCCTTTATATCAGCCTCTAGTTTGCCTCTCATTCTCATCCCACGCGGATATATTATACCTTCTATTTCCCAAACGAGCTCTAGAAAGGAATCAAAATTCAGCACTCTCCCGCCAAAATGAGAGAAACCCAAACACCACTCAAGGACCAAGCGCGACCTTCAAAGCTCGCGAATCGCGTATCCAAAAAGAACGTATGATTTCGAAACCCTAGTTTTCTCATCTCAGTGATTTCCATTTCTAATAAGCTTCGATTTCCTTGCAGATTCCAAAGAAGAGCTTAAACACTGTTTTTTCCTCAGTTTCCGAAGATGTAACAGTGGACACTTCAAAAAAATTTCTGGATTCTACTCCAATTTCTGAGATTTCCGAGGTCAATGATGATGGAGACATCGCCGAGGTAGACTTGAATTACAATCCGATTTTGATTTTGAATTTCTCGTTTCAAATTTTATGCAGATATTTATTTCGATTTAGTGTATTTATTTTCTACAAGTATGCATGAGTTTTAGCTTCGATTTACTTCTCCGTTCCTGATTTCGTATATTTAGCTCAGATGGATTTGCTTTGGATGAGTTTTGATGTTGTGAAGCTTTAATTCGATCTTAATTTTCACCGTTTGGTTACTGAGAAAATGTCGGAAAGAATGACATGAAGTATCTGCGTGATGCTGTTTGGTTGACTAGACTTTGATTGTTGTGATTGTGAGGATTTTAATTGTATATTTACTCTTTCAGAGTCTGATGCTTTTTTCTTGGACGAAAATTTCAGAGTCTGATGCTGGTGCCAGATCAAGCTCTCTCAGCTTCATCAGAGACTTCCTTCTCCTCTGATCTCATTCCGTCTCCAGAGGCAAGTGTAGATAAGGACGAACCAGACCATGTCTCCCGGAGTATTGGAAAATCAAGCGAATTCGTTGCCTCAAACTTTGGTTCTGTGGAGGCTGAGATTGTAGCGGGCTTTCTCAGGAAAGCTCGGACTCAGGTCTTGAATGCCGGCTTGGATACCAAATCTAAGAAGCTTCTGGATGCACTGCTTGAGATTGTCATAGAGGACTTCCACACTTTGCCTGTAAAGAGGGACCGGGCTGCAGAGCTTCTGTCAGCAAAATCTTACATAATGATAGTATGTTTCTTGCTCTGGATCATTGCATTAGGTGTATTGATGTTCAGCTCTGGAGGCCGAAGCAATTTTCGTGGACCTCTGCCTACTTGAGCTCATATGTAGATGTGCATTAATTATCTGATCAAGCTTGAGCGGTAAGGCCTTTTTTCTTGTGCTTGGTATGTTTGCTTTTCCTCGTCCATTAGATGTTTTCCAAATTCTGAGCTGATATGATACTCTTCTTCTTGGCATTATGCTGATGGATGTGGAATTTCATTTTGCAAGGAATGGCTATATCAATCTGAAAGATTAGTTTTGTGTAGAAATGAAATGAAAGTAAATTGTACTAAATTGTACTGCATACTTCTGTGGTGTTTATGTGGTTGACTAGTCTGTGTTGCATATCTATGCCAAGGCCAACTCCATGGACAAACTGTTTGATTACCATACTTCACTGGACTGGAGTTGTAGGCCCCAATTGCTCTCCATAGCTATGATATTTAGTCCAGCTCCAGACAAGCTATAGGCTACTTGGTTGATTTACAAAACTTTGAGAAGACGTTTTCCGAGTTATCTTATTTAAAATGCTGTCTTTGGTCATCATTCATAATCTACAGTTTTCTGGGATAATTCATTGGACTATCCATCTTGCTGCACCCATTACATTCTATCACCTCAGGAATCTTGTATTCTTTAACTTTCTAATAAATATCTAGTAGTCACTCTGTTCGATCCCTTCCATCATTTTTACAAGCACATGTTTGAGCCATTCGCTTCAAGTCACTGTTTCATTCAGATAAAAGGAAATCAGAGCCTTCCGCTATGCTGTTAGTTACCCTTCTTTTTGGCCCATAGAAATAGGTTAACATGTCCAGATCTGTGTACTGGATTGGGCCCCGATTTGGGGCCATATTACAAGTTTAAATTGAACTTATTCGGTGGTCAAGTCTAGATCATCTACTTTGGGGAGTTTATAGAACTTGCATGGGTTTTATCTGGAGTTCATACGTACGGATGGCCCACATTTTTGCAATCATAGCAATGCATGGAAGAGGACATAGAGGCCCTGATGTAAGTATTACTTTAAACAGAAGAAACAAATATAGGTTGATGCTTACGTTACATGTAAGTAGTAATATGATCATCTGGTTTTCCGTGTTCACCTCGTCTGGCAACTGAGTCTGAAAACCAGTTTGCCCAGCTGTGAGACGATGTTAAAGGCTCTAAAGCCACTGTTACAGCAGGGTGCTTATTGGTTAGCATAATAGCATGTACACAATACTTTTGCCTTCACATGTCCCTAATTGAATTAATTAATTTATTAAAGTTGATTGATTCTGTCTGTTGTCCAGAAACAAATATTTGCCCCAATATGAAATTCCAAAAAATAGAAGCCTATTATGGATAGAAAATTAGATCTATCAATTACATATTTAATGATATGATGTGCTTGAAGACATACCATATGAATATACTAAATTGATTTTTATCTCAGGAGATTATTGGTCATGTGAAAACCGATTGCTTGGGCATGCAGGTTTATCTACCAACTAGTTTGCGTAATTTGTCATTCTATTAGAATGGCCCTGTAATGATACTCATCATTTTGTCTGTCTAAACATATTTGGAAAGGAGAGGGTGGAGGGTGTATTGAATTAGGGATTTAATAAATAACTGAATCTGAGCCTCAGTAGTAAAATATTATATATTGAAATTTAGACAAAGAAGAAAAAAATAAATAAATTCACTTATTGATAGGCGGGTTTTGTTAATGATATGGACTCGTTTGGTGCCTAGGATTGAATTGGATAACTCACTAAATTTGGAGTATGTTGAAGGAGGAAATGAATGTAGATGTGAATGATTGTTCATTTTGGGGGATTAGGAGGGATAAGTTAGAAGGTGTTGATATCCTATCATTTTGTGGGGATTAGAAGAGATTAGTTTTCTTCATGAGTAATCCATCCTCTACCTTCAAGTTAGACGAAGTTACTTCATTTCTTCTTTCAATATGCCTAACATTTAGCAAGTTACCCAATCCTAAGCACGGAACGAGCCATTGTTTTCTTCCTGAATTTGGTAGAACACGTCCTTGAATGGTTTAAATGATCATTCATTACCCAGCTTAGGTCTGTCAATGCTTTTGTAGAGATGTTGATGATGACCTAAATAATGCAATGACATCCTTCTAAAGAAACTAGGATGGTAAGTTGAATTTCAAAAGGAAGTAAAACTGGTCAAACCTAAGAGTCAAAGAAATGTTCCAACTTACAGTAGAAAATAACCTAAAGAAAAGACTAATGGATCAGAGATGAATTTTTTATTTTTATTTTTTGGGTCGAAGGGAGATGAATGTTTAGACAGCTATAAGTTGGTTTTTCAAAAGCATGTCGTCCGTCCTTCACAGTTATTTATTATATCCTTGTAGTTAACTTCTATCTTTTATCCTCACAGAATGACCGCATGTCCTAATTGCTTAGTTTTATATAATAAAAGAAGACTTGAGATCGATTTGGTGAAGGGATACGTCAGAATTTAATTGGTCCATTATATTATCACAGCTCAGTAAAGCCTGAAAGCTCGGTAGTATGACTATGAACCAGAGGTGCCAATCAAATTTTGCCGACTAAAAGGGAGGAGGGAGGGCGTCTGTACCAAAAGGTGAATGACTTGTTGTTCGTCTTGAATTAAAGTTTATTTTAGTGACATAGTGAAAGGAAAGAAGGGGAGCTAGCTGTACTTAAAAGCAAAGATTCTGGTGGGTAAACCACAAAGGAAGAAGAGTTTGTTGTTCATTAGATAAGTGATTGGCATAATCAGGGAAAACCAAGTGCCATGGATGAAGAGATTCTGTGGTGCAATCATTGGTTCTGTTCTTCAATCTTCCCATAGAACCCCCAAAAAAAAAAAAAAAAAAAAAATCATTATGCCAAACCTAGTTTAATCACATAGTAGGGCAGGTCTAGGTGTCCAATAAAGAGATCATAGGTTTGCTTTTATTTTGCTTAGCATTTGAAGTCACCAATCTGGATTGAATTGAAGGTGACTTGTTTTGTTTTCTGCAGTATTTGCTACGGAAATCTGAGATAGATAGATATTTAGTGATAAGATTTTTATGATTTTTGGTCAGGATTTATTCAGAATTATTGATTGAACCCATATTACTCTTCACCCTTCATCCTTCAACATTCATATGAATCTCTTTAATTTCTCTGGTTATTTTCAATGCCCTCCCACTTTTGGGTGCTTGGTTGTTTGATTGTGTCTGTGACAGGGGAGGCAATGTCCCTGGTGCATCATAATGCCTTGTGGTGTCTTTAGTCTTTCAAAATATTATTTTAAGGTTTCTCAATACAATGCCTTTGAAAGGTGTTTTGGATATACACATGCCACCATGATTTTGGTGAGAATGAGGATTAGGTTCATGATTATCAAAACTTTAAGCATAAACTAAGTCCAAATCACAAGTGATATGCGCACCTGGACCTTCTTTTATCTCATGGTCAGGTTGTCAGCAGCACTATTGGTCGTTTTAAAATACCGTTTCTTTATCATTGATTTGGACCGAATAATTGTTCATAGATTTCCCCCTATTGGAAGATGTTCCCAAGTGGCTCCTCCTTCCTCCCAGTTTTGCCCAATGAAACTTCGGACGGGATCATAAAATAGGAAATTTTACCCTCTCTTTTTTTCTTCAATACTGTTTATGGTTAAAACGACGTGATCGTAAAATTAAGACTAAACCATTAAAAATTACAAGTTACAATAAGAAAAAAAAAAAGTTAAGTAGAGTGGAGAGAATGTAGTCTGTATTAGAAACAAATGACCGAAATCAAACAAGAAAGCATGACTTCCCTCTATGTGTCTTTTGCAAAATAGGGTGATCTAGTTGTTAGGGAGAAAAGGAAGGTTTTTTTCCTTCTCTTTGAAGGAAAATAGCTTATGCCTAAAGCAACCTCTCTTGATAATTATGTTTTGCAAATTGCGATTATAGCAGAATAAATATCTCTGTCTTTTTATTATTATTATTATTATTTTGTTCTTTTTTAACACATTGAGGAGGGAGGAGGGGGAGGAGAGGTAGGAGAGGTAGGAGGGAGCAGAGGAGAGAGGGACCCGTCGTTGGCAGGAAATGTGGAGGTGGAGCATAACTGTCCACACCTCAGAGAAGAGGAAAACTCCAAAACCCCAACAAATAGAAAACAGAGCCTGGGATAGAAAAGTGCCAGAGAAACCAACCCACATCGCACATGCATTTTCTTTTCTTTATCATTTCTTTTCTGGATCATCACCCCGCAATAATCATTGCACGGAATGAAAACAAATATTATGCGGGGCCCGCCATCTGGTCAATTAGTGGAAGCCAACACCACACCCTCCTCCATCCAATCACGTTGCAACTGTTCTTCGCCTCCCCAGTCCCTAGTAATCTTTTCATGTCATGTGGAGATTGTTGTTCTTATTCTTCTAATTTTGCCCCCTCTTCAAATGCTAAATTGTGCTATTGGGATGGCTTTCCTTTTCATGGGCAGGTGTTGCGTCTCTAAACTGATTGGCTTTGTTGTCCATTCTCTTATTTTCTTTTCATTTCGGTGAATTATTTTCACCAAAGTTTCTTAGGATTTTGATATTTATGCGTCGACAAGCTTCATCACTAATTAGAAAAATATAATCCATTGAGTATAGTTCTATAACATATATTCTTCTGGTTTAGATGTTACATTTCGCTAAAAAGCTTGATTGTAAAAGGACAATACAAAACTTTGTTTGTCACAGCATAACAAATGGAGGACATGTGATATGTCATGCAACTTTGAGGACATTTTTTTGTCATGTTTATGGCCTAATAGCTTTAAAAGAACATAAAATGGACATAAACAAAGAAACTGCAAAGGTTGAAGACAATGCATAACTGATCAAATTTGTTGGTTTATGATGATTTCTCTTTTGTCCCAAAAAAAAACATGATATCTCTATTTTGATATCGATATAAAATGTTATATCTCCCTCAAAATGTTGAAATAAGTTTAAAGTTTAAATTTCCGATGTTTCCATACAAGTTAATGAATTAAGATATGAAAATAATCATAAAACGTTTCAATGTACAATATTGTCCGCAGACGTTTATAAAGGTGAAACCATTGTATTACGGGGTATTAGATTATAAAAATACTCAATGATTTAAATTTAAATTTAGGGGATTTATAAGAACATTTAATCCTTATCAGAAAAAGAAAGAGAACATTAAATTAAAAAATGACATTTCCCAACAATAAATAGTAGGGGTGTTTAAGGAAATGACGCGTGCTGTCTTTTGATTCCTTTATAAGTATCTTCCCACCGTTCCTCCTCTTCTTAATAGTGTCCTTCCTCTTCCTCAACTCCACACCTCAACCACCTCCGTTCCGTTTATCCTTTCTCTCTCTCTCTCTCTCTCTCTCTCTCTCTAAACATTCCAATTCCATTTCTCTGTTTGCTTAACCTTTCCAAACAGCAAAATCGAAAACCCCCTCCAGAATCCATTGATTCACAAACCCCATCACCAAACATTCCAATTCCATTTATGTGTTTGATTCGGAATCCTCGCTAATTAAAGAGAGTGAATCTCTGCACCTCTGCGTCTTCTCTCCATGGCGTCCACTCTGATTTCCATTCCTATTACAAACTCCGATCGAGCTCGAGACTCTTCTAGAAGGAAAAAGAAGAAGAAAATCCAAGCCAAACAAGACCACCACCAGCAGCAAGAAGCCCAGAGCCACACCAAATGGAAATCCGAGGCCCAGCAGCAGCTCTACTCTTCCAAGCTCCTTCAAGCGCTCAGTCAAGTCTCCATTAACCCACCCAACACCGCCAACACCAACACCGACACCAACACCAACGCCAACCCCTCCTCTTCTTCTCCTCCGCGCCGCGGCCGAGCCGTGCGCGAAGCCGCTGACAGAGTTCTCGCCGTCGCAGCCAAGGGCAGGACCCGCTGGAGCCGCGCCATTCTCACCAGCCGCCTAAAAATCAAGTTCCGGCAGCATAAACGACAGAGATCCGCCGCTGCCGCGTCGGGTACCGGTTCGACCCGACCCAGGAAGCCCAAGTTCAGCGTTTACCGGCTGAAAGGCAAGGGATTGCCAGCTGTGCAGAAGAAAGTCCGGGTTCTGGGCCGGTTGGTTCCCGGTTGCCGAAAGCAACCGTTGCCGGTCATTCTAGAAGAAGCCACTGATTACATCGCAGCTCTGGAGATGCAGGTCCGGGCCATGAGCCGGCTCGCCCAGCTGCTCTCCGGTTCAACTTCTGGCGCCGCCGGCTCCACTTGATTAGACGCCCCTGGCAAGTTGCCATGTGTCTGTCTGTCAATCGTTTCTTCTTCTTTTTTTCTTTTTTTCCCTTCCTTTTTTCTTTCTTTTTCGCTCCATGTGCAAGTAATTGTCATTTCTCCTGTTAAATACATGTCTAGTAGCTCTTTTTCTTTTTCAAGTAATTCTATTTCTATCTCACACACTACTTTGGGAAAAGAAAAAAAAATGAAGAACCCTAATAGAATAACTGAATTATGATTGGATAATTACAGTTAGGTACTTCTTCTTTTTGGGTTTATGGTTTGGCGGATCTGGTTGAATTCTTTGGACCTTCAGCTACCGAGTGAATACTACAATTTTCAATTGAAAAGAATATTCTGAATTCATGAGAGGATAATCTTATCATTACAAATTGTACCTTGATTTTTGGGTTTAGAATAACTTGTTTGTACTGGTTGTTTTGTTTCCATATGTTGAAGGCCGAAAAACCGACCGAAGGAATTAGAAAAATACAACTGTTACTGGGATAATTATATTTTCATAACTATTTTTATTTTATTTAAAGGAGGGGAGGAAGGGAATCAAACTATTGCTATGACTAGGTAAGTATTAACATGCCTAATAACTTGTGTTCATATAAGTTCTTATGCTAGAAGCAATGCTCTTATTCATAAGCAGTTTTGTTAAAAGGGAGCTATCATTGCCAAGGGACTTATAGTTGACGTGGTTAATTGTATATACCCACACACTCGAAATCCTAGATTTGCTTTCCTTTTCTTTAATATTGTTTGTGTAAAAAATAGAAAGAATAAAAAGATAGCCGTTGAAATTTTATTAGTGAAGGCTGAAGCTATAAGTGTGTCCACAGTGATTGGATTGGTATTAGATGGGGATGAGATGAGATGAGATGACTGGTCATTTGGAAGTTTTGGGGACACACATTCTAAAACACTTGGAATGACAAGAGCTTTTTGAATGTGGGTGTGGGGGCAATACGAACAACAATGTTACAAAAATGTATGATGAAGAATATAGTGGTGGAAACTGTGAGTGTGAGAGGGGGGGATTTTGGTCATGCATTACATTTAGATATATATCTGAAACAGCAAAATGCTTAGCACTGTAGCATACTGTAGGACTGTGGAGGGTGTGAAAAGAAGAGTGAGGAAAGTTGCCGAAAGCGCCAATACATTAATGTGAGAGAAGAGAAGAGAAAGGGGGTACAAACTACAAATATCATGTGGCTTTGTCGTCCCCACATCCAGTATACCTGTGCCCCCTTTTGTGCTCTCTCACCTGCCTTCCCCTGTTCCTGTTTCTACTTCCACAGGGTTTTTTTTTGGTTATTACGGTTTTGCTCACATCAAAGTTGAAGGCTTGATTTGTAAGCGAGTGATCTCGAATCCTCGTGATATCTTGAAAATTTGTGTGTGTGAGAAATCTCTCCTTCAATATCATAGAAAGTTTCCACACACTCAATTACTGATTAGTGTCACTCTCAAGGCTTGCCACTTGTCCTTGTCTCCATCCTCCCTCCCCATTTGAAATAATACGTGTGAGCCTTCCTTCTCCACACACAGACACAGAGAGACCCAAATTCAAGACATACACACGAGTGCCTGGGTTTCATCGCTATCAGTGGGATTGGGTTTTGGAGGGAGAAGAGAAAAGCAGAAGAGAAAGAAACTTTGATGGGATGGGATTGGTTGGGGCTAAAGTCCTTGGATATCGTTTTAAAAATAATAACAAAGGACCACAACAATAACAATTTGCTGAATAGTCATAGAGATGGTGTTTTGAAAATGAAGCGTGTGACGGTGTTTTTTTTGTTAGGAGGAGCAGAGAGAGAGAGAGAGAGAGAGCAGAGCAGAAGATGCACATGGTGGCATTCATTTCAATTGACATACCAACACCAGGCTACACATGCAACCCATGTGCCTTCTTTAATCCTCCTCCTTCTACTCTCTCCTAATTAAGCAAAACTTCCATAAAATGGGGATATCATATGATATTCCGGTCAATAACGCTATAATGCACGTTATAACATTTTTACATAGTATAATATTATTGACCGGGATAGCAAAACAGTGCTATATCCGCCGCAACTAAGTTTTTCTCCTCCTAATTCCTTTCTCTCTATCTCTTTGTCTTCTTTCTGTATATCCCTCACTCATTTAGTCCAATTTTTACACCACAAATTTTCCACAACCAAATGCTTAGTTTTCTAGGGTCAGGTATTTTTTGTACGGGACATGCAACTGTCAAGAGTAGAAAACCCTTTTTCTTTGTGTGGCGTTTTGCAATTTTCAATAACCTAGCTAGCTATAAGCCTATAAATATCCATAGCCCCATTACTCTCCAATTAATAAATAATAATGACGTATTTCTGACTTCAAATATCTTGATGGATGGATCAACCTAATTAACCTTAAAACATGGTGCTTATTGAGTGCTAAGCAAACATTGACATTGTGTAATCAATCCGACATTCAACAGCAAACTGCCTTTGCTACAAAGTTTAGAGGTTTTTTCCCACCACCCACCAGACCGCATGCATCAATCTACTCATATGCATTTGACAACATCAACATATCTTGGGTTTCATATTGATTTAAAATTATCACTAATATCATATCTCGTCTTATCACATCTTACTCACACGATTATCGTAGGCGAAATTAGATTTCACATGCGTCAATTGTCATAAACCATCTATACATGTATGAACAACAACCGACCGTAAAACAACTCGTTACATTGTACATTTACAACTCTAAACCACAGCCGTTCATGCCTAAACTAACCATCGACATGTAGATCTCATTCAATTCAATCATCTTCTATGATGACAAAACAAAAGATGAGTAGCTTGTAGATGGTGCATATTAATTAATCCCGGCCCACTCAAAAATAATGATACAGAAAATACATGTTTAACTTAGCCCAAACTCCATGAAAAATCTAATCATAAATTTATTGATGCGGGCTCCACAAAGCATCGTATCATTAGTCGCAAGCATGTGATCCTGCGGTCTATATATATATATTGTACTTGGGCCAAGCATGCATGTTCGTGCTTTATCAACAATAACCACATTTAACAACATTAAAGCAATTTGCTTTTCAACGATAATTGCAGATTAATTTGATTGAGTTGAGCCAGCTATCCTAGTAACTATACTAGCTAGTTAGGTGAAAAAATAAAAATCTTTGTTCCTTCCAGCTAGGAAACAGGAGCAAATTACATTATTAATTCTCCACCGTTTTTATTTAATTATATCTTCATTTTGCTCACTTTGTCTAAATGAAATCAAGTTTTAAAAAATAATTACTATATATATATATTATATACGTGATATATCGGTAGTGAAAAATAATTTTTTTTTCTTTCTCTTTCACACGTCTCAGTTCAAATACATAATTTCAAAGGATGAGATAGGATAGTTATTAGATTTCTACACTTCTTGATATAAATATCATAAAGATATATGTTATCGGGAGTTGTTCTTATGTAATTGTCAATGATGAATACGTGTTTTCATCAACATAAACGGTTGAGAATTGCGCACTGCTTGCAAACGAATAGTAAGCCCTCAATTTGTCTACAATTTAAATTAGAGAAAGAAGAGAGAATAATTCTAATTAATCTATGAAGGCTAATATATTATCAGCAAAATGAAGCAACAGAGAGATATATAGTGGCACACATGACATGAGGGAAAATGATTAGTCGCATGTGTCCTGACTCATGGCATACTCCAACAGAATATACAGATGGGTATTTGCATATATCACCTTTAATTTTCTTGGCCACGACATGTAATGTAATGTAAGCAAGCAAGCAACCCTCTCTCCATCCAACCCTTTATATAATTTATCAAACCCTTTATATAATTTATCAACTTTTTTCATATGGGTCTGCTGCGCCATGTGAGTACAACAAAAGCCAGGAAAAGAAAAGGACATGCATTTGAAAATCGCATTCTCTTATACTAAAAAGTTTTTAGACCACATGGAGGGGTCATGGCTTTGTCCATTAAACTCCAAGAACAAATAAAGTAAAAGAGAAAAAGGAAAAAGGTCGTGTAGATTGATGGCAAACCCATATGGTCAGCACTAGCTATCTATTCACAGAGAGAGAGAGAGAGAGGGATGTTGTTGATTCATATATATTTATATATATATATATATATAATTCAACTGGCTTGTCGTAGCGTAGCACATCAGGTTCGTCGTCTTCCATGGTGACAAAATCTCTTACAATTGTCCATTGAAGGCAATATTAGGGTTTTTAGGTATGACAATTAAAACTATTGTATATGATGGTATTACCGCATGACATATTAATACGATGAATTTAATCATGTAGTTTTAGCATAACAAATTGAGCTCAATTAATTAGGGATCTTTTTTTCTTAGTGGAAGAGCCTATATTATATGGTGTATGACATGCACCAGGATTTATGGATAGGTATTCCTTTTCATATGATATTATTCGAGCTAGGGTTTATTGGGATCGCCACTTTGATACTAAAAATGTATAAAAAAGAAGAGAAGAATGTTCTTGGTGCCTAGCTAGACATGATTTATTAAAATGCATACATAGTAACTCCAATTATTAATATGGAGGGCAATTTCATAGCTTGTAGATTAGGCGTGGGCACATTAATATTTAGCATAAAGAAATAGGTCAAGTTGAGATGCTTGTTGTACTCTTCTTTTCCTTGATGCTGGGTTATAATAGGATTAGACAAGTCTTTTTTTTTTTTTCTTTTTTGTTTTGGGTGGGTGGGTGACAAGTTTTTTCAGAAGCTTTCAAAGTTTGATCCAGTGTTCTACTAGAACCCAAAAATTGATGGCTTATGATTTGATCGATGAACATCAAGACGCTTGTTTCACACACACACACACATATATATAGTTTCATTCTATTGAGGGATCTCTCAAATAATTTTATTTGAGGGACGCCTTTTAAGGCACCCTACAATTTTTTTCCCAATGATCCAAACCATCTATTTTTTAAGTTTTCATTCATAGATCATCTTTATAAAAAATTAGACAAATCGGAAACTGTTTCGACATCCAATTGTGTCTTATAAAATCAATGAACACAGTACTTCAAGAAAGTACTAAAATTTCAATAACTCAAATGAGTTGTCAAATGATATCGGATTCAAGTAATTTTTTGTAGAAATGATCTTTGAATGAGTATCTACAAAATAGACGGTTTGGATTAGTGAAATACAATCCGGAGTAGGGCCTATATCTTGTCATAATCAAGCTCATAAATGTGTCAAACTTTCAAGATTAATTAACTAGCTAATTATTACAATCTCAAACAAAAATTCCCAGCAGAGTAATTGATGACTTGAAGAAAAGGTAGGAAGGAGGGAAAGCGAGCTCTGATGAGGTATTTTCATCTAGCTAGCCAGCTCGCATGCAGCCATATCATATGTTGCAGATTCTTCTGACAGGGAAGTGTCATTGGCTGTAATTATTTTACGTCCTTGTTTTCCTTAATGGATGCAGGCACAGTTTAAAAATCTGCCAAATTGTTTATTACCCTTGAATACAAGAAACAAGGTAATTCAGATAAATGGGGACCAGGCTAAACCCTAGTAGCCCTCCCCACACACACACACACATAGATGACCAAAATATTTCAAACTTTGAAGTACAGGTAGTAGGTTCACATATGGATGTCACTTTGCAATTTAGGCTAGATGATACTACTGATTATGTCTGTTAGAAGAAGGCATACATTTTGTAAAAGAGGATGTAAAACACAGATGATTTCTTATTAGTGTTCAAACTTACATGTTGCACATGGTGTAATTATGGTCAAATGCAAATAATTGTGATAATGGTCTCATAATTGATGGGTTTTAGTTGTCATGCAATGCAAATACATAATTATAAACTCATCTTCTTGCATGGACCAAAGTGTTCAATCAAGAGACTCCTCCGCCCACAAGTGGATAGTATGTGATTAGCCAAGTTGATCAATTTTTAATGTAGCTGGCCTGGTCTTTTCCCCCATAATGAACTATAACGTTGTTTTTTGACCTTATGGGATACCTTCTCAAATATTTGAGAGGCCCAAGAAAGAAACAAGTGCAAATTTGCTTTATTCAATCTGAACAGAAATTTGGGTGTCGTTTGGACTCAACTATGATGCATAAACCAAGCCTATATATATAGCTTTCAACCATGGCCAAAAAGATGAAGATTCTCTTGCATTATCCAAGTGCCTCGGCCAGCCGCCGCTTTGACCCCCGTATGTATACATGTTGTAATGAGGTCTTCGTGTTCATCGAACGTACATCAAGCTTGGAGAGAAAATAATCAAGAAAGGAACAGCAGTGGGCCATTGACAAAGAGAAGAGGATGCTTTTTCCCAGTTTCAAGGATCACACCATGAATTGAACATAGATATTATCTGAAAGTTACATACAAAGACACAAGAAGGAACACGCAAAGAATTGTATTTGTCATGACCATATATATATATACCAAACCCCACCATACGGATCTAATCTAAGATTTTCATTCATACCCGATATTCGGTTGAATTTGAAAAGGATAGGAGCAATCAATCTTGTTCTAGTGGCAATAAGGATAAGGGTTGAATGCTTTGGACCCCAAAAAAAAAAGGGTTGAATGCCTGACGAATCATGAGAAACATCACAAAAACGTGAAGCAAATTAAATATAGGGGTATCATTTACTGACCAAATATGAGTAAGTACTGAAATTACCTGTAGGATGACTAAGAATGCCTAAAGGAGGTGAATCGGCCAATTTAAAATTATAATCAATAAATAAAAATAAATTTCGATAGCAGGATTGATATTGCTTATCAATCCTAAAACGTGTTGAGCATAAAATAAAGGAACACGTAGATAATTATTTTACGTAGTAAAACCCCACATATGAGGAAATCTATGGGACTCTTCAGTCCTATACAAATCCACTATAGAACGATGATTACAAGAAATACTCACACTTTCTAGACACATTCTAGATAATGTTTATCGACTTCTTCGTAACACAACTTCTGTCACGTGATGATTTTTGACACTCCTTATATTGAACGCAATACTGGTCACGATTGTTTCAAGCTCGCCAGAGAAAAACTGCCACCACGGTCGACAAATATTTTTTTCTTTGTTTTGATTGATTCACTTAGAATGCTATATTCTTTCTTTGCTATATTAGGAATGAATGAAACCGCTTTTTTTTTTTTCTCTCTTTTTTGGCGCCAAAGTTAAGAAGGGGAGATTGATTTTCTCACATATAGTGCCAATATGCCATGAGGGTTTGAATCCAAAATCACTAGTCTTCAAGTTAATACTATTTTTTATTGGGTTAGACCCGATCGCCGAAGAAACTCTTCATTTGCTTCCAATTCGATTTTCCACCATTTTCTTCTAATTGGACCAACCCAACGGCTTATGCACTATGGGCTTTTCAGATTGTAGAGAAACAGAAGTGTGCCAATATGTACAAAACTTGGAATGTTTTTCAGCATAAAGCCCAATATCCCTCAGCTTTGTGTTGGACCCTAAAAATGAATGGGCTCAAATTTATACTGAAAAGGTGAAAAGGTTACAGCCCAATAACTCATACCCTAGAGCAGAAATGACGTCATTTGAGTCTCCCTCCTCCTCTGCACTCTGAGCTCAGTTGAACTTGAAGCATCAACAACTACAAGTCGTTTCTCTGTGGAATTGGTCTGAGAAGGAGAAAGAGAGAGAGGATGGCTACGGCATCATCATCGTCGTCGTCTGGGATGGTAACAGAGCGGAGAGGAATACCAGGAGCTCAGTTTGTAGAGGACGTGCAGACCTATCTCACTCAGGCAGGCCTCGACGTTAACTCTGCCCTTGCCTTTCTCCAAGAAAGGTATGCCCGTTACTATTTACTTCTCAAACCTTTGAAGTGATTTAATTTAATCGCCGGGTTTTCGATTCATATGTTCTTAATTGATTTCACAAATTCAGAACTTTGCAAAAAATTAGGTAAAAAATGAATCTTTTGGTAACCCCACGTTAAGTTTTTGTTTTAAGGAAGCTTAATTAGATGATGAGTTAGTTTTGCACAGTGATAATGCTCTTCCAGAAGACATGAAGTTGAAATGGATGCTTGTTAATGTTTTTTTTTTATATTCCTTTTGTTGGCAAATATTGGTTGCAGACTTCAGCAATACAAATTGGTTGAAATGAAGCTTCAAGCTCAACAAAGGGATCTTCAGGTTTCTCAGCAAATCCCTTTCTTTGGATCATGCACATACTTTTCTTTATTATTGATAAATTAGAGTGGCTCCATGTCTTCTTTCAAACAGTACCCAACACCATTGCATCTGAAGTATTTTTTTCAGCCTATTTACAGCTTTCGGCTGATACTTATGAAGTTTGATGCTACTTGGCATAGTACCCATATTGGAGTTTGCATTTAAAGATTTTTTACTTATGGGATGGAATTTAGACTAGGACCCGTATTCATGCTAATTTGGCTCCTTTTCACCATTCTCTTTTAGGCTAAATACTAGATGTGAGAGCAAAATGGTTGTAATGATTCTGTCATCATATTCTCAGTACCTACCTATACATGTCATGGAATTGTTTCACTCATGATGGCACCTGTGACTTAAGTATCTGACAAATTGGATTGCCTCAACTGCATTTCATATCAATTTGTACTGTTTTTCCAACTTTTGGATGCCTATGGTTTAATTTTGGATTATGATTTTTCCTCATGTTGATTATCAGGCAAAGATCCCCGATATTGAGAAGTGCTTAGATGTTGTTGCTACTTTGCAAGCTAAGAAGGGTACTGGTGAGGTTCGTTTTTTGTGGTTTTCCACCCTTAGAAGTATGTTTAATTAGTAAGCACACTATACTTGGTCTATCTCTATTTGAATGACATGTTTAGCAGTATGATTTTCCCCTGCAATGTTCCCCATTTAAGATGTTTAAGCTCCTTCAGAACACTTGCAGTTTTACTCAATTCCTGACTTGAATTTTGCTCGTATACATGAGCAAATTTGAGGCAAAAAATAATTTACGGGCTCATGACTGATGCTTATTTTCTTCTCATATGGCTTATTTATCTTTCTCCCTTTCCCTTTTTTGGTTTTCATTGAGGATCTCCCTTGCAATATCTATTTCATGACTAAATGACTTAAATCCCTAAATCTTTTTGCCTTTATTCCCTCCAAATAGGTGTTCTTGTGGAACTAACTAATATCTGTGCTATGTAAGGAGAAACTTATAGGTCAATATTACATCTTTGAGGATCTGAGTTGTGTCCCTTATACAAAAGTGCTTTACAGAGAGTGGGTGTGCGTGTCTCTGCGTGTTTTGGGGGATGGTTTGCATGGGTGGGTTGTGGGGATGGGAGAGGAATGATGTTTCTGTACTATATGTATCCTGTAGTAAAATCAATATCTCAATATAGTAGGTTCTCTGGGTCTTCCTGAAATCGAAGATAATTAATTCTGAAATTACAGAATGTCTTTGTATTCTGCCTTGCGATTGGGACACTTGGTCATTCTAGCGGTTACAATATGAACAGTTGAAGCTGTAGTCACGAGTCATCAAACATGAAATTTGGGTTTCTAGTCCTTCCACATGTTAATGATGTCAATCGATCACAAAATGCAGCATACACATCAAATCCTGGAATATCAAACTTTTCAGCATTAAATTAATATTTTAACGTTTTTATGCTTCATTAGATATTGGTTCAATCAATGCAAGTGTTCTTAATTTGATAAATTTTTTTTGGCTCTGTATTCGGGTTACAGGCACTTATTACAGATTTTGAGGTATCTGAAGGGATATATTCGCGAGCTAGCATTGAGGATACTGATTCAGTGTGTTTATGGCTGGGAGCGAATGTCATGTTGGAGTATTCTTGTGAAGAGGTATGCCTCTTCTTATAATAGCTGTTATTACTTTTGAGTTAAGGACATGAGCATAATTTTTTGTGTAACATTTTGATGCAGGCCACTGGTCTTCTACGAAGAAATCTAGATAATGCTAAAGCCAGTTTAGAAGTTCTTCTTGCTGATCTGCAGTTCTTGAGGGATCAAGTGACAATAACCCAGGTAATGTCTTTTAATGAATCAGTTTCACATAATCTGGGTCTTCTATGCATAGAAGCGTGCTATATATCTTGTAATTGTTGATATTAAAGACTTTGAAATTTGAAGGGCTAATGTGTAAGGTCTGTAACAGCATGCCAGAGCTTGAAAGCATTCAATTTGTAACTTATTTGCTTTGTTCTCATTGGAAATGTGCATCTAACAATCCTAGTCTGTAATGTGCTTGTATTGTTTAGATGTGTCGATTTAGGAACCGTTATATGTTCTTATTAGTGGAAGTCCTTGACGCTTTGACTACTATTAATCAGGTAACTATTGCTCGGGTGTACAACTGGGATGTTCATCAGCGCAGACTTCGACAAGCTTCCCCTAAAGACTCATGAATTGAATTTTCACTACCACCCAGTTCGGAGTATGGTTCAATTCTGAATTCTCTCACGACTGAATTGATCGTCATCCTTTTGTTTGCAAGAATTGTATGTGCTCTCTTCAAATTCGTGCTTCCAGTTCCGTAGTCTGTTTTGTCGGAGAACATGTATTGTGGTAGAAAATGTTATATTATTAGAGGACCATTTTTGGTACGTCAATTATTTCAGCTTATCCTGTAACGTGTGGTCTGACTCCAATTTAGGTTGATGGGCGTGTTTTGCTGTGTAGTAGATTGGTATTGAATTTTCTTGTTTAAGGCTAAGTTTCATTTCCTTGTTGTCTAAATCACATCAGTTGTTTAAAATCACCGGTTGGCTGGCACCGGCACTAAGCAAAGCCTACTAACTTAAAGTGTGTTTTAAATTTGAATTTTTGGGATGGAGAAAAAAATGCTCATGGACCCACGGAAGCTTCGATGTGAAAGTAAATTGTCGGTAAATCTAAACCAAATGGGGTGACAAAGGTGTGGATTTGCCGGGTCTGTGGTGATGTCAGTGCCCATCTTATCCTTCCTCAAAAGGGTCGCAGATCTGGATGCTTTCTCAAGTCAGAAATGGCATGATGTTACACCTTAATGTGTGATCAAGTCAACTAATGCAATGATTTAATTTTTGAAGCAAAACCTAGGTGCTATGTTACCTTTAAACCAGGATAATTTATCCTACTGTTTGTATAATAATATAGAAAAAGTTTTCTTTTCGGCAAACATGGTTCAGTTAACTAGAATGGATGTGTTTTCTATTCTGCATCCGAGTTCGAATCTCTCTTCTCTTAATTTAGATTATATGAATAACGTTCATATAATATAGAAAAAAGTCATATTTTCAGGCAGTGCACATCCAATTGAATTTTCATGTTAATTGTTGACTATCCTTAGATTAAGTTGGTGGGTTTGCACTTAATGTTTAGTAGCTTGACAGAGAGTTGAATCACGAAATTGGCAGGCATTCAGGCAGAAGTCAGAGTGATGTTCTTATCGACCTTGGTTTGAGCATAATCAAGCATGTCAGTGAACGCCGAATGTGAAAAGCATTACCGATTTTTAAAACAAACCCTCTCCTTAAGTTAATATATTTAATAAATAAAACTGCTAATGGGAAGTCGGTAACGCGTAAGTAGGTCTCACTCACTCACATACATCAATCAATGTCTAGAAAATTGCTCATCATTCGCTCGCGAAGGACTAACTGAATCATAGCTCATTTGATACATGAGAGATCCAATTTTGAATTTTGTACAAAGAGTCGGCTGATAAGCCCACACAAATAGGCAGCGGGTTGGGTAGGAGATGGGGACGCCAATACTATCCTCTTTCTATACTCGTTTGGGATTTTTTCAAGTTCGAAGATTTCCGTACCCGATACCCGTTTGGCCTCAAATTCTCTTCCCGTTCGGGTCGGGGACCCGACGGGAACCCACCCTTGCAGGGATTTTTGCCATCCCTATCTGCCTATCTATCTCAGTTTTCTCTTCGTTTGCATACTGAGTTTTCTAATTATAAAAAAACAAAAAACTTTGTGTGGTCTTGTTGATTAGCTTAGCATAACAACCCAGAGGACCTACATAAATTCCAGCGGGCCACACAGTTAAGCTCCCGTGAACCACCATTACCACGCAAATTAAACATCTCCCAAGTTGGACCTTGAGGATAGTCCAAGTCAAGATTCCATGTCCATGGATGATGAACCAAGCTTTCTTTTTCTTCTTCTTATTTATTCTTTCATTTGTGGCAATGTAAGCATGAAAAGAACCAAGTTGGAAGCATTGGTTGATTTCATGGAGGGTCAGTTTTCACGCTTAGTTGACCTTGCAAAGTGAGGGACCCAAATTAAATAAATGGTCGTTACCATTGTTGATTTGAATAGTCCACCAACCAACCAACAACAAATCTCATTCTTTCTTCCTCCCGTTAATTCTAACATTCTCTTCCTGCTGCTTAATTATATGATTGTAAATTGTAATATAGGAAACTAATTAGGGTCCATTTGGACTTAAACACAGGATGATTCTTTGCTACTCTTGTGTGTGATGATGACTTATGAATGAGGAGGTTTTTTTTTTTTTTTTTTGGTCTGAATATGAATGAGGAGGTTTGACTCCAAAACAGGATGATTTTTTTCTTCTCTTTTTGGTGGTTGTGAATTTTTAAAGAGGGGGTTTTTTTTTTTTTTTTTTGGTCTGAATATGAATGAGGAGGTTTGACTCCATGAAAATCCGCATTCCGGTACGGGTTACTTTTTTCTTTCTCTTGCTCATTTGGGAAAACTAAAATCAAGTTGCAAAGTTAGACCGACGACCAAGCTCATTAGTGTAGAGACACTTGCCTAATAATCCCCACGGACATTACCCAATTTTTTTACTAGTTACTCATCATTTTCCTCAATAAAATGCTACCGTTTTTCTATCGTCTTAGCATCACTACACAGTGTGACATATATCCTTCATACCCTAGTTTTTGTATCTCTCTTCTTTTTTCTTTTATTTTGATGGCTAAGATCTTTCACACCCACCACATGTACAGTTTCCTTTCCAGTAACGTTTTGGCCTGTAACTGTTTGATTTATTTCTGGATTAAATTTAGTAATTGAGATTTGGTGAACGAGTGTAAAAACAAACAATAATTAATTAAGATTGAAGAAGAGCGGGAAAAAGAAAGAGGGGTTTTACGTGGCAAGGGGGAGGGAGGGGTAATAATAATATGCAATGCAATCATGGCTCGAAAAGGAGAAGAAAGGAATTACACACCTCATTTGAACAAGAGGCGTGCACGCAAACCGGGGCGGATTTGTCCTTATTGCCTTGTAATTAAAAGTTCCTTTGTCGTTTTGCTCTAGACGCGTTTTAGCATATACTTATATTTGAATAAACAAAATTGTTGACTTTGACCTCCCATGTGCGGCCAAGATCTTTTAAATACAAAAACCTAAAATGAGTCTAAAAATACGATATAAAATTAGGGGGATGTGATTAAAATATTTGCAAAGAGGGATTAGAGTAACTTCAAATTGCCGCAATCATCGTTGGGAGTGTTCGCCCTTTCAGACTGTCTAGAAGTATATAGATAGACAGTCAACGGCTTGGATTTGGCTCTTCCCACCCACACTATTAACCAATAATATTTTATCTTGCATTCTTTTTTTATCATCGGAATAGGTCGGAGTGAGAAACTAGGGTTTTTGTAAAAGCTTATTTGCGATCAATAGTTAAGTATTGTGTTTCTACTATTCATCAAAAGGAAAAATTTATCATTTTATATGAAAATTTGAAGGAGGGTTTTGTAAGCTCGTGTGTTAGGGTTTGGATAGTGTGTCTGTCTCTTTCCAGTTAAGTTTGAATCTATTTCTAAGGGGGAGGGGGTTTTAAAAAGTTATTTTTGAGAGCGATTCTCTCCCGGGTTTAGGTATAGGAATGACATGTATGTGTTTTGGTATGGGAATGACATTTTCTTTAAGGGCTTTAACTCTGGTTGATCATTGGTCCCGGAAAAAGCAGATGACTTTGTGGATGTCTACATCACCAGAATTTATGATATTGTTGGTCAAGGGTCGTTAGGTGGACTATCAAGACCTCTAGACAACAGTCGTCTTCTGGTGGTGTTGCGGGGGTTTGGAGGAGAGAGAGAGAGGGAGAGAGTTCTAAGAAGCTATTGACCTTGTGAAAGGATAAATTCAGGGTCTACAACTATATTTTAATTAGTCATAATGATTAATCTAATATATGTGTTTAATAAAAGAAAAATATTTCAAGATCCTACTTAACTAAGCAATATATATAATGAAGGAAGAATAAATGGTAGTTCACTGTATGATTAAAAACAATGGTTTTTCGTCAACAAGGGTTGGTTGAGTTGGTAAGGATCGTTCTTTTTGCTATTTAGGCTTGGATTTAAGTTCCGCTTCCGACAATCATTCTTAGTGGGTAATCTGTAAAAATCAAGAAATGGGCTAAGACCCCCTCTGTAAGTCCTTAAAGAGGAACCTTGGTATGCCCTGGTCATGGGATAGGATAGCCTCTCCTCGTCATAAACTTATAAAAAATAAAATAAAATAAAATAAAATAAACAATGGTTTTCTCAAGAATCTTATTAAGCTCCAAGTCTGGTTTGCTGCGTAATATTGGTGGTCGATGTCAACATTAATCTAGAAAACGAATCCAAGAATGCGACATCTAAACCAAAAAAATATGATTTGGGTTATGCCTAAATGATCGGCATTAGTCATAATAAAACATTTTATTTAAAGCACCACAATGATTTACTTTGATATATTTTTATTCTGTCAAATTGGGAATCAAAAGGGCATTAAGAAAATTGTAATTTAATTTCATGGACGTCGACAGACTAACCTAATTAATAACCTGATTCCAAAACTTGGATTTTGAAATACATATGTTCTGTGACTGACTGACTGTCACAGAAAAAACCAGAACCATTCATTTCCATATATATTCGAAAAAATATGTTATAATAATATATATATATATATATATATATATAAAGATATGAAGTTTAATAAAGTGGTCGGTGATAAGATATATGTTGGCCGTTTTGATAGAGCTGAAATGGGGCAGTTGGAAGTTATAATTTTAGACTTCGATAGACCGATGCTCCCTAGAGAAAAGCAAGACAGCCTCAGCCTCAGCCTCAGCCTCAGCCTCAGCCCTTTTTGTTTATTTATTTATAAATCTGGTTACTGAATCCTCCTCTTATTCAAACGGCCAACTGCATGCGATATCTGATGCCTCACAAGTAAAGTAGTTGAAGATAATGAAATTCATTATTTTTAATTTGGGCAAACAAAGCTTGTTTATTGTTGCTAATCACGTACATCCATCCTAATTAATAAGAGAATTTACACCTTCTGGAATTAAGAAAAGTCAAATATATCATACATTTGTATGATCAAATCGTAAAACGTTTTAAAGCTTTTTCACTCTTTTTTGTGAGGTAGGACAGTTTTCAACACACACACATACTTCTTATGAATACTATTTCGACACGCAAAAGTTCTTATGCATTTGTTATGAAAATTCTCCAACTACATACCTCTTTCCAATTAAAGAGCACTTGTATTTGAACCAGTTACATCATATAGCTCCTTTTTTTAAAGGAGCCAAGTCATGCTCTTTTTTTACGACAATATCTTTCATTCTCCTAATAAATTTGGTCAAGGAGGACCCAAAAAAAAAAAAAACCAATACATAGAGAGAGCATGACATAAAAGTGATGTAAAAGGCATCAAATATTTTTATGCCTGCGACCCAGGAAGCACATTTAACTCAAGGATACACCCCCAGGAAGCTGGTTTGTGTGTAACAAACAAAAAATGAAATGAAAAGGAAAGGAAAATATAAAAGGGACTACGCTGTTTTGTGTGTAACTAACATATGTTCAAAGGTTTGACTATTGACCTCTGAGTTTTTTCTTTGAGATTTTCAGATCCCCACACCCGACATATCGGCCGGTACAGCACCAGACTCGGAAACCCCTAAACCCTCTCTCTCTCTCTCTCTCTCTCTAGTCAAAATTTAAATTATGGGTCGCCTTCCCCTCTTCGATATGTCCGGGGATAGGGAGTTTATGAACACCACGCCCCAACGCATCTCGTGCTCTGCACGCTCTCCAAATAGCAAGGATGGATATGGTATGTTTCCTTCCTTATTGAGCTGCATGTGATTCAGACCAAAAAAAAAAAAGAGCTGCATGTGAAAGGAATATAAGCACAAAAACCAAACCTACTCTTGTAAGTTATTTAGGAATTTACCTCTGCTTTTTCTCACACGTACTCCCAAACTTACCCACCAAGCAAACACACAGTCAACTTCAACTCAAAATATACTAGGTTATTTAGGGTCCGTTAAACTCAAAATATCCAATTTTATAAACTCAATAACAGATTTGTCCTAAACACTTTTTTTGGGTTTATGTCTCACATCTTTTTTTTTTTTTAAATTTCCATTTGGGGATTAGGTTTTTTGATTTTCTGCTTTTAATTTCAATTTTTTTAAATCTTAAAAATAGTTTGGAGTTCAATACCAAATAAGTTTTTAGATCTTAAAATCACTATTTGAAAATTCATGTTTTTAAAAAGAATCATAGTTTTTTAGTAGGATGCCAAATAGGGCCTTAGCTTCTCACTTCGAACTTCTTCGCGGTTATTAGAAAAAAAATACAGTCTATAAAATTATTTAATGCTAAAAAGACGAGCATGTAGACAAGATGTAAATTCAAACGTATTAAATACGAAAGTTAACTAATTAAGTGTGGAGTGTTTTAGTTACCAGACAAACACAAAAGCAAGTTTGGAAACCTTTGTTAAGTAAAAGGAGATCTATAACGAGGGTAAATATATTAGCTATTACTCTTTATGAAATGATGTTTTCAGTAGTCGTAATATCGACCTTTTTGTTGCTTGATCCCAAGCCTCAAAGGACCACAACTTTTTATGATCTCTCTTATGTCATAACTTTTTAACTTGGCTAATAAAAAGTTGGCATGGCCCTCCTTGTAACAATTTTGTTAGAAGCATATATACACGTATGGCATTGATTCTGGATAAAGATCTTAAGCCTCTGCTGCAACCATGGTTTTGAGTTCTATGCTCACTCGAAGAATGAGAGTTTAACATATTCAATTAATTTTGAGTCGAATGCTCAAATTCTAATAATTTTCGTACGCACCTACAAGAATTTCTCATCATATGCACGTTAGAATAAACATGAAGTCGTCGTTGCGTAACAATAACAAAACTCTAACTAATAGTCAGTATGTGGGAATGGTACACATCATTAATCACATTCGAGGTAGATTCATTAATGTTTGCATAGTCTAGATGAACTTAAACGAAACCCCGATTGTCATACATAATGATTCATGTATGGAAGAAACGAAAAGGAAAAGAAATTCCTCAGAAGACTAAGAAAAATATTCTAGAAAGTGTGACATATCTAATTAAATACTGAAAACTAGATTGATATGGAAAAAGCAAATGCAAAGAAAAATGAAAAAACTGTATCCAGAGGTACTAGAGGGCGTGTAATGGAAGCAATCGTAGAATATATATTACTGAAACCGCGTAAAGTGCATGTGCTTTCAAACTCAAAAGCCTGATCGGATAAAAGTGAACCTTCCGATTTGACACGTGGGATCCCAAAGCATCTGTTTTTTATTTATTTATTGCGATTTTATGGAGATAAATTATAGGAAAAATCCATGTTTATTTATACTATTTTCCACCGTGATATTTTAAAGAAAAGAATCCAAGAAATCTTAGTATTTGCTTTATTCAGTTTTTTTCATGTATTTATTTACGCGTATAGAGGCAGAGGGACCAGCCTTCATTGTCTCACATCGACTTCTGAACAAAGGGGCCCTATGTCGTCGTAAGGCTGGTTTCACGACAATAATTAAATTCACAATGAAGTTCCTGCAATATTTTATTTTATGTAGGTTGAGATTACGACACTTGTTCAAGCTCTGAGCTATGTAAATTAACGTCCGGTCCGGACGTCTGTATATGAGAAAATCTGTATCTAAATTATGGACGTTTCGATGAAAATGTATCTAGTGATTGAAACAAATGGAAAAGAAAATAGCATGAATGGGCCACGGTTCTCTGAGGAAAAGGATTTAACCTTACCACCAACCAATGCGAGCATTAATTTCTTCAAAGAAAAAAGAAAAGAATAGTTTGCGCACAAAAAGTAAAGAAATCTTCGACTTTGTCTTTTAATCAATAAACAAGACAACAAATGGATTCACACCAAAAGAAGTACAAGTTTTCTTATTATCATAAATGTCATATAAACTGAGGGTGGAAATTGATGTTCGTCGTACAATCTATATTCTTGACAGTTTATTTATTATTATAATTAATTTGCATTATTTTCTCCAAAAATAATTTCAGAAATTAATCAGGGTGATAATTAAATAATCTATTTGCCAAAAATTAACCCCGAGTCTCCGAGTATGAAGGGATATCCTTAAAGTTTTAGGTTTGATGGCATTTTGATTTGTGGGATGGGAGGAGGTGAGAGACACATGGCTCATGTGCCAAATTATAAACAAATAAAAACGTAAGAATTGATGGCGTGAGCCATGAGGACAGAGACATCCATGGAAAATAAATAAAATAGAAAACAAGTCATTAACGAAAAAGACATGCATAAAATTAACAAAACAAATTATATTATTAATTACAAGCAAAATAATAATATTATTATTTACTTTCATTTCATGGTCCTCACTCCTCACTCAGAGGTCATTAGGCATGCATCAACCGTTGAGTCCAAATTATTCAAACATGTTAAGAATTCCTAAATTTAAAAATACTACTAAATTAAAATTTTATATTTTTTTCTTCGTCGAAGCAGATGCTCTATAAAATAGAACCACCGAAAAAAGATAGCAAGAAAATTACCCGAAAGAAAACTATCCGAAGGCTTTGGCGTGAAAAGTTAAAAAGGCAAAAGCCGCGAAATAAAATTTAAAAGGGTAAAGGATTGAGAAAAGATATATGCACATGCATGCAGAGAAGCAGGACCTTTTTTAGTAGGCCACGTGTACTTGCAGAGGCCAAAGCCCTCGTCCACATTCCAAATTCCACATTCTACACACAGACACAGACTCAGCCGGTTCACCGGTCAAAAACCCGCGTTTAGCGAGGGTGGGCCCCCACACCCGGCGGGCCCATCCATGCACAACAATTAATGCTCGGCACCGTCCCGTCGACAGGTTCCGTACCCTTGAAAGATAACCGACACGTGGCGGTCGTCTCCGTCTTCTGGGTGGGAAACGCCTCTGAGCCAAGCTGTTTTCCAAAAATCCCAGCCCAAGTCCATTCACACTTTCGAAAAACATTTCCATTCGTTTTATATATTAAACCAGAAAAAAGAGAGAAAAAAAATATCACTCACTTTCTCTCCATCTGCCTTTCTCTCTCTCTCTCTCTCTCTCTCTCTCTCTCTCTCTCTCTCTCTCTCTCTCTCTCTCTCTCTCTCTCTCTCTCTCTCTCTCTCTCTCTCTCTCATCGCTCAGACTTGGAGAACAAGTTCACAAATGAGGAATATGTGCTCTTGATTTAAAAATCCATGGATGGTAGAGAAACAGGAGAGCTAAAGACGACCATCGATCAAATTAGCATGGCGAATTCCACCGTTTTTTCGGATGAGATTATTCCAGGCAGCAGCTTTGCTTCTTTTGCATCATCAGGCGGCAACATATTTGACATGTCTGATAATAATCAGAGAGGCTCTGGGTTCATGGACTTGCTTGGATTTCAAGACTTCAACATGCCCCCTTCTTTATTCGATTTCTCCTCTTCCCAAACGACGTCGTCCTCCTCGTCGATGATGATGGTGATGATGCCACCTCACCACCAACAGCAACAACAACCACCACTTGCCTCTCCGGCCTCCACCCCTACTGCAGTTGCTCTGCCGGAGAGGGAGAGTACGACGTCGGAGGTGCTGAACGGTAGTACGGCTCCAACGACCCCCAACTCCTCTTCAATCTCTTCGTCGTCCAATGAAGCTGCTGCCAATAAGAATGAGGACCAGACGACGACCAAGGCTCAGGATGAGGAAGCTGATGAGCAGAACCAAGATCCCGAAAAAACCCAGAAACAGTAAGAGTAGCTAAGGTTTTAAGTTGTTATGTCATTTTTTGTCCTTTTTTTGGTTTTATGAAAATCAAATGGATGAATCAACTTTTTTGTGTGATGTTGTGTGTGAACTAATTAAGCATATGGGAAGATGATTTTCTCTTCTTTTTTGATGGGGTCAGTTCATGTTGTTGTTTCCTTTTCTGATTTTGATGAATTTTGTTTTTGTTGATGAGATGGAGAAAGTAGTAACAAGTTGCGTTTGCTTTTTGTGTGATTGAATCACAGATTGAAGCCCAAAAAGAAGAACCAAAAAAGGCAAAGAGAGCCGAGATTTGCGTTCATGACCAAGAGTGAGGTTGATAACCTAGATGATGGCTACCGATGGCGCAAGTACGGCCAAAAAGCTGTCAAAAACAGCCCTTATCCCAGGTCAATATCCATACACTCCCAAACCCCATCTTCATTCCCATCCTCCTATTCATATTCAATCAATCATTCATCTACTTATAATAAATACAAAACTTGTATATCGATGCAAATTTTCTTCGTTAATTTCTTATGGGGCACGCAATAATTATAATTAAAAATGTTAATATCTATATGTTCATGTGTAACAGGAGCTATTATCGTTGCACCACTGCGGCCTGTGGTGTGAAGAAGAGGGTGGAGAGGTCCTCCGACGACCCTTCCACTGTGGTCACAACATACGAAGGCCAGCACACCCATCCAAGCCCCATTACGCCACGTGGCACCATGGGGATTGCACCGTTGCCTGACCAGCCTTGTGCCTTCCCCTCATCTCCTTTTGGTGTTCAACAGTTATTACCTCATCATCACTATCAACAACAACAACAACAGCAGCAGCAGCCGCAGTATTCGTATATTTATAGCTCAGCCCCTTCTTTGAATATTAGCTCACCTGCTTATGGGGGTGGTGCTTTTAACCCCTCCTCATTTTCTACGGGTTTACTTCAAGAGAGATATAATTTTGGATCACCTTCTTCTTCTTCCTCTGCGGCTTCTAATTTGCTTAGAGACCATGGACTTCTTCAGGACATCGTGCCACAGATTCGAAAGGAGGCCAAAGAAGAAGATCATCTTCATCAATAGATCCCCATCATAATATTGATTGTTTTATGTGTTAAGTGCTGCTGCAGGCATGGTATGTAATTTTCTAACTGACTAGACTACTACTTAATTGGGTTCATCTTTAGAAAAGAAGAATTCACTTCATCACCATTTTGGATCGAATAGCTAGCTTAGCTAGTGTACCTAAGCTGCGCACCTTTCAGATTTTAATTCGCTTTGTAAAATCACTACTAGCCTTTTGGCCTGTTGGGGGACTGGTTTATTCGTACTTGAGCTTTTGATATTATTCTTTGTACTTGGAGATATATATCTTCATGGAGTTGTTAATTGGCTTTTGTATATCATTTTTCCTTCTGTTTTTTGTTTTTGTTTCTCCTCATTAGCTGTTCATCTGTCTTCATCTTCATCTACTTCTCTTCTTAGAATCAATTAATCAAGGGGGTAAATTTGTCACGATCACAACTAGGTTAGGGTTTTATTATTAATATAAGCGAAGCAATCAGGTTTGGAAGTTTTTACCTTGTATTCCATGTCTACTATTGTAGGACTTTATGGGAAAAAGGTAGAATCTAGAATGAACATGGGAACTTGATCCTACTTTTCGGTCAGTAATGGTGGGAAACCCTAAAGGTGTAGTATTAGGATGGTTATGAAAACAGAGTCTAGATCGCAAAGTAAATGCAATTAATACCTTCGAGCGTGCATGGATATGGATGATAGATGATGGATGATGGATGACGGATGTGTGATTATATACGTATGTATATGCATCATGAATACTAACTTTGTTATTCAATGACATTCTCTTCCTCTTTGAGTAATAGATATGGGTATTGTCATTTAAGAAAGGAGTGAACTTCTTGGCAAAAAAATAGGATTTGAGAGGATGGTGTGAGATTTTGGTGTGCAATGTGGGTTGCTTTTAGGATTGCTGAAGATAATATGGGGTTTTCATACCAATTCTAGTTCATCAAGTCCTTGTCCATATCGCGCTGTCTTTGCTAGCCAGGGATGGTATTGAATTCTTGTGCTACTTAAAGCCATACACGACTTAAAGCCACAGTGTTTATGTCTCAGCTATATATATAAGAGAGATGAGCTTTATATGAAAAACTATTTTAATTGCACCATGCATGCATTATCTCAATATTCCTCCAGATGCCGCCGCATGGAGAAAAGTATAGGAAAATATACATATCAAGTGAAGATTTGGGCGTGGCCCAGTGGTTTCCGATTTTAACCATAAAAAAGAGAGTGAAGATTTGGGTTATGAAGACCATGATCTGAAGTTAACCTTTTCTTAGTGGCATCGCTTCGGATACAGCTGGGGAACCGTACGTGTAGCAAAACGGATATGTTGAAAAACTTGTAGAGGTCTTGGGAAAAAAAGTCTCACTCGTGCTTTTCTATGTGTTCAAACCCAAGAAATCAACTGGTGAAAGTTTTTGTCAAATTTACTATAGCTTTTGTACAATTTTCCAAGTCTTTGAGTTTTGGTTTCATCCGGAATTGGACATATCCCCCAAGATTTTCTGCACCCGTTAGTACATACAGTACAGCGATTTCATGGGTCAAAAAATGTGGATCACATATATGCATGGTTACCATTGAAGACCAGCAACTATATATTCAATGTGTTTGCAATTTCTTAATGTGTAAGATATAGTATGAATTCGATTCCCCCTCCCGTACCCGGTATCGTTCGTATAAAAAAAAGATACAGTATGAAATGAAAGAAACATCTTACCAAACCAACCAAATATTATACGGCACGATTATAATTTTTACTACAGAAAAAAACAGAAACCATATTTAGAAAAGTTGGTTCCTTAATTCCTTCCACATGCTGCCGCACGACAAGCTAAATGCCACCCAGATAATCAGATGCCTAAAGGAACCCCAAAAGGGGCGTCTGTATATGTTGAGAAAAAAAAGGCCCCATTGGAGATTCTTTGTGTAAATTGATTCAAACACCACTGGAATATGCTCAAGTCTGATCTCAGTTCGATGCCCATTAATTCACTGCTGCATGCCACCTTTAACCAATTAGAAGAACCTCTCGAATTTGAGCTAATTATTGTGAGTGCGTCTGCACAGTACAAAATCATGTCACAGGGGACCGATCATATCATATAGCCTTGATGCGTGACATCTTCTATTGGTATTGATTTGGAAAAGGAAAACCAAATGCTTTTTTCAAGTTACAATTAGTCAAAAGTAGATCCCCCCCCTTATGCCAAATTATTGCATAAATATAAATACATCGTTGTACTTTATTAACTGTTGAAAATAAACAAGGGCAGGGCCAATAGACGATCGATATATTTGCCATCAGTTCTATTCTATATAGCAACAAAGAGTTCAGCTTTACTCCATCTGCACATATGTGCAGCTTGGCCACAGTCAACCAACCATTCTTTTTGCAAATTTGGGCAGGTCCTAAAAAATAAAAGCCCAAATTCATAACCAAATGAAGAGACAAAACATACAGCCCAAACCTACTACTGCTAGGTAGTGTCATTTGATGTTTCATAGTTGCATATTCATTGAAACCACTTTTCTTCCTCTTAGGATCCCATGAAAGGTCTGGGTTCGAGTCCTAATATCCGTGTAGTGCATATGAGTTTAATATATTATCGTCTCTCTCAATAGAAAATGTCCTTAAAAAAATGGTTATTCTAAACCTGCCTTATAGGGTTTCGTTTAGCTAAGAAATGTTGCCATGAAAGTTTGAAAATATCCAATTGGAATGCATGAGTTCATGTTTCCACTTCATGATATGCTTTTAACAGCAATGGAATGATTATACTTAAATTCGTAGATTTGTTAATTTGTAACCCAGAAGATGGTATTTCCATCATCCCAAAATAATGACATAAATTTTAGGAAACCTATACGGGACGATTGAGGAAACTCTACTGCCTCAGTTAATGCATGATATATCTAAGAATATCAGAGAGAGGCCTGAAAAAGGGAAAAGCAGCATGAAGAAGAAGCACATGGACCTCTTCTAAAAAGTTTAATTGACTATGTCTTCTTAACTACCCCTCTGCTCATTTAACCTCTTTTACCCTCTCGAAAACCAAACCTCAATGACCAAGTCTGCTTTTTGTTACTGAACAGATTCTCATTCAACTTCTATATAACGCAGAAACTTGTACCACCCTGACTCACATTTTCACTGCATACCAAGAGAAGAGAGTAGAAGATAGGATACAAAAATGGCCATGAAGAAGTTGGCCTTGTTTTCACTATTGCTGAACCTTGCAATGTTTCTTGCAATTGTTCTTGCAATCGTTCCGAAAACCACGGGTGAAGGATATGGTGGTGGTGGTGATGATGATTGTGGTGACCTCTTGGGGAGTGATTTGTACAAAGATATCTGCCCGGAGGCAGAGGCCATAATATTTGCTCGGGTCAGATTGGCAGTGTTTCAGGACACGAGAATGGCAGCCTCTCTGCTTCGTCTCCATTTCCATGACTGCTTTGTTAATGCACGTTATCTCTTGTTTGCACTGTTTATATATGTGTTATGTTGTTATTATTATTATTTGAATGAGCATATAAATAATAATATTAATATGTTGTGTGCTGAATTGTGCAGGGATGTGATGCTTCTGTGTTACTAGATGACACTGACAACTTTGTTGGTGAGAAAACGGCAGCACCAAACTTGAACTCTCTGAGAGGTTTTGAAGTGATTGATGCAATAAAACAGGAACTTGAATTTGTTTGCCCTCAAACAGTTTCTTGTGCTGACATTCTTGCAACTGCTGCCAGAGACTCTGTTGTTGTGGTGTGTGCTCTGAGAGTTTAGAATTTAGATATTCTTGCAACTGCTGTTAACATGGGATTCTGACTAATAATTTGAACTTCAATCTGCAGTCCGGTGGACCAAGTTGGGATGTCCAAATGGGAAGGAAGGACAGCTTGACTGCTAGCAAAGCACTAGCAAATAACATCATCCCAGGCCCGAATTCTACCATTGGAAACCTGGTTGCCAAGTTCCAGAACGTAAACCTTAGCTTGAAGGACATGGTTGCACTCTCTGGTACTCTCAACTTTCCTTTATTGATCTCTTGCATTGTTCTTGATTAGAAAACAAAACAAGATCACAATTTTGCTCTTGTTGTTTGGCAGGTGCACACACAATGGGGAAAGCCCGGTGCACCACCTTTGCTGCTCGCCTACGAGACTCCACCAACCCAAATGCCCCTGAGGCGTCTCTGGAGTTCATTCAGTCACTGCAGCAGCTATGCTCAGTATCCGACGGCAGCACACTGGCAAACCTTGACCTGGCAACCCCAGAAACATTTGACAACCAATACTACACTAACCTACTTTCTGGGGAGGGTTTGCTTCCATCCGATCAGAATCTCATGACCGGAGATGAGCAAACGCGTGAATTGGTAGAGACCTATGCACAGGACATTTCTACCTTCTTCCAAGACTTCAAAGATTCTATGATCAAACTGGGAAGGTTGGGACCAGTTACTGGGACGAAGGGAGAGATTCGTCGGAACTGTCGAAGTGTCAATTAATCTTTTTTGCCTACTGTGGAATCCACTTTCTACAGTGGGTGGCAGCAGAGGCATATCAATGGTGTACTCAAATTAGGAAGCTTTGTATTGCTAATGGTGATAATGGAAATAACATTCTTAACCAAATGTTTTCCAAATGGTATTTGGTAACAAAGCTAGCGTCTTCCCCACCATCATAAAAAGGCATGGAGCCCATCAATTATAACTCAAATGACGTGACACCATGGCCACCTTTTCGTTTCAATATAGGCTAAGCTAAATATCTACTCATTATTGTATTTTATGTTATACAAATATATGCTACATCTCATTCGGTTGCCCAGTACTAATGGTACACGTGCTCAATTCAGTGAGCCAGTAACTGTTGCCAGTAAAATCTCACAAAAAAGATACTACGGGGCTGAAGAAAACGTTCCCATTACACATCCCACTGAGCATCTTCAAGCTCTAATAAGGACGCTGGCTGCCATCGTCGCCGCGCTCAGCTTCCTCCGAGAATAAATACTTTTGCCAGTGTGCCACCTTAGGCTCTGCTCAACCACTTCATGCCCCTGGAGATTGAACAGAAAAAAATGTTCACTGATTTAGAAAGGGATAAACAGTAATAAAAGATAGACAATGCTCACGAGTCTAGTGTTTCAGTTTGCTTTATGCAAAGCACAATCAAGCAGGGCACAGAAGACCATGAAGCATCTTAAAGGTCCATGTTTCAAAATCAAACATCAACCGCTCTAACGTGGCCCAATAAAAGCAGGTCTTATGACATACAACACAGATGAATTTTTAAGGGCACAATAAAAGCCCCAGGCCCCCAAGAAACCCCTTTCTAGAAACCTCCATTTTAACCCTTACAAACCCAACGGACATCATAATCTCAACCAGAAGAATTGATCAGAACCTGTTCGCTTATTCTTCCACATCCACTCCTGAGCAGCTTGAAGTCCCTGGGAAAGAAACAGAGAACTAAAATTAATTTGTGATACACAAAAAAAACTGAGCAATAAATTTAAAAACTCAATACCTGTTGGAAGCGTGTAGGATCACCAACTGAACTAGTTGTGGGTAATTGTGAATAACCAAATTCCTGGAGACCCAAATGATGAAAACAACTAATTACAAAACCTGTATATGGATTGTTTAGCGAGAATCATTATGTAATTGCAATTTTCTTGTCAAATGTGAATATCCTGGTAACAGTAAGTGAAATTTACCTGAACATTTTGGTGACCTATAATTCCAGAAGCCTGTGAAGCCTGGTACTGGAATTCCAAATTAATGAGTTATTAACGATATAACTAAGTCTTTCATAAGTCGGAAACCATGAGAAAACACTTACCGATGAAGAGAAAGATGGCTGTTGTAAATGCAGGTTAGTTCGAAGATGTGGTTGAAGCTGAGATTGAAGATGCAGCTGTTGATTATGAGAAACTTGCTGCGCAGAGATATTTTGAGGGAGTGATGGGGTATGAGCCTGCTGAACTGATGCATTTTGTTGCTGCTGC
>NC_024127.1:32813839-32825271 GCF_000346735.1 Prunus mume
TTGTTGCTGCTGCTGTTGCTCAAACAATATAAACTCGGCAGGTTTCTCCCACTACAAGTTCATATAAGCAGCATTAGCCACATTGAAGTCAAGAAACCAGCCAGAGGAAATGAAAAAAATCCTTACCCTGCTTTCACCAGTAGCATTATTATAATAGTACTTGTATCCATCCGGGGAGGTGTGCTCTGTCCAAATACATTTTGCAGGAGCCGTAGTTTGGGTTACAGGAGCAACAGATGTGGCTGAAGGCACATCTGCAGCTGGTGTGGCAGCAGCAGTGCTGGCCACTGTCTGTGGTACAACACCCGTCCACTGGGACTGCAGGAGCAAAAATAAAATTCAGCTTATGAGTTTAAGAGTTGATAAAAACAATTAAAAGTAAAAGAACATCACAGACAATTAGCCTTCTACAAATGCAAAGATTTTATAGGGCGAAAGCTTCTAAATTTGACAAACAAGAAAGGAAGCTTAATATCAACAACAGCCAGGTCAAAATGTTTTATCCATTTGACAGGCAACCAACATCCATCAATCGGACATATGCATGGAGGAGCTAAGATCCACCACTTATGAGCCCCAGTTACAGATACCATATACATCCCAAGCCAAAGCTCACTAATGTGAATGTACATTAAGTTCAACTTCCACATCTACTTCTCACGAACTGGTCACATTTTTCTCAATCTATATAACATTGCTTCTGCAGTTCTAGAGCCACAGCTCATGCACTTGATTTGTTTAAGCAACTAAGGCAAGACCATGAAAGAATAGCTAAAGATTACATCATCATGGTATCACATCTAACACATCCTATTACCATATATTCCTACAAGATCACAATATAGTAGCATCTAATGTTTGAATACCTGTTGCTGTTTAGTAGCCTGGGAAATCTGATGCAGTGCCAAACCCTGATTTGATGGTTGCATTAGCTGCAACTGTTGTTGGAGCTGGGAGAATGCCTGCCGAGATGATTGAAAGCTTGCCTGCAGAGTTTGTGTCTGTTGTGATAGCATCTGAGCTAACTGAGACGGTGACTGCTGAAGAGGCTGAAGCAGCGGTTGCTGGACAGGAGGAGCAGAAGAAATCTGCTGCTGATTTGTTGTGGAGGACACAGAGTGGCGTTGTAAGTTAATATTCAAAGGAGCTGGTAGTGTTGTAGCAGAAGATGCATTCTTTGGGACCTCAGGCTGAGGGACAGACAACTGTCCACCCAAGCCAATAAACTGTTGTGATGGTAATGCTTGACTAAATGGTGTTTGACCAGAAGAATGAGAAAGTTGTGCCTGGCCAAGCTGCCTTACTGTTTGTGTGTGAGAGTATGATGCTGGAGTTTGAGGGTGCTGTTGAAGGGAAGGTGGCAAATGCTGAGGTGACTGAATAGGCTTCTGTACTGGAGATATTTTCTGGCCGACATGTGGCATAGACTGGTTAAAACTCTGAAAAAGATTCAATGTGTCATTTTCACGATGAAATACCGCGAAAACTATAAGATCATTATTTTTATTTTTGAATCCGATGTAAGTTAAAAGAAAATTTGATCACCTTATACCTGTTGTGATGTTAAAGAAGACGAAACTGGCATCCCAGGAAGAGGACCCTCTGCAGAGCCACCATGGCCACCCTAAATATTTAGGGAGCAAGTAATAAGACTTTTAAAAGCATAAAACCACAAATTTATAACTAAAATCATAAAAGAAACTACCATCATATACAACATGAAAATTATAAATTAAATAAAAAAGAAAAATTCAATGCCTCAGCAGCCATCCTTTCATAGCTTCAGCTGAAGATGACATGACCAGATCATTGTAATACTATTCAATCAAGACCCCATTTCAATGCCAACAAAGCACTTAATTTGCATCCCAATCATTACAGATAAGTCAAATACTATACGCCTTTGATGGAAGTCTGAAGAGAACAAAGAAGAAACATGTACCAATAGATAATGGTTTCTCATGGCAAATTGTTGCAGGAAAATCATTGAATTATTCTTACCGAATTCGAGGGCAACGCCATGTCTCCAGCCCTAGGAAGAAAATGGCCCCCAAAGCCACGAATCCCAGCATTGGGGGATGGTCCCAAGTTTGGTGGACTCATTGGATGCCAAGCATGAGTTGGAATTTGGTCGTTCATAGGATCACCAAAGCTAGGGACTGGTCTGTTTGGAGTAAGTTAAGAACAAAGTATGTAAATAACTACAGCGAATAAAATGAGGAAAAAACGCAATAGCTTTACCAAAATATTCGGATAATTGTTGGGGATTACCTCGCCCCAGGGGCTTGAAATCGAGGACCAAAACCTGGACCTCCAAATGCCGGAACCCTGAACAAGAAAGATGCCAGAAACATTTAGGATTTTTTTTTTTTGGGTGGAGGGGGAAAGGGGGGTGAGGGGGAAGGAATGAATCAATTAAACCACTCCAACAAACAATAACATCAAAGTTTACACTTCAAGAAGATTTAACCAGTCACCAACGAAAATAATAGAAGCCTTCAGGCAACGGTTAAGAAAAGAAGCCACGAAGAGAAGTAAACCTTGAATCTGTAGACCTAGGCCTTTTAGGATCAGCAAACCGGACAGTGAGTGGTTGATCACATCCCTGAGGTGCAGGAAAAGAAACATATGTGTCTCATATAATTAAATAGCCTATGATAACACAAAAAAACTGTAACATAATATTATATTAAAGTTATTTTCCAACAATAGAAATAAATAGATTTAAAATATAAAAAACTCACTCTCATTGTATAGCGCCCATTAAGACCATTTATAGCTGCCAACGCCATATCTCTTTGGGAGTACTTTACAAATCCACATCCTAAAAGATGAATTGTTGTTTATTCAAAGATGTATATATCTCATATAGAGGACTTTCTTTGTGTTTAAAAAATTAAATAGGACTAGAAAACAAACCGCGACTCTGCTTCAATTCATCACGCATGAGGTAAACATCTTCAACTCGACCATATGGTGAAAAAATCTGCAAAGAGAAATCAGCTATTGGTTTTTTCTTTTTCTGATAGCATTTACAACTTCCATAAGTACCACTACGCTACACCAAAATAAATAGAAGTTAAAAGTAATATGCATTAAGCTGAGAGCATATTATTCCCTGCTGGATTAGAAAAAGTACATATCTTTATGCCAAGGGTAAATGAGTTTTCATTATAAAGTAAAGAGAAAAGCTTCATTTTGTGTCAAGATGAGAAAAGAATGGCGGAAAATACTAATCCTAGAAGATGACAGATAATTAGTGGACAACATACTTCCTCAACTTCCTTTTCCGTAGCTTGTTTGTTCAGTGATCCCACAAACAATTTGTACTCAACTGCACCTATCATTAAAGCGATGACATCAAAAATGACACAATGGAAGTTAAGAACATAATTAGTTGAGGATCACTTATATGGAAGTACGGTTTTATGAGAGCAAAAAAATAAATCAAGCACATGAGTATTGTCTGTTGAAAGAGGTCATTTTCATGTATCACATTCTTTCAGAAATGACACCACTATTTGAGATAGTGTATCAAATCTTTTGGAAAAATAAGTGCCTAAAAAGGTTACAGATATTTCATGAATAAAACTTGCGAATAAAATGGAACAATCTAACATTCATGCCAAGATGATAATTACCAAGGCGTTCTCGTTCCCCATCAGCATATCTGACTTGGATAGGACCTAATCCCTGGAAAACAAAGTGTGTGAAACAACTATAGGTTAGTTAAGAACAGAACTGAAAATGAAACAGTAAAAAATAAAAACTCACCCCAGGAAGGGTATGTTGATTATGCAGAGCTCTAATGGCCCTATCAGCTTCTTCTGAGGTTGCATATTTTATAAAACAACAGCCTGCATATGCAACTTACACCCTTATAAAAATTCCACAGATAGGCAGCTAGTTCACATCCACAATAAATTCCCACTAAAAAATTAACATTAAAAACGTCAAACCTTATATTGGCAAGGTAATAAGCTATTAAAACAAACAACTTCCAAAGAAGCAACTAAAAAGTAAAACAATAAATCACACTCTATGTATTCCTTAGTGTGAGCACAACACAAGAAGGGAGAGCATCTGATAGAAGAATCTTCTGAATACCCATAACCTTAAGCCACACATATAGCAACAACCCAAAACTTGTAAGGAATCACCTTTCTTTCTAAATAACAGAAAATACCAATTCTTTGGCTGCAAACAAGATTTCCATCTTAATAATGTCGCTGGCTCATTCACAAGGGCATATTGATTGAACTGAGAGAGCATTAGCTAGATGGAAAAACTACAACACAAGGCTTCATACATTTTTCCATACGCTTCTCATATACCAAATTTGGCTCATAACAGTAGGAAGCTTGAGGAGCCAAAAGAAACCATAACATCAAAACAGAAGGCAAAAATTCAACCTTGATTTCAGGATCATTGCCTCTAATTGGAATAAAATCACAAACATACACACATCAAACCAATATCTATATTCCATTGAAATACACCATTTCTCAACAGTTTTGTGGATCACAGAGATAGATAAATATATATCCCATGCATATCACTTTACATAACATCCCTAGAAAGAAATATCCTGAAAAAACAGCCAACCACACATGCCAGCTCATACTAGCTTGGCTACCACTCACTAGTAAGCACTTTCATCAGACCCACCATGTCAAATCTAAATAAATTTCAACGAATCAGCAAAAAGTTGAATTCAGAAGTGAATTTCAATGCTTATTCAACATTCTATTGAGTCATTATAAGCAGAGTCTGTAAAGGCCCCTGCTTAGTCTACTGAAAACTATCTGCCCATGTCTTGGCCCCTGCTTAGTCTACCAGAAACATTTACCATTGTAAAGGCCCCTGCTGCTTAGTGTACAATACTACAATGAACTAACAGACATGGTCGGAAACACGTCAACAAACCACATGGAGAAAGAATAAGACATGAACTCTCCTTATGAATAGTTTAGAACAATCAATCACAGGTCTCAACATACACATGTGTCCATACCATGACGGTTCGTGATGATACCTACAATTATGAAGCAGCATATGCGGAACTTAGAGGCTACACATATAATCTTCAGAAGCCGAACTATGGAAATTAAATGTTACATCAAATAAACTTGCACAACAGCTAGTTGAGTATTGCCCTGTTTCTATGATGCTGGATTAAGTCCAACCTCCCAGGTCAGGTAACCAGTCAAATCTCTCAGACAAGCCAACAAGGAGATAAGCCTTGCAATAGTAAAAGGTGATAAGATCAGTCAAGCAAAACTATAATTGTAAGAAAAAAAACTCATTATTTGCCATGAAGAAAAGCTTTGTTCAATCATACCACCAATCCCACAGAAAAAGAGTTCATCTACACCTTAAACCAGCCAGCCTACGCACCATGACTAAATTCACCAAATACATGATAAATTTTCACATTGTCAATAAGTTGACGTATCCAGTGCAAATCTTGACATGAAGTACCACATAAATAAAAAAAATAAAAAAATAAGGCTGATTGATGCCCATTCACATAGCTGGAAATTTGCAAATTCAAAATATTCATGCATTCACCCACACTTTAAATAACATAAACAGAGAACAAAAACTTTCGACTTATAATAATCATAGCATCGGAAAGTGTAGAAGATTTGGCACAATATTCCAGGGCCCAAATCTTCACAAGGTAGTTTTTTTGACACTTGTGAATATATGAGAGGGGTAAAACTTCAACATAACAGAGAAGCCTCTATGAGGAAATTATAGAGGTTCTGACTGGTGAAGATTCAAACATACGAAATACTCGGTCAGTGACCCCTATCGTATGGGATCGTCGGGCACGAGATCAGCTCAGGAGTAGTAAACCCCCTTACTTGAGAAGGAATTCCATAACCTAAGCAACTCTGTTGAACTTCACACTGAGATACCTCAAGTCTCCATTTAGTTCTACAAAGAAAAAGAAAGCACTACGAACAAAGATAAATTAATATAAACATCCATAAGGACAATCAAAATACTTTCCCTAGTAAGTTCACATATCACAACCACTCAATTAAGAGGACCAGTTACAACACACAACCACATTTTCCTTACGATCGCACATCAGCATCACATAGAGGCAAATGGGTCAAATTTTCAACATAACACATCTAAATCGAGTCGGAGTCTATGCTCTAAAAGAAAGGAAGCATTAGCCCTGAATACAACCATCCCGAGACCATGTAGCAGAAAAAAGTGAGCTAGTTCCGCAGCGTAGTCAAGCAAAAACAGACTTACCAACTTACTTAAACATGTAAACAAAGAGGGGGCCAATCACCATACAGAAATATCCATCCACGAGCACATCGCAATAATATCCGAAACTCAGATAGTGAAAGACATAAAACCAACAAACTCATGCAAACCATCACACCCAAAAATCATCCATCTCTCACTAACCATCCAACTTCACATCTATCACATTCAGTCAATCTCATAAAGTGACACGTGGCATTCCAAGTCATTCAAACAAACCACTCCCGCGGTCACCAAGATTAGAACAGACCAAAGAGATCCTCCAAATTACATTGTGATTAATACTATTGAAAAGCAATAATCCATGTATTTTTTGAGTCATTTTTCTGTACAACAGTAGCACTTCTTAATATCCTAACATAAACAATCTAAAGTTATGGCAACAGAGGCCCCACTGCTGCAGCCGCTATCAGAAGGGCAGGACCTAAGTGTCTTCCAAGATTCCAACTGCTATTCGGAAACTGGTTTTTAGTTGGTTTACATGTCTTGCCTTCTTCTTCTTTGAGAGGACGGACATGAAAAAAAGGTTGCAAGCAAAACCAACAAGTGTGAAACTTGTTGCAAAAACAAACTGAGATGAAAGATGAGCTTTCTCTTGCTCCCATCTGCCTCTCAGAGTACCTGAAATAAGATATTACAGATCACAAATATATCATAGAAATAAGCACACACACATACCTTGCTGCTGTCCTGTTTTCCTATCTTTTATTAGAGCAACCTCTATCACTTCTCCATGTTCTTCAAACAAAGGGCGAATCTGACATAAGTAACATACATAAACACCGTGAAGTAAATGTTTCAAGTTGATGTAGCACCATTTCTTAATAAAAAAAAGTCCAACAACAACTTATATCAGGCATTTGTACACTGTAAAAATTAGAATGACTTACATCTTCCTCAGTTGTTGTCCTGGGAACTGATCCAACAAAAAGTTTAGCAAAACTTCCTCTACCAAAACGATCTGAAAGGTATTCAAACTCATGAGTAATGCAGAAAGTAAATACGGCGGTTACAACCCATAAGCCCAAAAAAAAACATACTTGCAGCAATATTTATGGCAAAATCAAACATTAATTGCTATTGACATTAATCCGTCCATGAATTAAGCACCTTGAAATTACGTAATTAACTTGGCTGAAGCACAACAGAATATTAATGCAACGCAATTTCACCAACGCTGTAAAATATAATTTTCATTTTCACCTACTTCTAAAGTGTTTAGAGACTCGTAAAGGCAACATGCAATTTTAATTCAGACCATAAAAAATAACATTAAAAAAAAGGAAAAAAAAAAGAAGAAGAAGCAATTTTAACAATAAATATCAAACAAATAAACAACAACGCACCTGGAGAGCCTCCACGAGAAAAGCCTCGTTTCTGACCCGAGAGAGGAGGCGGGTCCTGGTGGTTGGGGCCAAACCCTCCACCACCGGCACCCCCCAATGGCCGGAACCCGCTGGGAGAGTGACGTGGCGGGCTGTCGAAGGCACGGTGGGGAGGAGGACCACCGCGATAGCTGGGAGGGCTACGGCGAGGGTGGTGTGTTTGATAGTTCATGGGTGCATCGGAGAAGCGAGAAGGACGACGGTAGGGGTTGGAGTCCTCGTGGTCGTCGTCGTCGTCGTTGTCGCCATAGCGGTCTACTCTGTACCTATCCAGCTTTGCGAAGCTTGAATACCCTAACCCTAACCCTAGAGGCAAGACTGGGGCTTGAATTTTGGAGCTGGAGGTTGAAGACAAGTGAAGTCTTCGTCGTGAGTTGTGAGCACGAGTAAAACTGAGAAGCAGAGAAAGCAATTGCTGTTGCTGCGTCGAGGCTTCCGAGTCAGAAAAAACATAATAAATGATTGGGAGGGAGGTCCGAGTCTGGCCGGGTCGGGACGAACGTTCGCAATAGATCCGACTTTACCTCCAATGGGATCCAAACTAACGGGCCAACGGGGTGTGATTGGGCCTCTAACGGTGGGCTCGCCTGGGCCTATACTTGTTAAATTAATTTCCAATTTTACCCTCAGTAATATTTTACCTCTCTTTTTCTTGCATTCAAAAATACTAAAAGAAGTCAAAAGCTAAAAAACACAAAATCTCTCACTACGCACGCCCCCAAGTAATCCCTGACAACTCCCACTGCACCAATCACACCAACATCAGATATATACAACCATCATCTTTGGAGATTGCCACTAAACCCAAAATCTTTTTAGTTTGCATATTTGTATGGTATTTATGTTTGCGTCAACCAATTTGGTATAGATATGTGTACTGATTTGTGAAGTTATAAAATGTATACTATCTCCTCAAAAAGACTATGTTTACTAAATAGGAGCCTAGGATACGTGCTTGGAATATTTTGGGCATTTCTATTTATTACCGATTAGTTTTGAATTTGATGCGTCGATGAATTAAATAATTACCTAATTATTTAAACGATTTGACTCATCAATCGGGTTTTAATTCTCCTTTAAGAAAATCTGGCTGGCCTTTTGACATTCAGTTGCTTTTGCTATAAAAATATGGGAAATTAAATTGTTATTCTTGGATGAGATGGATTGGACCCTCTCTAATATGTACAATACAGACTTTTATTTGGTTTGGTAATTAGAGCATACAAAGAAACTTACGTTACCAATACATATCCATTTACCATTAATTGTTTCCACACCAGGAGTTTAGAGATAATCATATCCAAAATCTCTATAAAAATGGAGTTTGCAACCTGAACTTCTCATTTCTCAAAAGATGAACAGCTCAACATCTCTCCTTCAACTTGTTTGTTGTACCCTACTTGTCTTTCTTCTTCCAGTAGCCCTCTGCAGCAGAGTTGTCTTCCCAACAGACGCCAATCTCATCGACCAAACCTGCAAACAGACACCAAACTATGCTCTCTGCGTCTCTTCTCTTAAGTCGGACCCTCGGAGCTCCACCGCAGACGTATCGGGCTTAGGCGTCATACTGGTGGATATAGTGAAGGCCAAGTCGACCGATACTCTGAACAAAATCAATACTCTGCTTAAGCAGAGACCTGGAAACCAGGCCTTGAAATCTTGCGCTCGGTTTTACGACACCGTTGTAGAAGCTTTGGTGCCTGAAGCGCAACAGGGTTTTAGCTTAGGCAACCCCAAGTTTGCAGAGCAAGGCATGAACGACGCTGCCGGTGAAGCCGAGACGTGTGAAGATGGTTTCTCTGGCAAGTCTCCTCTGACGGATAACAACAAGGCTGTGCATGATATTGCGGCTGTGGCTGCAGCAATTGCCAGGACATTGCTTTGATGTATTTGTTCAGATTGTTATGGTGTTTTGAATCATGTTACCTTGATAAATTAATAAATCGTTTTATTATAATTTTGTTTATTTACCATCCAATTTTACATTTCCAGAAAATATTGAAGGCAGAAGGTCTAAATAGATATTATGAAAGAAAAATATTGAAACTAATAAAGGTCATTAACAACGTCGCGAAGAATGCTGACAAAATTTCGTGCCACTAATTCTTGTTCCAATCAAGTGTTTTGGCATTTGTATAGACGATGAAAAATCGCCCTAACCCACACCTCTGTATTTTGAAAGCTAACACAGATTTTCGTTTTCCTGTCGGTGTCTTTGGAAAGATCTTAATTCTTTGGTTGCAAAATGTTGGTGGAGTAAAGGAAATAAAAGAGGGATCTATTGGAAAAAAATGGCAAAGCATCCGTAGGCACAAGGTGGATGGTGGCCTTGGTTTCAAGAATTTTGAATGCTTCAATCAAGCTATGTATGTAAACAGGCTTGGCGGCTGCTCCAAACTCAGAATTTGATTGTTTTTCGTATGCTTAAAGCGCGTTACTTCCCTAACTCAGATTTCATGCATGCTACTCTTGGTTCAATTCCTTATTTTGTTTGGAGTTCTATTTTGTGGGGAAGAGATTTATTAGATGCAAACCTTTATTGGTGTGTGGATGATGGTGAGATGATTGATGTTTACAAGGATAAATGGATACCTATACCGTCTACTTTTGAACTATATTCACCTCTTCTCTGACAGCGGGTTCTAAGGTTTGTGAATTTATTTCCTCTCATCCTGCTTGGAATGTTAGTCTTTTACAGTCATGTTTTTTTCCAAAGGAGGTGGAGTTAATTCAAAGCATCCCTTTGAGTTGCAATCCACGTACAGATCAGCAGATTTGGTTCTTTACTAAAAATGGAAAATATTTTGTTCAATTCGGTTATCAAGTTGTTGTGCAGAAGAAAATTAGTGATCTTAATAGTGGTGTTGTTGGTTCCAGTGGTGCTCAAATGGCATTGTATTGGAAATTGATTTGGTGCCTCCATATTCCAAATAAAATTAAGCATTTATTGTGACGTGCCTCTCATGATATCCTTCCCACTTGTGTCAATTTGGTGAGCAAGAAAGTAATCCCAAAAGGTATTTGATTTTGTTGCGGCAAGTCCAATGAATCTGTGGGAGCAAAAATGTACTACCCAAGTAATAACCCACTACCCACGCATCCTAAATTTGGGAGAGTGGAGACATTCAAACAACATGACATCCATTATCCTGAATTATGGAGAAAAATGAGGAATGTGGGAGTTAGAGCCCAAGACTCCACAGCTTATAATAGGCCAATTAACCCAACAGTCCAGAGGGTGAAAATCAGGTTTAATACTATTCTAAACTCTCCTACGATTACACTCTTATCAACTTGATGTTTTCTTGCAAGTACCCCCTTCCTTCACTGATGGCAATCGAAATGATGTTCGGTGTTGAGGCCCAAAAATTCCAGGATTGGGCCCAAATAAATTCTTGGCCCAATGCGACACCTTATTAAGAAAATACCCTATTCGGAGCATGCGGAATTTGTCATGCACGCTTTCACGAGCCACAACCGCTTGCCATGCCAAATAAATATGCAATTTATCACGCTAAGAATTAAAATGAGCCTATAAAAGGCATTGGCTCTACAAGCTCATGCTAATTATTTTGTCAAGCATTATGTCTCTTTTCAAAGACTATAAAATTCAAGCACACCAATTGACATGCTATGCCAAGTAGGAAATCATTATTTCACACATAGCCACACTACAAGCTTAAGTGGGCCCAAGCCACGCAAATGTCCGGGGCTTGCTTGAGTGGGTTGTGGTATGGATGGTAACGAGCTTTCATG
>NC_024127.1:32825329-32843478 GCF_000346735.1 Prunus mume
ATTTCTTGAGCCCAAACACATGGGTTAGCATGAGAGAGGGGAGAAAATGATCCAATGCCTTAGGAGGATATCTAATAGTCTGCCATAGCACTTAGACAAAGCCAACATCAATAAAATGCCCAAAATTAAATAGGCTATTCCCAGCAGCTTGACGAAAACCCATTAAGCACTGGAAATAAGGTGTTGACAGCCCGATATTGCACACGAGCCCAGCCCAGCAACTTGTAGAAAAGCTGTCACCGTGCTCCACCCTTGTTAGGACTCAAAGATGGTCAAATAGGAAGCCATGACAGAGACCAACGGAAACCCATGAGTGTAGGAAGAATACCCATCGGACAAAAGCCTCTATCCATCTTCTTTTCCACTGCAAGCTCTATCTTGAAAAACCAGAGGGAAAGCAGGTGGCGCTTCACCCTTGGAGAAGACCAGCTGTGTCAAAACCTTGGAACCACAAAGGGCTCCTTACCCATTCGTCTTGGATAGGAAAATTGCATCAAATAGGATCAAGTGGGAAGGAGCAACGAAAAGGGAGAAGAAGGTTAGATGAAATTAGGGATTCTTTGTACCTATAAAAGGGAGCTTCTTCTACCCAGCAAAATCATCATCCAAAGCCTGACCAAGCTTTGTCAAGCAAACTGGGAATTTTACTCAAGCCACCCAATTTTCGCCTTTAGTTGTTTCATCTTCCCGTTAGGAAGAATCCTCATAATTTTCCTCTGCCCTACTCCAAACCTTTGTTCTCTGTAAGAAATTCGAGCTTTTCTCTCTCTCTCTCAAATTGCTAAACTTGTGAAAGCTTAGCTCATATGCCATAAGCTCCTCATGTTAAGCCATTAATCAATCTATCATGTTTATTTGGCTATTGGTGAAAAGAACCTGATGGTGTTTTTCTAAGGTTTCATCAAACCTTTCAAAAACTCTTTTAGGAGCTTGGTTTCTGAACTCAGATACTTGGGGAATTTCTGTTCGTTTTCTTCTTACGGCAGCCCAAGCCCATTCGTCAGGCTGCTGGAACAAAAAGACCCCCACATCTGGCTTCTCAACATGAAAATCATATTACTTGTTAGAGGACTCAAAATTTTCTACACCAACACTTGGCACCGTCCGTGGGAACCGTACAAAAAGTCATATTAAGAAGCAATGGACACTATATAATCAAATGCTCACTTATGCTCCAATGGGCACACCAATCCATCGATCCGAACTACAATGGGGGCATGAAGACCCCAAAAAGATAAGAATTTCTATACTCTACCTTTTATGGTTTCACTAATTTGCATGAGATTGTGGCAATTTAACATTGCACTTCTTCGTTTCATATTATAAACTAAGAAAGAGGACCACCACAATCCTTCAAGGTGTTGGAGTTTTAGTGAAATACGTTTTCACAATTTTCAAGTTGTATGCGGACGTTATCCAAATTTTTATTGCAATTACATATATTCTATAACAAACTGATTGAATTAGGTTGGGGGTCCAGACTAAATCCTTCCAAGAGGGGTGTTTCGCTTTCACTTGATTATCTACATAGCATAAAATAAATAATATAAATCTTTAGTATCAATTATTGATGAGACAATTTCCTCTAAAAATCCTTCATGATTTTCAAGTTCCTAAATGTTGGTGTCAATTATTTATTTTATTTTATTAGTAGAGATGCGATCGTTTGGTGCAGGGAAACTCAGCATTGAGTAAATCTTTGAATTGGCTAGTACTTAACTGATCAAGTTGGGGGTAATTCATGAAGTGAATAGGGGCACCAAGACTTCAACCATCCAAATAAAAATGGTCCAATCTATCTATTCATGATCATGGGCTCGCAGCTGAACACAAGCAAAGTCTCCACACCCACTGATACTGTATGTGTTGCCAACAGCAAACAAAGCTCCATTGTATCGACCAGCTTACATACTTTATTTTTGAAATTACCTGTAGGATGACTAAAAATGTTTAAAGGGGGTGAATAGGCCAATTTAAAATTGTAATCAATAAATAAAAATAAATTTCAGTAGCAAGATTGATATGACTTATCAATCCTGGAAACGTGTAGAGCATAAAATAAAGGAACACATGGAGAATTATTTTATGTGGTAAAACCCCACCTCTTGAGAAAATCCACGGGACTTCTCAGTCCAAAACAAATATACTATAGCACGATAATTACAAGAAGTACTCACACACTTATCCTAGACACATTTTAGATAATGTTTATCGAATTCTTCGTAACTCAACTTCTGTCACAGGATGATTTTTCGACACTCCTTATGTTGAACGTAATACTGGTCACAATTGATACAAGCTTATCGGAGAAATAATGCCACAACGGTCTTGGTGCCCTCAACCGTATGAGTCACCGAACATGCAAATGAATGCAATATGAATGATAAAAATGTTTGATAAATCATCAAGTAAACATGGAACACTTGATGATTTATCTCAAATAAAAACTCAGCTTTCTAAAGTATATGGACTGAAAATATGATCTTTAAAGCACTATATGCAAAGAAGACAAAGGTCGTATTTTATAGAACTTTTTCTTCTCTATGAAGAAAATTCCACGTCCAACACAAAATCAATTTCATTGAAGGCTAACCAAATAACCAAAGATATGTTTCCTAGTATGTATAAAACTCATGTGTACTCCAAGAAGGATATTCACAATCACTTTATCAAGATTCCTAATATTCTTGAATTAATTCCAAGAATATCCCAACCCTTTAGACACATTGATCTAATTAAAAAAGTAATTGCCAATTAAAGATACTTTCCAATACAAAGCAAGGTTACCCTTGAGGCCCAAGGAAATACCAACGTGATCTTCAATCAAAATATTTGAAAGACAAATTGGAATTTAATAATAAAAGGAAAGAAGGAATAAACAAAAGATATTGAAAAATATGCCTAAATGAAATGCACTCCTAAAGGGATTCTAATTGATTAAAATCAAGGAAGATCAAGGAAATAAAATCATATTAGATTCCAAAAAAACGTTCTTATTATGAGTGCATGAAAAATGATATGTCTTACCCTCTAGATCAAATGTCTCATACGTGTTGGACTCACAATTCTAGAAGTGGGGATTGCTGAACTGTTTCAATCCTGCAGTTTTTGAAATGATTCTGGAGTTTTTGAAATGATTCTGGAGTTTTTATGGGTGCCCTAGCCATGCAAAGCCCTCGCGGGGTTTCCATTCTAGCTACAAAATTGCAAGCGATTTATAGAGGAGTTTTTGTTGTTGCATGTGCTGGTTTTTCCCTCTCCTTATAGAAATTGACTCTTTTGAGGCTGTCATGATGATTGATTCAAGGGAGATTATTTGGGCTACTGTCGACAACATTGGGGATGATGTGAGTGTTGGCGAGATATCCTAGCCCCATTAGGATATTTCCTTCTTATGCTATTAGAATTTTATTAATTTCCTTTTGTATCGATATTATATAATTAGGACTTTTCTTATTTCCTAGTATAACCTTACTAGGGTTTGTAACTTTGTATTATAAATACCTCTTTTCGGAGAATGAAATATATCTGAAAATATTCTACCCATATTGTTTGACTTGGTATCAGAGCTAGGTTTCTACTGACCTATGTGTGTTGTCCCCACTTGTGTTCTATTATGTGCCCTAATTCCTTTTAGGGTTTTTGTGCCCGTACCTGTGCTGTGTTTGACGTATCTGCTTCGTGTTGTATTTTTTTTCCGCTGCTAGCATGGGTGATGATTCCAAAGTCGTGGTGAGTGCTAGTGCGTCTACAACAAAGGAGGAACGTCCCTCGCATGATTACTATACCCCGGTTACTTTTGACAAATTGGATGGCTCCAATTATGCCTCTTGGTATCATGGAGCGCGTTTTATAATTACTAGTCGTCGTATGACAAGTTGGATCAATGGGAAGAAGCCTGCTCCGTCTGTAGATGCCGCTGCCTATGCTGAATGGGAAGAAGATAATTGCCTGGTGCAGTCATGGCTTCTCAATTCCATGACTAAGCCAGTTTGTGCCTTGTTTGAACATGGTGATACTGCTTTTGATATATGGGAGGTAGCCCAGAAGACCTATACTGTGACTCAGAATAGTTCTTGGTTGTTTCAACTTCGACGGCAATCCATACTTACATGTTAGAATGGTGAATCTATCAAAGTGTTCTATGAAAAACTCCATGCTATATGGCAGGAGATTGATTGTTTGCATCCACATGAGTTTAAGTTGATGATGGGCTCGTCGTTTGAAAGAAATTGAAGCCGATCAAGTTTATGATTTTCTTGAAGAACTTCATCCACTGTATGATGGTGTCCGTAGTCCTATCCTTGCTCTTAGTCCTGTCTCGCCCCCTCTCGAAGCTTATGTCATGGTCATGGAGGAAGACACCCGTCAGTCCCCTATACTTGGAAGAGGTTCAATGGCTTGACCCAGCACATCAACGATCAGTCGCACAACACAACACAACCGGTCGCTCCTCATCTAGAAAATTTTCTTCTCCTGCTGGGTCTCGTCCTTCTGGCTCTACCCCTAGCTCTCTTGACAGTCCTCTTAAGTGTCATCATTGTAATAGGAATCATTACTCTGCGAAGTGTTTTAAGGAGTATGGTTATCCCGATTGGTTTGTTGACTACAAAGCTCGTATGTACGGTCCCAAGACCGCTTGCACTGTGACTCAAGATGAAGCTCGTCCTTCGGCCCCGTTTGCAAATCTGTGTGCTTCTGATACCATGCCAAGTATAGGTTTTAATACTTGGATAATTGACACTGGTGCTTCTGATCATATGACTTATGATGGTAATATGTTTGATGAGTTGTTTCATAACCCTCATGACCCTTATATTACTAGTGCTAATGATTTACCTTCCCCAATTACCGGTGAAGACACCATCCACCTCACTCCTTCTTTACCTCTGTCCTATGCACTCTTGGTTCCAAATATTCGTTGCAATTTGTTATCTGTTGGACGTTTACTTGATACACTTAACGCGTCTGCTACTTTTTATTCTACCCATTGTTTTTTCTAGGATCTCAAGACTCACGAGAAGATTGGGCATGATAAACGGATATGGGAGTTATATTACTTACAGTTACCGACTGCAGCAGTTCGTGGTTGTGTCGCTAATAAAGTCCAGAGTGGCAGTATCAAAAACAAGCAACAACTTTGGCTGTGGCATCGTCGCTTAGGACATATGTCATTTGGTTATCTTAAACATTTGTTTCCTTCATTATTTAGTTCGTATCTTATGCTATTAGAATTTTATTAATTTCCTTTTGTATCGATATTATATAATTAGGACTTTTCTTATTTCCTAGTATAACCTTACTAGGGTTTGTAACTTTGTATTATAAATACCTCTTTTCGGAGAATGAAATATATCTGAAAATATTCTACCCATATTGTTTGACTTGGTATCAGAGCTAGGTTTCTACTGACCTATGTGTGTTGTCCCCACTTGTGTTCTATTATGTGCCCTAATTCCTTTTAGGGTTTTTGTGCCCGTACCTGTGCTGTGTTTGACGTATCTGCTTCGTGTTGTATTTTTTTTCCGCTGCTAGCATGGGTGATGATTCCAAAGTCGTGGTGAGTGCTAGTGCGTCTACAACAAAGGAGGAACGTCCCTCGCATGATTACTATACCCCGGTTACTTTTGACAAATTGGATGGCTCCAATTATGCCTCTTGGTATCATGGAGCGCGTTTTATAATTACTAGTCGTCGTATGACAAGTTGGATCAATGGGAAGAAGCCTGCTCCGTCTGTAGATGCCGCTGCCTATGCTGAATGGGAAGAAGATAATTGCCTGGTGCAGTCATGGCTTCTCAATTCCATGACTAAGCCAGTTTGTGCCTTGTTTGAACATGGTGATACTGCTTTTGATATATGGGAGGTAGCCCAGAAGACCTATACTGTGACTCAGAATAGTTCTTGGTTGTTTCAACTTCGACGGCAATCCATACTTACATGTTAGAATGGTGAATCTATCAAAGTGTTCTATGAAAAACTCCATGCTATATGGCAGGAGATTGATTGTTTGCATCCACATGAGTTTAAGTTGATGATGGGCTCGTCGTTTGAAAGAAATTGAAGCCGATCAAGTTTATGATTTTCTTGAAGAACTTCATCCACTGTATGATGGTGTCCGTAGTCCTATCCTTGCTCTTAGTCCTGTCTCGCCCCCTCTCGAAGCTTATGTCATGGTCATGGAGGAAGACACCCGTCAGTCCCCTATACTTGGAAGAGGTTCAATGGCTTGACCCAGCACATCAACGATCAGTCGCACAACACAACACAACCGGTCGCTCCTCATCTAGAAAATTTTCTTCTCCTGCTGGGTCTCGTCCTTCTGGCTCTACCCCTAGCTCTCTTGACAGTCCTCTTAAGTGTCATCATTGTAATAGGAATCATTACTCTGCGAAGTGTTTTAAGGAGTATGGTTATCCCGATTGGTTTGTTGACTACAAAGCTCGTATGTACGGTCCCAAGACCGCTTGCACTGTGACTCAAGATGAAGCTCGTCCTTCGGCCCCGTTTGCAAATCTGTGTGCTTCTGATACCATGCCAAGTATAGGTTTTAATACTTGGATAATTGACACTGGTGCTTCTGATCATATGACTTATGATGGTAATATGTTTGATGAGTTGTTTCATAACCCTCATGACCCTTATATTACTAGTGCTAATGATTTACCTTCCCCAATTACCGGTGAAGACACCATCCACCTCACTCCTTCTTTACCTCTGTCCTATGCACTCTTGGTTCCAAATATTCGTTGCAATTTGTTATCTGTTGGACGTTTACTTGATACACTTAACGCGTCTGCTACTTTTTATTCTACCCATTGTTTTTTCTAGGATCTCAAGACTCACGAGAAGATTGGGCATGATAAACGGATATGGGAGTTATATTACTTACAGTTACCGACTGCAGCAGTTCGTGGTTGTGTCGCTAATAAAGTCCAGAGTGGCAGTATCAAAAACAAGCAACAACTTTGGCTGTGGCATCGTCGCTTAGGACATATGTCATTTGGTTATCTTAAACATTTGTTTCCTTCATTATTTAGTTCGTATGATGAGTCTAGCTTCAAATGTGAGACTTGTGTAATGGCCAAGAGCCATCGTACTATTTTTCCCTTGAGTAATATTAAAGCTGTATTGCCTTTTGCGTTAGCACATTCGGATGTATGGGGCCCTGCCTGTGTGACTTCTCATGGTTTCCGTTGGTTTGTCACGTTTATTGATGACTGCACTCGCTTAACATGGGTATATTGATGAAGCATAAACATGATGTTGCCTATATTCTTCCTATTTTTTGTGTTATGATGTCTACTTAATTTCATGTCCATGTTAAAGTACTTCGGACTGATAACGGAGGTGAATATGTGAATCATACCTTGATCCAGTTCTTCCGTGATCAAGGTATCATTCACCAAACTACCACTCCATTCACTCATCAACAGAATGATGTGTTTGAACGTAAGAATCGTCAGTTAAAGTTGCCTACTCCATTATGTTGGATATGTGTGTTCCTTATCATCTTTGGGGATATGGTGTTTTGGTCGTTGCTTATTTGATTAACCGTACTCCTAGTTTGGTTCTTGATTTCAAGACTCCGCTTGATGTGTTATGTGCCCATACTTCTTCGGTTTCGGTCTCTAAGCTACCTCCGAATGTGTTTTGGTGTGTTGCTTATGTTCATGCCTACTCTCATCAACGGAGTAAACTTGACCCGTGTGGTTTTCGCTGCGTCTTCATTGGCCATTCGACCACTTAGAAGGGTTATAAGTGTTATCACACTCATTCATAGAAGGTACATGTTACTTTGGATGTCACCTTTCATGAAGAAGTACTGTATTATGTCTCTTCCTCCTCTCCAATTTAGGAGGAGAGGGGGAGTGAATTGAAGAGTTTTGAAATGGAAAACCTTGGACGTACAGAGGCATGTGAAGGGATTTCTAACGAAGTGCCAATGACCGGTCACCAAGTAATTAGCGTGGAACAGACCGGTCGCGTAGACGAAACGACCGGTCGACAAGTAATCTGCCTAGAACCAACCGGTCGAGTAGAGGGTGACGACCGGTCGCACAACTTAATGCGTGATGACTGCATGGAAACGACTGGTCACCAAGTAATCTGCCTGGAACTGACCAATCGCCTAGAATGTAACGACCGGTCACCGGTTGAATTCTTTGATGAAATTTTCTTTTCGCCAGAAGAACGTGATAGTGATACTGGTGACTCTTGTGAAGATGAGATCGATATAAGACCCCCATCTGCCCTGTCACTACTCCAACCAACTCGTGATAATGATGAGGTTCTTTCTAATGATGTGTCAACTTATTGTCTATCTAAATCATATGCATCATATTTGTGTCAATTATCTAGTATATGCGTGCCAACTAGGTTGCAGGATGCCCTATCTAATCCAAAATGGGCAGATGCAATGCATTTTGAGATGGAAGCCTTAAACAAGAATGTCACTTGGAGCTAGTTCCTTTACCAAAATGGGAAAAGGCAATTGGGTGTAGATGAGTGTTTACTTTGAAGCACAATGCTGATGGTTTTATTGACCGTTACAAGGCAAGGTTGGTAGCAAAATGTTATACTCAGACCTATGGAGTGGATTACATGGAGACCTTTGCTCCAGTAACAAAGCTCAATACTGTGCGCGTACTCTTGTCCTTGTCTGCTCATCATGATTGGCCTCTGTTACAATTTGATGTCAAAAATGCATTCCTCCATGGTGACCTCAAGGAAGAAATAAACATGGATCCGTAGCCGGGTATCTCTATGACCTTTAAGGGGGGTATGATATGCAAACTACGGAAATCCTTATATGGATTAAAGCAGTCTCCAAGAGCTTGGTTTGGGAGGTTTGCTGCATCTATGAGGAAGTCTGGGTATGTACAAAGTAATTCGGATCATATATATATATATATATTTCATGTTTCTTGCATTTTCAATATTTTGTAAATATTTCTTGCATTTTCAATATTTTGTAAATATTTCTTGCATTTCCAATTTTGTCTTAATATTTCTTGCATAAATAATATTTTGTGAATATTTGTTGCAGTTCCAATATATTTGTAAGGTTAATTGCATTTCCATTTTTTTATATTTATGTTACTTCAATATTTGTTGCATTTCCAATATATTTGTAAGGTTAATTGCATTTCCATTATTTTTTTTATATTACTTGCATTTCCAATATATTTTAAATATTTCTTGCAATTTTTTTTTTTTGGGTTAATAGATTATACAAGCACAAATGTGATTTGGTGCAATTGGGCAAGGCAAAAAACTTTCAACCATTATGAATGTTTGGAGGTGGTGAAAAATTGCAAATGCTTCAGAATTATTCCCATGGGTCCCCTCGTTATGTTAAACGAGACGCCACTCCAACGACATCGGATTCACCTCTAGATTCTCCTATGAGTCAAGACTCACCCATCGAAAAGGAGTCGAGGCCCATTGGCTAAAAGGCTGCGAAGGCGAAGAAAGGGAGTAATTCTAGCACTAATAATACATCAAAAAATTTGGAGGAAATTGCAAGGCAGGCTGCCATAAGAATTGAAATGAAGAAGAAACACCAAGAGAATGAGATGGCAATTCGAGCAGAATATTTACAAGAAATGGAGTATTTGCGCAAACAACACATTGAGAAGACGGATTGGGAAACCATGGCCATGGATACAAGCCATATGTCCCCTGAAACAAAACAATTTTGGAAGCTAGAACGAGGGGATATTATGAGAAGAAGACTTTTCCGTGACGATGGACCTAGCAACACTGATTGGTTAAAATGATGAAAACCATTAAATTAGTCGGCATACCTTTTATTTATTTGTATTTTTCATGTTTTGTATTAAAGTTGTTGTAATTCATGTATTTTATTTTAGTAGTAATAATTATTAATGACTTGTATTGACTTTCTTTATTTAATAAACAAAGCATTCAATAAATATTCCATACATTAAACAAAACATAATTAAAAAGAAAAACCACAACCAAAGCATAATAAAAAATTTAAAAAACTACAACCAAAGCACAATAATAATAACAAACCACAACCAAACCATAATAAAAAATAAAAAAAATACAACACAACCAAACCATAACTAAATAAAATCTAAGCAAAACATCTATGCTCTATCATTCACCTTCATTGCCTTTCACCGCCCATAGATGCTCCATCAAGTCAAGTTGACGCCTTTCATGAATATACGAAGATTGCATCTCTGTATATCAATCTACCATACAGGTCATGAAACGACCATCCCTAACCAACGGATCCGGCTCAAACGGTTCTCCACTTGGCCCCATGGGCCTTTCATAAATTCGTGTCAAGGCCAAGTTCATGGGATCCAGTTCGTAGACCTCCGCAGCATCGTAATCATACTCATCCTCCACAATCATATTATGGAGGATGATGCAAGTCATCATAATACTTCTCAGGACCTCCTCATCAAACATACGCGCCGCACCTCGAATAATCAACCATTGAGCTTGGAGGATGCCAAAACACCTTTCGACATCTTTCCTATATCCTTCTTGATAGGAAGCAAATAATCTTTGCTTCTGGGATCGGGGATTCTGAATGGATTTGACAAACGTGATCCACCTTGGGTAGATGCTGTTAGCTAGATAATATCCAGTATGATACACTGTATTATTGATTTGATAGGTGATATTCAGGGCTGCACCTCTCAAAACATCGTTGAAGACCGGGGATTGACCCAGCACGCTGAGGTTATTTTGGGATCCTGCAACTCCGAAGAAGGCATGCCAAACCCATGTATCGAAGCCAACAACGGCTTCAGGGATGATATTTTTTTGGCATTTTCTATTGCCGTAATCTCCTTGCAAGGCAGTTGGGCAATTCTTCCATTGTCAGTGTGTGCAGTCAATACTACCAATCATTACTGGAAATCCTCGAGTTTCCGCTTTTTGTAGAAGTAGCTGGAGGTCCCTGGGAGTAGGTCTGCGTAGGTAGTCCATAGTGTACAGAGTTCCAACTGCATCACAAAATCTTACCAAGGCCTCCAACATAGTGGACTTCCCTATCCGGGCAATCTCATCCACCTAATCAACAGATGAACCATACATCAACATTCGTATAACAGCTGTAAGCTTTTGCTCCGGAAGAAGTCCCAAAGCCCCAACAGCATCACACTTTTGAACAAAGTATGCATCATAATTGCAAATATCATGGATGACTTTATTGAACAAATGGGGTTGCATTCTATATCGCCTTCGAAAATCAACATCATAGTACAAATGAGATGTGATAAAATAATCTTCCAAAAGATTCTTACCTAGAGAATGCCTATGTCTGTCCACATTCGGGCCACGGCCGACTTGTGAACCATGGCGGCGACCTTGGTTCTCTTCATCAAGCACAAGCCACTGCTATGACAACTTGTTCATCTTTTTCTATCTACAACCTTTGCCTTTCAGCTTGTCTACGGGTTCTCTAATTTGTTTCTCGCTCTTGCCTCTCCAAGTATCTACTCAAATCTTCCATTGAGAATGAAGTATGAATTTTAAATTTTTTCCCTGTTGCCACGTGGCGTCGTCTGGGCTCTCCGATCTGATGTTTTCCTCCAAACCAACGGCAGCCAATTTTTTTTGCAATAAAATACTGGAAAAAATTCGGAAAATTTTTCAAAAAATACCCAAAATTAATGAATTTTTTTCTATAAATACCAGCCTTTTTTAAAAAAAATTTATCTGAATCTTATCCGGAAATTTTATCCGATTATGAGATATGAATAATCTTTACATGTAGGAACCCGAAAATATTATCTAAATTAATTATTGAGGTAAAAAAATTTGTGAAAAAAACAAAAAAATGAATAATAATTTTTATTTGCCATGACAACGGATGAAAACACACAATACTTTTTGCACACCCCCTATTCCCGTGAAGAGTGGCTGTCCGACCCCCCCCCCCGGCGGGGCGGGCGTCATGGCAAATGGGTGAAGTTGTTTTAAAAAAGCACAAATATCTTGGCAAAAAAAAAAAAAAAAAGAAGAAGAAAAAAGCACAAATATGGTTAAAGGCCCAAAATTGAAACCCAAACAGGAGCAGAGAGTTGAGCCCACACAAAATACAACATAACCAAATAAAAGGCCCAAATTCAAAGAGTGTACTGTCGACGTTCGTCGTTTGATGATCATTCTCAGTCCGTTAAACCCTAATATCCCAAATAAGCCAAATCATCTTGCTTCAAAACCTCGAATTTCAATCTCTGATATTCATTTTCTTCTCACGAATTAGTGTCATATAGAACTCATATATATCAAAGTCCACACACAGTCCTCTCATTTCCCTTTCGCGCAGCCCACACTCCCAGTCCTCCCTCCCATAAACCCCATAATCTCGTAGCAGAGCATAAGCGGTGCAGCCCTACTCTGAACGTCGACCACGACGCGCCGACCCAGCAACTCTCCTTCACTCAAATGGAGATTGATTCTGATTTCCATAAAATGAATATCAAACCACAAGAAGAAGGCGACACAACGATACCCATGGACTCTGAAGGCTCTTCTACCGTTCAGGTACTCATTCTCACCATGCACCAGGGTTTTGCTTTTCAAGCTCTCAATATGTTAAAACAACTTATTGGGTTTTATTTTATTTTATTTTTATTTTATTGGGTATTGAATTATTTTCCTAAATTTTTTTTAGCAAAATATCAAATTAGTCTTACTTTTAGTTTCTGTTTTTGTTTTTCCTTTTGTTTCCTGTATTGTTTTTCATTAAGCTGGAGTGTTTGATTTTGTTCCGAAGAATGACAAGGGTAAAGAAAATGAGGAACTTACTAACTCAATGAAGAAACTGCAAGTTGAGGAGTCATCTTCGGGGCAGGCAGGGTCCAGCTTCAAGAAAAAACCAGTTATTATAATTGTTGTGGGCATGGCAGGTAATTTCATCAAGTTTAATCTGATTTTGTTCTGTTCATTATAGCAATAGGGTTGTATTATTGATACATTTCTTTTCCAGTTTTGTGAAGAATTATGCTATTGTCAACTGCTTGAAATCGAACTGTTTTGTGGATTTTCTTAGGGAGTGGTAAAACAACCTTTCTTCATCGGTTGGTTTCTCACACACGTGAGTCCAACATACGTGGCTACGTGATGAATCTCGACCCAGCTGTGATGACTCTCCCATTTGGTGCAAACATTGACATAAGGGATACTGTTCGCTACAAGGAGGTGATGAAACAGTTCAATCTTGGACCAAACGGGGGAATTTTGACCTCACTCAACTTGTTTGCTACCAAGTTTGATGAGGTAAAAACTTTGCTGTGAATATTTGCCTTAAATCATTTCATACTGTATAATGTTTGGAATGCCCTGTGGATGAGACATGATGCCATTTTTTACCATCGTAAGTCAGTGTTATAATCATTCAGAAGAGTTTTGTATACATAGCATGTAGCTTTTGTTTGTGGCAATTTCATTCAATTTGTTTTCAACATGCATTGCATTATTGGGCTTCGTAATGGTTCTATCCTTTTGATTTGTTTGCACATGTACAGTAGTGTTGGCTTCATATTGGTTCTATCCATTTGATTGCGCTCTTAATGTGTTCTTTTAGCTCATGCTTTGTGCCTTCTTTTTATTTTCCCTCATTTATTCAAAATGAATTTATCACAAAATTCTCCAATTTCAGGTTGTCTCAGTCATTGAGAAGCGAGCAGATCAACTTGATTATGTTCTTGTGGATACTCCTGGTCAGATTGAGATATTCACTTGGTCCGCTTCTGGTGCTATCATCACAGAAGCATTTGCTTCAACATTTCCTACTGTGATCGCTTATGTGGTAGATACACCTCGTTCAGCTAGCCCAGTCACTTTTATGAGCAATATGCTTTACGCTTGCAGTATCCTTTACAAGACAAGGTTGCCTCTTGTGTTGGCATTCAACAAGATTGACGTGGCCCAACATCAGTTTGCTTTAGAGGTATGCTTTATATATGTGTGTGAATGCATGTAGAACAAAGTATATAAACATGCATAAGCACTTAAGAGACATGCACGCGCATTCTGGAATATGCTTGAATATGGTGAGTCTGGAAGCTTTTAGGGTAAAGCCAAGTTTTGTAAGGTTAAGTTGACCAACCAGGAGTTACCCACCAAGCTAGCTATAGATGGTTCCAGAAATATACTGAAAGGAACCAGTAGAATCAGTCTCAAACTTGGATGGTTTATATGCATTCATTTGGTTGTGGACTAAATAAATCTTCAACTGTGTTGCATAAGGTGTTGATGCTTCATAGGATGTGCATCTCAAGATTAAATTACAAAACTGCTGTAGAGAATGGGGAAACAATGTTTATGAGGGGCAGTTTGTCATGGCAAACTCTAGTAGTAACAGTGAGCAGAACAAAAATCAATGTGAAGAATTATATAACTGATTATATTGCCAAGAACTCTACTTTGCAAATTAGCCTGATTTCATGTGACATTTTTATTCTAGAGTTGGAATACCTTTTCTAATTTGTATATGTCCAGACTGTAGTAGTTTGATGAAATAATACATATGTATATTGTAGTTGAATGTATTTGTGAATCAACTTATTTTGGAATATTTGATTTCTTCTTCGTAACCATTTTGATTGTGATGATCCAAAGCAGATGTTTCTACTTTCTCCTTCACCCTCTTAGGTTCCAAAATTTTCTCCATTATCAGTGTGAAGTGAAATATGTAATATGCATTCTTTGGTTTTTTATATTCATTGTCTTGAAACCTTCTGTTCGTTCAGTGGATGGAGGATTTTGAGGCATTTCAAGCAGCAGTGAGTACAGATAGTTCATACAGTTCAACTTTAGCTCAGAGCCTCTCCCTTGTGTTGGATGAATTCTATAAGAACTTGCGGTCTGTCGGAGTGTCTGCGGTTTCTGGTGCTGGAATGAAGGATTTCTTTAAGGCCATTGAAGCAAGTGTTGAGGAGTACATGGGCAACTATAAGTATTGCCTGAACTTAATGAACCTACCTTTCTTCACTTTGTACTGAATAGGGATGTTTATGCTAGATCATGATTATGTTTATAATGAATCTGGTTTTCATAATTTTGCTGCTTCTTGTTACTTGTGTAGGGCTGATCTGGAAAAGAGACGTGCAGAGAAGGAACGTTTAGAGGAGGAACACAGAAAGGAGAACATGGAGAAGTTGAGGAAAGATATGGAGAAATCCGGGGGAGAGACTGTGATATTGAGCACTGGTTTGAAGGACAAAGATGAGAGGGGCAAAGCCATGATGGATGAGGACGAGGAAGAAGTTGAAGAAGAAGAGGAAGATGAGATGTTTGCTGAAGATGAGGATGCTATAGATGAAGATGAAGATGAAGAGGTTGGCAGGTTCACCTTTTAGTGATGCTTCGTTAATGGCAGATGTTTTTGGAACAAGACTTTGTGTAAGTATTAACTAACTGGTTATCAAGATTTTGATACTCGTTGGAAGCTAACGTTAAAAAAAATATATATTCTCTTTCTTTTTCTTTGGGATAGTTTGTTTACCCGTAGATTGGTACGTACACGAGTCATTAAAAGTTAAGCAAAGCCAGAAACCAGTAGAGATTCCATTTGGTTTTGCTTTATTACACATATATGAGTCATTGAAAGTTAACCAATGTAAAAAACAAGTTGAGAATTACCAACCAAAAAAGAAAAACAAATTAACAAGTCCTTTCTGATTAAAAAAGTAAAACAAAAATTAACAAATACAATAACTACTGAATAGAAAAAAACAACTACCATGTAATGAACAAACAAACAACTAAGCAAAGAATTAAAACCTAGTCCTGAACAAACATAACATGCATGCATTGCCACCATGTGATGAGCTTTTTCAGTCATTTATCTTTTCTGTCTCTTATGTTCTTCGAAGTCGGAATCCCACACAACTCCAACTCCTTGTAAAGGGCCTTGTCAAGACATTTGAGGTCCTTGTCATGAGATTCGAGTAGAAAAGCCAAAGCAGGGTGGTTCGTAGACTTGAGTTGGTTCCCTAGATCCTCAAATCTGCTTTTCATTTCCAAAAGCTCTGTAGCCCTTGCATAAAGCCGGGCTGTAAGAGGGTCGATGGACGGCCTCAAATTCAACCAGCCATACTGTAATTTAGTTGTCGCTGGGGCTATCAGTCTCTCCAAAAGAGTGAGGAGCCACGCGTAACCTGCAAGATTAATCGCCATGTTAGAAAAACGAAACTCAATTAGTGATTTAAACGAACAGAAGGGACTTAAAATTTTGATCTATAAATAAAACATGACATATACTTACGAGCTACAAGATATATCAACGTTAAACTCGTCCGCAATATTGATATGTGAAAGCACAAAATTGGAGACACTAAAATCACCATCCATGACACCGAAATTTTGCAACAAACCACCAGTATCAGAGCCCCTGTGATTAGTAGGGGTAGGCTCAAAACCCTGCTGCTGCCAGTTTCAGCACCAAAAGCTTCAGAATCCATTGTTGAATATAGAATTAATCTCTCTAATTGGGGTTTTTTTTTCTTCTCTTGTTTGAATATGCAACTCTTTAGCCCTCTATATATATAACAGTTAGGTGTGCTACCGAAGTGAGGAGTCTGAAGATTGAAAGGATTAGCAATTCATATGAAGATCAAAAACCAAAAGCGAGGATTCCTAGTTTAATATGAATAAAAATTGAAATTTCTTTTTTCTGTTTTTTTGGGGTCAGTTTAAATATTAAAAGAATTTTCTTAAATGATGTTCGATGGTGAAACATTATTAGTAGGAGAGTAGTATGAACACAACCGGCATAATCCTCCTCGTTAAGGATTATGTTTCTAAATCCTAGTATGAATACAATTAGTATTCATGAGTGAGTCCAAATCATCCTCATTAAGGAAGACATTCCCAGATTATGTTCCTAAATCCTAACTATAGGTGGCTAAGACAATTGGCATAATATCCATATATGAGATATTTCTGTCAGAATAGCTGCCATATCCTATATATAACATAATCCAAAAGATATTAAGATTGTCTTAAAAAAAATTCGTTTAGCAATTCATAGCCTGTATATCCAAATAAAATGAAAAAGTTAGTTTCCTACACAATAAAGACCACTAAGTTTCCGTTTATCAATTAATAAATGAGAATGATATATTTAGGCATATACCCATTCTTAGCACTAATGATATAGATGAACCATACACCATTTAATTTCTATAAACAAACCAAAAAAAAAAAAAAAAACCCAAAAAATGATAGCTGGCCCTATTGAATTTAGTTTTGATTATTAAATTACTTTGATACCCTATTGAGTGTTTTTGGTTTTTTATGACGTTTTGGAGTTGAGCTTGTTTTAAGAAATTGATGACAATTTTGTAATTTATAAGAAGTTAAAAACCTCTTTGTTATGTTGTAAATGAGCTTTGAGTGTGTTTCTAAAGTTCATTTTATATAGGATTTTTAAAAATAATTTGGGTCCTTATATTGGGTATAATAGTGAATCACACTCGGATCAGGTGAGAATGGCTATGTGAGAACCTTATATGAGAATCAATCCCAGCCGTTGAAATGCATATGAACGGTTTAGGAGAAAAAGGAAGCTTACGGTACAAACGGGTAGGCTGCAGTTTCCCCTTAGCCCATGTGTCAAGTCGTGCCTCTCTTTTGAAAAAAAATGCGCCTTTGTTCTTCATTAATTTTCTTTCTTCCTTACAACCGTGCCTTTCTTCTTAATTAATTTATGAATGAACTCTAATCATAACACGTAAAATTTCACATAATAGACATAAATTTGTGTATTCCTCTTCTCTTGTCTCAGAAACTCCCTCGTCTAGTCTTTCTCTTTCACTTCCTCTTATCTTGTCCTAGAACCTCCCTTGTCTAGTCTTTATATTTCTAGCCATCCAAAGTCATCTGAATGTCTAAAGAGAAAAAGCAAGCTTACAATACAAACGGGTACACTTCACTTTCCCCTTAGGCCACGTGTCCTGCCGCGCCTTTTCCAATCTTGCCCAATTCCCCGCCTCTGAATTCATTTTTGTCAGACTCCCTCTTGTTCATCTTAAAAAGATTCTCCTCTCTCAATACAATCTCCTATTTTCATTTGTCAGAATCGGTACGTTTTTCTTGAACTCTCTCTCTCTCTCTCTCTCCCCCCCCTCCCCTCCTCTTCCTTCTTCTTT
>NC_024127.1:32843980-32859936 GCF_000346735.1 Prunus mume
CATTTGTCAGTGTCGGTGTGTTTTTCTCTCTCTCTCTCTCTCTCTCTCTCTCTCTCTCTCTCTCTCTCTCTCTCTCTCATATTAAGGTTTGCATTTTATATTGCATTCACTTAATGTTTAATTTTTTTAAAAAGGATTTTAGGGCTTTGATTTTCTGGGTAAGAGTACTCTTTCTCAGTAGTAGTTGTGTTTGCAAAACTATAAATTGGCTTCAATTGTTTTGTGTGTTCATTTTTCTAGTTTCTAGTAATTTGTTGAAGCATAGTAACTCTATATAAAGGTTGCTACGGTTTAAATATTTTTTCATTTTTTTCCAATATTTTATTTTATTTTATTATTATTATTATTTTGCTATTGTTTGTGGTAATTTGTTGAATTGTAGATTCACAGGTGTTGCTTTTTCCTAGTTAATCTGCATCATAGATCCCTCAAGATTTATAGCTGCTGCTTTGCTTATTCTATTTGTTGCTTGTATTTTCTTAAAATTTCAGGAACCTTTATTTGTTTGCTTTGACCCTCATTGTAATCCTTCTTTGCCCATCTAGTGGTGTGAGTGTAGGGCATCATTTTAGTGATTTAATAGGGCTTGAAAAATAAATATTAAGTATCATTAGAAGTAGAACGCAAAAGAGAAAATTGAAGATCTTAACTGTGAATATGAGATGATTTGGGATGCATAAGGATCAATGCATCCTGTAGCATGTATCAATTATGTATCTTAATATGTTGAAAATAGTGATTGGTAGGTATCTGTTCAATATCTAAATGTGTTGGAGATAGTGTTAGTAGGTATCAATTCTATATCTTAATGTGTTGAAAATAGTGTTGGTAGGTATCAGTTCTGTATCTTAATGTGTTAAAAATAGTGTTTGTAAGTGAAAATTATCTATCTTAATGTGTTGAAAATAGTGTATCAGCTTGTATCTTAATGTGTTGAAAATAATGTATCAGTTATGTATCTTAATGTGTTGAAAATAATGTTAGTAGGTATCAATTCTATATCTTAAGGTGTTGAAAATAGTGTTTGCAGGTATTAATTCTGTATCTTAATGTGTTGAAAATGTGATGATAATATTGTGAGTAGTTATCACTTTTATGTCTTGTTGTGTTCATAATATTGTGAGCAGGTATCACTTCTCTTTCTAATCAAAAGGTTTCTGTTGCAGGTATAAAATGGAATTTGGGTTTGACCTTTGTTTCCCGGAGTCAGAGGTCTATTTTGCACGAATGAATAATATATGTCTAGCGAGTACAGTCCTGTGTAATTTTGAGGGGCATTTCAGTGACTTATGAAAAGATTTAGAGAGAGCTGTTTTGGGCGCCTGGTGGGACTATATAAAATTGCATTTAGTGGTCAAATTGGGCATGCTCTGGCACTCATGGAGTTAGAGGACTTGGTGTGAAGGGCATACTGGGCCTTAGTTATGCAATAAGGTCCAGCGTGGCTCATTTCACTATAAAGGACTTTTGTTTGATAAGTGGTCTGAAATGTGAGAATGTGCATTTTACCAACAGGAGTCACGTTACTTGCCATGACTTAGAAAATGCATTCCTAAAGTCTGAAAAAGTAAGCAAGGACTTGTTCAAATTGAGACTCCTGTATTTTGTGGAGTTTGTAATAAACGAGCATTACTTACATTTGGTTCATAAAATGGATGAATTCAACAAATATCCGCAGGGCTCTATATCGTTTGAGTACCTGCAAGATTTTCTATTGTTTGCTCTTGAGAAGAAAGAGATTGATGAAAACAATGATGGGAAGGGGAAATGATAGAGAAAGGGAAAAAAGGCAGTGCAGAGTTCAGTGAAAAAAGAGAAGAAAAACATGGCAGATGAGAAGCGTAAAAGAATTAACAGACCTGCATAGAATATAAAGGGATTGAGCTATGCTTTCTAGGTATGATTTAGTTCAAAATTAGCGTTTGTAAAATTGAAGTTTGTAATTAAGTACTGACTTTGATAATCTATTTGGTGTAAATTTGGGCATATGAATTAATTGCTGAATTGAGAATTCCCCCCTTTAGATATTGTAAGTGGATCGAGGAACTTGCATTAGTCTCTCTAATTTGCCGGTGGGAATCCACAGATAAAGTGCATGAGTTTAGAAAGTTGAACACTTATATATTTCAAAGCAAACATGTGTCTAGTTAATAATTTATTTCAATAGTATGTTGGTTTCATAAGTAAAGTTGTTTAGTACTATATATGACGTGTTAACTCTATATTTTTAACAGCTTGTTATACTGCACCTTTTACGACCAAGTGCATCGGAGATGAGCCAACCGTATTGGAGTTGGAGATAAGATGTTCCTGAATGTGATGCACCTAGTACAGCCCCGTAAGTATGTAATGACCTTGATGAGTTAAACTATGTTGTGCAATAATTGAGGTATGAGGTTGCAGTATTGCACCATGAGAAGGGTGAGCTAGAGGAGAGTTTTTTACACTGGAAAAGTGTACCAGTCATGCAAACACGAGGAAGACTGAGGATGCTGGAGAGGAGAGTCATTAAACTGAGGATGGTGAAGTAGCTGAATCGAGAGAGGAGATTATACAAAATAGGAAAGAAAAGGTGCAATATACACCCCTGGATATAAATTGGGATGATCCAGTTGTGTTATGTGTCACCATTGTTAAATTTATGACGAATCCTCCTCGAAAGATTAAGATGTTCACTACGAAGGTTGATTGTGGTGAAGATGTTATAGTTGGGGTCTAGCCAAAGAGGGGTCGGGGACTCTTGGGCCTGTGATGAAGAGGCAAAGAGCAGTGGTAAGGGAAATTCCATGGCAAGGTCGGGAGATTCCCAATGTTTCGGAGGACACAATTAGTGACCCCCTAAGGCCAGTTCCTCGTGATTCCCTTCTGGAGGTGGCAAAATTTTGTTGGGAATGGGGATAAGAAGAAAAGTAAGTTCCATTTGCCTGTCCTTAGTGAAATGTAGATGGTTTATTATGATTACTTATTGAGTTATTGGTCAAACGGATTTGATAATAATAATGATTGACAAATGTAGTTCACATGTGTACTTATGTGGAGAAGAAGGTATGGAAAGTTCACATAACTTCTTTGTTCGGTTGTTGACCAAGGACGGTTGGTTGGATGACTCGGTAAGCATGATTGATTTAGGATTTTGTCGAAATGCCCATGCTATGTAGTGATTTATTGATTTAATAATGGAAACAATCCATTTATGTAGAATATTAGCATGGCCTTGCTTTTGCTACGGGAGCGGCAAACAACTCTAGCAAGTGGGTGGGTTTTGACTAGACGATACTGGACACCACTTTTTAGGTCTGTATTATTTCATAATTATGAATTGTTATTTGGTAAATTTGGTATCCATTATGATGCATAACTCGTGTGCCACTATGCAGAATTGTGCTGCCTTAGATTACATGCAAATGAAGGCATATATGGGAAATGAGGGCAGGAAGCACAATAAGGCTCTACTGGGAATCATCAAGGGCGAAGGGCCTAAGTTGGCTAAATCTTGGTCGTCTGTGAATCACGTTTTTATTCCCTTCAACCTATAACGGTAGAAGCACTGGATCTTACTTGTTTTTGATTTAAAAGATTGTGAGAATACTGTGTAGAACGCAAGCCATCCAACGGGCAGTACAGCTGATTGTGAAAATGCTGCCTCAATTGTTAGAGGAAGCAGGATATATTGGCAATGATTTTATTCGAAGAAGTGAGTAGCCAGTTAATTGCATAATGGATGAACCTCAAAAAGTTGGCATGTGAGTCATATCCCACCTAAAAACATTGTCTTATTAAATGGATTTGTTGTACAATGAATCACAGCTTCTTCACTATGTTTCAGGACGACTGTGGAATGTACATCCTGAAATACTGCGAGTTTCTAACCTCAAATGTTGACCTAGCCAAAATTTCCCATGAAGCCATGCCCTTGACAATATGAAGTTGCAAAGTTTTTAATTATGTGGGTGTAGTATATGAACTTGCAACGTTTTAACTGGGTGGGTGGTTTGTAATTATGTAGGTAAGAGTTGTTGAACTGGAAAGGGTTTTCTATTATGTTCAAATACAAGCTGTATGAAACCGTCAACACATTGTTGATACTATGCTGAACCCTAAACCCTAAATGTTGCATGAAAAGAAATATGTTTACATGAATTTGTAGTCATTTTTCCAGAAAGGTTACCATTTCAATTCTTACCTGAAATGGATAAAGGCAAAACGCATAAACAAAATGGAATGTATACGAATGTATCTTGTTTAGGGCAAACATGATTGCGAAGTTAAGATGTAGACATATGAAATGATGAAAACTTAAGAGTATCATACACAGCTGACTAGGTTACAAATAATAAACTTTCTTTACTAAATTCATATTTGTAGATTGCTAAACATTTTTAATTTTTCATAGCTGTCTGGATTACAAAATTACAAAACATATACTTGAAAGGCCAAAAGATTTCCACAGAAGCAAAACATTTCTTACTTTTTCATAAATTTAACTACCAAATTCAGAAATGATAAAACTAACAACAGTACGAGGATATTTTTAATGCCCTTCACTATACGGATTACTTCAGCAAATGCATTAAGTTCTTTCACATCCAGCTAGTTTTGAATGTGAGATTCAGTTGGTCTGTTGGCTGCAGTCACCCATTCATAGCCACTACACCTTGTCGATCCCTAAAAAAAAAATAAAAAACAAAAAACTACATTTTTTCAGTTTGGGAATGTAAGAGCATATTCTTTTAGTCTGGAGCAGTTTTCATTGTATTAGGTAGTGCCCGATCTCAGTTAGTGTTAATGTCTGATCTCAGTTAGTGTTTTACATGTTAATGCCCGTCGTCTATTGCGATTTTTGTAGTAATATAAGTACTATCTTCACAAAACTCGTATGTAAAATCTAACGTATGTAAATGTGAAAAGAACGTAGTTATTACTCTATACGACGACACCCCTATTTCACAACCGACGTCTAATTAATATAAAAAATAGCAAAAATAGCAACTTGGATAAGATTAGACGACGCTTTGTGAAACTTCATGACGTCCGAAGAGGTTAACATGTCGCAGCTTTTTCCCTTTACCACCTTAACATTGAGTAACCACGACCACAAACATCACGTAACGGTCGTTCAAAACCATTTTCACGTCGGTTACCTAAAGTAAACCACCGTGGTTAATGAATTTAACGACGTTTATCAAATATAAACAGCCGTGGTTAATGCATCTACTATGTCCCTAGTATTTGCCTAGACGTCGTTGTTAATGAGCTTACCAAAACAGGGACAATATAAATATAGACGTGGTTCCTTTGGTACATGGCGCTTGTAACACCAATATCGTCGTGTGTATTCTATGAGACGACAGTAGGCGTCATTTTACCGATGTTTAGAAGAGCTCTCATGATAGATACTTAAACTAAGAAGCTTTTTGTGGTTCTTTTAGACGACGGTAAATATTTATGGGAGATCGTAGTGATCTCGTAAAATTCGTCGATTTGTGCACTTTATCGTTGTGTTATTACTTTTGAAATGTCGCTTCTGTGAACAACTCTGATGTGAATTTTGAGTAGTAACTATTAGAAATATGCCCTTAAAGCTAACTAATTATGTAATAGTTAGAGTTAAGGACGTCTTTGATAAAAGACATATTATGTTATCAATGGGAAAGAAAGGTTGTTTTATACATTAAATCATCCTATATTATCTTTCAATATGTAGGACAACCATAGTCTAAGGAATACACAAATGGATATAAGAGCTATGTAATGAGATTGCATATATGGAGACTTCTCATCATCGCTAAATCATGAATATGTTCTTGGTCATAGGAATATTGATTGGATGTCAATATTAAGCAAAGACTAGTATACACAGTATTGTCTTTATATGTAGGGAATGACAAGGTCTCAAGTCATTAAGTGTAGAGACACATCGATATGTGTGTAGGTGCTTGTAGAGGAACAAGTACACTGAACATGATCCAACACATTTGTTGCAGCATGGAAGTCTTTACTCACATGTCAAGCTGGAACTCATAAATTGCAATGGTGCAAATTAATCCTTAGACCTGAAGCATCATAGATATTTTGTGGCTATGTTGTTAATCTTTGAGGGCATTATACGGTCATGCTGAATTAGACATAGCTTAAAGGTGCTCATCAGGATTCTCAATAAAGTTATGGAAGTAAATGAATGTACAACAAGGAATCTCTGAAGGGAATATTGTGGGAATGGTGTTGTGTAGAGATTTCTAAAAACTCGAAAACCAAACTTTGAGAGTATAAATCACCTACCAACATATCTAATATGAAATCAAAGTAAGAGCTGAAGCATTAAATAAACTAGGGATTCATGCAAGTCTCATTTGGTCTCAATCTTTATAAGTCTATGAAAGTGTGCACCAAACACTCTCTAAATCTTATTTAAGAGAAAGATAAGATGTTCATATCCTCGGAGCAAATCTTGAAACCAAGAATGGTGTTCAAGTAGAGGGAGTGGTCCCTTTGTTGTTGGCTCTCCCTTTGATGTTGATTCTCCACTTTGTAGCTTTCCAAATAGGTACAAAGATATGCACCTTCCCAAAGCTCTTCACCAAGGATTGAATGGGATGATATAATGAGTAGACAACAAGTGAAGAGTGGTGCTAGCACCCTCACTTGATGTGATAGATTGAAGGGGTTAGGGAGAGAGCTTGATGTTTTCTCTCTTCCAATTTCACCAACTTGAAAATCCTAGGATGATAGGATTCCATAGCTACACACTTATAGGATCAAAAATATCACAAGAGTGACAAAAATGCCTCCAAACCCTAGTGTAGCCACACCCCCCTTTGTGTGTCATCTTTTGGTATCTTGGTCCAACACATTAATCCTATAATGTGTCACATATGTGCCTAAATCCATATGGTCAAATCCCATTTGAATTTCCAAGTCATATAGGACCTTTAATTAAAGTTTCATAACTTTAATTAAATAATTAAATTAATCTAATCAATTTAATTACTCTAGTGACTTGACTAATTCAATCACTCACCTGTCTAACGAGTGTTGGTTCCGGTCATCCTTAGTTATCCATGTCAAGTGTCAGGTCAACTGTTTGACCTTTGACCTTTTTTCTTTTGACTTTGACCTTTGACCACATTGACTTTGACCAAGTCACAAAATCATTCATTCTCTTCATAATTTCCCAATCAATTCATTTTTGGTGTGCAATCTTATAGGTTCTAATTAGCGAGGCAATGGGTATGAATGATTCACTCTGAATCAAGTGTGTATTGTATCCCTCCATATAATTCTCCCTATTGGCGGAGGCTAATTATAATTAGTCCTTACAAGGCTTTCACAAGTCATGAGTGACACCTAGTAGTATGTCATGGCTACCCAACCTAAAAAGAATTCATTTAGAGAACCTAGTTAGTTTGTGATTACAATGCAATTTGATCATTCTCTAATTCAATAATCTATGTCATATTCTCAGGATAAGGTAAACTTGTGTCAAAATCCCTAATATGACATCTCTAGATTATATGATTTAATTTGATGCAATTGCAAACGTTCTTATTTCAATTTCCATCTAATACTTTGGCCAAAGATTCACGAATCATATCTTTATAGTATTCTCTCTTCTTACTAAGAGGAGAGATTCCTTGTTGTACATTCACCTGTCTCTGCGTACATGCTGAGAATTCTGAGGAACACCTTTAAGTCACATCATTTTGATACGACCGTATACACAAGACAACTGTGATGTCTCTGGTCTAAGGATTAATTTGCATTATCACAACTTAGAATTCTTTGCTTGACACTTGTGAATACGACTTCCATACAAGAATTCTAGAGTTGATCACGTTCAGTGGACTCCATCTTCTATATAGCACCTACACATATGTCTCAGTGTCTCTACACGAATGACTTGAGACTAGTCATCCTTCCAATTGGGCAGACATAATGTGTACCAATCTTTGCTGGTTACCATTGTCCAATTGGTGATCCTATGACCATGAGTGACCATGAGCATTTTAGGATACGATATTTATATGTATGGAAAGGTCTCGTGCATCTAACTTCTTTAGACAATTTTTCATTTATATCTTAATCCATGGACTTGTTACTTTGAGTACGTTATGTATCTAAAGCAACGTTCTTGCCCATTTGATTATTATATATTATTTTCTTAGAATTATCAATTTTATATTGGATTCTAGGGCATATATCTAATAGTCTCCCACTTGCAAGTAAAGCCAATTAGAGTAGTCAATAAGACTTGAAAGAAGAAGTCTTCAAATCTTACCAGTATAATCATATAAAAAGAATGATTCACATTAGGATATTGACAATCGAATTCCATATCTAATAATGTGAATAAGGAGTATTGACATAAGAGAAGGATTCAATTGCACGGTCATTCTAATTTGAATATGTTCTTTCACAACGTCTCATTTAGTTTGAATAACCGTGACTTGCTGCTAGACGACAACCACGGTTTGTGGATGTCCTAAAAGGTTTCAATTAACCTTTATTAATAGGAAGAATTAAATTGTGAAATTTAATTCGTATATCATCTCTGAGAAGTTGAGTCAACCCACTACCTTGCTAAAGGGAACCTACGGATCTGCACACCCAAAAAATGTGATTATAGGTATACATGAGGAGACACAAGTCAATAGTTGATAATCAAATGTCAAAGTCAACGGTCAAAAGTCAACATGTTGACCGGAGCAATTGACCAAAGTCAAATAGTTCGACAAGGTCAATTAAGTAAGACTATAATTATAATTTAATAGTTAAATTATAATTAAAAGATTAATTATGGAATTAATATTGACATTTACAAATATTGGCCCAAAAGGCTATTGGGCCCAAGGGATAAGTGGCATAAGATGACATGACCTATGGACCAAATGGAGCCCCATATACCCACCCAATTGCCTTATATGTTGTCCTATATAAGTTAAGTGTTGGAGAAAACCTAGCTAGGATTGTTTTTGGTTTCCTACTGTGGTTGATTAGTGATCATTTTTGTATCTCATATTCCATAAACCAAAAATTGGTCAAATCAAGACGTAGACTAGCATCCATACTTCTTGATTTCCTTCTCTTCATCTCTAGTAGCATTTGGTGTGTTGAGGTAGAGGACTCCAATCTTGGAGCCTTAAGGTGAAGGAGTCAAAATCAAGAGAAACAAAAGGCCTTTCCAACAAAGGTGTTCATTCTTGAGAAATCAAGAAAATGTCATCAAGGGTAAAGATCTATTCCCTTTTCCCTTTTTCTATTTATGTTCAAAAAGACTAGGCTAAGATACTTGGTTTAAAATGAAAAAGGTTTACCTCAACTAGTATATAAACAAAATGAATCCGCCATTTAGAATACTTTAGTTGTATAGGTTGTGGGTAAATTCATTTCCTAAGCATTAGATGTCATACAGAGCCATTAATTAAGTCTATTTGTGTTCAAAGTGATAAAAATAATGTCAAACATTACATTTTATTACAAAATTAATGTCATACAGAGCCATTAATTAATGTCATACAATTAACTGCATAACTAATGTCATACATTACAACAATCAATCAATCCATATATCTTCACACCCATCTATAATATTTTCACTTCCATACTCACCCACTATAGGTCATCAAATGTGTCAATATTGGGTATCCCTCTAGTAAATGGCTCACACTCAATTCTAATATTACCTAGCACATCATCACCAATAACATCATTATATTATCTATTAGTCCTTGATAACACTATTGACCAATTATGATGCATTGGGTTGTCAACAAAAAATATTTGTTTGACTTGAGAAGCCGCAATAAATTGGTCATTCTTATGTCCAATTTTACTCAGATCTACAACAGTAAATCCAAGTTCGTCGACTACAAGGCCCGAAGTGTTATCTATCCAATCACACCTGAAGACTGGGACTTTAAACTTTTGGTAGTTAAGGTCCCAAATTTCTTGAATGCAACCTTCAGGATGAGTATGGTTCTGAACATTCCCCTTTAGCAATTTCATATATCTTTCGAATGGATATATCCATTTAAAATAAACTGAACCACATAAAAGAACTTCTCTGACAAGATGTACTACTAGATGAACCATGATATCAAAGAATGAAAGGGGAAAGTATTTCTTAAGTAAACACAAAGTAACTACTACATCTTCCTCCAACTTATCTAGTTTGAAAACATCTATTGTCTATGCACATATAACATTGAAGAAGAAGCATAATCGAGTTATTACATACCTTGCAGGTTTCTTCAAAACAAAATGAATTACCACATGGAGCAATTGTTGCATCAAGGTATGACAATCATGTGATTTAAGGCTAAGAAGTCTTGAATCTTGTAAAGATACAATATTTTTTATATTTGAAGAATAACTTTCAGGGACTTTCATACTATAGAAAGAATTGCAAATAGCACTCTTCTCTACTCTTAACAAATTGCAAGGCCCTGGAGACAAGCGAGTACATCTTTCTCCATACTCAGGTTGCAAATCAGTTTTGACTCCCACCACATTACGTGATTGAAATATCCTTTTAAACATTGGAATTGGCGGAAAATACCACACCACCTTCGCTGGCACACCCTTTTTCAAAATTGAATCTTTGCCTTCCTTCCATCTTGAAATACCACAAGTAGGACAAATAATTGAATCTTCATAATCCTTCCTATACAAGATGCAGTCATTAGGGCATGCGTGGATTTTCTCATAACTCATTCCTAAGAGCATCTCCAAGGGAGATGTCAAATACCAAACATCAAATTTAAATTTGATGGCTGATGTGGCAATTTGACATCTTACACAGCTTTACACTCCACTCGATATGTCAAATTAAAATATTATTTTATTACATTTTAGTGTTGATTTATTTTGAATTAAAAAGAAAAGAAAAGAAAAAGTAATAAAATATTCATTTGACATCTTGCTTTTGGGATGTCAAAAATAACATCTCAACCTCTAGCCTTCATTCCACATCAACCTTCATTCCACATCAGCCTTGACACATTGGTTGGAGTGATGTGAGATGTTATTTCTAGCTGTTAAATGTCTATATGACACTTTTGACATATCGGTTGGAGATGCTCTAATGTAGACAAAGTCTTTTTTGCCCCGTACATAGAAGAATGTATTGTATTCCTCCTGGAAGCAAATATCCTTAAAGTATCAATAATTTTGTAAAATATACATCACTCATCCCGTGTTTGGTTTCAAATTATATAACTTCACTAAAGCCAACAACTTCGTGTACTTATTGCAACCAGTATACGGGTTGATCTCCATCCCCAATCACATTGGCAAACTCATAAGAATCAGATCCAATATCGCCTAAATCATTATCATCCATCTCTAATTCTTCAAAAACAAAACTGTACCTACTTTAGTAATCTTCTTCCACATTTCTACTAACATTAGTAGTCTATCCCCAAGGTTCTTCGTGTCATGTCCAAATCTTATAGCTTTGGTCAACTCCATTAAAGTATAAGTGATCCTTTATAATTCCAACCCCAAACAATCGAATATTCCACATTTAACACATGGATAATGAATATGACTTGTATTTCCAAGATTTTCTACAGCAAAATTCAAAAATCCTTCTAACTATAACTCATATGCATTCGATCTTCTATCCGCATGCATCCATGACTTATCCTTCTCCCACACTATACAATCATATATAATAAAGTGAAAAGACAAGCAATGACAGACGACTGTATTCACATAGCATAGTATAATTAAAAAAAAGAAGAAGAAGCAAGTAATAGAAGTTTCAGATGATGGTATTTACAAAACGACCGTCGTGTTATAGTAATACAGACGATGGTATCTCCAATAACCATGGTCTTTAGGCTACCAAAACCCAGAAAATTGTTCTTCAAAATGCAATTAATACAAATTTCATACAACGGAAGTTATAGAACTATCGACTTATAACGACAATACAAACGATAGTTTGCTCCAATGACTGTCGTCGTAGGTTACAAAAACTCAGAAAATAAATCTCCAATTCCCAGTCATTTTCCAAGAACCCATAGCCAATCAAACATATATTAAGAACCCATAATAGAGAGTTATTATGAAAAGCATACAAACACTAAATGAGTTTTTCATATTCCATTCCCGATTCATAGCTCCCAAAAAATATATTAAGAACCCATGGTTCCCAAAACATATATTAAGAACCCACAGCTCCCAAAGCATATATTAAGAACCCATAGCTACTAAAATAAATGAAATCATTAATTGATTTAAGAATTATGTTAGATTAGGTTTGTACCCATAATGCAATATCGTTAAATAAAGTAGGACAAGCATGTGAGATTAGGGTTGTACTTACAGGTAGACAGAGCTCAGAGAAAATCACCAATGCTTTGAGATGGAGAGCGCAATCTGAAACAACGGAGGATGGAGAGTGAAAACTTTAAGATTAGAAATTGAGTTGAAGAGAGAGAACGATATGTTTTTGAGCGAGGGCGAATTCTGAAAATTTTAGATCGTGGTCAAATATTTCAAAGGCTTGCACTTTTAAAAAATGACAAAAACAATAAAATAAAAAACATTGTTGAAGGTCATGACTGAGACGACGGTTATAACATGTATAGCGCCGTTGTAAGAGTTTACCACTTCGGCAATATATGCAAAAACGCCGTAAGACGTCTTAAAAAATAAAATAATTAGGTGGGCTTCGGTTTTCTTGGGATTCGAACGGGCGTGACCAAGGGCATAATTGACCAAAAACCATCGAGGGGAAACCAGCTTGTTTCAATTATACCTTAAACCCAAAACACTAAACCCTAAATTCTTTATTTTTATTTTACAAAAAAATTATAAAAAAAATACACAAGTATGAGAAAAATAAACTGAAAATTGCTACGGACTCCTTACGACAATGCCTTCTATATTAGAAGGCTAAAATAAGGATTTCATATATTTGTATGTATGACCACCAATGGATCACAAACCTTAAGGTTATGAAAGTATAAGTACTATTGTGGTCTACAAACAATTTTGACTTTTGTTATCATTTATAATTTTTATAACTAAAATTACATTTTTCAAAGCTTTAGGGGAAAGACAATCTCTCAATGAGTTCATAGTAGTTGTTGGTTTATTTTTCGAACCACTCAATCACTTGTGTTATCTGTGTGATTATGTCTTAATTCGTTAGGTACAAATTCACCCATTAACTTTTGGAGCTGTCTGTGGGAAACGCGGCAAAAATCCATGTCGTTCTCACCATTTTATTACTGACCGTGAAACACCTTCAGCAATGGTAAGGTCTAGTGTGGCCGACACAAAAATCTCTCTCTTCACTATGAGGCTTATCCCCACCAACAGCTTCATGCTAAAATATGAAGCAAAACTTGCCCATAGCACCCACTGTGCTCCCCTCTTATTTTGCTCTCTCACAAGTTCTAGTCCTCCCTTATTTCTCAATCCAAGTCAGCAGCCATATTGGTAGAGAGGATGAGAACCAATGGTGGACCCATGAATTTTTATAGGGCTAGGCTAAATAATTTTTTTTTTTTTTTGAGAGGAGATATATTATAAGTCTTTTTTCTCATGAAACAAAAATGTAAATAAAATTTTATAAATCAAACAAAGTCACATTACAAGCAAATATAACACGAAAAAGTACAAAATATAAATAAATATCAAATTAAACACATTGTCCAACTTCAAAAAAATATGTTCGATTGCAAAAAAATTTAAAGAGCTTAGCTAGTGAAGTGGAACCCTTCTCTCTTTGAGTGTATCAAAATATTTGATTATTGAATATGAATCAATATCCACAGAAAGCTCTTCCTCAATGTAGACAATGAGGGAATCTATGAGATACTCATCCTCCATTTTGTTGTGAAGTACAGTCTTAACATGTTTCATAGCTGAAAATGCTCGTTCTGTAGTCACCATAGAAACCGGAAGAGTTAACACTAAACGAATCAACCTATCAATCAAATAATATGCCTTTGCTCTGTCTGTTTTAATTAATACTTGACATAGTTCTGAAAAAGTAGACATATTTTGAAAGATATCAAGATCATGTTGGTGTACTTCAAACTCAAAAAGTTTGAGCTGGCACCTCAATAAACGTAATTCTTTAACAGTGAAATCTTGAGGATAAAATTTCTCTGCAAACTTGTAATGTATACAAACTTAACAACAACCATTAAAATTGGAAATTAAATATATAAAAGAAAGAGAAAAACTTACCAAGATTGAAGAACCCACTGAAGATAGGTTGGTACAATTTTTTAGAGGAGGAGAGCTATTTCCTCTAGGCTCTCAAGGTTATGGCATTTTGGATGGCTAGAAGAATTTTTTTGATGTTTGCTCTCTATGGGTGTAGCCCAATATTAGTACGATTAGAATATGTCAAGTTGGTAGAGCCTTAACATGAGTTCTGCTTCTAATCAAATTTATATAGGTTTGGATTGATGTTTATTATTTCCCATATGCTTCAGGAGTGTTTTAAATAAAGCTACTATTTACTTTACTTAAATTGGGCTATTATTAGTTTATTATATTTATTTGGTGTAGTGGCCTGATATTTATTGGAGTAGGAATAAACTTAACTATATTTAATATTTAAAAATCTTCACTCTAGCCTAGGCATAAATCCGCCCTTGATGAGAACCAAACTTGGTTAGTCAACCATCAGAAACCACCTTGCACTGTCATCTACAATGTCGCACGACCCATCTGACCACCTTGCATGGTCATATACAACGTTGAACGACCGACTCGACCACCTTGCATTGTCATCTACACAAGGGCGGAACTAGAAAATTTTCAATGGGTGGGCTAGCTAAAGTTATTAGCTTAAAATCTAATGATAATGTTTTTTTTTGTACTTACATTTTCTATAGTTTAAAAAATAAAAATAAAAGTATACATTAAATCATATAAATCATGCTAATTGTAAACACAAAAAAAAAAAAAAATGAAATTAGATCCATATTATTCACAAAAAGGTGACTTTCATTTAGAAAAATGCTTCTCTTTTGGAGACAAATTAATATAAATTTTTTAAAATTGATGTTTGGACAAACTTTTACACCAAATACAAATGTGTAAGACCCCTGATTATGCCTATTAGTGTTGAAATTGAATATTTATTTATTGTTAAAATATTAGGCTATATGTGTATTTAATTTTTTTTTCCCCAAACCTTCCTGGGCTACAACCAACGGCAGCCTTTGCCTTGGTTTCGCCCACGCATCTATAGCGTCGAACGACCGGCCCGACCACCTTGTATGGTCATCTACCACGTCGAATGATTGACTTGACCACCTTTCATGGTCATTTACCACATCAAATGACTGACCCGACTACCTTGCATGGTGATCTACAATGTCGAATGACCGACCCGACCATCTTACATGGTCATTTACCACGTCGAACAACCTACCTGATCAACTTGTATGGTCATCTACAACGTCGAACGATTGACCCAAGTGTGGTCTTTTACTCATATTTTTTCACAGGAAACGAGGAAGAGAGAGAAGAAAGCTTGAAGGTTGAAGAATCTAAAAGTGAATATTCTCCTACAAGAAATTTGCATAAAAAACTTAAAGAGATAAAAACATTGTTGTCATCAAATGTGTAGCAGCATTGAGAATGAACTATGATGTTTTGTGAAGAGAAGATGAGAGTGTAGTACGTTTCTTGGATTGAAAGAGAAAAGTAATCTGGAAAATAGTGTGTAGAGGAGTTTGTGTTTTTCTAAAAATTAATATGAAGAGTGGTGGGATGTGTGTATAGATGTATTAGGGTTAAGTATTAAGTTGGATGACTTTTTTTATCTTTTTACAAAATAATAAAACTTAAGAGCTTAATGATTTAAGTATTGGGGTGAACAAAGAAAAATGTGGGGTTTAGTTACTCTACTTTGATATCCAGTGATTAAGATGAGAGGGAGTTAGAAAGTATACCAATTGTAAAAACTATAAAATAGCGTCGAT